>OX376372.1:183336532-184536532 GCA_947369275.1 Nemotelus nigrinus | reverse complement strand
ATCTGGAACTAACTTTTCTCACGCCGGCTCCCGAGATCTTTCAATAAGTGAGAGCTTTTTCTATAGACGTATTTGACGTTTTTCACAATTTTTGGTTACTTCGGAGAATCAACTTTCTTATTTGTTTTATTTCTGTAGCTTCCACGGTCGGTGTAGTTTTTCAGTTGAGCTTTCGAACTAACCATTACGTCCATCATTTAGTGCTTCTGTCTTTTATCAATCCAATATTACAGAGTGATGCACCCAAAATTCATTCAATATACCTCCAATATGATTATGAACATCAAGTGAAAATTGAAAAAAACTATTTTCTTGGAAAATAATTTTGCAGAAGAAAAATGGTTGTTTTGAATCTACTATGATCGGGGAAAATTAGAAGCAATATCATTATTCTGCTCTACATGGCTCAAAAGCCTCTGCCAGCTAACTTAGTTTAAGGTTTTCAAAAGTAATTTGCCTTATCTTCTCCACATGGTGAAGAAAGAATAGAAAATGACGCCATAATGCGTCCCTGTGGAAAGAAATGACATTCCAACGAACGCAATTTGCACACGCTTTGGATTCTAAAAGTCCACGCGTATGACTTTCGGGATATGCAACGCTGCCTAGTCGTTTCAATTCATATTCAGTCAATTCATCCTTCGCGGTCTTCAGTTCAGTTTAGTTCTGACTTAGATGATATCATAATAACTAGCTTTTTCTTTATGAGCTGAACATCTTGAGCAATTGTTTAACTATGCATCAAGTAGACGATGGCCTCATATTTAACTTGAATAGATGGTTTTTTATTAAGAACGAAATTAAAGATCCCGTGTAATTGATTTCACCAACTAGTATCAAGCCCTCTACAGATAGAAATGAGACAATTATAAAATTCGAGTTAATGGTACCTGACTGCTGCTTATAAGGATGCTCTTTTCTTTCGCTACTATCTGGAGGATCAAATTTTCAAAAAACTTCAAAAAGAACTTTTAAAGAACTGCAGAAAAAAAACTCAAAAAACAAGTTCAATAGACGTCCAATTTTCGGTTCGGACACCGAAATTGTTTATAAAGATTCTGAGCTAAGCTCTAGACCTTGCGGTTCTATTTCGTTTCAAAAACTAGTCTTCAAAAGTTTTCATTACATGAACTATCACGGCTTCCGTGTTTCAAGAAATCATATTTGAATTAAATAGTTTTTGTTTAGCAGGAGCAAGGATATCAACACTTGGGACCGTGAAAGTCTCCGAACGCTTTAAGGTTATTCTTCCAGATACTTTCGGACTACCAGCTAGTTAGCAGGGTTACAGAAACATCAGCCATATTCTGGGTCTTTCTCCCAATTATGTATTGAATCAATCCTAAATATTCAATTAATTCTTAGTTTTTCTATGATTGTAGTTTGAATTCTGTGGTTGGATATTTACGACTGAGACAAATTCGATTTTTCGAGTTTCTCTAGCGCAATATCTGTGACGCGTTGCTATGTGCTTTAAGGGTATCTGCATAAAAGCTTTGATGGAAATCAGTTACGCGACGACCCTGCGAACAAGAAAATTCATCGTTTATTATAAATATTTATGAATAAATTATGCCGCCCAATGTGGGTTTGAAAGCCGACAAATTTTCATTTCATTTTAATTCAGTTATCATGATAACAAATTTTGAACCTTCTTATCGATGAGGCTTCATTTATATTCAAATTAATTCAGACTTTCAATTAGTATTCGAAAACAATCAAAACAATTGAAATTCAATAATATAAATGACTTAATTTGATATTCTTGAAACTCAAAGTGGCTCTTACGCCGATTTTATATATTTGATGATTTGTGAACGTCGTAAAGAAAAAGCCCTGAAGACATTTCGAATTCTCAAGCCTTCTTAATTTAAATTCAACCTAACGTGAATTTTTACACATCGACTCCAAGCCCATTCAGCCAATTTAAACGTTTTTGCTATTGAGTAGCCTCGGTTACACTTTTAACTTTTTACAATCCACCTTAAATTCTTTGACGCGAAATTTATTTCGAAACCTTACAAATATCTAACCTATTCATCTATAAGACCCGAAAATGAATTTATCTGCTTCAGAAATCAAATAACTCTTATACAGCTACCGTATTTTTTCATCTTTCGACCGAAACACAGAAAAAAATAATTAAACCGTTTTCACATGGAAAAATAGCCATCGAAGTGAAATGAAAATGTCTCGGACTTTTTTTCGGAACATTATTGTCGTTTCAAAGAAGACCTTGAACATTCATTTCATTTTTTTCAGTCAACTACCAAAACCTTGTCCTTGCAAGAGATAAACATCGGTATGAATAGAGGAACGAGATATAAAGGAAAGGAAAAAAAATTGATTATATCGCGTCCAAAAGAAAATATCGTTTTATTATAGTTGTGGAAAAAAAGTAACACATAAATAAATCTATGACGGTAAAACATTAATGAAAAAGCAGTTGGATAGCAAAGAATACAACTCAAAGAAAAAAAATCTTCAGAAAAACCAAGGCATTCAACCCATTGACTGCAGTGATATTTTCGAAACTGGTTCGTTGTCATCGTTGACTGGATGCAACATAGACGACGACGACGACACCATTTGTGCAGCTTTTCTTCATTTAGTCATCATATAATTTCGAAAGGAAACTCTAATTTAAACTTGACTGACTTGAAAAACGAAGACGAAGGAAGCTGAGTAGTTGTGACACTGAGGAAAAATATCAAGAAAAACCACTTCGATACAGGATGGCATGTCTATCAAAACACTTTGATGTCACTTTCATGCACTTTGGAGTGATTAATTGTGGTACTTGCCTGCTCGAGATTGGAATTTCGATTTCGATTAGATGGGAGCAGTCAGCGATAAAGAGATCATGATGCTGAGATTGAAGGAAGATGCTTGTTTTCATAGATGTTTAAGTATTTATAAGATGCAAATTGATATGGGGCGATTTGTATGGAAATAACGATTAGATTTTATTTTCGAAGAATGTTCGCGTAATCTGGAGGAAGATGTGATTTTAACGTCTATATGAATCTTATTTATAGCTTCTGGGTAATGACAACGGGTCGCTGTAAAATTTTAAGTAGTCAGACAAATTTTACCCTATTGAATGTGATTGATTTTCTGAAATTCGATTCTCATGTAGAAAAAATAAAAAATTATTCGTTGATAATAATCAAAAATCTATTTCACAAATAAGCTACGTTCAAGCCATTGAAGCCCGTTGTGTTTTCTGTAAATGACTAACTATTTCGAGTGTTTAAATAGACAACAACCACAAGTGTCCGAAATAGTCCTCTCTCATGTCCGTCTGTCTACCCGTTGAATCTTGTTGTTAATTCTACAACCCGGGCCCCAAGCTGCTTCCAGTCCCGACTTTTGATACAGGCAAAGATTCTTCGGCCACTTTTTAGATATCGGGCTGTAGAATCTGCTAGCGCCTAGGCATATGATTCTCCGTTTGAATATCTCTACTTCTTCTTTGCGAGTTTCGGAACAGGTAATCCAATATGAGGACACATAAGTCAGGGTAGGTCGGCTATGGGTCTGATAGCAAATGAATTTAGATTTGGTCACCATGCCCATCTTTTTGACAGAAAGATGTCAGATGCATTGAAATATGATTTTATCAGCTTCAAGTTTAGGCCGCACATGAGGCTTAAACCTAAGAAATTCGTAAAAATTCACACAGAGGTGCTTAAGAAATGAGCTAGGCATAATCTTAAATGTTCCGAACAAGGCAGCGAGATTTGTGACCTTGCAATGAATAATTTAGTATCCCCGATACTTAGAAAGATTGCGAAATACACAACACTGTATTTTACTGCTATTTGGTTTTGTGCCCCATTCTTCAAAATGAAGATTTAGCACTGCCAAATATTATTCCAGGCTCTTCGCTGCTTTGGGTGGGCCTTAAATAAAATAGGGACCTGTCGTCGGCATACTTGAGGATTTGAGCTGGGGTTCACCTACTGGAATAGGAAGGTCAGCGATTAATGTGGTATAAAAAGTTGAACAAATATAATCAAACAAAAAATTGTTTGGCGAGCGTTTAGGTAGAAATTATACAATAAAATGAAAAGTCGAACTCGTTTCCTTTATTTCTACCAATTTATTTTTCAAAATCCGTATACCAGTATTTCGGCTATCACTTATAGCCTTCTTCAGCGATGTTTCTTCGACTGAGGAAAATAGTCGAAGAAACATCGCTGAAGAAGGCTATAAGTGATAGCCGAAATACTGGTATACGGATTTTGAAAAATAAATTGGTAGAAATAAAGGAAACGAGTTCGACTTTTCATTTTATTATTATAAAAAGTTGTTTCAATGACAGAGCTTAATATGACACTCCTGATATCACAGGCTTTATGAAAGAATCTGCCCCGTTAACGCTGAAATAGTATCGTCTGTTGGTAAAAAAAGCTTGCAACGAGTCTTTGAACCTCTTCCGGGAATTCAAACTTGATCAACCTAGGCTGAACCTTCATGCCGATGGCCTGCTTCGCCCATGCTTGCGCCTAAACTTTATCCGCGTGTGCTCAAAACGGTTTTTTATCATTACTATTCATTTTCTTTGAAAAACCTTTCCCAAATTAGGAAGTTGAGAGATAAGCCGAAAATTCCTGGCCTCTTTACTTGTGCAATTCTTATGAATAGGAACAATCTTGGCCAATTTCCAAGAGTCCGGAAAGTTACAATTGTCCAGGACAGTGAGTGTAAAACGTGTAATTTTCTACTGTACTCACTAAACAACAAGTAAGAGATCGTAATCTTGTGATTATTGTGGGAAGTTATCTGAACTTAAGTAAAAAACAATGTTGAAGCTTCTGAATGAATCAACATAGGCGGAATTGGAGGTAAAGTGCCGCAAACGTTATTTGTCGATGGCCGAAAAACAAATAGGTATGTTATCACTATTAAAGATCCCAAACCATCACTGCAGATACAATTTAAATTAAAGACGAAGAAACCTGCCAAAAACATGTTCAGGAAAAACAGAGTAGCGTAGAGAAAATTCAAACTGTGGATTTGCTGCTGAAAATGGCCTACGATATTTGACAATCAGAAACTCGATTAATAAGCCAGAGACATTAAGGTGCGGAAACTTGATCAACAAGGAACAACACCACCGATTGAATAGCAAAACCAATCAACAGTTGATGGAAACTAAAGAACAGTTCCAAGTGTAGTTTGAAAAGCAAGGATAAAAGCTGGTAGTATCTCGAGAAGAAACAGATGTGCTTAAATCAGATTTGTAGTGCTTGAGGGATATGGGGAATGTGTCACATGAGGCAATAAAGTACTGATTTGAGACGGCAAAATTTCCTTGGTCATCTGCGGAAATTAGTATAAGGCTGATACAGAATACGGCCGTTTAAGCGATCGAGAACGTACGAGCATACTTAGGATGGCATTAAGAGAAGCCGCGGCGAAAATAATTCAAGCCATTCCAGTGGACAATTGCTCCATCTATTCAAGTCTGATGAATGTTTTGCATATGAAGGTTACCTGAAAAAAGTTAATTGTCCACAGTTAAAAATACGTGCACAGATGTCTGGGGTATTCCTGTAGTAGATAGCTCACGACTTCAACCGCTTAAAACTTCTGTCCTACCTTTCGTCTGGTCCAGAAAATCGGTATGAAACCTCGGAGGATGCTTTCATCTAGGAATTGCATGATAAACATCTTAATCAAGGACTTTTTTTTAACTGAAAAACACTTTTTTTTAACTGAAAAACAAAACTGATAACCTTAAAACGATCACCGATGCCAGATTATATTTTCGTAAGAAAGATTTCGTCTGCAAGTGAAAGTGAGCAACGAAATTTTTATTATCACCATCGACAATGAAGCTGCTAAATTGATCCTGAGGGCATATATGACGCAGTCTTAGATACTTAATAACATTAAACGGTACACTTCGGACCGCTACTGGTGAATCTGCACCAGCTTATAGCGAGATCGTCCAGTAGATACAGCTCGGAGACTCAGCATTTCAGAATCAGTTTCTGGTGGCAGATATAACCATTGAGTGCATACTTGGTATAGATTTATTGAGTCATCATGGTCCATCATCAATCGAGGAAGTAGGGAAATATATAAAAATAATGTGTTTTGAGCTCATTTTTATCTATAAATTAAAGCAAATTTTACTAAGAGTCACTGTTTTGTAATTACTGCCTTGATTCTATCTGTTGTACTTTCAATATATCGTTCAAATCATTTCCTTCATCTCTTCACTGTTTTCCCATATATATCCAAGGTTTTTTTCAGGACATCTAACTTTACCCTAAAGGAATACAATAGAAATTTGAAAAGAACCCAGATGTTATTTATAGGATTAAGGTCAGGGGAATTTTGATAAACGTATTTGCTATTTCATTGCACTTTATGTAGTTAAAATAAGGGGTTATGATTTCTTCTAAATGGTCATAATACTCGATGCTGCCCATAGTTATTTCACCGGAGATGATCTGTCCAGGCCCACCCTCTGAGATGCAGGACCATACCATTCGTTCTCATGGATGTTTAATAGTTTTTATAATGGAATACTTATTGTATTTCTCCGTGTTAGTTAGTGCCTTTCCGTCGCTGTTTCTAGCCTGGACTCGTCGCTAAAAACCACCTAAAAAAAAAGCAGTTAATATTCAATAGCCAAGCCAATAATATAGCAATAAAATCTTTATTCATTCAGTTTAATATTAATTACCTACATTTTTCTAACCAGTTGCGGTATAATGTTTATGAGCTCTTGCAAACTACAGCTTAGCTTTTTTAATTTTGACTGTCAATGAAGGCTTCTTTTGCTGGTCTCCTCGACTTAAGTTTGATTCGCTAAACGTTTTTTCAAACATCCCTTTATTCAGTAGGTCTTGATGTAAGTTTTTTGTGAATCGAAAAGTGTTTTTACAGGCCTTTTTGATATTTCTACGACCCGTTTAAAACTTTCTTTTCCGCTGTCTGCCACAATTCCACCGTCTGCTGCTGGTCCTGGATTTTGCAGACAGTTTTATTAGTACCTATCGCTCATTGATAAACCACTTGCACTTTAGGAATAGTTTCTCGTATCTAGAAAACTAATTACAAATGATTTCCATGTTTTCTTTTCGAATAATGACAATGTTGTTTTATCTGATTGTTGTTTCTCCTAAATTAATCTGCAAACAAAAAAAAAAACACCAATATCGGTCATTATCATCCTTATTTGTTTGAAAGATTTTCCAGACAATGATTCGCATTGGTTTTCAGCATTAAATTAAATTAAAATCGCATTATCACTATGAATCGCATGTCCATAACCTAAACTTCAATTGATTTCAATTGAAATTATCCATTTTCTACTTATCATTCACCGCGAAAATAAAACCGAGTTCGTCAGTACGCTTTCCACATTCACAACATCAACAACAAAAATAGTATTGCAAAGTACCGTAAATTCGAATCCGGTTTCTTGGTTATAAAAGCCAAAGAACTGGGTGCAGTGAATCGAGCAAAACACACCAAAAAAAGAGAAAGATCGTGAAGGTGACGGGCGAAAGATGCTGAAAAGGCGAATAAATACTCGTATAAATGAAATGAAAACCTGAAAATAAACATACTTATTTCTAGCTACAGACAGCAACCTTTGCAGTCATGTGGGTGACAGTGGCTGTGACGAAGATGTAAATGATCATTCGACCAGGCGGCCAGTTAAGTTAAACCGAATAGCCCGGTAGTAGCTGAGCTGAAGAGGAGCTCCTCCACTTCAAGACAAGATACAAGATACATATATAGACGATGCAAAATAATAAACTTTTCGGTTCCCGTCAACACGTCTCGACTCGGCAAGAAAATGCCATGAAATCACTACGCCCAAACACACTTGTAAATCTCAGGGACCTTCTCGTCTCCATCCACAAGACCAGCGCATTAATTATTACAACGGGGCTTGGCTGGTCCGCTCTGTGTCATTTGCATTCACATTTTTTTTCCACTATGGCTTCATTGTTGAAGATTTGAAATTTAAATGCCAGGTCAACACGATTTGATGTGAACGCTTTTTTGTCTGGTTGGGTCCATGACGGTCAGAAGACGGGGGATGGAGAGATGGAATCAGTGAACGCGGGTGGATGTTGTTGATGATGAATTTATGAAAATTTGTAGAAAGGTCTTTCGCACGCAATCTAAAATTTAAGATGGAATTTATCTTTTATGTGCTGCACGAAATCAAGATAGATTATGTATTTTTATGAACGTGAAGTTAGATTGTAATGAATGTGCGGTTGAGCCAATTTGAATGCGGTAGCAATATATGTACTTTTTGTGAATTTATATGAGAATTCTTGATGAAAGTCGTCAATAGATGGATAAATAAGAGAAATGATATAATGTTTGAAGGTTTCGTTTCTCTTATTCGGTTCCCGGCCCAAATTATTTCAATTTTATGGCCGTTAGTTTCCTACTACTTTCTACTAACATAAATCTAATGAACAGATGTCTGATTAAAATCAAATCCTGCAAAATTTAAGCTGATTATCTCATTGACCTAAAATCACTGTTGTTTAAAGTTCTTTTGAATTGTAACACTAGAGCTAGGATAATTAAATTAAGCATATCGGATTTTCAGCAAACAAGCTTGACCCTTTACTTCAAGTAAAGCATCACATTATCTTCTCATCTTACCCATTTCCGTTTACTTCATTCAATCTACTCAGGAATGAAAACGGGGAATTCAATGCACTGCATCGTGCATCATCTGAACAAGACCGAACATAATCAAGCCAGCAGCGTTGGCTACATATCCGTAAATTTGTACGCTTTAGCTTGCCGATCTGAAACCGAAATCCCAGTGTGCATACAAAAGTATCCAGTTTCCACTACGCATCGGACCACGGGAAAGCCATTAATACGCAGCTTAACCATTCAATTTCAAACAGCTGAGCTCCTTGCAACAGTCATTTACCCCCGGAGCTCTCCAGGAACATCTGTTATCTGTCCAAATACACTCCCAAGTTCGATACGGTATCCTTTTTCGAAGGGTTGGAATCTCGTGGCGAATGAATGAGTTCTCGATAAAAGTATTGTGTGTGTTCTGATGGCGAACCTAAGCCTAGATGTATAGCATATAATGTAGAGGGGGGAGGAAATCATTTGTGCGGGGCAGTGACTTGAAACGGTGCCGATGAACTGGTCTGACACTGAGTAGAAGGTAAGCATCCTTGTACGATAAGAAGATAGGAGAAATAGAGTAGTTGTGCCAACGAAAAAGTATACTTAGGATAATTACAGTTTGAAGTGATACCTTTGGGGTTGCTGAGTAAGGAGAAAACTTTTTCAAATATTCACTAGAAAATGAGTGAAAGAAAATATTTCAATTTACCTATTTTAAAATGTAGATTCACTTACTTCCCCAAATAACTATTTACAAGTTATCCAGAAGCTCTAAATAAAACCAACAAGCACACATGAAAATTTCACACAATCAAAACCTTCGCACTCACCTATTACTGAAATCTTTGAAACTTGAAAATTGCTTATGTACTTCCTGGACAAGCTCTAGCGTATTATTTCTTCATCAAATCTACCGCACTTCAGTAGGAATCGTTCTATCTTCTATTTTCTATCTCCGAAGCTCCACACATTCAGACATGGAGAGATTTCCTTAATGGTTTTGTGATGAACAAGCGAATATGTAGTTACTTTCAGGGCCATCTGATGCCCATCGGAGGCGAGTGGAAGATTGAAGTATCCTTAAAAATAGAGTAATAAAACGAAATAGAATCGAATGGAGAAAAGTCAGTTTGACTACTTTCGCTCTGATAAAGTGTTTCTGGAAGGCATTGTCATGTCCTTTGAACGAATGCAGAATTGTTGCTTGCATATTCGTACGCCTAGTCAAGTGCAATTTGGTGATGCATTGAATCGATTATTCTTTTGTTCAGTGGAATCAGAATGGATTGCATGGCATCTGTGGTCTATGTAATGGAGGATAGTGGTAAACGAAAGCAAATTGTATTTCAGTTGAAAATTAATTATCGATGCAATATATGCAGCAAAGTGATGTTTCAAAGAAGAATTTCAATAGCTTTATGGTTTGAGATTAAATGGTTTCGTAGACCATCAAGTTGAATAGTTGGTAAGCGTTTCCAATAAATGATGTGACTGGTTATGATGCAATTGGTTATTGTGGTTATTTGATTCAATAAATGTTTTTGGACCTTAAGGCTGCATGGCAGGTCTTTTATGGCAAAGAAGGGCAAGAAAACGTTTGATTGTTTAATTGTGCAGCCTATACTTTTGGTTTCAAATATTTTGTGTGCATGTGTTTTCTGACCAGCGTACTATCTTACTAAATCATCTGCAAAAATGATGTTTTCGAGAGAAAGTGATACCTTTGCGTGCATAATAAACTAAAATGATAATAATTGAAAAGCATTCACCTTTCCCTGCAGTAACAAGAACCAAAAAATTTGTTTTCCATCGAATGCTGGCAGTCCATAATAGTTGCAAAATTAATTAATAAAACAAAATCGCCGTAATGAAAATGGACAGTTGGAGTTCCTAAACATATACCATAGCTGAAATGTGCATCCAGCAACGTTAGTCTATTGTTTGCAAAACATTCTGCTCTAATCAGCCTATGGGCATAGTGATAAATTCAGTTTTTGTAAAATATAAAGCCCTAAGTACACCGATTGTAAATAAGCCACTGTCTGTTTAAGAAGTTTTTTTTTTTGATAGAAAGTGATTAATGTCAAAAATTATTTGAAAAGGATGGTATGCGTAATTGCAGGCTTTCCTCTTTAGTATTGTATTATATTACCCGAGCCAGATTTTTTTCATTTCTTTGAGTTGGATCATAAACTTAAAGATGTATTAAATAAACTCTAGGCCAAAAAAATTAACAGTTTCAAACTAAGAAACAATTACTAAACCTGAGAAACAAAGTATCAATCTCAGGAATCTTTTTGATGCAAATAACAATGTGGCGGAAAAGTGATCGACATGGCTTGATATTCTTACACATTTAGTCCCAGAAACGGAGCATTAGACCAGCTTCTTATTTTTGCTTTAATGCGTTTTAAAAAAAAGTGTGAGCTATAAATTCATTAGAGATATTAACATACATAATAGCTTGAGGTATTTTACACATGTATACGAAGGTAGGGTTATGTCATTAAGCTCACATCGCCTCAGAAAGAACAGCGCCTGGATTGTTGTCCCGCATTTTATGACACATGTAGCGAATACCAAAATGGACTATTGAATCAAATCATTACTGGAGATGAAATTTAGATTCACCATATGAGCCTGAGTCCAAATAAGATTCTATGGAGTAGCACAAAAAAACACAACCCCACTCAAGAAGTTCAAGGTATCATAATCCGCTGGAAAAGTCATGGTGACCATTTTTTGGGACTCTGAAGGGATCCGGTTCATCGAGTTTATAAACAGTGGTATCTATATAGCTGGAAAACACTACGCTTCAATTCTCGAGTGGGTGAAAGAAGCTACCAAGAGAAGAGAAGAGGAAAACTAACCGAACTTCTGCACGCAACGAGCCTGTTCACAGAAGGCGTTTGGCATTGGCTGCTCTGCATAAGAGGGGCTTCGATATTTTAGATCTCAGAACTTACAGCACTGAACTGGTTTCCAGTAATTATTATCTTTTGCCAAATCGAAAAAAATCTTCAAATGACGAAGAAGTGAAGGATGCAGTTTGGGCCTACTTTTCCGACAAAGGCAAAATATTTTTAAAAGGTATACATAATTGAAAGATCCGAAAAATCCATTAGAATAGCAGATAAATATATTGAAAAAGACAAACAAATTTGTACTTTTATTTGGGCTTCTTACTTACCCCCATTCCGCCAACTTAATGACCCACCCTCGTGTCTATTTAATTTTTGCCTTTGTGAAACATTGAAACATTGAATTTCGACTTATAGAGAGAATGTTTATGAACTCACTTTTAGATAGATTGCTATGCATTTACATTAAATCATTCATAAAAATTTTTATTCAAAAATAATCGCTCGATTATTAGCTCAAGTGCACTAGCAAAACTGAACCAAGAAACAGTCATCAAAAAAGGGAGACCAACCTTTTTGGAATAGAAAATAGAAAATTAAATTTTTTTTGATACACATTGGTATGAAAAGAGATTAATACTGAAGACAAGATATATAGTGCACTCAAAAAAGCAATATCTGTCTAAACAGTATTATATATCCAGCCACTAAAACTAATCATGGGCTTATAAACATGAAGATTTCTTTTTTATGAGAAAAATAAATTATATGGATAACTATGCCACACATTTGGTGTATAAAACATTTCTGCAGCCTTATACTTAGAAATCCAATGGTCGAAAAATTGTACCTCTGGATCTAAGCAAATAAAAACAAAAGAACGAGGGAGTCTCAGCAAATGACCAAGCAGTTAAAACAAGAAGCTTTTTATTGTAAAAAAATAAATAAAGAAATAAACTATTTACAGAAGATGAACTCTTTTAAATGCTAAATCCTACAGCTGAAATGGTATATAAAAGTTGCACAACGAATTAGCTGATCATTTTTGAAATCCCAGCTTTTTTACTAGCGAATAGTTTTATATCAATGTTATTGGAATGAATTTCCGCTAAAGAGCTATGACATTAAGTATTTCACAGGGTTCTTTTTTTACTGCATCATTCTTCCATGCAATATTCCACGCTATTTATTAGTTTCAAATCAATTTCGAGTTAATTTTCCACTTAGTTTCAAGTAAATTTTTTATAATACACCGGTGAAACGATTCTCTTCCCACCAAACAAAAGGCCAGTTAAGCCAACAAAGTCCCTAAAGGTATATTTGGCTCGATTGGAATGAATGACTTAGCATCAAATTTAACATTAGGCAAAAAATCAGCAAATACTAAGTTTTCAAGATTCGAGAGCCATTCTAAAAAAATCTTGGAGACAAAAAATTCGAAACAAAATTAAAAAATTCGTTGAATTGTTTGTTGTTGTGAAACTTTAGAATTACTCTCAGCTCAACTGTAAAATGTCCCCGTAGAATATGACGTGATTTCGTAAAATTAAAGCTTTATAATCTGTAATTCAGGACATAAGACAGCTTTTCGTCCTATAGGTGGGCTATCCTGACGTAATCAGCTCTTTCCTGCATTTCTTGCTACAACATGGTCATGACAGAAAAGAAAATTTCTGCAGATTAAAATTTTTCAATAAGATAACTAAGAAATAACCGAACGCAGCACTTGGACTCCATGTTTTTGCATTAAGGACAAAGCCGTACAAGCAATCGAAAAAACAGGAAAGCCGGCTGATTAACTCAATGGAACGTATAGTTGAGTTATTTGAGCTATCTGTGTGTCTTTTGTGGTAGATAAATGCAATGTTTGATGCTACAAGCCTTCTCTAGAGACGATATACGTTGTCTGTGCTGATTTATAAACAAGAAGGGAAATGTGATCACAAATTAATAGCCTTTATGAGTAAATTATATCGATGGATATAAGGCGAGGATGTTAAAAATTATCACAACTAACGTAAATAAAAAAAATGTATGATCTTCACATCAGTCAAGTATGCACTATGAGCTTTTGTCTGATGAGAATCAGTGCAAACTTTCGAAACCACTTAGTTAAAAAAATTTCAATTTTAGTCATCACACAAAAACAATTCCACTTATAACATAGCATTAAATATTTCATTTTTGTGAATTTTGAGACCTGAGAATATTTTAGTTCAGTCAACAGAGTCTTACTCATGAGTCAAGCTTAGTCAATTAGTCTAGGATCAGTTTTTAGTCAAGGTTCTAGCGTTATTTCTAGGATAAATTAAAATGCAGATATATCAATGGATCAGAAAAACCAGAACAAAACAGTCTAGCCACTAATTATCAAATTTTTTTTGTAAGTTATACAGTAAAAGGATTAATTTGAACCAATTTTCGCTACATAATAATCTAAAGACTTTAAGTAAATTTCAAAATGTTAAGCTAAATAAAACACACAATTCAGATGTAGTTCAATTTTTATCATAAATATGTTGGTCAACATATGTTGAGAAAGTGCTGCGCATAAAGCGGGAGAAGGGGTGCCTTACCGACCCATAAACTGTAGTTGTCTCTGAAGTCCGTGGTTACCGATGAGTGAGTCAGCATGACCGAGTCGAACGGGTCCCGACTCGGAACTTCGTGGGCTTGTAGATGGTCCTTTTTTTTAGTGAGTCAAACCTCACATACCCCGAGGTGATAGGTCACCCGGGGATCTGGTTAGCAGATTTTTTTTGCCATCTGCACTAGGGAAAAAAAAGTTGCTCAGCCCTTGATATTTTGCATACAATACATCTTTTGGAAACCTGTTCTTTACATGACGTAATTTATTGTACATGACTTAAGGGGGCAGGATGGTTTCCAACTTAAATAAAAAATTTTTTTCAATTATTTTTTTATATGAAAGTACAACATCTCAGGAATATCCTTTGAAAATTTCAAGTCGATCGGACCAAAACTCGCAGAGATACCGGTTATTTTATGATCGTGTTGCCAGGTATATTTCTATGAGAAACCGAAATAGTCTAGCTCGAAACTCCGAACTACATTTTTGAAGTCGGTGCGTAACATAACTCAAAAATTAATGCACCGATCTCAATGAACTTTGCCGGACATCTTTAATATGATAAATACTCGCGGATGAACGATCGGTTTTTTTTAAAAAAAATTTTTACTATTTTTTACAGGCAATCATAGGCTGATTTTTTATGTGAAAATGGTACCTCCAAATTAAAAACCGCACCAAAAATCGGAAATCGCATATTTTTCAATATAATTTCGTTCATCCGCGAAAAAAATAATATATTAAGTAAATCACTCCGATTTTTTGATTTCAGATAACACTGTCAGGCCAGGTTTTACGCACCGCACGACGCCTTTTTTCGAAGCGCCTTTGATCTACTGCCACCACGGGATAGATAATTAATATTTTTTTACACAATAATTCCTACATACTCTCAAAGTATAGTTCTTTAATGTGTTACAAAAAATAAGTAATTATTTTCACTCAAAGCTGAGAAAAAAAATCGCAAAAATCGGCTTTTCTTCGGCCTCGGAAACCATCTTGCCCCCTTAAACCATTTAATTTCCGATGAGTTTTTGTCACATTTAGACTAGTATTTGGGCGATGGCATCACGAATGTTATTCTTCAAATATTAGGGAAAGAAAGATGTTATTCTTCTATTTTATATATTACTGCTTTTATCAAAGAAATGATTACTAAAGAACAATCACGAATGAAATTATAAAGAATAAATAATTGGTCGAATAAGCTGACACTTGAAGATCTCAACGGTATGATTAAAATCGAAGATATGATACGCTATGTTGAAGCATCGGGCCATTGTGCAAGTCGCTTCATTTATCACTTTTAGCAGAGCGCATATTTTGACAGTAGAACACGTCTCGTTCGAATATGCGACATCTGTCAACTTCGTATGTGATCAAAAGTACCTTAGGTAACACAACTGCTCGCTCTTTGCACAATGTGTGCAGAAATAATTCCTTTTTCGAATGCTGTTTTTGAAATTAAGCGGAAATAAGTTAAATTTTTTGAGTTTTGACAAAATTTTAGGGCGTTCCAGCCCAATGTGCGTCAGTTGAAAATCATAAAGATGATTGTGTGAATCCAGATACCGCGTCGATCTTGCAACATAGTGCATCAATTATGGTCGCATACGCTATAAGTATTCTTCTACTAAATGCAACAATGCTTTCGGCAGAGCATGCGTTACGATGATGTAAACTATATTGGTTCCTTCGGATTTCTTCACTATGTAGCCCACAGCTCACACACACGTTCCTCTTATAGCGCGAAACGTGGCCACAGAAAAATCAGTGTTTTGTTAGTATGTTTTCTCAGTTTTAAGACGATACCATACTGCAAAATATTAGAGCTCCAAATGTCACTTAAGTTTCCATTTTTGATTGACACTTGTCACGTGACAGGTTTGTACGTTTGAAACTACAAAACGATACACTTTGATTCAATTTAATTAAATAAAGAAGGTTAATAAAATGAAAATCAAACCGCCGATATTTATAAGTTCAAAATCATAAACCGTTTTTGAACTCAAATTCACAAGTACTAAAAAGATAATTAGTGAATGAGCTCAATTAAAATTCGGATTAAACAATTAAATCTGGAATTTTCTGACCTATCGTTTTTGTGTCTGCTTTTTATTGATGTTGCGTTGATTTATTTTCATACAACCACTGTGAAAAATTACGTTCATAATTTTTTATTCGTTCCAGGACCACATGTATTCAGTGGTTTTTCCCTCTTTCGGGGATAATTCTCCCGTAAATAAATATCTCTATTTACCACCTTCCAATTGCTCGTTCTTCAAAAACGTATCTTTTCATAGTAAAGTCTGAAAAAATAGTGAATGTTCCTTCTACATCAATCTCCAATGAGCCTGTTTTGCTTGAGTCTACCCAAAAATATGTTTATTGAGTTTAAACTGAATAAAAATAATAGCCATTCCTCCATAATCTTGTAGAAAACAAATTTTTGCTCAAATTCGCAATTTATTCACTCTTCTAGATCCCGAAAACCCAAAAATCTCATATCAATCCTATCCAGTTTTCCATTTTTCTCATTTTATCGTTTCTTACAATTTGTATTGAACTCAATTAATCAGCAAAATAAAATTTAACAGCACTATCAATGTAGAACGAAAATGCCAGCCTCAAACGTGAAATATATCAGCTTCCATCTACCACGTGAATCCAACAGGTGACACTACAAGATTGTCATCTTTCCATAATTCTCTATTTTATTATCAATTGAGAGCAAAAGTGGTTGAAAAAGGTTCAAATAGGTGCTCAAAAAAATTTACTCTCCAAGCAAAACCAGCGAAATTTGAAGGATATCCATCACATATCTTCGTAGCTTTAATCTTTAAAATATTCTTCGTATCTGTACGTGTGAAGCAACTGTACCATAAAAGACTACCATTTAATTATGGGTACGAAATTGGTTAGATAGTTGAATGCCTTTGATACCGACAACTTTGATGCAAAACAAATCAAATCAATTACCAGGGCTCTATTAGATATCAGGGTATAAGGTTCAAGGAACTTTCTTGAAATCCATGCAGCTCAATTGCTAATAAAATTTAAAATTTCAAAGGTTTTTTCAATAAAAATAGCTCACATCACTCATGCATAATATAGTATTTTTGAATCATCGACTTGTTTCAATTGTTTATCGATTTCTTTACTCACCAAATAACTCCCAGGAAAGCATGAAATTAATTACCTTCTCACATTTTATAGCACGAATTACATAAGGATTTGTTGCAAAGCAAGCATGTAATTAAATCAAACCGCTTGCTTTACAGCCCGACTGATGGCCAGTCTTTTATGTATGTTAACATCCATTCTTCACGCTTCTAATCGAATCTATTGTGCGCCACCATTTCCACTTCACGCATCTTAAGCTCTCGATGCTCGTTCAGTTAACTAAATCAAAGCTATGTTAAACAATAGAACAAAGCGAATCGTAAGCACGTTCGTCGGCCCATCAAAAAGCATACTTAGTCGAGATTCGTTCCTTTGAATTTCCTTGAATGAAGTTGTTCATAGAATTATCTCTGTATCTGAATTCGAGTACACTACACTTGACAGCACATTACATGAGTTTCCTTGCGTACGGCATTAATCTCATCACCGAATCAATCTTTCATGTCAATCAAGTGCAAAATAGATACTACAAGCTGCGTTGCTTTGAATGTAGGGGGCTGTATGTGGCGACCTGAGCCGTGTACGAAAGGGAGGAAATTTGCTTTAATTCCCATGAATAAATCCGATAGAGTCTTCCGTGCGGTCTGCCGCCATCCAAGATCTAATCTTTTCTCACATCAGATCGCTCACTCCCCGAGTCCCCCGCGAGCGATAACATTAAATCATGAAGTAAATGAAAATCATCAGATTTTCATTTTCTTGCGTTTTCTTTCGACAACGCACAGCCCAGCACAACACAAGGCAAGAAGAAGACATTGATGTGGTGAATCGGATTAGATCTTCTGCGCTGTGTTGAATTTGATATGCGCGTATTATGGAAATATGAAAGGCAGACGCGATTGTAAGTAAAGTACGTATAGTGTATGCATGAGGGCGATATACCCAGCAGGGAAGTATTCATGGACGTGTGTAAATTACCGTTCATGCATGCATATTGTATGCATATACATGCATATTGAATATGGTTGGAATTGTGTTACTGTTGGGTGTTTGCAAAAGAATACATGCGTTACTTGAATGGCATCAAACTTGTCCGTAATTACTGGTTCGTTCAAGTTTCGAATTACGCGAGTTCATTAGACTTGGAATTCAGAATGAACACGTGTTGAACGAAAAAAGTAGTTGTTACGCGCTCGGTTAAAAAATATATTTAATAAGGGGTGCATAATGAATAAATTGGGCGAACTGGTTTTCGCATAGTACGGCGTTCGTGCGAATACAATCGACCAATCAAATTTCTATAGCCTCGAGGGATACTGCTATCACTGGTTCATTCTTCGGTGCTCAGTGCTTTGTTATTATCACTGATTCAAATTTAGATGAATGATACTGATTCGTTTGATTTGAGGATGTGCTAATTTCAATTTATTTGCAAGATGGTTTTTGTTCGATTCAAAAATGTTTGAAGTCAATTTTTTTCAACTGATTGTTGATTTTTTGGATCCGAACTCATTATTTTCCTCGTATAGAGCAGCTGATATGATTGTCCAATCATGTATTTTAGCAAAAAGTATGCAATTTTATCCATAGAAAAAGTATGCAATTTCATCCATAGATAGAGACTCTAAACTATGGTCAATGAAATTCCTATTCAATTTTCGACCCAAAATTTTATGTTTGATCCTGTTGTTTTAATTCATTTCTGCATATCACTTTGATTTAAAAGGTATATTTTTTGGTTGCAAGCGTGGAAATTTCCTCTCTCAGCGCAGCTCAACAAACCACGTCACTTATGCTGAATGTCAAAATTGTTTTAATGCCAGGTTGAAATTTTAACTCAATGTTTAACACTTTGATTGTATAAAATACTAATATTATGCAAAATTTTAAATATTAATATTGATTTTTTTTCTTTTGCAGGTAAGATGATGATTTTATAAGCTTTGAAATAAATGTGTAAGTAGCCCATATCATCATTATTTTATAAAAAATAGTCGCTAGAAATTTAGAATCTAAGCTTATTAACTAGCAAAGTTTACTCGTTTACTCGCACTGCGAGCATTCGAACTAAAATAGTCTTTAGATCATCTTTAGCAAATAGAAAGAGGTTGACGAAATCTTATTTATAGGAAAAAATATTTACCCAAATATTTTCTATTTATTTGAAAATAAAGTCGAAAGTCTTAGTCCGGGGAAATCTAACATGATGCTTCGGAAAAATTAGGGGAAAGCTGAATTTTGGTGTGAACCTTGGTACTGGCATGTTGAACAAAATGTCAAAAGTCCCCATCGATCCGAGTGCTGCGTCGCTTTTTATACGGGGTCAAAGGTCACCAAAAGTGACCTTTCCTAAATATCTCAGTAACGGTTACGTATTTAGAAAAACAATGTATGACGAATTTGTAGCTTAGCAAAATTCCAACAAAAAAGATTATATAGCTTTTTCCTGTAACCATAACCGTTTTTGAGATATATTGATCTAAGCATTTGTTACTAACAGCATCCTCTTTCTCACGGCATATTAATATTATCCGATTTTGATTACGACTTGGCATGTTTGTGAGTTTGTTTTCCTCTATTTAAGAGGCGCATAGAAAAAACATATAAATAAACTTATCTACCAGACTCCAGGGTAGGTGGAAAAGTGTTCTCCAAAAAGTTCCCCCCTCCCCCTTTGCCATAAAACGGTATCACTGAGCATCCATCCCAAATCTTCAGAAATGAGCTCGTTGCCTACTCTTTGCCCACTGTTAAACAAGGTAGGATCACTTTTTATCCTATTAATTGCCTATTCTTGACATGACACAACCAGCCCTACATCCACATCCTTCCACCACCCTACCCACCCCCGCAAACGAACCACCCCAAAATACCCGGTTTTTTAGTTTTTTTTTCTATACCGTCTTATTCCATGAAAGATCAGGGCAAGGTCACGTAATTTCAGGTGCAAATTGGTTTCGAGACGTGATAACGCCAAAGGGATATCTTTGGCGTTATGCAGCCATAACAGAATTGGTAAAAAAACTGATTATTCGGGGATAATCTGCATCGGATTGAGCTCCTATAATGTCAGTAATGAGCGTTTACAGAATTATGCCATGATATTATCGTGCTTTTTCATGCTCATAGGCCCATGATATGTTACAAAACCTATTTCCATCTGCAATTTGGTTATTTTATCCTGCTTTTTCGTGGAATATCCCATAATTGATGCCGCAATACAGTTTTTTTTCGGAGAAGAGAGTAGCGAACAGATGTCCCTACAAGTTTTATGGCAAAGGGGGACGGGGGGTGAGGGGAACTTTTCGGAGCACACTTTTCCACCTACCCTGGAGTCTGGTAGATAAATTGTGTACATGTTTTTTTTTATGCGCCTCTTAAACATAGAAAAACAAACTCACAAACATGCCAAGTCGTAATCAAAATCGGATAATATTAACATGCCTATGAGAATGAAGGTGCTGTTAGTAACAAATGTTTAGATCAATATATCTCAAAAACGGTTATGGTTACAGGAAAAAGCTACATAATCTTTTTTGTTGCTACAAATTCGTCATACATTGTTTTGCTGAAGACGTAACCGTTACTGAGATATTTAAGAAAGGTCACTTTTGGTGACCTTTGACCCCGTATAAAAAGTGACGCAGCACTCGGATCCATGGGGACTTTTGACATTTTGTTCAACACACCAGTACCAAGGTTCACACCAAAATTCAGCTTTCCCCTAATTTTTCCGAAGTTTCGCCTTTTTTATGTCGGATTTCACTGGGCTATCTCCAGCAGTAGATTTTTTCCACCAATTTCGTACTTGTTCGTTGAACACTTAGCACATGTTACAGATCATTGAACAAAAGCAGACAAGTACCTAATGCATTTCGCACTATTCAATTAACCTTTCCCTTCAAATGGTGAGCGTGTCTGGCGGTGTTGAGCTGAAACTAAAAAATACTGGCCATATTTCCAGTTATCATGGACAATTTGGCAGCATTATATATTTTTCTAAGATACTCTAGTAATTACTAAGGTCACAAGTAATCCCTTAATTCCATCTGAAGCTCAAAGTTTCTGCTGTACAAGATCATAGTCTTCCCAGTACTCACGTATGGATAGAAACAGAATCGTTTGCTTCATATATAAATAAAAAACATGAATTGTACGCTACCTATCTAAAAGTAGATATAATTACAAATATAAAGCTCAGAAGACTCCGGTATGCTGAGCACATAGCTCCTATGAGTGAAGAGGGGCCTGCTCGGAAAATCCTATGGCAGCCTAAGGATGCCTTATCTAAGGACACCTAAGGATGCCATCGGCTCGCGATCGGGACTGCTGGAAAAAAAATCAACTCGTCCAGGACCGGACAAACGGTCCGATAATGATAATGAAATACATTTTGGAGTGAACCTGGCTGAAAACTTTCGCAGTGACTGAGAATATGTTTCCTGATCATCATCATCATCATCGGGGCACTACAGCCCGAGTCGAGCCTTCGCCTCCTTAATACTCCGCCTCCATTCGTCTCGGTTCAGTGACCGCGTCCTCCAGTTTGGTGCTCCCAGAAGTGACCTGCTGTCGGCATCGATCGAATCCTCCCAGCGCTTGCGTGGCTTACCGACTGGCCTGGCTCCGCTCGCTCGCCCCTTGAGAGACCGTTTGGGGATTCGATTGTCGCTCATTCGTTCGACGTGGCCAGCCCATTGTAATTTTTGTAGTCGTATGACGGTAGAGACTTCCGGCTCGTCATATATGGTATACAGCTCGTTGTTGTATCGGATTCGCCATCCATCTTCCTCCCGTATTGGACCGAGGATCATTCGCAATACCTTTCTCTCGAACGTATTCAAGGCTTTTTCAAGGCTTTTTTCGCTTCCGTAACATAGCACAGGTCTAATAATTGTTTTATAGATGCGAAGCTTCGTATTCCTGTGTACGCATCGAGATTTCAAAATGGGAAGCACCGAAAAGAATGTCTTATTGGCTAATTGAATCCGTCGTTTGATTTCGTCAAGCTCATTCCCATCCTTCGAGAGGTTCGTCCCTAGGTACACGAAGTTGTCCACATTTTCAAGATTATAGTCCCCTATTGTTATGTTTTGTCTTATTGG
The DNA here is from genome assembly GCA_947369275.1 of Nemotelus nigrinus. NCBI lineage: Eukaryota > Metazoa > Arthropoda > Insecta > Diptera > Stratiomyidae > Nemotelus > Nemotelus nigrinus. Next base: position 184,514,210 of record OX376372.1, on the reverse strand, counting down.
CGTCCTTTTCCTTGATTGAGTCATAACTTTTGTTTTTTGTTCGTTAATTTGAAGACCAACTTCCTTGGCGGTTTCGTCTAAAGTTACAAATACTTCCTTGGCGTCATTGAACGAACGTTACATAATGTTGATGTCATCAGCGTAAGCTACTAGCTGTGTCGACTTAAATAGTAGAGTTCCTCTCGTGTCAACGGGGATTTTTCTGATGACATATTCAAGTGCTAGGTTAAAAAGTACCGGAGCTAATCCATCCCCTTGTTTTAGCCCTGTATTCGTCGAAAACAAGTTGGTCATATTATTCTGGATCAGCACTTGTGACGTGGAGTCGGTCATGGTCATTTTCACCAGTCATACCAACTTTGCTGGGATTCCGAACTGCAGCATTGTGTTATATAATGCAGTTCGGTTGATGCTGTCGTACGCTTGTTTGAAATCGACGAATATTTGGTGGACATAAATGTTGAATTCCCAGCATTTTTCCAAAATTTGTTTGACCGTAAATATTTGGTCAGTTGTCGATCTTCCACGTCTGAAACCACCTTGATATTCACCAAGAATTTTCTCAGCGTGATGGGAAATTCTTAACTCTAAAATCTTTGTCAAGAGTTTGTACGACGTACAAAGTAGTGATATGCCCCTGTAGTTGTTTCCTGATACTTTCAATGATTCATTCACTAACCAAAACGTCCGTCAGTTTTAACATAAACATGTTAAAAAGAGCTAAGAGCTACGACATAAAGTTGAAGAGGAGACCAACTTTTTTTGAAATAAGTTCTTGCAATTTCACATATTTTGAACGGGTGTAGAGGCTAGAGCTGAACCTGTTTAGTAGAGATCTCGCGATTTCGTATTGAACTAAAATATTGATTACAAAAAACTAAAATTGCTTTCATTACTATAATAGCAAAGAACAAAGATAAGAGTCTAAAATATAAATACTACGATTATTGGATAATTTAAACATATTTGATTGTCAATTCAAAGTTCATGAACCTTAATAGTTTTTTTTCTAATAACAATTGAAAAACGCTTTTCAATAGACTTGAGAGGCAATCTTGATTCTTGGCTGATACTTGGTGATAACTTATTCTTCAAAGTGGTTGAGCTATTGGAAAAAAAAATTCTTCTAATATATCTCAAAAAATTTTGCACAACAACTGTGAAACTAAACTGAAATTTGGACAGCTGCTTCTGTAAAACAATAAGTATTGCTGAACGTCAAAACATCAATGCGAAAAGGAAAATCAGAGAGATTACGACAGCAAGCTAAGTCTAAATATGGAGATTCACAAGGATAAAAAATCGTGTCAAAATATTCAAATGTCTTCGTCTGAGAAATATCAAATTAAAGATTACTCAGAAATTTGAACTTAAAGAATAAGAAAAACACAAACTTAGTGTCTTGAAAAAGAACGAAGAGAGAGAAAACTACGGTGGCGATCATGTTTCAATGAAATTTTTACTAAGGATGCACGAAACTCCACAGCATAAATGTGTTTTTGAAATGAAAATACACCAATTACTAATTACGATACCTGAATGACTCTTCGTCACGCAAACGAGTAGGGAATATTTATTTGTCTTGCCCAACACCATAAGTGCTTTGAGGAAAATCTATAAAAGCTATCCAATAATTATTGTTTTGACTTAAGTATCATTTGGTAAGTTCTAAAACTACGATTTTTCGTATTTTTGTACTTTTCAAATTAATAGGTACTATTGTTAAATTTTAAAGATATGCCTCAAAATAACTGTAAATATTTATTCCAAGAAGCTTATTTCTTTTTTCTTAACTGCGTCTCAGAAAGTGTGTTTGAAAGTTTTGGGCCTCATCCTGTCATATCAACAAACTCGATTCCCTCGTGCCTGAATCACATGTGCAAACTATGGGTCCACTGTAGTAAGGTCATTTTTAATGAAATGGGACAAACACCGAGCTCACTACAACACTAAGAAAAATTTTCTTGGTTAATATTCCTATAATTTTGTAACACTGAATTTGAGAAAAAAATGCACTATTTCGCCGTAAAATTTTGCATATATATGTTCAACCGCACTATATTCAAATGTATTTTTCATAGTAACATGGTAAAAGCAACATTAAGAATATCTTACTATGTCTAATGGCTTTCAACTACATATTAAAAGGTTCTGTTTACAGAAAAATGTATGGTCGCTTGCCTCATAAATAGGAACAAACTTTACTTTTCTTTATACGCATTGTTCATATTATAAAAATAATTTCAACCATACAATATGGTATCCACTGTAAAAGGTATCAAAACGCTTCTGATCTAATGTTGTATCTACGTTCTAAGTGTTGTTTCCATTCTATCATAGAAGTTTCATATGCCACATAGCAATTTCGGTGTTCGGTTCGATGTTCGATATAATTCATACTCATGTTATGCGGTGTAGTCCTTATATTACGTTGCACGTTGTATAGATATTAAAAATTATGTCCTTTGCACAATTTAAATTAATGGAGCGCTGTTAAAACACAAGCTGTTAAACTAACAGAAACTCTTTCGTCTTGTGTTGTCAACGATGCAGTGCAGTGGCTATGACAGGGGCCTGAAAGTAGGTGATTTATTGATGGAAGAGATTGGCAGGGAGTGAAGGATTTACCATCAGCTGGCACGTAACAAGAAACAAAACCAAAATAAGTTCACTTTATCACATGCGAAAGTGAGAAAAGCATACTGTCAAGCGATAGGTGAGAATTTATATATCCGTGTTAGCTGATAGGTGAGAGTGTGTTGGCGTGCGTATAATCCCATCAAGAAACAGTAAGCGCAGCGAACATTCACTGGCAACAAACGAAATTTTCTGTATTGAGTTGCATAAAAGTGTCGAAGATATTCCTTTTACTCGCCAAATGGTATCGAAAGTAGCGTTAACTACCTTATTGCTTACCATTTTAATACTCAGAAAATGTTTTAAGAAAATCAATATTGCATAAATCGCCATTCGTTAAAACAGTCTCTTTGGTAAAGCACATGTATATTGCCTAGTGGGAATGAGAAACGTATTTGATTGTAGCAGCGTTGCTTGGCGGGGTACTTTGTGTCTTTTTTCAACTTGGACTTGTATATTGCTATTTACTTCTCGCAATCAGTGGGGAAATATTCTAATTGTATCGCAATTCACGTACTTTCCGAGCTATACATAGTTCTTAAGCTATGGCTATGCTTACTGGCAATTGAGGCTATGCTTACTGGCAATTTTCTCAAGGAAACATGGGAAAGTTTAACATGTTTTGTTATTCGAATCGAAAAAATTTTGTTTGTCATCAAATAAGTAATTGTCAGAAATACTCTCGTGTATCTCTACGTTCGCCTAGATTCTCAGACGAAAGTCATATAATTTATGAAAACTTTAGCCATAAAACTATATTAAAATATCTCATAGCGTTCTACTATGCAACTATGTCTAAAAATACTATAAATGGTCACTGCCCATATATGTATACCCTATGCACATAGGATAAGTGATACATCAAATTGGGTAAATATACTAAAAAAAATTTTCCGTGTACTTTAACGCACCAACTTGTGTCTCTTCATTATTTACATATTTGAAGGAATTGGAGCCCATTCAACGGAAAATATAGTGGCTAAATCAAGTTCGGCATCTCTCACTTACCATGATGCTTCAAAACGTCACTTACCATGATGCTTCAAAACTTCATTTTTGCTTCAAAACGTCTTCGAACGCTTTATGACAAATAAATTGATTCTCCCCTTTCATTTTGAAGCATTATTTGCGCAATATCGGTTAAAAAAAAAGCGAACTCGCTCTGTAAGTTTTCATTAACTTTTTATGGCCCTTGAAAACTTTTTACGTGCTCTCAGTGTTCCCTGTAAAATCCACGATATTCATTTTTCATTTCAGCTAAAAATTATCACAATTATTAGTCAGTAGAGTGAGGATATGACTCTTTTGGAAATAAGTAGAAATACATTTTTTGAAATGCAGCTACAGTTATCCAGAATCCTTCCAATCTTCTGCAAAGAGCTGCATAACAACGTTATTGTCATTGATGTTTTGAAAACTGTCTATCTTTAGTTAATTATTTGGGATGGAAATTAAAAAAAAAAGATTCATTACCTAGCGATTATAACTTCTGCATTCTCCTGTATTTCCACAAAAAACATAAATTATTTTAAGTAAGATCCAAAAATTGTTCCTGTTCATAAAGAGGGATTTAATTTTCAATATAGATTATTCTAGATGATATCGAATGGACGAACGATTTTTTGGAAATTTCCTGGCTTTTTGGTTATTAGATAATTCATTAAAGTTTATTCAGACATTTAAAAAAAAAAATTAATGCACCTGAACAAAAACCCACGCTGGGCGCCTTTTAAATACTAGCTAAAATTGCTTTTAAATTAGGTACAGGTACAGGCATGGTCGCTATAAATCTGCATGAATGCCCATGTTTCTTTCACCACTCCGTACAATTGACCCATGTTTGTGGAATGGCTTACCGCTATGGCTTGTTTTATGTCTATGTCTACTCGATGGTATTCAAGTGATGGCCGGTGGCCCTTATAATACAGTGACACTGTTGTCCTCAAGAAACTTTCTTGTGTATCTTGCCGTATATTTGGGATCGTTGTCGCGCTAGAACTTCTACATAATAAGAAGATCCTCTTCAGTCAGCTCATGGTATAATATTTTCTAAATTGTCGACGGATTTTTCTTTGGTCAATCTTCCTTCTATACTGTGTTTTGGTGCAACATATCCAAATATTGATGGAACCGTCTTCGTCCTTAGCACCTGTTGAAGTGTAGGTAGAGTAGAATTCCTAACATGTTAATTGCCTTAAAAGTGTACCGCCATCACAGCGAATGCGATTTATTTTGTTCCGTCCATCCAATTTTTTTTCTAAGTTTCCACCCATTTTCCCAGGTTAAATGTTCCTGTATGAGCTCCATTTCTTTCTTCCTATTGATTGTCATTATCAGAAACTACTTCCTGACTACTCTATCATATAGTCCGATTTCCATGAAGGCTGACTTCCCCGAGATATTGATACTTTCCTCAAAAAGTCAACGTAGAATCTCGCCGGCTGATCTTTTTGGGCTTTGTTTCTATTTGCGGACAATTTTCTAGTTGTATTTCGGCTTCTTTTAGTCCGAGTAATATTTTGGACAGTTTTGTGGCTTTCCGAAAATAATTTTCATAGAAATTTCCTGGTGGCTTGCAATTTGTCGATTAGATAAGCTTCATCCTCTCAAGCTTACAATCTTTTTTTCTGAAATCACATTGGCTAAACCTCTACATCCGTCAATTGCCATTGAGCCAGGTAAAAAAATTAGCTTCAAAGGAATGAGTTGTTATAAATGAGGTTTCCTTAGTAAGCTACTAGTGTTTTTAATAATAGCTGTATATTTGAATTCGCAGGTCTAGAACCTCCCTTACCTTTTATTTTTTCTATTTCTGGGCTTTTTAAAATCCGTCGGCTCTTTAGGCTCCCTGCGTCATTTTGAGAAAGGTTGCTTGTGATACAGAATCATTCTTGAATGTCTTTGTTGACAAATTCTTCAATTTTGAGAAAACCAGTACTACCAGCCAACAGTGAAAAAACGTTTACTTTGTAAAGCTCGAAGATAAATTCTAATAAGATGGTTATATTTTGAGAATTTTTGAGCTTCATGTGTGATCGCAGCTCAAGGTTTCATGACAACAGGCATATTTCCTTTGAATTACCATACTGTTTTCATAAGTTTTTCTTCAAATGTGTATTAGAACTATGCAGATAACATGGAATCACAATTCGTTGATCTGCCAGGACGACAATCTGGTGCTTCGTCAAAATCTTTTATTCTGCCTCTGTGGAACTTCAATTGCGGGAAAAAAAACACCCGCAACTTCATTACATATGCATGCACTTCGTGCAAGAAGCATTTGAATTTACAAATTCGTTGCCAGCTATCAAATTCTGAACGTGTTACAAGCCGAGGCCAAGGTCAACGCCAAGGCCATAGAATTCGACATATGTACATATTTTAAAAGCAAATTCAGTGAGTTCTGAAAGTTTTGAAAATGAATAATGACTGAATAAACACTGACTCAAATCGCGATACATAAATTAGCCCACAGAGCTTTTTTACGAAAAACATCGGCACTGTTAGCAATATTTGCGGCAAACATTTCGCTTGGACTAATATTCGCCTTTTCTGTTTACATTGTGATTTTCTTCTTTTCTTCAGTTTTTTCTTAATTGCTTAAATAATCTTGTTTCAGCCTGAATAAAGGCTAGAATTAATACGTTGTGGTTGAAATAATTGATAAGTTTTTTAATTATAGCCCGAAACCGAAATTGGGGACCATATCTAACTTATCATTTAGCTTCGCTCAAAAGACCTGAGATGTGATATAGTAAATTTAATTATAATTTTTTCAAGCATTCAGTTCTTCAAACTAATATGTTTTCACATGTCTAGCAATTATTCTTCTCCAAAGTTTGTGGAAAAAAAAAACGAATGAAATTTTCGCATCAAAAATAAATCGCAATTCTTCTTCCAACTAACTCGACTTCGTTTCAATTCTTATTTCGCTTCATCATTCACTTAAAAACTTTTTTCGGCACATCTTCCTGTTATTTCGATAATAATTGGTCAATATCTTACGTTTTGCGAACTTCAATATTGGCCTCGAACGTTAAACCGACCTTCCTTTTCGAACATTTTCTTACATCCCCGAGCCAGATTATATTGTTTGGGCAGAAAGAATTTATGGGCCGAGTGTTATCTTGTCGTCTATCGTGTTGTTTTTGCTTCTGTTGCTGTTGTTTTTGCCATCGTCGTAATATCTGCTTCGAGGTATAGCCCATCAAATTCCTACGAATACGCCTTAGGCACAAAATTGGTCTTTTAACGAGCCTACTCGGCAGTCATTTTCTAATGATTTTCATCCGTGATGGCATGGCTTGTTGCCTTGTGCTTTTTCAAGGGCAACCTCACCCATTCAATTTTAATGCGATCCTTTTAATATTTCATTTTAAGGGCGAGACATGAATAGGGATGGTAAAAGATATGCTTTCAATTTTTTAGAAGAGATTGGTAGTATCATTTGAAAAAATGCAATATAGCTTAAATTGGAAAATTGGGCTTTAATATTTTCAGGTACACTTTTGAGCTAACATTTTGTGCATATTATCGAATAATTTCATATTATTTAATAATCAAACCAAATAGCATTCAATTCAGACTATAACTAATAATACTTTCCACGCACCGCAATCATTTCCAACCTTAATTTCTCTGAAATTCATTTTCGCATCCAAATCGCACTTACATTTCCCTCCGGCAATCGGGCTTGGTGGAGCTGAATATCCGACCGCGGATCAAAGACATTTTACAAGAAGTGAAGAACGTTTGCTTAAAATGCCGCCGCCGCTGCTGAGATTCTTCGGATTCTCTAATTACACCTCGCCAAGCTCAACGCTTATTTCTTGAATAGCATCGAAATTGCAACATCTTCAGAATAATTTTACCTTGAAATTATCAGTGCGACCAGAACATTTTGAAGAAGATACATTTTGGTTACCGCCGTTTCAAAAGATACAGACGAGAATGGTCATTTACCGTTCGCAGTGAACGTTCGCAGTTCTCTCGAACGTATTCAAGGCTTTTTCAAGGCTTTTTTCGCTTCCGTAACATAGCACAGGTCTAATAATTGTTTTATAGATGCGAAGCTTCGTATTCCTGTGTACGCATCGAGATTTCAAAATGGGAAGCACCGAAAAGAATGTCTTATTGGCTAATTGAATCCGTCGTTTGATTTCGTCAAGCTCATTCCCATCCTTCGAGAGGTTCGTCCCTAGGTACACGAAGTTGTCCACATTTTCAAGATTATAGTCCCCTATTGTTATGTTTTGTCTTATTGGCGTCCTTTTCCTTGATTGAGTCATAACTTTTGTTTTTTGTTCGTTAATTTGAAGACCAACTTCCTTGGCGGTTTCGTCTAAAGTTACAAATACTTCCTTGGCGTCATTGAACGAACGTGACATAATGTTGATGTCATCAGCGTAAGCTACTAGCTGTGTCGACTTAAATAGTAGAGTTCCTCTCGTGTCAACGGGGATTTTTCTGATGACATATTCAAGTGCTAGGTTAAAAAGTACCGGAGCTAATCCATCCCCTTGTTTTAGCCCTGTATTCGTCGAAAACAAGTTGGTCATATTATTCTGGATCAGCACTTGTGACGTGGAGTCGGTCATGGTCATTTTCACCAGTCATACCAACTTTGCTGGGATTCCGAACTGCAGCATTGTGTTATATAATGCAGTTCGGTTGATGCTGTCGTACGCTTGTTTGAAATCGACGAATATTTGGTGGACATAAATGTTGAATTCCCAGCATTTTTCCAAAATTTGTTTGACCGTAAATATTTGGTCAGTTGTCGATCTTCCACGTCTGAAACCACCTTGATATTCACCAAGAATTTTCTCAGCGTGATGGGAAATTCTTAACTCTAAAATCTTTGTCAAGAGTTTGTACGACGTACAAAGTAGTGATATGCCCCTGTAGTTGTTTCCTGATACTTTCAATGATTCATTCACTAACCAAAACGTCCGTCAGTTTTAACATAAACATGTTAAAAAGAGCTAAGAGCTACGACATAAAGTTGAAGAGGAGACCAACTTTTTTTGAAATAAGTTCTTGCAATTTCACATATTTTGAACGGGTGTAGAGGCTAGAGCTGAACCTGTTTAGTAGAGATCTCGCGATTTCGTATTGAACTAAAATATTGATTACAAAAAACTAAAATTGCTTTCATTACTATAATAGCAAAGAACAAAGATAAGAGTCTAAAATATAAATACTACGATTATTGGATAATTTAAACATATTTGATTGTCAATTCAAAGTTCATGAACCTTAATAGTTTTTTTTCTAATAACAATTGAAAAACGCTTTTCAATAGACTTGAGAGGCAATCTTGATTCTTGGCTGATACTTGGTGATAACTTATTCTTCAAAGTGGTTGAGCTATTGGAAAAAAAAATTCTTCTAATATATCTCAAAAAATTTTGCACAACAACTGTGAAACTAAACTGAAATTTGGACAGCTGCTTCTGTAAAACAATAAGTATTGCTGAACGTCAAAACATCAATGCGAAAAGGAAAATCAGAGAGATTACGACAGCAAGCTAAGTCTAAATATGGAGATTCACAAGGATAAAAAATCGTGTCAAAATATTCAAATGTCTTCGTCTGAGAAATATCAAATTAAAGATTACTCAGAAATTTGAACTTAAAGAATAAGAAAAACACAAACTTAGTGTCTTGAAAAAGAACGAAGAGAGAGAAAACTACGGTGGCGATCATGTTTCAATGAAATTTTTACTAAGGATGCACGAAACTCCACAGCATAAATGTGTTTTTGAAATGAAAATACACCAATTACTAATTACGATACCTGAATGACTCTTCGTCACGCAAACGAGTAGGGAATATTTATTTGTCTTGCCCAACACCATAAGTGCTTTGAGGAAAATCTATAAAAGCTATCCAATAATTATTGTTTTGACTTAAGTATCATTTGGTAAGTTCTAAAACTACGATTTTTCGTATTTTTGTACTTTTCAAATTAATAGGTACTATTGTTAAATTTTAAAGATATGCCTCAAAATAACTGTAAATATTTATTCCAAGAAGCTTATTTCTTTTTTCTTAACTGCGTCTCAGAAAGTGTGTTTGAAAGTTTTGGGCCTCATCCTGTCATATCAACAAACTCGATTCCCTCGTGCCTGAATCACATGTGCAAACTATGGGTCCACTGTAGTAAGGTCATTTTTAATGAAATGGGACAAACACCGAGCTCACTACAACACTAAGAAAAATTTTCTTGGTTAATATTCCTATAATTTTGTAACACTGAATTTGAGAAAAAAATGCACTATTTCGCCGTAAAATTTTGCATATATATGTTCAACCGCACTATATTCAAATGTATTTTTCATAGTAACATGGTAAAAGCAACATTAAGAATATCTTACTATGTCTAATGGCTTTCAACTACATATTAAAAGGTTCTGTTTACAGAAAAATGTATGGTCGCTTGCCTCATAAATAGGAACAAACTTTACTTTTCTTTATACGCATTGTTCATATTATAAAAATAATTTCAACCATACAATATGGTATCCACTGTAAAAGGTATCAAAACGCTTCTGATCTAATGTTGTATCTACGTTCTAAGTGTTGTTTCCATTCTATCATAGAAGTTTCATATGCCACATAGCAATTTCGGTGTTCGGTTCGATGTTCGATATAATTCATACTCATGTTATGCGGTGTAGTCCTTATATTACGTTGCACGTTGTATAGATATTAAAAATTATGTCCTTTGCACAATTTAAATTAATGGAGCGCTGTTAAAACACAAGCTGTTAAACTAACAGAAACTCTTTCGTCTTGTGTTGTCAACGATGCAGTGCAGTGGCTATGACAGGGGCCTGAAAGTAGGTGATTTATTGATGGAAGAGATTGGCAGGGAGTGAAGGATTTACCATCAGCTGGCACGTAACAAGAAACAAAACCAAAATAAGTTCACTTTATCACATGCGAAAGTGAGAAAAGCATACTGTCAAGCGATAGGTGAGAATTTATATATCCGTGTTAGCTGATAGGTGAGAGTGTGTTGGCGTGCGTATAATCCCATCAAGAAACAGTAAGCGCAGCGAACATTCACTGGCAACAAACGAAATTTTCTGTATTGAGTTGCATAAAAGTGTCGAAGATATTCCTTTTACTCGCCAAATGGTATCGAAAGTAGCGTTAACTACCTTATTGCTTACCATTTTAATACTCAGAAAATGTTTTAAGAAAATCAATATTGCATAAATCGCCATTCGTTAAAACAGTCTCTTTGGTAAAGCACATGTATATTGCCTAGTGGGAATGAGAAACGTATTTGATTGTAGCAGCGTTGCTTGGCGGGGTACTTTGTGTCTTTTTTCAACTTGGACTTGTATATTGCTATTTACTTCTCGCAATCAGTGGGGAAATATTCTAATTGTATCGCAATTCACGTACTTTCCGAGCTATACATAGTTCTTAAGCTATGGCTATGCTTACTGGCAATTGAGGCTATGCTTACTGGCAATTTTCTCAAGGAAACATGGGAAAGTTTAACATGTTTTGTTATTCGAATCGAAAAAATTTTGTTTGTCATCAAATAAGTAATTGTCAGAAATACTCTCGTGTATCTCTACGTTCGCCTAGATTCTCAGACGAAAGTCATATAATTTATGAAAACTTTAGCCATAAAACTATATTAAAATATCTCATAGCGTTCTACTATGCAACTATGTCTAAAAATACTATAAATGGTCACTGCCCATATATGTATACCCTATGCACATAGGATAAGTGATACATCAAATTGGGTAAATATACTAAAAAAAATTTTCCGTGTACTTTAACGCACCAACTTGTGTCTCTTCATTATTTACATATTTGAAGGAATTGGAGCCCATTCAACGGAAAATATAGTGGCTAAATCAAGTTCGGCATCTCTCACTTACCATGATGCTTCAAAACGTCACTTACCATGATGCTTCAAAACTTCATTTTTGCTTCAAAACGTCTTCGAACGCTTTATGACAAATAAATTGATTCTCCCCTTTCATTTTGAATCATTATTTGCGCAATATCGGTTAAAAAAAAAGCGAACTCGCTCTGTAAGTTTTCATTAACTTTTTATGGCCCTTGAAAACTTTTTACGTGCTCTCAGTGTTCCCTGTAAAATCCACGATATTCATTTTTCATTTCAGCTAAAAATTATCACAATTATTAGTCAGTAGAGTGAGGATATGACTCTTTTGGAAATAAGTAGAAATACATTTTTTGAAATGCAGCTACAGTTATCCAGAATCCTTCCAATCTTCTGCAAAGAGCTGCATAACAACGTTATTGTCATTGATGTTTTGAAAACTGTCTATCTTTAGTTAATTATTTGGGATGGAAATTAAAAAAAAAAGATTCATTACCTAGCGATTATAACTTCTGCATTCTCCTGTATTTCCACAAAAAACATAAATTATTTTAAGTAAGATCCAAAAATTGTTCCTGTTCATAAAGAGGGATTTAATTTTCAATATAGATTATTCTAGATGATATCGAATGGACGAACGATTTTTTGGAAATTTCCTGGCTTTTTGGTTATTAGATAATTCATTAAAGTTTATTCAGACATTTAAAAAAAAAAATTAATGCACCTGAACAAAAACCCACGCTGGGCGCCTTTTAAATACTAGCTAAAATTGCTTTTAAATTAGGTACAGGTACAGGCATGGTCGCTATAAATCTGCATGAATGCCCATGTTTCTTTCACCACTCCGTACAATTGACCCATGTTTGTGGAATGGCTTACCGCTATGGCTTGTTTTATGTCTATGTCTACTCGATGGTATTCAAGTGATGGCCGGTGGCCCTTATAATACAGTGACACTGTTGTCCTCAAGAAACTTTCTTGTGTATCTTGCCGTATATTTGGGATCGTTGTCGCGCTAGAACTTCTACATAATAAGAAGATCCTCTTCAGTCAGCTCATGGTATAATATTTTCTAAATTGTCGACGGATTTTTCTTTGGTCAATCTTCCTTCTATACTGTGTTTTGGTGCAACATATCCAAATATTGATGGAACCGTCTTCGTCCTTAGCACCTGTTGAAGTGTAGGTAGAGTAGAATTCCTAACATGTTAATTGCCTTAAAAGTGTACCGCCATCACAGCGAATGCGATTTATTTTGTTCCGTCCATCCAATTTTTTTTCTAAGTTTCCACCCATTTTCCCAGGTTAAATGTTCCTGTATGAGCTCCATTTCTTTCTTCCTATTGATTGTCATTATCAGAAACTACTTCCTGACTACTCTATCATATAGTCCGATTTCCATGAAGGCTGACTTCCCCGAGATATTGATACTTTCCTCAAAAAGTCAACGTAGAATCTCGCCGGCTGATCTTTTTGGGCTTTGTTTCTATTTGCGGACAATTTTCTAGTTGTATTTCGGCTTCTTTTAGTCCGAGTAATATTTTGGACAGTTTTGTGGCTTTCCGAAAATAATTTTCATAGAAATTTCCTGGTGGCTTGCAATTTGTCGATTAGATAAGCTTCATCCTCTCAAGCTTACAATCTTTTTTTCTGAAATCACATTGGCTAAACCTCTACATCCGTCAATTGCCATTGAGCCAGGTAAAAAAATTAGCTTCAAAGGAATGAGTTGTTATAAATGAGGTTTCCTTAGTAAGCTACTAGTGTTTTTAATAATAGCTGTATATTTGAATTCGCAGGTCTAGAACCTCCCTTACCTTTTATTTTTTCTATTTCTGGGCTTTTTAAAATCCGTCGGCTCTTTAGGCTCCCTGCGTCATTTTGAGAAAGGTTGCTTGTGATACAGAATCATTCTTGAATGTCTTTGTTGACAAATTCTTCAATTTTGAGAAAACCAGTACTACCAGCCAACAGTGAAAAAACGTTTACTTTGTAAAGCTCGAAGATAAATTCTAATAAGATGGTTATATTTTGAGAATTTTTGAGCTTCATGTGTGATCGCAGCTCAAGGTTTCATGACAACAGGCATATTTCCTTTGAATTACCATACTGTTTTCATAAGTTTTTCTTCAAATGTGTATTAGAACTATGCAGATAACATGGAATCACAATTCGTTGATCTGCCAGGACGACAATCTGGTGCTTCGTCAAAATCTTTTATTCTGCCTCTGTGGAACTTCAATTGCGGGAAAAAAAACACCCGCAACTTCATTACATATGCATGCACTTCGTGCAAGAAGCATTTGAATTCACAAATTCGTTGCCAGCTATCAAATTCTGAACGTGTTACAAGCCGAGGCCAAGGTCAACGCCAAGGCCATAGAATTCGACATATGTACATATTTTAAAAGCAAATTCAGTGAGTTCTGAAAGTTTTGAAAATGAATAATGACTGAATAAACACTGACTCAAATCGCGATACATAAATTAGCCCACAGAGCTTTTTTACGAAAAACATCGGCACTGTTAGCAATATTTGCGGCAAACATTTCGCTTGGACTAATATTCGCCTTTTCTGTTTACATTGTGATTTTCTTCTTTTCTTCAGTTTTTTCTTAATTGCTTAAATAATCTTGTTTCAGCCTGAATAAAGGCTAGAATTAATACGTTGTGGTTGAAATAATTGATAAGTTTTTTAATTATAGCCCGAAACCGAAATTGGGGACCATATCTAACTTATCATTTAGCTTCGCTCAAAAGACCTGAGATGTGATATAGTAAATTTAATTATAATTTTTTCAAGCATTCAGTTCTTCAAACTAATATGTTTTCACATGTCTAGCAATTATTCTTCTCCAAAGTTTGTGGAAAAAAAAAACGAATGAAATTTTCGCATCAAAAATAAATCGCAATTCTTCTTCCAACTAACTCGACTTCGTTTCAATTCTTATTTCGCTTCATCATTCACTTAAAAACTTTTTTCGGCACATCTTCCTGTTATTTCGATAATAATTGGTCAATATCTTACGTTTTGCGAACTTCAATATTGGCCTCGAACGTTAAACCGACCTTCCTTTTCGAACATTTTCTTACATCCCCGAGCCAGATTATATTGTTTGGGCAGAAAGAATTTATGGGCCGAGTGTTATCTTGTCGTCTATCGTGTTGTTTTTGCTTCTGTTGCTGTTGTTTTTGCCATCGTCGTAATATCTGCTTCGAGGTATAGCCCATCAAATTCCTACGAATACGCCTTAGGCACAAAATTGGTCTTTTAACGAGCCTACTCGGCAGTCATTTTCTAATGATTTTCATCCGTGATGGCATGGCTTGTTGCCTTGTGCTTTTTCAAGGGCAACCTCACCCATTCAATTTTAATGCGATCCTTTTAATATTTCATTTTAAGGGCGAGACATGAATAGGGATGGTAAAAGATATGCTTTCAATTTTTTAGAAGAGATTGGTAGTATCATTTGAAAAAATGCAATATAGCTTAAATTGGAAAATTGGGCTTTAATATTTTCAGGTACACTTTTGAGCTAACATTTTGTGCATATTATCGAATAATTTCATATTATTTAATAATCAAACCAAATAGCATTCAATTCAGACTATAACTAATAATACTTTCCACGCACCGCAATCATTTCCAACCTTAATTTCTCTGAAATTCATTTTCGCATCCAAATCGCACTTACATTTCCCTCCGGCAATCGGGCTTGGTGGAGCTGAATATCCGACCGCGGATCAAAGACATTTTACAAGAAGTGAAGAACGTTTGCTTAAAATGCCGCCGCCGCTGCTGAGATTCTTCGGATTCTCTAATTACACCTCGCCAAGCTCAACGCTTATTTCTTGAATAGCATCGAAATTGCAACATCTTCAGAATAATTTTACCTTGAAATTATCAGTGCGACCAGAACATTTTGAAGAAGATACATTTTGGTTACCGCCGTTTCAAAAGATACAGACGAGAATGGTCATTTACCGTTCGCAGTGACTACACTGAAGTTAATGATGACAAAGCTTCTTC
The DNA here is from genome assembly GCA_947369275.1 of Nemotelus nigrinus. Lineage (NCBI taxonomy): Eukaryota > Metazoa > Arthropoda > Insecta > Diptera > Stratiomyidae > Nemotelus > Nemotelus nigrinus. Next base: position 184,498,665 of record OX376372.1, on the reverse strand, counting down.
TGGTTTTGGCCATAACTATGCTCAGACTGTGCTTGTATTGTAGCGTCTCAAGATATCCATCAAAGTACTCTCTGAGATGTGCGAAGTGGAAGGTTTTTTTTTCGAAAATATGAATGCTTAACGGGATTTGGCGAAGTCTTGCTAAAATCACCATTGTGACAAGATTTAGAGGTGAGAGTGCGAAAAGCGAGTGAAAGATAAATGACGTTGAAATTGAGCTGATGCTGTCGTTCGTCTGCCGAAGGTCAAATGGCAATTGGTTTGACATTTTTCTAAAGTTTAAAATGAAAATTTTCGTCGTGAAATATACATATGTATGTAGATACGATGCTGTTATAGAATTTCGAAAGAATATATCTGCAACGGTTTCGATATTATGTTTCGTAATCAAAAGGTGTGATGGACGAGCTTGTTTGTTTTGAATGGCATAATCATACAAATTGTCGAACATATGTATGTGTCATATATTTGCAAACATGTAAACAAGTAACCTTTTCGGTTCTCGACTATATTTTAGATTGATGAATGAAAGATTGATTTGAAATATTGGCAGACAAAGCTATTGAATATCTATCATCTGTGTAGTTGATTATTGAGTATCCGCATTTAAAAATGTAATTTTATTTTCTTGGTTTCGCAATTGGCCTCGTGACCAAGTAACTTTTAGTACAGTCAAAGTATGTGCATCAAATGATAGTGCGAGCTAGAGTTAATTATCCATGGCAATCGAATGTGTTTTCAAACAAAAGGTTGATTGCGTAGAAATTTGATTTGTAGGTGAATTGATGTAGGCTGATAGGAATGTGTCAAAATAGCCATGATGAATGATAGAAATCATCTTGAAATGTCTTCGAATTCAGCACGATGAAAAATTGGTGCTATGATTGTTACATAAGTATGACTGTTAGGATCGAGACCTATAAATCTTGGTCAGAGATAATTAATATCACACGCCTCTTTGTTTTAATTTGACCCTGTCTGCACTGGAGGACGTAAAGCCATGTCTAAGGCATGAGAAAACAAAGAAAATTATTCTGAACCGAATATAATCTGTTATTTTATAAGTATTATAATCTGTTATTTACCTATATAGGCTAGGTTAGTTTCCGCGGTTGTCTCTTTCATATAGACAACCTTTACTAAGCGGAAAGCCACCTTGATTCCTTAATGAAGTGGGTGATCCCCTCCAGGTTCACCGAAGCCACTTTGGTTAGGCAAGTAAAGAAATATGAGCCAAAGGACTTCATTCTTCTTCCAGCGAGGGTCGGACATTCCCACAGAAGATGAGGAACTGTTTCTCCTTCTTCTACGCTTCTGCAGATCTAGTAGAAGTTGTTGACGCGGTGCATGCCAGCCAAACAGAACGTGTTCAGCTAAGCAAATCAAGTGTCTAGTGATTGCACAGGCAGGTCCTTCCATCCAGGAGTTCACAGCATTAGTTAATAATTTTTGCTTGGTTATCAGTTTAACTGAAGCAATCGAAATGCCACTTATAGGAGACTGCAAAGCACTTCCGGCAAAAGAGTTCCAGCCTATGCAAGTTGGTCCGCTTCATAGTTCCCCTTAATAGTACCCTATAACGACGCAACGAAAACAGCTGCATTTTGGAATGTCTCAATATATCTTTAAAGGCCTTACGGCATTTAAGAACTAGTTGTTCAAGAGGTGTCAGCTCCGACAAAGAACTGGAAATCGAATTGGCTGTCAGTGAAAATGCGAATATTCACTCGAACATTTGATTTTTTTCTTTTTTGGAACGGTTAACGTAAAACCTTCAATAGATTTCCTGTGAACGATACAGGATTGTGTGAGATTCTTACTCACTAAAAATATCACTTGTCGGCAACGGGAATTCGAGCCGGAATCGCTTTCGCATTATTTCAGCTCCGGCCGTGCTCCTAGTACCTACCAAGTGTCTTGCTAACTTACTTCCGTTCTGTCAGGCTTTCAGGAGGTTATGAGGAATCCTTTCTTTTTTGGAATTGCAATACCAGCTCTACATAAGCTAGCATAGCTGGCCAAGCGTCATCTGGCCGTAGCATCATCTCCACGATTCTCTCCAGTGTCACTAGGCCCATTGCAGAGATAGCTTTATGTCACTTCCTTCTGAAGTGGGTGCAAAAAAAAGGTACATCACTTTCGTTAGCACAATATTTACATAGCTCAGTCCTGATTTTCCCAATTCTGTGAAGGTATTTCTTGAAGTAGCCGTAGCCCAATAGAAACTGGCTGAGGTAAAAATTTATTTAACCGTGGTCGCGATTAAGCCAAGGCTTTGTCCATGTTTCTAATCGTCCATGTTTCTCTTCGAGTTCGCAGCACAGAGCCCCTTTCAAAGCTCAATCGTATGTAATCGTGACTGAGCAGCTAATATTTTTTTTTCCGCTTCTGTTCTCTGCAAAATACCTCCCAGGGTTCGTCCGTAAATAGATCATTTCGGATTACTCCCGTTACAACTAACACAGTGCTTGCTGAAACTGTTCTGTAGTTGTTGCCATTCGCAGTGCTCCCCTACGCTGAACACTCACTATCTAAGTTTGATACTTTTCAAACCTCAATGCAGTGGCCGGTATCTCCGCGCGATGCAGCAGTATTGAGTGAGTTGCCATCATAAGAAGTTTGCGTTTACTTGCACTAGAACCGCGAATGTTTGCCATGAGTCTCCTAAGTAAGATAACAGCCATTAGCACCCTATTGCATACTTTCAGGAATGCGTACTCCATATGCCAGAGCTTAGAATGAAAAACTTCTCCAAGATATATAGCCGATTTTCTGATCTCAATAACTGTTACGGATATACTGGTTGGTATCCTCCTCTTCGTTAGCAAGACAATCTCAGTTTTTGTGATTGCTAGCTGGAGACCACGGGTTTCTATCCAGCCCTCAATACTTCTCATTATTTGATTGAGTTTAAGTTGGGTAAAGTGAGGATTTCTATATGCGATTACGGAAGGCATCATCAGTATAACCAAACAAGAGTACGTCTTCCGGCATTTCGAGGCGCAACAGACCACCATTAGCAATATTCCATAGGTCTTGCACAAGAGAGGACCATTGTGCTGTTTCAGCTGTAATGGTTTTGCATACAGTTCTCTGTTTCATTTCATAAATCAAATGATGATCTTTCAAGAAGTCCCGTACCATTGATACTAAGTATTCCATTACCTGAAAATGTCACGGATGAGAATCCAATATGTCTAACCATCTAGCCGAGTTAAAACCGTTACGAATGTCCAATGTTACCAAAAACACTATGGGTCCAGCCCGATTACAAGTGGCCTTTGCGTGCTATAATGCTGTAAGAATTTCGCTGGATGGCACTGAGTGTTCACTGGGGAAATTGTGTTGGTTTTTTTTTAAAGTTTCTAGCTCTTCGTATAGCCGCCTTTAATCGAGGTTTCAATAGCCCTGCTAGAAATTTCTCCGCAGTATCGAGTATGCAGAGAGGTTTGCATGCTGATAGTGTGTTAGTAACTTTCTTTTTTTTGGAATTAGAGCAAGTCGAATGATTAGCATTAATTTTACATGCGTAGTGATGTTGACGAGTGTCTCTCCACTACTGCTTTTAGAACCTCTTCTGGGATGTTGTCCGTGTCTGGGATGTTGTCCGTGTCTGGGATGTTGTCCGTGTCTGTGATGTTGTCCGTGTCTTCTTTAATGAACAGAGGGATATCTTCCTGATGGACTGTGTGATCATTTTGTACTCTCACGTTGTGCACTGGAAACAACGAACCTTCAGTGAGCCTCAGCACATCCGCCTCCATGAGCGAATATTTTATTACATAAGAGCCAATTGACCACTTCAAGCATCGTTTGAAAAATTCTGCAGTAGCCTGTCAAGTGGGCGGACAGTTTCAAGTTTAGGTCAGTTTTGAGCCATCGGTACATAAATTCACTGCATCCGTTTCTAAGGATATCCCCCTCGCACACACCTCTCCGCTCGGGATTTGAGTTTCAATTCCTTCAAACAGAGATATTTGGACAACAGAATAACCGATGTTGGCTGAAACAAGCATGCTCCGCACTAAGATTTTCCCATGGTCCCATGGTTCCTGTCATTGTCCAAAAATCGCCATAGTTTAATCTTACCACTGCGCATTTCGCATGTTGTGGGACAAGCAGATCGGCTGGAAGCCAATTAAGCAGCACTAAGAGTGCCTTCGGGCTGTACGAAAATCCCCGTGATTCCTATGTCACTTTCAGATTTACTGCATTAAGCACCGTTGTTTCGGACAGCAAGATTAGCTTCGCTATACAAGTGGGAAACCGGGAAATAATACGAGGTTGCAGCCCCCAAGTCACTGTTATCGCCCTTTTGCAGCTGCAAGCAGTATAAATTGCCTTGTGAGCCCTTTCTGCCGTTTATTTCCTTCCATAGAAGTTTGGAGTCCAAGATGATTTCCAGACAGTTTACTTTAATGTAAGAAATAATAGAAAAAATTGGCATTAGTTTTTAAAAATTAGCAGAAACATAATATTATAATTTCACAAAATCAAATTATTTATCAATTTTCATACGTTTCAGAAATTTATTCAGAAACAGCTATCTACTTCAACTTGTTCTTACGTCGAGCCAAGAGAGATTACATAACAGAAAGTTATTAATAAGTCTTCACTACTTTATTGGCTCAGATCCAATTAGCAAAGGTAATATCTTCAATGCTGCATTTATACCACACGACAGATTCAAGCCTAAAAGCAGAATGCGCATCAAGAGGTCTGGCAACTGTCGTATGCTTTCAGCATAAGTACACCTAATTTTCTTTGGCCATTTGCCATGGTTGCGAAGCCGAGCGGGCAAACAAGCAAATCGTTCATTCGAACGGGAAACAATAAAACATAGTTTGTTATCGTTATTATTACAAACTTTTCGCGACTGTGCAATAAATTGTGGAAGAGCGCGTCTAAAAGAAATTCATAACAAATCGTGTGCATTGAGCATATGGTGTAATTCTACTTCTTCATACAATGACCTTTGATGCATGACGACGACGTAGCTGCCATCGTTATATCGCGAAATCAAAAACAAAAATAGCAAACGAAAACGAGAGTTTTATTGCTATTTTCAGTGATAACTATTGATTGAATTGAGCAAAGACTAAAGTGTGATTTTTTTCGCAATTTCAAACTAACTGTTAACGCAAACTGCTACATATTTAAACTGATTCGGACGACCATCGAGCAATACCACCAGGTGTTTAACTATTCACATACATATGCAGCCGTGCTGCATTCTTTTTCTCGCCAAATATCAAGGACAAGTTGGTTCAACGAAGCTGACTGTAGCCGAAAGCGTACGAGAGAGAAATTAAATACCATGCAGAAATTTTAGTCGAAAAAAACTCCATGCTCCATCGGAAAAAGTTCAGTGTTAGCGTATTCCCGCTATTCAGTTTGGCTTTAACCTTGGTGAAGGTGTGATACTCGAAGGGATGAAAAAAAGTCAGAAAAACGTTGAGAGGAATTCCATCGGAAGAAAACAAATCATAATGCCAAATCATAAAAAGCTTGTAAACTATGATGAACGATTTCCGGTTCCCAACTACACGTCCACACACTTACGCTCCAGCAACCGTCGTGCATAGTTAATCACCATATTATTGTCCAACTTGAGACTCCCTCTGTCGCACTTGTAAGCAATAAAACTGTTCAATCAAACTCAACAAGTGCCCATCAATCGATTCTGTTCACAATAAAAACACCTTCCTGGTTCCTCAAACCCATTCTACGTGAGTGCTCCGCTACACCGGGCCATTCAATGCCGAAAACCTTGACGATAATCACTATAGGAAATGCTGGTTAATTCTTTCGGCATTACGTGGCTTTATGTCTTGAAGTTCTATCCGATTGCTTCGTTTCGGTATCTGTATCTGCGATTCCAATCAGTAGAACCTACTGAGATTCTTCGAAAAAATCAACCGAAAAATCTTTGTGCGAAAGTTAATCATTAATCACTTCAGAAGGTCTACCGACACCGCACAAAATGATTAGGCTTATTTCGAGCACAGGTTGCGAATATTTTGAGGAGTTTGGGCAAAAAATCGAGCTGAGCAGTTCGCTTGGAGATGATTTTTTTTAAATAGGTTTTTCGTAACTGTGATGGCTATTATTATTATTATCATTTCAAAATAAAAAGAGATTTGAAATATGTTGAGAGGTATATTGCCAAATTTTTAATTAGATAGATAGTAATATACGTGGAGTAGAAAAAACCATATGTTTGTTTTCTATCTTGAATCATCTTGCTGGCAGAAAATCTTTCTGCAAAGTAGTTTTAACTGGTCTAAAGTAAAATCATGATGAGTTACTTACTTTGCATAGCACAATTTCAAAAAAAAGTATATATAACTGGGTACCTGACCCTCAAACTTTGACTTGATTCGTGAGATTTTCTAAATTAAAATGTCAGAGATAAATGAAGGCGCACACATTGCTTTATGATTCATGATATCGTCTATATACAGTGAAAAAACCTATTTTTAATGCGACTTGAATAATAAATGATGGTGTTTTTGCATTTAATTCAAAGTTTTGCATGTTTACTTTAAGAATAATATAAAAAAACTATAGCGCATCAGAACCGCTAGAAAACTAATTTTCGAAGAAATTGTCTTTGAGTGACAAAAAACTGTGGAAAGACGTAATACACTTTTTTGTAGAATCATATCAACCATTCCTTATCCAAAGCAACAAAACTAAACTATAACACAAATGATGAAAATGCTCAGTGCTAGCAACACTTTCCCAACGAAGCAGCAATAAGTTAACCATAACAAGCTCATACTCAAATCAACGTATCCTTTGAATTTCGTTCTCATCGCAGGATTTCATCGAAAGTTTTAGCAGTTAAACGTTGTTTGAGGCTGCCATCCGAAAAATGTTCAAAACTCGAAAAATTTAAAAATGGATTCCTTATTTTTATTGCAAATGCTTTGCATATGAGAACGTTGTTTGAAGCATCTGTTGGTGCAATATTTATGGAAATGGCTAATGCTGGTTAGCCTGTGTAAACACCATACCAAATCTGCTTCACGTTAAGTTAAACCCAATCAGTAAATTTCGTTTCGATTGAATCACTGCGCTGGAAGTTATACGGGTGAAAAGAATTTAGGGTTACCACCCTCAAAACTTTTCAAGTTTTTAAAGCGTTAATATTTGTTTTTAGTTTTCATTGCAGGATCATTTCCATTTGCAAATCTAATGACATAATCGCTCAGTAAAGAAATTAAACAAAATTACAAAAATTGTCATAGCTTTCATGATTTTGGTACGAAATTTCTATGACATTTGGTTCACATTAAAATTCATTTACTGCGTGAACTTCGTTCTGATTTCTACACTGGACCGAAAGTTATAGGGAAAAAAGCTTTATTTTGCTGAGCAAATTTGCAAGATTTATGAGACAAAAATCACCATAGCTGGCAACTCTATTCTAATTTTTCAGCCAAATTTTCATCAAATGTTATCTAGAGTAATATCCAAGTATTGTATGAATCTTGTCAAAATCTGATGGCTGAATCGGAAGTTATCGGCCAAAAACCGGATTTTTTTCTCAGTGATTTTTCAAGATGGTACCACTGGCACAGGGTTGCCCGTATTTCAAAATCACTTTTTATCAGACCTGGTCCTAGCTAATACCAACATGTCCTGTAAATTTCATTATGATCGGATAATCCGGTCGTCAGTTCTCGTGAACAGAACTTTCGAGTGCTGAAAATAGACGTAATTTGGTGATGGGTTGCCGTTCTTGTGCAAATCGGAATTTCGAAATTTTTTATTTGACATGATGGACAAAGGTAAAAATTTATCAGGGACCTGATTTTTTTTGTCAAGAAATCAAAAATTTTCCAGGAAGTTCAATGATTTGAAGGTTTTTTTTCAGGAGCCTGCCGTAGCTACAGGGTTACGCGCACTATCTTGAAAATCCACGTGTGCTAAATTTTAGTCAACATTAACACGCTGCTGCAAATTTCACGATGATCCATTGTTTTTCTTAGAAGGAATGACAAATCAAAATTTGAAAAAAAATCCTTGCCTACTTTTAGGCACCCTGCACCCACACGCGGCTCAAAATTTCCAATTATTTATCATAAACAAGCTTAGAACATAATTAGTTTTCATTCTCAATACTTTTCTTTAATAAAAATTTACACTGCTTGGAAATATAGGAGTAGCTCAAAATTCACTAAAACGCTCGCCGCCGCCAAAAGGTTTAGGATTTCTGAATTTGAGAAAATTGTGGACCTACCTACTGTATACATCTACGTTCTCCGAAAATTTCAGCTCAATCGGATCGGCCAATCCAGAGATTATCTCCTTAATCATTTTGCTGATATATATATATATATATATATATATATATATATATATATATATATATACTATATATATATATATATATATATATATATATATATATATATATATATGTATATATATATATATATATATATATATATATATATATAATATATACATATATATATATATATATATATATATATATATATATATTATATATATATATATATATATATATATATATGTATATATATATATATATATATAAATATATATATAATATATATACATATATATATATATATATATATGATATAGTATATATATATATATATATATATATATATATATATATATATATAGTATATTATATATATATACATATATATATCCGTATATAAAGAAATATGAATTTTCGGCGAAACGAGTTTAATACTATTGTTCTTCGAACATTAGTAAAAACCGATAAAGAGGCAAATTTCACAACATTCACGTAATATTTTTCAGTGTAGTACCAAAATAGCGCAAAAAAGTTAAGTTGCAGTGCTAGGGTCAATATGGACCAGTTTCAGGGCATCAGTCAATCAAAGAAGAAACAATCGTTAACAATACCGCTATTTTAAATGTTTTAGGTCACTCAGCCTCACGTTTCGAAAATGAAAGGTCTCGGTCTGAAAGCTCTCCCTTGGAAATTTGCTCTTCTGCAGCGTTAAACAATTTTTTTCTGGTACTACAGTTAGCATAGTTATACAGTTAGCATAGATAGAAGTCAATATGGATTATAAATAAAACACTTGCACCTTTCATACTGCCATTCATTCAGGTTCTGACTTTTCATTTGTAATTGATGAAAAGTAAAGTTAGAGAAGAAAAAGTCAACATAGAAAATTAATGTTAATATTTTCAAATTTCGTTATTGGAAAATTTCACTTTTCGCATTTCACAATTTGTCAATTATAGCCACATAAAGAGGATTTTCACAAAGTAAAATTGCTACAAATGCTTGAAATAGCATTTGAGTCCAGGATAAAAAAAAAGTAGTCTCGCTAGCTTTTCGAAGACCTTTTTCATACAATTGCTAAGTATGGGAGGAAAGACTAAACAGGTGACTAGAAGTTTAGCAGCAAAAAAATGGCTAGGGATTTATGGAATGTGCGCTCTGTGGAACGAATGCAGTTAGACCTTACCACTTCCGAAAATCTTGCTGACTTAAACAGTTTTTTAGGAAATATGATAGTAAAGCCTTGGCATTTTATAGAAAGACAACTATATTATCTTCCACAGCTGACATTTACACCGCCACATACTGAGTATAAATTTTGCTATAGTAAGAGCCCTCTTTGCGTAGGCAAAGCTAATCCTATGACATCAGCTTCACTAAGGCTTATGCCCCAACAAAGGAGTCTACCGCAAAACAAAAGGACATATTTTTTGAAGATCAACAAAAACTCTTCAATATTTTCAGATGGACCCAGTTTCAAAAGTTTTTTGACATTCATCAGACCAAATGAACTTTTGACCTTTTCTTAGTAAATTATGTAAAGGTTCAAGAATTATTGAAATTTTTGGTACGTATTGATTGTAAAAATTAATTTTTCCTAAAAACTGTCTAATGTTCTTTTGATTTTTTGGTATTGGAAAATTCTTTATTGAAATTACGTTATCTTTTATTGGAGAAATTTCATTGTATTTTATAATATGACCTAAGTATTGTACAGAGTCTAATGCAAATGTACATTTTGAAAATTTTAATCTAAATCCTTCTTTCAATATTGCTTCTAGTAATTGTGATAGATGATCTATATGTTCTTTAAAAGATTTTGAAAAAATTAATATATCATCAATGTAGTTCACTGTAAAATCTGATAGTTTATGTTTTCTTGTTATATTGCTTAATATTCCTTGAAAAATAGCCGGTGATGTTTTTAACCCAAATGGTAAGCAAGTCCATTGAAATTGTCCCTCTTGAGTCACAAATGCCGTTTTTCTCCTATCTTCGATTCTCAATGGATTAAATATATATAATATATATATATATATATATTTATATATATATATATATATATATATATATATATATATATATATATATATATATATATATATATATATATATATATATATATATATAGAGGCATATATGTATATATATATATATATATATATATATATATATATATATATATATATATATATATATATATATATATATATATATATATATATATATATATATATATATATATATATATGCATATATATATATATATATATATGCATATATATATATAGCCATCCACACCATTTGCTGATGAATCAATGCACTTTAGCAGTCTGTTTAGTGTACGAATAAATCTTGAAGCTAATATTAATTCAGACCACTTTCAAGTTTGCACAGTTATTTGAGCTCAAAATTTTACCATCACACAAACAACGAGTTAAACACTGGCAAAAGTCAACACAACTTGCAATAGGCTAGTGACTGAAGAGCTCTTTAACTTGCTATGGATATCGTGCATACCTTGAGTCGAAGCTCAAGTGAATCTTCTGAAAGAGGCTATCATTAGTATGACTACAAATATCTTAGGGTCCAATCGTAAAAATGACCAGAAAGACTGGTTTGACGAGGCTTGTAAGCTATCTACTAATCATCCTGCATACCGAACCATGCAATAACCTGTTGTAATCTCCGATAAGTAATCAAGTGGGTTCACCGGGCCAAAAGGAAATCCTGAGCTGATCCGTAAACTCGATCAATACAGAAAGCAGCCACTCCATACGCAGCAGTTTTACAAATAAATGAACAGGAAGATTCAGCGGCAAGGAAGATCAAGCATGCAAGGTTAAAATGGCGAATTAATTTTTGATTTATGACCAGTTGGAAATACTAGAGCGATGATGAGCTGCTAAGAGAATAAGGTGATTGAAGTGCCAAAGAGCAGCATGTTGGATTTATCAGTATCATACAAATGAAGTCAGACATCACCAAGTGCAACAGACAAAAGGGCATTTTGTTGCTGAGAACTATTTACAAAGTGTTCTCCACTATCTTACTAGGTATAACAGGCAAAATCAAGCAAAACGAAATCGGCCCTTACCAACGAGGCTTCGCTCCAAACAAATCAGCAAAAGGCCAGATTATCTTTTTTTGCAAGAGAAATTGACGCGGCTCTATCTTATCATCCTTTGTACTAAAATGTACTGATGCTATTCTGCAACTAAAGATTAGCAAAGGACCTGGCCCGGTCCTAGTATCTCCTTTCTTCGTGTTCCAATGTGCAGACCAATTAATCACCCCTTTGCACATGGTTTTCAATAAATCCCTGTCTCTTGGTGTCTTCCCGTCTTTCTGGAAATCCTCATACTTCACACCTATTTTCAAAAGTGGTGATAAACGTTCAGTCGATAACTATCGAGGAATTGCTATCTTATCTGTTATACCCAAACTCTTCGAGAAGCTAGTTTGTGATAATCTTACTCGCATTATCGACCTCCTTCTCATGCCTAGTACTATACTCTTCGCGAAACGAATTCAACGGTGAAATCCCATACAAAAAGAGCTTTTCAATTCGTCAGTAAAGCTCTTTTGTATGGGATTTGACCGTTGATTTCGTTTCGCGAAGAGTATAGTACTAGGCATTAATGAGGAACAACATGGATTTCGTAGTGGTAGATCGACTTCCACCAACCTCATGATACTAGTTTCTACTGTGCTCTGTGAAATGGAAAATGGGAACCAAATTGACGCGGTCTATAAGGCTTTCGACCGAATTGACCATCAAACTCTGGTTCAAAAACTTCGCAACTTTGGTATTTCCGGTTCTCTTCTTAACTGGCTCCAGTCTTACCTTTGCGATCGGGCCCAACTCGTAAAATTTCAAAACCACTTATCCAAAAAAGTTTTGGCATCTTCTGAAGTACTACGAGGCAGTCATTTAGGCCCCCTGCTTTTTAACATCTTCATTTCTGATGTGTCTGAGATGCTGCTTGGTATACCGCATCTCTTCTATGCAGACGACTTAAAAATCTATCACATCATAAACTCGCAGTCTGATGCAACCTTTCTACAATCCAAGCTTCAATCCCTCGAACAGTAGTGCGATGTGAATAATCTCAATCTTAACATCAATAGTTGCCATGTGATAAGTTTTACTCGTAGGCATGCAACCACGATGTATTCCTACTACCTTAACGACTTCAAATTGAATAGGGTCGATCATATTATAGACCTTGGCGTAGTATTGGATAACAAGATGCGCTTCAATTTGCACTATGACAAAATCCTAGCCAGGGCTAATAAACAGTTTGGATTCATAAAGAGACGCGCTAAAGAGTTTAAAAATATATGGGTTACCAAATCATTATATACCACCCTGGTGCGTCTTTTATTAGAATATGCTTGCACTATATGGAACCCTGCTTTCGAGCTACATAGCCATAGAGTTGAGTCTGTTCAGAAACAATTTGTACTTTTCGCTTTGAGAAATCTCTATGACCGACGAGATTTTCAACATCTGCCATCTTACAAATTCAGACTGAGTCTTCTAAATTTAATGTCTCTTTCTTCTAGAAGAACTCTGCTCAGCGCTTGCCTTACATTTGATATTATTAGTGGTGCGGTAATCATTGAAGATCTCTCTAATAAAATTACTTTCAATAACCGACCAAGACGCACCAGATATGCAAATTTGCTCAATGAATTCAGTCATCACACTACCTATGCATATAATGAGCCCATTAATAGGTGCTGTAGGATATTCAATTCTATAAGCAGCCACTACTCTTCAGGGATTACTAAATCAAACTTCAAAAATGACTTGTCCAAAGCCCTTTCCACATCCGAACCCGCTTAACTTCCATCGTTACTAGCCTAAATTTAATTAAAATAATGTAGAATAACTGCTACAAAATTTGTGATGTATTGTATCTTTTTTACGGACAATTTGTACTATATATTTATGATTGATTGTATTTAAGATTTATATTATGTTTTCTTGTTGTTATGTTGCCTTGTTTGGTAAAAATAAATAAATAAATAAAATAGCTATTCTACTTCTATGGTAGTAGAGATGGGACTGCTCCTGCGATCACTGCTACTAATCGCACTGCTCTTTGAAAAGAGCAGTGAGCAGTGCGATTGCTCTCTGCTCATGCTGTTCAATTGCTCACTGCTCTTTTGCAGAGCAGATAGTTTTATGAAGAGCAGTGAGCAGTGCGATTGCTCTCTGTTCATGCTGTTCAATTGCTCACTGCTCTTTTGCAGAGCAGATAGTTTTATGAAGAGCAGTGAGCAGTGCGATTGCTCTCTGCTCATGCTGTTCAATTGCTCACTGCGCTTTTGCAGAGCAGATAGTTTCATGAAGAGCAGTGAGCAATTTGATTGTTTTCTGCTCATGCTGTTCAACTGCTCATTGCTCTTTTGCAATACAGAAAATTTTAAATGCTCATCTATTCAGATTCTTTTCTTTCTACCTTTGCGAGTATTTTCGGACTTGCAAGTATTTTATTCAATTATTCAAAGAGTTTTTAGGGCAAAAGTAGCAAATATCGGACAAAATCGGCCAATTTTGGGTTTGGGACATAACGGGCCAAGACCTATTGCTGTGATACAAAAATTTCGGTTTTGTAGGGGAGTAAGGGGTTTTTTGGCCATAGTTTGGCAAAAACTGCCTTTATGGCACTTTCGATGATTGAAAGTGGTCGGGGAGTATATTAGTGACATATTAAGGGCGACAAAATTTTTGATAGGGGAAATTGGGCAAAAACGTCCATATGTTCCAACATTTTTTTTGGTCTAGCATGAATTTGGGGACCTTTCTGAGTTGTTTCGGGCGAAATTTCCATACAAATCTGGGAAAAAGCGGCCTAGTTTTGAAGATAAGGCAAAATGAGATCCGCCAGAAAACCGTCTGAAAAAAACTGAAAGTAGCACTAAAAGTGCTAAGTAGGAAAAGGTTGAGATCCTTTTTGGTCCCGTAGTTGGCTTCTTTGGCTGTGCTGAGTCAATACCCAAATCTAAGTGAATTGGTAAAGTTGAAGGGTTGCATGGTAGCCACAACCGTTCCTTGTGAAAGGCTTTTTTCCAAAGCTGGTATGATCATAACAGACCGACGCACGAGATTATCGGATACTAAAATCTGTAAACTTTTGTTTTTAAAATATAATTTAAAATTGTATTTTTTCAATTTTTTTAAATGAATATACTGTAAATAAAAAAACATGTAATTTCAATTTTCAATTTAGTTAAATATAAATGCAAACATAATTTTTCGGAAACCTAATTCTATGCAACTATTACTATTATTATTCAATGTAACTATTATTGTTATGAGCATTTTATAACATATGAAAAAAAGTCTGAAAAATCAATTACGTTTTTTAATTAATCTTCGAAATTAAATTAAAAGCATCAGCTGTTGCACATGCATAATAACATTTCACTACGTTGCTTGCATCCAATGTATGACATTTTGAAACCACAAAACTACTATGCGATTTACCAAGCACTTGGCAACGCATTCTTCTGCTAGCAAGTGCCAAATTAATGCAGGCAACGTATTTCCAAACATACTACATCTGTTCTCAAGATGAGCATCCATCGCCACGGAAAGCAGTAAGCATACAATGCGATTGCAATCTGAGGTTAGAAATTGCTGTATCAAGCACAAATCGAAGGCGATGAGAAGGTAACGAGCAAACACTGGCAATGAGCAATCAAAAGTAACGAGCGGTTTTTCGAACGCACGGAGCAATCGCAATTGCGATTGAATAGCTGCTACTCTAAACTGCTCTTTGCTCAAACTGCTCTCTGCTATCACTGCTCAGTAAAAAGAGCAGTTAAGCACATCTCTATATGGTAGCATATCCAGGGTAAAATTTTACGCGACCATGATAGAGTCTGATATCCCAACCAAACAAATAAGACTGGCAATGCTGATCATGGCGATCGTGCAAAGCCAGATTAAGGCAGCTGCATCCTGAATAAGGATATACTACTTTATGATGCTATTTTAGTATAAAGGATGCTCATAAGTCCTACTCCTTCATTGGCTAATGATAACGCGCATTAAGAATCCTAAGCTAAAAATTTGTTGGCGTAGGGAACATTAGGGTTGAATATAAACGGAGAGAAAAAGTAGTTGGTGGCAGCACTAGTATCGAAAACCGTCAAATACATAGCCGCGTATACATTTGGACATGACCGGGGACGAAGACGGCCAGGCAAACCCGTATGGGCATGCAAATGTGTACGGATACCTGAGGTGCGGCAAACTGTACCTGCTAGGGTCAAAGGTTTGTATGCCATCCGTGACTTGTCATTACTTCAAAAAGAATTTATTTTCGGTGATGTTATTTGTATGTTTTGTCTTGCGAACGTTCCAAAGCAACTGGGGTACTACAGCGTTCGTTATTTCAGCACACTTCATCCAGTGACAAGATAAAGTCATACGAGGCATAAGCTGTGCCTAGGTTTATCGCATTGACGTTCGTTTTCAGATGTGTGCGCAGCTCAGCAACATCCTGTTGAAAGCAGCTAAAAATCACATGCAGAACAAATGCCGCCAAAAATCATACCCGGTTACAAACAGCAAATTTTTTTCAGTTTATCAAAAAAAAATCCGCTCCAGAAGCTCCAAAAAGTCCGAGTTCATGCTCGTGCTTTTAAAAACAATGGTCTTATAGTCCTCATGTATTCATTAGAAATTTGGTAGGTTAGCAAGAAAAAAATCGAAAGCCCCAAATGCGTTCAATGGATATTTGGCCCTCGTAATGAAGATGAACGATTCCGTTGCCTAAACAGCAACGAAATATGCGAGAAAAATCATGCCCGTGATGTCCTTTGTAATAGAAGGCACAGCAGTTCGCGATGTTGTGATAGATGACATTGTCAAAAAAAATTGGCACGTCCAGAACTCTTGAAGGCAGCAAACCTAGACTGGTCCACTGGTATCTGCGTTCTTGTTGAGGGCAACGATTATTGTCCTTCTACAAAGAATTATTTGATTAAACTCAGAATTTTATAGAAGAATCATTTTACTTCTTGAAAAAATGATGTGAATATCAGCAGATAGATATGTGTCTCTTTTATGAATTCCCAGCGGGATGTAATCGAAGCTTTTCAAGAGCAATATCTATAGTAAAAGGTAAGATGTCATAGTATAGCCATTAAAGAAGTCTAGTTCTGAGAGAAGTGCCTCGAAATTCGAACACATTGATGGTACCATTGTATTTCTCTAAAATATCTACACATATAAATTGGTTAGGCCCGGTTCATCACAGGTCTGGATTATTAAATCAGCTATTCGAATGCGCTACACTGAAAGAAAAATCTTGGTAAAATCAACAATTTTCCTTAGTTGTTTTTGCGTCAACTACGGGCTATAGTTAAAACAACCATAAAAAAATAGTTGATTACTTTTATGCACCATG
Source organism: Nemotelus nigrinus (assembly GCA_947369275.1). Taxonomy (NCBI): domain Eukaryota; kingdom Metazoa; phylum Arthropoda; class Insecta; order Diptera; family Stratiomyidae; genus Nemotelus; species Nemotelus nigrinus. Next base: position 184,481,934 of record OX376372.1, on the reverse strand, counting down.
ACGCGTGGATGATAAAAAACGTCCGTGGTGCAAAAAAAATAAGCAATCACAAACAATGGTATTCCAACAATGTACATAGTACGAACTAACTGTAGCCCATTTTGGTGTGTTCTGACAGGGTTAGCTCTAGAAACGTACAACCCGGGCATTTGTCCGGGGCGGTAAACGTAAAGGGCTTAATAAAATCCTACTGTTTTGCCAAAAGACTAAAAAAAAATATTTGCAGCCCATAACTCTTAATGTTTTTCAAAACAGCCATATTAAAGCGGCACAGATAATTAAGTAAGAAAAAAAAGCTAGGTCAGAGCATATACACTGTATGCGCTCACTGCTTCGGCGCTGCACTGCATCGCAATGCGTGTCCGTTACATGCATACATTAATTACACAAAAGGCGTCATACAGCGTAATATAAAGGCTTCACAGCATAACATGAATATAAATTATATCGAATAGCAAACCGAACACAATTTTGCCATGTAGCATATGAAACTTCTATTATAGAATAGGAGTGTGAGTATGAGGAGTATGAAAAATCAACAGTTTTCCTTAGTTGTTTTTGCATCAACTAGGGCGATAGTTAAAACAACCATAAGAAAATTGTTGATTACTTTTATGCACCATGACGCGTGGTTGATAAACAAAAAAAAATTTCATTCGGAGCATGAAAAACGTCCAAATGTTGAAACCATTCTACTTTGCGCAGAATAATTCCAAAGACGTTTCTCACTGAATTACGTTTGTTGAAATCAATTATTGCAAAGTAGTTTAAGTACCATAAAAACAGTTGATAATTCGAAACGTTGAAGTTTTGAGTGAATTGATGAATATTTTTCTATTGATCAACTAATTTTCGTGGTTATGAAACAATTAAAACAGTTGATTTCATGAACGTTGCGATATTTTTTGTACAACCAGAGCCAACTACTTTTATATCGTTAAATTAACTATATTAACATAGTAAAAAGAACTATTTTCCGTAGTTCGTTTAGCGATTTTGAATGAATCGTTGCAATACTATTAAAAATAGTTAAACCAACCAAGAGTTTTTCTTTCAGTGTACAATCCTTTCAATAAATAGACTGACTGAGTTTTCATTGCTATGCCTTATGTTTTCAGGCATTCGAAAAATGGTGTTTTCGGTGTGAGATCAATTTCGAAATTTTTATACAAACTTGGTAGCTTTTGTTCTAAAAGCTATTGTACCTTCTTCAATTTTCATAGCCACATTAGAAGAATATTGAAGACAGCACCTGTTTGCATGTTCAGCGGCGAATGTGCTGCCCAGTCGACTCAGCGAATCTCTGCATATTAAGTTTCAGACCGAAGACAAAGGTTATTTCGAAAAGAAAAGCTTACTTAAACTATTAGCTTTTGTATTAATCAATCCTGTGACTGATACTGAGCACGTGCTACAAAAATTAAAAAACTATTTACAAGCTGCAATACACTTATAAATATTAAGTTTCAATAGTTGCGTGTTAAGATGCTGTCATAAATTTCGATTCGGCAATTTTGTTTTATAGTTTCCATTGACTCTCATGAACAACAACGCTTCATTTTTTGCCTTTCTCTCATCCATATTTCAAAATGGAATAAATGAGAGTGGCAAAAATGCTACTGTAACCTATAAACTTGGCCTTGAACATCTGCTTGCAAAAAAAAACTTTCGCATCTTTAATTCATGCAAAATCAGCACAAATTATTCAAAGCGAATGTATATCAAATAAACGACCCAAGATTAATTATTCACGAAAATACATCGATTTTCATCTCACAATTGCTGTCGTTTTGTGTCCATTTCTCATCCAATCTTTCGAAGTTTAAGAGAAAAAGTCAGATTTTACCTCCATAGACCGTAGGTGCTAATGGATAGATAGCCGTCCATCTTTCAACTGAACTTTGAAAATTTCTTCTCTTGTACGACTTGACACGCTGGTTGACCCATAACTTTGAATGTACAAACTTTGTCAGACACGCAGCTCCTTAGCTCCCCATCAATATTTCACGAAACATCCATCCATTTTCCCGGAGTTTTCTTCATCGATTTCAATTTGCTGCCATTGTCATGTCAGCTTCATAAATCGTAGTAATTACGTATCATTAGTGCGATACGGTTACTGTTTTCGTTCTCAATGTCATTCGTCCATCGATCCATCCATCTATCCGTCTGGTCGCCCAATTCGTTGGCAATGTGTCGAAAGATGTTTTGAAAAAAAAAGCATTTGAAACACCTGAAAATGGAGCTATCGATTGAAACAAGGTAGTACTGGCCGTCACTGGCTCGATCATGGAGAAAAAGTCTACCGAATTTAATAATGAAACAGTTTCACTTGCATACGTGCATGCACGAACGAAAAACAAAGCAGGCAGAGTGGTAGATATCTGTTCCGCCTGAAATCGAAATTTTTACAATGGATAATTAATTACAGCGCCTAATTATAGAATGTAACGGCTTTGCATTTGTTTTGCAAGTGAATCGTGTATGCAATACGAGCATGAACAACATTATGCAAATCGAGCTCGGAAACGTTTAATTGATTTAAATTGATGGGTTTTCGTTTTCCAACTGAAGTTAAGATCTGTTTTATGAGTGGATTACATAGTAAGGCTGTTTCGAATGCTATTTTCTATTCAGCTCGCTAAGGTAGAGTTTATGATTTTCCCATTATGATGTATGAATATCTCGTTAGATTTCATCTTCTTTTGGCCGAGCAATAGCGTAAGCGCATATAATTTTGAATATTTTGTAACAAAAAACATTACCATATGAGCCAATAGGCTGAGGTAGTAGAGTCACTAAGCTTATGACTTTGTTAGTTTAGTTACTAAGTAAGCTGGAAATATCTGTCTATCTTCAAAATTACAAATAACACCTTTAACAAATCATGCGTTGAGTAATACTTGCTTCAAAAGCAGCGGCATTACTTTTGACAGCAGCTCACTCAAAAAGTTACAGTGCTTTTCAATACTTTTCCAAGCCGATAATTAAATTCGGAGCGAAGATAATCAATGAATCTTCATGATTGCATACAATTTGAGAACAAAAAAAAAATCTGAATAGTATCATCTCATTCGTTTCGATGAGACTATCTAAAGATTTACTCCACAAAATTCAATAAATCTTTCAACCTGCCAATTAATTGTTCGAATTCAATCAGTCTCGATACCATTCGAGATATTCCAAAGTATCAAATAATTACAGACAATGATTGTTGCAAACAGCTGATCAGCCGTTACCGATGAACCATATAGCGCTCTCAGTGGGCTGTAATTTCCTGCGGAGTATCCTCCCCAGCCGACACAATAGATACATGCCTACGGATATTGAAAAATATGCGATGTGATGATATTTCATTAATCCAGTGCAACAGTCACATTCGCTGACTTACTCGAAATAACAGATTACACTGCAATTAGATATTATTATACAATGCAATCAAGCTGATTGGCAATATCATTGCACAGTAGCTACCAAATGCTTACATACAACTATAATGCTTTTTAACCGACTGTGACTCGGCGGACATCATAATTGCCCCGAAATTATATTCCATAGATCAGATAAATGAGTTGGCTGCGCCGTACGTGCAAGCAATTTAGCGCGAGATTCGATTGTTGGTAAATTACGTCAATTGTATGATTTTGACTTGAACTAGATATTTTTGCGCCCAAATAATCTCTACTGCAGACGCAACCAGAATAGAGCAGAACGAAACCATACCATGGCAAATAAGCATTTATTTATAAACTTTTAGTTTTTTCGTAGATTTTTACCCCTGCTGAACTGGTTTTATCTTAATTTGGCTAGATTGAAAGATACACTTTCAAATTGCAGCATTATACCATACCCTGTAATTGCATGCACGTATTACGGAAGAATTAAAAGAAAAAACTACAATTTTTTTCGCTAAAAAGTGTACAGCAGGTTGATCTGGTTGCGTAACTTATCTTGGAAATCTTTTTGCTCTCGTTTCGAGGTAATTGAATGTGATTCTCATGCCGCGGTGTAGAGTAATTAACTTGTCGTATTGTTTAGATTCACTATAAATAAAGCAAGCTTTGTGTAGATGGTAAGTTACGCTGATGAGAGTGTCAGGGACATTTAGGACGCATTTGATGGTACGCAGCCTACTTATTCGCTTCGAGAATTATGTAAGACTGGCCATAAATTTTTGAATAATCAAATTACCTAAGAAGATGAGAAAATAAGCAATAATGGATGGTTTACGGAAGTAGTAATTTCCACAGACGTACCAAGTTTTTTTTTTGTGAATTTCATTGAATTTGCATGGGAAGTGATAACGTTAAGGCAAAAATGAAATGATTTTGTTTCGCAATATTTTAGTAATGGTTTGTTTAAGGACCAATTTTAATTATGTTGAATTACCAGTGAATTATTTAACCAACAATTCAATTGTGTTTCTTTAAAGTTACATCACATGCCCGATATGGTGATAATTATATTATTTTGCCAAATTCAATTAAAAAATTGTTTTTAATGATCGCAAATGATCTAAACGGAGCGATATTTAATTGAGCCGGAGTTTAAGTCGTTCGGAACAGCAGAAAAATATATTCGTTTCTCAAATCATCCGGGAAGAAAATTTGATATTATATTAGGTTTGAACAAATTTGTCTGAACGAAATCATTTCCAAACATATTTTCGGCATAGTATTTAGAGAGCTTTTTGATGGTTAATTTTAGGAGCTATTTTTGTGGAACGGTCAGGACAATAGTCTGAAATGATAATAGAAACTGAACTGATAGGTAATTAAACGTATCCGTTGCAGGATTCCAAAACATATCCAACTACCAGATTTGACGCCAAAAGAACACAATTCCGCCATAAGAACATCGTATCATTGCATCATCAATATCATGTTTATAAGTTAGGAAACATTTTATAAGCTCAGAGCTGGTCAATCAGGCAAAAGATTTTTTGATGTGCATAAAAAATTACCACTGACTATCAGAATCTCTCCACTTATTGAGTAAGCCTTTCGCGGATAAGTCGAATATTGGTATTGTATTAACCTCTAATCAAAAAAATCGAGTTCTCCGCCCTCGAGTAGCAATAAATACCTCCAATATATTGCATATTTCTGTTCAAAAAATTTTACATCAAAATGCACTGGCTCATAGCCAAGTAAAGCTATAAGTACTGAGTTTACCAAACGCCTTGATATCGGCATATTATTGAATTTATGTCAACTATTCACGCCAATCACAATTCGTTTTCTTACAGTCTTGAGAACCTAATTAAGTTTGGGTCACTTAGCTTTGTTTTACTGAAGGCAAAGCCAAACAGATTTCACCACTTTACAGACTAATGATGCAACAAATGCACATGCAAACGGTAAGAAAGGATGCAGTTAGCTTGGTGGGTTTTTGCACCATTACTAAGACTTTAATTGGCTGCAGGATGACGTTTTAATGTTTCTTTTTCGCAGGTTTTCCCCACTTGGTCTACTTTTCTCTGACAGTATGATTTGTTATTTAGTCACTATTGTTGATATTATTTTGAAACTAAGAACCGAAAATCAAGATGTTTTGATTTCAAAACTTCCTTAGATCAATTCTTATTTACAGGAGCGAAAGAAAGCAAAACCAAAAAATAGAGTCTAGCGCACCTGAACCGCTTAAAATACGAATGTTTGATGAACAATAGAAGAATCGTGTAAATTTTGAATTCTACCACACGTGCTCCAACCTGTTTCGAGTGCGAAACCACTTTCATCTTAGCAATGCATTTAAACTCATAGGATGGAAAGGATTTTAGGACCACCACTTGTATGAATTTCCAGATTCAGAAAAGCCAAGCACTGCAAAACTTTGATAGCAGCATAGCATAGCATAAACAAAGAAAATGCTCAGTGCCTGCAACACTTTACCAGCACTGCATCTAAAAGTCTCCCACAATTGCCTCACGTCAAAGTCAAATAACTCTATCATTTTCGATTTTATCCGATAATTTCGTCTAAAGTTACAAGGTAGAAAGATGTTTGGGATCAAAAAACGAAAGATGTTTTGGACCGAAAAATTTCTAGAACTAAGAATATTTCAACATTGATAACTTATTTTCATTGTAAATGCTCGCGATATGAATTCTTAATGTAAGCATTTATTGATACGAAAATAGCAAAAAACGCCTCGCGCTGGCAACACTCCGCTAGCATCAAAGCCAAAAATATATTGAAATCAGCCCTTTCCCGCGAGTTTCGTTTGGAATCGATGGCTGCATTGGAAGTTATAGGGGTACTAAGAAATTTGGGGGTTACCAGTCGCAAAAGTTTTCAAATTTTCGTAAACTTAATATCTGTTGTTTATTGTCATGTTAATATTTGTTGTTGATTGTAATGATTATCGTTTAAAAATTTTACGATAAAATCGCATAATAAAGATATGGCAAATAAATACAAAACCAGCAATAGCTGGCAACCCGATTATGATTTTGTAACCAGATTCCTTCTGAATAATGCCTATAGTAAGTTTCATTTATCAAATGAAATTCATTTTGATTTCATGACTTCACTGGAAGTTATAAGGCAAAAAGCTTTATTTTCCTGAGTGAAAACACCAAAATTACCATAGCTGGCAGCACCAACCGAACTTTTCAACCAAATTTCTACCAAACCCGGCTTACAGTAAAGTTCAGCTACTGTGTTAATTTCATGAAAATCTGGATCAGAATCCATAGGTTTTATCATTATAATTTTTCAAGATGGCACCATTGGCTGAGTGCTCCCCGCACTCCCAAATCACTTCTGACAGACCTAGTCTTACTTAATACCAATACATTCTCTGAATTTCAACTGTATCAGATAATTGGGTCGTGAGTTCCCGTGAACAGAAGTTTTTGACGCTTAAAATATAGGTAAATTGGATGAGGGCTACCGTTCTTGTCCGATGTAAAATCTCAAAAGCTTTGCTTTGGTTGTATAGACAAAGCAGAAGATTTCTATATAAGTTGGTTTTCACTTTAAAAGCAAACAATTTTCAGGAGAGTCGATAGTTTGAAGGTTTTCACTCTTAATGCTTGTCATAGCTGCAGGGTTGCCAGTACGAGTCTGCAACTTAGGAACAAACATATGTCCTGTAAGTTTCATAATGTTAAACAATCTGGTTAAAAGTTATCGCGATTCAGAAATTTTCAAATTTTCCCAATTTTATTTTAGGCGTCTAGCGCACACAAAGGGTTAAAAATTTCAAAAAACTTCTCATATTCACATTTGAAACACATTCAAAATTCATTTGATAAACTTTATTTTTGCGAAAGTTATTTGTTGACAGAAAAATAGGTATATTTAAAATATCACTAAAATGGCCGCCGGTGCCTATTACTTTTTTTGTGACCTGGCACTATTTTGCACATACACCAATGTATCCTGAAAATTTCAATTCAATCGGATGGCGCGTTCCTCAGATTTTTTCACTGAACATTTTTATATATATATATATATATATATATATATATATATATATATTGCATTCATTATATATATATATATATAGATATATATATATATATATATATATATATATATATATATATATATATATATATATATATATATATATATATATATATATATATATATATATATATATATATATATATATATATAGATATAGATATAGAAATATTCTTCTTCGAACATTAGTAAAAATCGGAGTGCATAGCTACACCGCCTTTAAATAGAGATGACTAAGGAAACTAGTAACTCCGCCGTGATGAGGTCCGCAGTAAATTTGTGAGTTTAGCAACTTGTATGGAGGTAAGGTATTATCTGTCTGTTTGATACCTGTTGCACGCTCATGTTTGTTTTGTTCTAATACGAATATTCTTGCACATACTAATTGCTTATGTTCTACATACCTGTATATTTCAATACGCTATTCTAAAATATTCCCAAGGCCAGAAAATCATTTTACAGGAAAGCAACGAAGAAGTAATATTCGTTGTTTTATTTTGATACCTAACCACTAAGCTAAGTATTGATTTGATTGGCGTATTAATTTGAATTGATATACGCTATAAAAACAGCAAATACCCTTGGAACTTTCAAAGCAAGAAATAATCGGTTCCAAATGAATTATATTCAGTAGACCTTAGTATTTTACAATATATTGCCTAGATCTGTTAGGAGACCAATCGAATTCACTAAATTCAAGAAAAAGATCGGGGACTTCAGATCCACTAAAAAGAAAGAGAACCAGAGTTGTTTTACACACAAGTCCTGAGGCCAAACAATTCGAATATGAGCTATATAACGAATTAATTAGGAAGGTAGTTTCCCTTATACAAATCCATTTTTCTCTCGGTGGTACGGCGACTATTACTGAAAAAGAAAATGTTGCACATAAACCTTGCAACGTGATTGAGTGATGGAGAGTGTAGAAGTAAATATATATTAAAAACGACTACTGAACTTGTAATGCGTGTTCTCCAGGTTCCTTTAAAAAATAAAAATGGTCAATAGGCGATATAATGGGAAAACTTAGTAATGGCAGCGTGGAATAACAAGAACAAGCCAAAAGAGCTCAGTATGATATACTGGCATTCAAAAACTGAACGAAAATATGAAAGGTCTTCTCTATATTGCCGTCACAATGTAAAATATTCTAGTTGTTGACTACAATTGATGTATCCACTTATTAAGTCATGTAATTTATTCTTTAATAACTGTGAAAAGATTATAATTAGAACAAACTTTATTGCTCTTCAGTACTGATAAAAAAACTGGAATTTTCAATGAAAAGTCTAGCAAAATGATAAAATTGAAATGTTGAAAACAAGGTTATGCTAGCAGTTTCAATACTGAGAACGTAAAAAACGTCAGAAAAGCTACCGGAAATCAAAACAATCTAAAAGCTTCTGTAGATATCCTTATACGCTATTACTTGCACACATAATAATTTTGCCTACGAAGCAAATGGATAACAATTTATGGAGCTCTTCAAGCAAGCCTAGATTCACAAATACAACCATGAGCGCGCGGAGAGACTCGCATCGGTAGCAGGAGTCCCTCAAAGATGATATATTTCATAGAAAGTACAATTTCATCATTCCAATGATTACTACTAAACAGAACTTAAAAACGTAAATGGCAATAGAAAATGTGTTAGCATTCAGTTTCATGAGGAAATTTAAAAAAAGTTATTCTTGACATAAATAATCTAGAAGCACACTCATCAGGATTAACGATGACAACATTTTGCCCTTGCTGTTAATCAAATTTCAATTTCATGTTGAATGAATTAATGACATGGAAGAGCTCATGGGATAATCATTGTTGATACTGTATCTTTCTCCAAAACATTTAATTACTATATTAACTGGTTTTCGTGATATGTAAGTTGATTGTATAATACCTCCAACAGTCTGATTGCATTTCCAAATGCCTATTTCATTTGTTTCTGCTTATTAATCAATTTCAAACAAATCTTGACTGTGGCTTGTATGATTTTGGCACTCTTGAATTTGATGATTGTTTTTACAGCGACTACTTTTTGCGAGAACCGTTATTTAAAATTAGCTCAAGAATATCATTATTTGGTTGTCTAATCCTGGCCGAATGAAGTATCTATAGAATACGTAGGTATTAACATTTTGCAGCATAAACTTAGACGTGCCTTTTCAAATGCTTTCGACATCATCATCTATCTTCTAAACGTTAAAACTGTGTTCAAATTCTTGTTAAGAAGTTTGCTTGTAAAAGGTTTTCGCAAATGACTCTGCGTGTCTAATCAACTCTCTTTTTCTCTCTAAAGTAGTGACAGCTCGTCAGTGTACGCAAAATAAGCAGAAATTCCCTTGCTAAACCACTTTGCATATATAAAAAAATATTTAGCAATCAAAAGATTTGATTTTTGAACATCTAACAACAAAATTTTTTTCTTTCAAAAGACAAAACTCCATTGCCACTATGCATGAAGTGGTTTTATTTCATTAAAGTCTAACTACAGAGCTTCGAAGGTAAATTTACAGTGACGCAGCGAAAACTAGAGCATTTCGCTCCAAACCTCTAGCACTGCGAACCAATCAATTCAGAGCATACGGTTCACTGCAGCGCATTGAGATACACTACACAGAACACTGACGTGATCTTGCTTAAATGCTCGAACTCATGACTTTCGCATGGATCTACTTCGACGATTTACTTAAATGATGCCCACAAAAACTCTGCAATGAATGTACCCAAGAAGCATTGCGGACGCTGCTCAACCCACAGTGTCCTTAGTAGACAGTGGAATTCAGAAAATTCTTGCCCATCCACCCACTAAACAACACGAAAATCTTTGTGAATGAATGACATTAAAACGCTGGAAAGTCATCAGCGTCTCTGTTATGTTTCAGTTTCCCCTCATGATTTACGCTACAGCATCTGTAGATTCTCTTCTGCTCCTGAGTTGTTCCCCTTCTGATTTGATACATTTTATGCTTGGTTCCCCTGGTGTATGCACGGTGCAAGTTATTGTGATGTTGATATGGAGAAAAAAAATAGTTTTCGAGTTACTGTTTCGTGTGCAATTTTCCCCAGTTCGTTTTTTGTATCTGCTTTCGCTTTGCTTTCACAAAATGAGTTTCTCGGTTCAGGTGCTTCGGGTGAATATGACAATTTGATTGCTTTGGACGCTTATGCTGATGCTATATCTACGTTGAATTTCTAGAGTGCTCTCTTTAACATTTATAGCTTAAATTAGGTGCGTTGTTTAACGTCTTCTGTTATAATTCTTTTCACTTGAATGAAAACTCACCTGTTATAATTCTTTTGACTTGAATATTTTGTATTGTCATTATTAATACGGTCGGTTAAAGATAGATAAAAGGGTAGTTTTTAAAGTAAATTATAACATAAAATTCGCTAAAGTGAAAAGTTTTGAAAAGTTAATATTTACTCGTTTAACATTGATTTTAAAGTAGAAAACCAAAATTGCTCTGATTATGCCATAGAGGATTTACTGCGGCTGCCTCTTTCATCTATGTAGATTGATTGAGTGGAGATAGGATCTTATTGATTCGAGGACACCACGACCACTAATTTCGCCCAGCTAACCGTTTTCAAAATGTAAAATGCATTTTTCCTGCAAATTGTATGAGGAGTTTGTTTTTGTTGTGGTGTTGTTATGTTTTAGATATATGATGTGCTCTTGTAAATGTTATGTGTTCTTGTTAAGTTTATGATTATTCTTTTTGCTGTTTCCTCTACTCACTCCCCATTTCTTCTCCTACAATTTCTGAATTCTCCCCTTCAAACCATCATCCTCACACCGTTTCATCCTAGCAACTGTGCTCTAAACCTCCACGTAGTTTTTTTTTTTTGAGCAAATTGATTTTTTTTTGTGTTTTGAAATGCCCTTGCTCAAACCAACTTAAATCACAGAAAATTGAATTGGCTGATTAGAGGGTTTTTTTTTTTTAGATATATACATATTTCATTCACACAAGTAGCAACCGAAAATTGTAAAAAATACTTTAACTTAACGAAGTTGGATATGTACTGCGATATCCGTAATACAGGCAGAAGAAGACTGGAAATGGTAGACCTAATTGTGTAATTATTTTTTCAGATTAATACTCACCTAGCTAATTTAATATGCTAAAAGATGCATTAAATCTTCAACTTGGAGCTATTAAAAAACATTGACCACTTATTTAGCCTGTAATATGTTTTCAACTTAATTTTTTGATAATTTAAAAAAGAGTAAAGAAATAAGTATATTTTTTTTTGCTTTCGAATACTATAGATAATTTGAACTTCTCAGATTGTTGATTTTAGTGAGTAGGAAAATCACTAAAACAAGCTGCTGGCAATCATTTCTTAACTTTTCAAATATGTTCAGCATTGAAATATCTGCTTAATTTTTTACACGATATTTCAACAAATTCGCATGTTTAGTTTACTACGGAATTCATATGCTTATTTATATTATATGCCTATATATTATGTTTGTGCTTCCCTAAGTCTCAAAACTACGAGCCTAAATTTTGAAAGGATTATCAAAAACATTTTTCCACGGAAACCCATTTCGGATAATTTTGGTTGTAAATCAAGGTCTGATTTCGTGATTCACTGTTGACAGTGTGGAGTAATTATTTACAGTTTCTAGGTTTCTTCTCAGATATCATACAATGACTTAGTGTACGTGATTCCCGACTGTTCACTCACTATACTAAACATGTTATAATTCTAAAACTCTAACGCTAATTGTCATAAGAGTAAGTTTAGACTGAAAATGAGTTAGTCATAGAATGGTTTGAAGTTCACCTTTATTTGAATGAAATCTCAAAGATACAGGAGACGCTATTTCTCACTTGTTACCAGTAGAAGGTGCATAAGCTACATGATACTATATCTTTGATGCAAAATAATTGTTTTCCCCTCAAAATATTAGTAAAAAATACTAAGAACAGCAGAAAATGTAGTTGAATACAGTACATACAAATTTCTATGATTTGCGCTAGCTTATTTAGTAAAAATATTTAAAATTAACTAATATACATATCAAATATATGTAACTAATAAATCTGATTTGATGATAGTTTTCAGAAAATGTTTCATATTTGGCATTTTTTAGCATGTTAAACATTCCAAAAGATTTGTTGTTTCTTAGTTTCTAATTCATTATCTCAGTTAATTTCTGTTAGCTGTGAAAAAAATAAAGGTGAACGCCAAAGTAGCTCTGGTGACGCAAGCAATGAAGTATTATTATTTTCCAAAACTTTGAATACCCGTGTAATTACACCCAAGTTGAAAATAACGAACTACTAAAATACACTAGTAATTGCAAGACTCAAGATGATTGTCAAATTACAATGTTTACTTAAACTTACGCTATAGAATAATATGTGGAACAATTAAAGATTCAAATGATTGCGTGAAAAAAGTTATTTTTTTTCAAAACTGGACCATCATTGGAAATCCTATTATTTTATCTGACTCATGGCGAGCACTCGTCAAGTCATCGAAATTAATGCCATAGCGGCTAGCTATCTTAGTTTCGCTAAGTCATAATTCCCTTTTGAGCTTACTTTCCAGCTGTAACTTGACCTAGACATCGTCGACGTGAATATTTTTTTGTTTGCTTACATAAAAAAATTCTTTATGCTTTTCTTCAATTTAATGGCGAATGAAAGTTACAGCGTGTTGCAATGGCTGCTCGAGAATAAAATAAAAAAAGGTAGTCTGTTTTATTATTATTATTTTAAGATATGCTTTGAAAATGCAGCCTTTTTGCAATCTGGGTAGTACTATTGAAGTATGTGTTTGAAACAGTTTCTATTAAAAAAACTACAAAATGAACTGAGTCAGCATGTCAAAAGTTTATATCCTCAACTTCAAAGATATTTTATGATAGCTAAATTTCAAATTAGACTAAGAATGAATAATTTAAATAAATACTACTGTGGAAATAAAATTAATTTGCCGGCACATTAATGAATTTTAGCTTGAATTTCAAGTAGGTTATTAGCGCTCTAATTACCATCAGCTCAACAAAAAAAAAATTATATTGCGCATCACAATCCTGTGGTAAACCGAATATGATCACAGATTTACTCAATCATTAATGCAGCTGTTATACTTTTTTTTGGACATAGTATTGTCTAAATATTTCAAAATTTCAAATCAGCGCAAGATATTATTACACTCGATTTTTTTCCATTCCATTCATCTTTTCAATTCAACTCGAAATCACAGTGCTAAATACATTTTCCGCCAAACAATTCACCAGGCTTATTAATTCTCGCAATATATTCAATTATGGCTGCTCGCCTGCCTCTCGGCTTGCCAACTTCTTCAGTCTACTTTAAGCATACACTTTATTTTATAGCGTTAACATTTGCAATTTCGTTGATTTGTCTGGAAAAATGAGATTAATTAATACGGACATGTTTCAGCTTTTTTTCACGTCTCTTTTGCAATCACTTCATGCCTCTTATAACTAATCTGGTCATGTTTCGCAATGTGAACAAACACAATTCTTGAAATGAAAATTATGGAAAATAATAGCAAATTGCAGCTGATTTTTTTTTAATATCAGGAAATATATGCGCATTTGGCTCGAAATTAATTCGTTTGTTATTTCGTTTTTGTTCAAAAGCGTGCAAGACATTATCGCGCTTTCAAAGTCAAGGTGAAATTCGTATAATAACGAGACCAATTAGCCGTGCTGAAAACGGAGGTGATATGATGGCCTTTTATTTAAGTTTGATTATATGTAGATAAATACAATATAATTGTTGTTGGTTGTAATTGATACTATCTGAGCTGAGTTTTACTTTCAATCGCATGAGTGAATTATAATAACCTCCCCAATTTATTTAATTACCTAATTTATGTTCCTGAGAAAACTTCAAAGAAGAGTATTAAGGAAATACAAAAAAAGAACAATTTCAGAATGTTATGGTCCAGGATAAAGAATAAATAGTTTTGTAGACTAATGGTAGTTCAGGAAGCTCGCACGAAGAAGTATTTTTTTGGTGTTGCGGATTTTATTTCGAAAATTATTGCATGAAAATTAATGAAAAATGGAAAATTGTTTTTAAAAAAATCGTATTCATGCAAAATGTAGCCTAAAATTGTATTTCAAATAGAGACGGATATCAAATGACGTATGGTATGAATGCGTCGCCAAGAAAATGATAATACTATCAATTGTTTTTGCTTTAATCATAACACCTAGGGACATAGCACTCTTCGAAACACTACAAACCTAAATCTTGAGGTATATCTCGACCGGCCAGTCAACATATTGCCCTTCAGACACAAATGAAATTTCGGACCTCATAGACTTCGCAATCTCGAAGGGAATACCCCAAAGCTCCACAAAATCAAATGCAGTTTTTGATTTGTCATCACTTCACTCTTCTGTCATTATGGCAGCTGCAAAAGTCTCACCACAATAAAGTACGACTCAACAAAGGTTCTAGTGAGTTCAGGCTGGCACTTGCGAAAGATAAGTTTTTCAAGTTTCACTCATTCTTAGAGAACCTTATTCCTACTAATAATACTGATTGTTTGCTGTGGAAAGTCGTTAAAAAGGAAAGTCCCACTAAGAACTGCCAACGGAGAATGGGCCAGAAGAGACGAAAATAATGCCATTATCTTTGCAGTTCACCTCCAACAGGTTTTCACACCTTTCACCTAGGTAACATGTAAGCTTTCATCTCATATCATTGATCAGGACCCTAACCAATGAAGACTTCGGCTAAGGAGGTGCAAAATATTATTATCCAGGAAACATACTCTGAAAATATCCATAAATTGATATTATCATCAATGTTATACTAAAACAGTTGCTTCCGATCGTATTCTCTTGGCTATCTTATTTCATCAATGCTATCTTCCGAATCAAAAAGTTTCCTCAAGCTTGAAAAATCGGTGAGATGGTGAAGCCTGGTGAAGACTCTTTTCAAGTGATGTTATACTATTCTATTAATCTTTTTCCCTGCGTCTTCAAAGTTTTAGAGAAAGTTCTTTTGAGAAAGCTACTTCCAATTCTAATATATGCGAAAAAATCCTGAACATCAATTCGGGTTTCATTTGGTTTTCAACAGGTCTACCAAATTGCATCGGATATTAAAATAGTATTCGAGAATAAGAAGTACTCGTACTACTCAGCAATCTTTTTAGAGAATAAGAAGTACTTGTACTACTCAGTAATCTTTAAGATGTAAGTCAGGCGTTCGGTAAAGTCTGGCATGAAAGATTGATCTTTAAAATTAAGCCAATGTTTCAGAAAAGCTTCCATGAAATACTCTTCTCCTATTTAACCGTGATAAAAACCTACTCTTTAGCTAAATATCGTATGCATGCTGGCGTACCTCAAGAAAGTGTTTTGGCACCGGCACTTTTTACAATATTCACGTCTGATCTCCCTATAAGTGACAAAACAATTACAGCTGCATTTGTGGGTGACGTTGAAATTTTATGTACTGGTTCAGATCCAATTATCGCATCCCGAACACTGCACGTCTACATCAGGTAGAATGGCTAACAAAATGGAGAATC
This sequence comes from Nemotelus nigrinus, assembly GCA_947369275.1. Lineage (NCBI taxonomy): Eukaryota > Metazoa > Arthropoda > Insecta > Diptera > Stratiomyidae > Nemotelus > Nemotelus nigrinus. The sequence continues at coordinate 184,465,918 of OX376372.1, read as the reverse complement.
AAAATGAACGAAACCAAATACATCTGCGTTACTTTTACACTGCTAAAGCTAATTTGTCCTGAAGTAGGTATATTTCAACAGTATACCAATACCTCAAAGTAACAAAGTGAAGGATGTAGAATGCACCTTAATAGGAGGTTCATCTGGAAACTGCACACTGAAGCTAAAAATCAACAGTTGAAGCACAAATTCGTCAACTTCAAGTAAGTGCTCGACAGCAGATCAACACTTTGTCTCGATTCTAAAGTGCTCATCTAGAAGTATGTCTTGAAACCAATCTGGATCTATGGCTTACAACTCTGGGGAACAGCTCGCCCAACAAGCATCAACATCATCCAGAGGAAGCAATCAAAAATACTTAGATCGATCATCGAAGCCCCGTGGTACTTCCGTAACGCTAATCTCCACAAAGACCTGCGAATTGAGACTATTGCAGAGGAAATTAAGAACCACTGTGAAAATTCGGTCCAACAAGCTGGCCAAAAAAATACTGACCCATCGTAAATTTTAGCGATTGAAAAGAACTGACCCGTTAAACCTTCTATCTCTAAGACAGAAAAAACTACTTGCATAATCACTGTCTTTGATTATCGAGCTCTTTTACGTTATGACCATTGGAGCTCTAGAACACTGATCCCAACTTTGGTCTCTGATTTCATGTCAATAACATAACTTGTGTCAAAAATGTACACGTCCGCAACTGTGAGGGGTGCACACCACTCGTCCTAGTATGTAAGATTTTAGAGTCAACTGAAGCTTCTTGTACGAAAGCAACAATTTAATAAGTTATTTAAAAATAAATAAAAAAATAAATAAGTTATTTAAAAATAAATAATAATAATAATATCACAATTTAATTTTTAAATAAATAACAACTTGTCGAGATATCCGGCGGAAGTGTATTCTAAATGTAATACACATGTAATATTTATCCGTGGTATTCAATTTCATTCATAGAACTACCGCAAGTACGGTTGCAGCGATGAATTCTTTGTAGGCGTTTTTCTAACACTAATAGCGCACACATACGTATAAAAAATGTTTAAATGCTCTCATATCCGCATTTGAAATACGTTCAAAATTAATTTGCCAGACTTTGTTTTTTTTAATTTGCTGATCAAATTACATGGGGTATAAGGGTACTTAAAATATCACAAAAATTACCTCTGGCTCCAAGGGTCAAAAATAACAAACGGTGGTTAAAATACAAAACTTTTATGTCTTATGTCACTGAAAAAATACTAATAAGTCAGGGCAAAGAAGTATCAAGCACGATTTCAAAAGCACTGTATTAATATGCTACTTCACATAAATAGAGCTAGAGAAAGTTTTTTACCTCTTCATTAGTCATTTCAATTGTAATGTCTAACTACCTAGCTAACAAAATTACAACGGTTTCAAACGTCACTCTCAATTGTTTCGAGTAGCTAAGGTACTTGAAAACCGTATTTTTCAGCATAATTTTTCAAAAAGAAAACCACTACTTGTAATCAATGCAAAGTAAACTCAAGCGCCCAGTGTGGGTTCTTATCTATTAGGAGAGCACTTACAATCCGGTGTTGCTGTAAGATGATTGTTAAAACTGAAAATTCTAATAAATTTCAAACTCTCTTCAGACTAAAATGAATTAGTTAACTGAATCTATAATGTTAGTTCGAAATAAAATGTACGAAATTTCTCTCATGTTATTTTCTTTCATCACTTGAACTGAAAGTGTTCAAAATATGTAAGCTCTTCATATGAAAATAGTGTTGAAGCCTACTTTATGACCTCAATCGAATTTAGTTACGACAACAATATATTCTGTCCATCACAAAAATCGATCAAGATATGAATCTTCAAACCCCAATTACAATTGCTGTCAATCAACATCAACACGAAATCGTTTTCCTAATAAATGTCTTCTAATTGACTACATACCGCCTCCAGTCTAACAAGTAAATTTCGCCGATTCGTCAATTGTACCCAACAATTACACCGTTGGCCGTAAACTCTCCACAACCTTTCAATTAAGCGACACAGTTTTCATGGAATTTATTTTTGCCAATATCAAATCAACATCAATCAGCCTCCCACCCTCGCCAAATTTCGTCTATCATCACGAATCATTGTTACAAGCCTTTCTTCTGTCATCACACTATCTTTTTTTTGATTGATCGATTTTTCCACGCATGAAAGTTCTGCGCGACCTTCATCTTACTTTCCTACCTTCGTTTTTCATGCCGTGCTGTGTCTATGAGTAGTAATTTTGCGTCTGACGTCGGAAGGCTGATGAAAGAGGCTGCGGAGGTGTATATATGGTTTGTTGTCCCTTCCTCATAAATATGCACAACTTTCTCCACTTCACCGGGAAACGAACGACTGCACGGTGATGGTTTGACTTTCAAGAGACGGATGACTTGGGACTGGGTTAGTGGAGGCTCTGTGGTACTTACTACCATACCGACATCTGAAAGTTAATTACAATAATTGTTTGCATTGTTAGACGAAACGTTAAAGGTGAAAATGACACGCTGTCGCAAAGATGTTTCGCATCTGTGATTTTCGGGTCGATGAGCCTAGGGCGTTAAAGTCAATGCGGCATTCAATTATTCGTTTAAATGATATATTTTTTCCGAAGAAAGTCTCAGTTTTTTATGATTAGCGATGTTGTATTGGTGGACCTGCTTCGATGACTCTTAATTAAGGCTAATGCTCAAATCAATCAAATAATAATATTGACGTGCTTCCCGCCTATATGAATTTGTGAACAGTGCCAAAAATAGCAACTAACACCAAGAATCTTGGCACCAGACTTAATTTGCCATGCTTTTGTCGATCTTTCCAGCGTTCCAACGCCCCAGCAATGAATTTCAATAGTTTGTAGGCTTATTTTTCACGCATCATCATTACTCATAATCTGGGCATTTCCTGCACAGCCAGACATCCATCTTCTCAAATCCAATGCATCCCATTAGCATAAACAAGCACAATGCCTGGAAGCCATCTCCGCATTTGACCAATTTGCTTGAGCACTATCCGAGCTGCTGCCTCTGTTTCAAATTCGAATAAACTAAGCCCAACAGAACGACAAAAAAGCCGAGATCCTCAATCATGGCCTCAATTTGTTGAATTTTCGAATTTGAAATCTTCGCACATACCCAGTACACTGACGGCGACTGTACAAACATACTAGCAAACGAACGACCGAGCGGCAGCATGAATAATGTTTGTTGTGCTTAGAGATGTAGTACTTGAAAAATTGTAACTTTATTCCGGAGATACTTTGTTTGCCTTTTCAATTTGCCAACAAGCAGTAGAAGAAAACGATGATGATGATGATGCTGATGATGGTGAAGTCGAAGAAGTTAAGGTCAGTTTTTGGGTGCGACGTAAGACAGGCAGCTCGACAGTCACATTTCAATGATGCGAAAGTAACAAACATTCAAACGAGCTGGGAATGTCGACTGAAGGTTGGGTGTGTACATACAAAAATAAAGATACAACGATTGAATCAAAATCAGGGTCGTACTGCGAGTGTGAAGTTCGTTAATGGGAAGATCGATTCAACTGCTATATGGATGTAATTGCATGTAATTTAAGAAAAGAACAATAAAAGTGCTAATTGAACGATATTTCTGGTTGGTTTTGATGCGATATTTGCAGCTTGAGTAGCCATTATAAACAACATTTGCAACATATTAACAATTTGCTTGTCGAAATTCATAATATCGTAAAACTTACGGAGTCGATTCATTTCGGGATTTTTTTGATTGTACTTTGAAAAGTTATAAAGTTGTTTCTACCAAGATATTTTTTTTCAGCTGCCTTTGAGAATAAAAATGCAGTTTTTGAGAGATTTTTTTCTATAAATCTGCATCCATTAATAATAATTTGTACTGCAGCGATTTCAAAGAAATATGGGCTACGTAATAAAAGTATGCAATATTTAAAGTATGAAGCACCTAGGCATTCTAATAAAATAACGGGATAATTTTTCTACTTCTGTTCAAAAGCTTACAGATTATGGAATTTCTTTTTTTTGAGAAAATGAAATCTTTAATATTTTAACATTTTACAGCAATAAATTTATTTAATTCGACAACAGAGAATGTTTAAAAAACTGCAAATGCTTCTCAAAATTCTTTATGAACGTTAATTTTTCAATTGGATCAGACTGAGCTCAAGTGCTGCCTCTAGAAGATGTACGGGGAAAAAGACAGTAAAAAGTTTTCAAAGGCTGGGAATAAGAGTTTGGTCGTACTCGGATTTTCACATACTAGGTATTCCTAGTACGAGTACAAAAATACCTGTTCCAAATACATGTTCCAAAAATACTAGCTAGTATTTGTTGGTATGATATGGTATGATATGCCCTCCCCCACTCACCAGACACAAAGTTCCCAGGCTAGAATGGGGATGGTGCAGTTGACCGTGAAAGGATACCGAGCCATTAGTCCGTGCAGCTTGTCCGAAACTTTCCAATGGTCGGCCACTTATTTGGCAAGTTTTTCTCCAATATAGGAGTCATCTAAGGGAAAACAATCAAATTCAATCAATTTAATTTGATTTTTCATTTTAATATATGCACAAAACACCTCCTGTATGCGTTCAAATTACCAATGCCGAAAAATTTACTAAGATAGGACCAACTAATCTAGTTGCCATGTACATGACTTTTCATCGATCGATCTCTGATACCAAACTTTTCCTGGCTAATCTAAAACAGTCGGTTTTCCACTTCGCCTCACTGAAGCATGAAGTTTGCGGAGAATTTTATTAAGAAATGATAAAAAATAATGTTTTGTCTATTAAATATGCACCCACTAGGGGACCAACCTCTTCGGTAAGGCTGGACATGAGCCACAACCCCGGTAGGGTTGGAGTGCAGTCACGAGGAGGGCTTCAGCACAGCCGGAGAAGCCAACTGGCGAACCAAAAAGGATCTCAATATTTTTAATGCTACTTTAAGTTTTTCCGGCGAATTTCATTTTGCCGTATCTTAGAAACTAGGCCGCTTTTTCCCAGATTTGTATGGAAATTTCGCCCAAAACAACTAGACCCCGAATTTATGCTTGACATTTTTGGGTTAGAGTGGTTTAGGACATAACGGGCCAAGACATATTGCTGTGATACAAAAATTTCAGTTTTGTAGGGGAGTAAGGGCTTTTGTGGCCATAGTTTGGCAAAAACTGCCTTTACAGTGCTTTCGATGATTGAAAGTGGTCGGAAAGTATATTAGTGATATTTTAAGGGCGAAAAAAAATTTTGATAGCGGAAATTGGGCAAAAACGACAATTTTTCCAAAAAAAAAATCGGTTTTTATAAGCTTACTGATTACCATCGTTTGTCAAATATATAATTTTTTGCCAAAATCTCACGGATGGAAAGAGAGAAATAAAGGATTCGTTATTTTCTTTGTGACCATTAATATACCATCAAACCCTAATGAAAGCTACTACAAAGCAACAAAGCAAATAATGAAAACTAAACTATCTTTCAGAAATAGTTCATGGATAGTCATTTACGATGCAGAAAAAGATAATCATGTTTCAATGTCTATCAATAACACTCCGAGACTCTAGTTCAAATTTTTTCCCGTGTATAGGAACTACAAACATATAAGAACATCCGTGGATTTACAGATTAATCCAGGAAAAATATAGTTAATAAGAGGGATTAAATAACTCAATAAATTTTTCACCGTTCCTCAAAGTATAACCGGGTTTTTTCGCTCGGAAATAATGAAAAGCCAACGAAAAAATTCATTGGAAAATATTCAAAAACAAAAAAGTGTCATGAATTCGAAGATTCTCTTACAGCCTTTGTTGTTTTAGTCATTTTCAATCAAATTTTTCAAAGGAATAAATTTTGCTTTGTTGAATTATTCTAAAAAATAATATTATCTACTTACTCAAAAAAAGAACAAGAGAGGGCTTTGCAAAAAGAATCAAATTTTTATTTAAACGCTAGTTTTTTTCAACGAAAAAAATCTAAATCTAGTATTCGTTCACTTCTCCGTGGGTATAACGGAATTCATAATTTTTTTTCGAATAAAGTCGGATTTGGAAGTTTTTTAAAATAGTCCTCAATTACATACGTAAGTGTTTGGTATTTGGTTACACTTGCTAATGTAGCGACATAGAATCTTAGTCTTCGTAAGATGCAAAAGGATCTTTAACGGAAAAAATGTATTTTTTTTATTGAAAATCACTTATTATTTCAATATTATGTCATTTCCCGTATACAGCAATTACCTGGTATCAAAAACGTGTGAAATACTACAACTCTATACAACGAAAAAGCCATCCAAAAAGCAGAGCTGATGATAGCTAAACGACAATACTTTTTCTGTATCTGTGCTTCCTGAATAGAAACTTTTGTATTCCAAAAATGGACTACTTTTCCACAATCGTAATTATTCGATACTCGGATCAAACACTCTCCAATATATTTTTTTCGGCACATGTCTAAATTTCTTATCAAAGTTAGTTTTTTCCTAGAGTGAGTGTGCTTTTTTCCTGCAGGCTGTCTGGATGTAAATAGAAGTTTCATTTCTTACGTTATATTTCTATTCTTGAATTCAAGTGAGAACATCTTTTCTTTACCTTTGCGTACATTCTAAATTTTAGCAAATGCACTTCTTGGCTAAACGATGCATACAGTCTCTCCTAAGCCCTCGAAGTGCAGCAAGTGTTCTGTATTAAATGGCTGAAATTGCAAATGCGACACTTTCAACTGTCAGAAAGAATCTGATGATCGTCCACTGGGACTACTATTCTTACTTTCTGTGAAAGATTAAAGCGCCGGACACAATGATCCACCATTCCATTCCATTCCAATCCAGAATAAACGTAAAAGTTGGCGGCATAGAAAATGTACGAGACTGAACACATAAGGTTGGAATGGAATGGAATGGAAAGGACGAGTTGACCAACTTTCAACTTTTCTGGATCAGAAGAGTATTATTATTAATACTAAAAATTTTGCTGTGGTTTTTGTTTATACAAGGGTACAAAGCTTATTAGCATTCCAAATAACTATGGAAAATTGCTATCTATTCTAAAATAATCACGCAAAAATGAAATTTTAAAAGTACAAGTAAATTGTCGCACACTAAACGGAATGGAGACTATGTGTTCAGTTTGCTGGAATGGACATGAGCTGGAGAGTGCTGGATCGGAATGGAATGGAATGTGCTGGAGCATTGTGGCCTGCGCTTAAGGTTCCAAACAGTAAAACCTGAGTGCTTGCTGAAGTGAAAAAGTTCACCACATAAATACAGACTAAAAAACAAAGTTTCGAAAAATGTTGTCCGGGTACTTGTGGTTGCCTACCCCAGTTTTGAAAAATAAGTCATGGAAGCGTTACAGTGTTACATTAGTGTAACAGTTATCAGGAGATAGTGAAATGTTGTTGATACGACAAAATTTCATAGTTCTCCTAGTAAATTGAAGTCATGCTTCCGAAGATATATTAAATCTATCTAATGCATCGCAGGTTACTGATTACTGTAAAGAATTGCTTAAAAAAAATTTTTTCTGAAAGCCATACTTGATAATTTTTGCTTTCAATCCGATTGAATATAAATTTGCAGAAATTTAGTTACTAACCAGTTTGTTAAAAAATTAATAGGGCGAAGTAAACTGAATTACGGCCATTGAGCCATTAATCATGCCATTTCCACACTTTTTTGGTTTTTGTTTTTGTATAATTTAAAATATGTCTCTATTTACACTTCAATTAGCCATTTTTCTAATTTTCGTAGCTAAATTCAAATTGTAGATCCTGGACTTTTTATTTGAATTCAAAAAGTGCTCGACTTCGTTTTCAGTGATCATTAAAGAAGATCAGTATCCAAAAATTTTCCTGTAATACAACACACATACATCAAGCTATGACACATTCTCTTTCGTCCCAAAATACTCCCACACAATTTTGTGAAATTAATAGAATCGAAAATTTTCATTATGAGAACAATCTACATTCTACATTGCTTTCAGGAAATTTCTTTCTTTCATGAGCAGTTTCCTTATATCGTCCAGTAAATTGGGCCGTTTTGCAAGAAAGAAGACTTATTTTGTTAAAAAGTTGCTGAAAATGTTGATGAAATTTGATTCCTAAAAATAGAGGTTAGTATAGATGAATATATTTTGAAAAAATTATATTATGGATTAACACGGAAAAACCAAATTGAAAAATCGGAACGAAAACACTAATCAGTTGTTGACATTGTCCCTAAGCGTAGTGATAAGGTTATGTTTGTTATAAAACTTATATTAAAATAAAGGAGACAAGTTAAACAGTGGTTGTAATAAGAGTCAAAGTGCTGGAATTAAGCACACCTTGTTTTACCAATCTTAATAATCATTAGCGATTAGTTCTTTTTTGACCCTTCCAAAGCAGTTAGTTTATGTAAAATTATGGTGAGATTCCCAGTTATACCGGAAATATCATAGCCATGGAAATACACCAAACAATGCAACCAGATAAGCTAAGACCTTTTTGCACATTTAATGAGGTCTTCACAGAAAATGAAAAGCAAATTCATTGAGCAGAGATTATGGCAGATAAAACTTTTCATGAACAAATCAATTTTATTGGTGAGATTCATTGGTGAAATCGCAGAAGATCCAGCTAACTTTTCAAGCACCCAATATTAAAGCTTGCAACTTTATCTAGCTTTGAGTTCAACCATAGGTCAGCTGCGAGTATGCATGATATTTAATAAATTTCCCTTCAGGAAGCAGTCTCTCGAAACAACTTCTTCTTGATGGTCTACTCACTATCAAGCTCCCTCAGTTTTCACTTTCGCATTCTATAACTACTAAATCACCCTTAATCATTCAACAAAATTTTCTCAGTCTTCCGTCAAAGCTTCATCAAGTATCGATTCACTTTCAATATCCTTCACTCATCCTTCTTTGGTGCTCTCGCCAAAACCTACGAAAACTTCGATACGATACCATATACGTCTAGGCACAACACCAACATTACATCGCAACATCGACAACTTCACCGCTGAGCCGTCTATGCCCAGTCGACAGTAGGTCAAGTGTTTCGTGAGACTGCCATTAGGTTTCTTAACGCTGAAGAGATTGTGTATAGCACCACGCCGAGCACTTCTTCGACGAAGACGACGCACCGAGAATATCTAATTTGTTTGACCCAGAAGGGTTTGCCTGCATCTATCTATGTCTTCGTCTAACAAACATTTTCTATACGTTTTGTGTGCAAATCGTGTGGCCTTGCGAATAGTACAAACGATTCGTTTGGCTTCAGGTTTTCGAAGAAGTAAATTGAAGAAAAAACATTCAATTGCAAGCATGATAGTTTGGTTGGATAATACTAAACTTTGAGAATCTTTTGGCATTGTACGCATAATTTGAAATTATGATTATAGTTTGTTTGCCAATTTTCCGTGTAAAAATTGTCGAAGGGAAAAATGCATGTAAACAAATAGATATTTACGCAACAGCTAATAAAAAGTCATTGTGGTGAATTTATTACTTTCATAATTACGCTATTATTGGAAAGTTGACTTGATGCTGTTAGAGACAATTACAGTGGCTGACAGTCAAAATGATGTGGCCAAGTATCTTATGAAAAATGATCAATATCTGTCAGCTTCTGAATGAAATAAAGAAAAAAGGTTATGTGGTATAGTAGATAAAATGTTTATTTACCATTTTAGTGAAAAAAATAACAAAAAAAACAAAGCGCTACGAAAAAAAACTAATGAAAATTAAAATAAGTGCCGATTTTGGCCACACAGCCAAAACGATGTGAAACGTAATAAAAATCGATTTTTCGTCATCTAAGCTTCAACTAGTTGAATATAATGTTTTTATGTGCTTATTCTTTGGACTCTATGTCTCGTTGATTCTTATAATTTTTACTGATTAATAATGCAAAAACGAAACAGTTAATGTATTCCCATAGCTTGTAAGGAGCCTGAACGTCTCCTTATGCAAAACTATAATACAAAGTAAAAATAAATCTTTTTTATGAAAACAACGAGCAAAGATAGATGAATGGTGGATATTTGACAAAAAGATCACAAAAATCTATAAACTTAAAAAACATAATTTGCTTAAAAAAAAACTTAAATGCTAACATTTAAGAATTGTCTCAAAAACATGTAAGTTATTACCAGAAATGATTTTAGTCTTCAGATCTAAGATGCCAAAAGGGCGATTAGCTTTGCTTTTGGAAGAAAGTCCCAAAGAACATTCTAACCTACAAAAAGAAAAGGCTCGTTTAAAAGCGACAGAGCTTTCAAAATGTCCGAAAATAGCACCTTCCAGTCATCTGAAAGTCGAATGCAAAAGCTTGTTCACTTAGTTAAGTCAGTAATAATAAAAGGTAATGTTTGTTTTCTTATGAGGCGTGGAACCACAAAATAAATAAATATTTAGTTTTTAAGTGCGCAAAACATAAACGCAATATTGATAAATATTAGCATTTTTTTTTTCTTGTATCAGTATTTATGACCGATTATGTACATGCTATGAGCCATAACCAAAAATGACTCAAGTTTTCAATTGCATTTACTCGTCAATTCACATAGGGAAGCATTTACTGGCTATTTTTTTACATTGATATAGCATCGAGGGCCAAAATTGAATGAATATCAGCTCGACACCAGACCTCTGATTGTAAACCAGTGGTGGTGGCAAATGAAAATGTGGAAATTCTGGTGCATTTAAAAAATTGTATTATTATTGAACACATAATTCATTGCAAAAAAGTAGAAAAATAAAATAAAAGAGAAACACCCAATTTTTTTCGTCAAATTTCCTCCACCTCCTCCGCCACCTCTTGACAGCTCAAACCACAATTTGACATCAGCCCACATTAAAATCTCTTATCTGATCAACACTAATCAGTGTCCCACCAAACGACTAGACTGGCATTATGGCAAGGCTGACTAGACTGCGTTAAGAAAATACATCAGAGAATTTTACTGGTCCGATTGCTTTGCTACAAAGATCGTCGAATATATAGCTTCCACCATAACGGGCATTTGATGGTGTAGAATGTATTCTTTTGTCACACATGTCTTCAAGAGCACTCAGCTAACCAGCACTTCATGGTTTAGTTATTAGAATACGGTAATTCGAATACGGCAGAGGCAATTCGCATCAAGGATGCGGCATTCCGAGGATTCAAAAACACTTTACAAAGCTATCAGAAGAGTGAAATTCCAGTTTGACCAAAACAATAAAACAGAAGGTCCTCGCAAGCCAAAAAAAAAGTAAAGGTTTCTGGTTGCTTGTTAAAATAATCAAGAACAACTTCACCAGTCCTTCCGTGCCACCTCTTCTTCATGATGGTAACGTACTCACTGAGTCACTGGATAAAGCTAAACTATTTGCTGAGATTTTCGCTAAAAACTCATACTTACCATCTTCTTCACTGAGTCCTTCTAGCCCTACAATATACGCTCTCAGGTAAGTGCCTATAAATTTCCGCACATGAGAGGTATTGAAAATACTCGCCATGCTTAGTGTTTCCAATTCTGCGGGACCTGATGGTATTTCGCCCTACGTACTAAAGTGCTGCACCTCTGCCTTAGCTAAAACTCCGCGCAAACTATTTTACCTGTTATATTCGATTGGAATATTTCCTTCTGCATGGAAGCTTGCACACGTTCAGCCCATACCTAAAAAGGGGGAGGCCTGTGATCCGTCTAACTATCGATAAATTGCAATTGTTTCAGTTCTGTCTAAGGTATTTGCATCACTCTTTAACTCAAAATCAATAAAATATCTTGAGTCGAATTATCTTATTAAAGACCGCCAGTATGGTTTCCATTCTGGGCACTCCATTGCAGATTTTTTTTTCTCACTGAGAGATGGGACCGTTCTCTCCATAACTTTGGTGAAGCAATGGTCGTTTCTCTTGATATTTCGAAGGCCTTTGACAGAGTCTGACACCCTTCCCTACTAACCAAGCTTCGTGCATTTGGTCCTCACTCCGTCCTCGTCACATGGACGGAAAGTTCCCTCGTAGATCATTGTTTAATCGAAAAGGAAAGAAGGGGTCAAAATTCACATTTTTAAAATCAAAGACAGAGTTGCTAAGGCTAATTCGGATGGATGGCACTAATAGATATCATTGAGATCACTTCAAATAACCTTGTAGACATTAAAAGGCAAACAAAAGTTGGAATAAGGAATAATCCCGCGAATGAATATAATTTTCCAAAATAGCTGTGGAGCTTATATTATTAATGATTTTTTTAAATATTTCATTAATTTTAAGCAGTATTTAAGATGACAGAAAATTAAATGATAGTGAAAATTAAATTTCAAAAATTGAAAATAAACAATTTGATAGCAATGGACATAAGCAGAAACAAGAAACACACTTGATGGGGGCGAACCTGCAGGTTCCAGGCTCTTTATGTTTGCACAATTATTTTCATTAAAAAAGATAAAAAATATGTATTACATCCACATATAAATTGAATCGGGCTCCACCTTGAGCCGCGGATGACATATAGCTAAGGTATTTTTATCTGATGGTTCTTTGGGCTGATTTAGGCTCTCATGTCTATTTTTAGCGCGTACTGTAGTTTCTTTGCTATAGCTTTTTAAACAAGTTCGATTGGAGCTCTTTTTGGAGTCTGCCCTATCACGTACGGAAGCATTTGAGTGAAACACAGTATTCAAAGAGGGTCGTACATCTAACAACTTGCCTCATGCTTTTTGTCGCAAATGATGATAATTTGAGAACGGAAAATAGTTCTTTATTGCTCTTTACCGGTTGCCATTGACAGTTAGGCACTCGCCGTGCTCATTTTTGAAGAAGTAGGGACCTATGATTACACCAGCGTGCAGTATGCACCATAAAGTGCATTTTAGTGTACATGACTTGACGAAGATTTTTGTCGCTCCAGATGCAGGTTTTTTGCTTATTGACGAAGCTGTCGAGCCAGAAATGAGGCTCGCTGCAAAACAAAATTTTCCAGCAGAACAGAGGGGCAACTTTCAGTTGATTTTCAGGTCAGTCTTTAAACGTGCGACGCACCCGATGGTCATATGGTATTAATTCTTGCATTATTTGGATTTTGTAAGTCTTGAGACCGAGATCAGTGCGCAACATTTTTCACAAAGCTTCTTGCACACGCCTGCGAATCCACAAATCTGAGTTGTCAGCAACACAAGTTTCCATGGCTGCTATATTCTCTTCGGAATGCACAGTTCTCAATCTTGTCATTCGCCTCCGGTCCAGCAACGTGAAGTAGTTCCGAAAATTTGGAATCACATTTCGAATAGCACGTGCTGATGGACGATTATGCTGTCCATAAAACTTGCGATGCGATCTTGGAGTGTGTACAACTGAACACTGATTTAGGAAATAACACATTTTGCAGGGGATGCTGCGGTTTAGATTTGTACAAGGCAATTTGCCGGACCTTATTGAGTAAAATTGATTATGATATTGACAGCTGTCATCAGCTCACTTGAGAGTGGTGAGTTTCAAAATGCTGCACCTGTAAAAAAATCACTAAATGTACTATTCCGTTATTTGAATGAAAGCAATATATTTTAATTAAATTTCAAGGAAACAAACAATCCTCACTTCTCGCTTTAGTTGTTTTCCGCTAACCGAAAAAAGGAGCCTGCTCAGCCACTTGGTTACAAAACAAAATGCATTTTCATCCTACCGTTTTTTTAAACAACTCGTTAGAAATTTTACATTTTGTCAAAATGATGAAATAAACTATGTGATCAGACCCTAAAAAAGTCAAAACCAATATTGAAATGCAAACTGATAATTTATTATCAATTTTCTACCAAATTCGATTGAATAAATTCCCAAATAAATACAACCATTTTATTTACATTATTTCCGTGCGCACTACACACCAAAAGTTTACTGACCCGATTCCGCATGCACTTTCTGTTTCTTGTATTCTCTGCCTTCAACGTGATTCAATTTATATTTTCTATTGTAAGGTCATGATCCTCACGCTCCCATTGAGTGATTTAAATTGAAATTTAATTCCTTTATAAACACATTTGTATATGCATACCGCGGATACCAGCTGGTCGACAATATTTTTCAACAGCAGACCGGAAACGAAGACCACTAACCCAAACCTGACACAATAATCGACACTCGGAAACTCGAAATCCGCTAAGAATTAGATGACGTGCAAAATATAAACATGGTGTATCAAAAAGATACGATATACAACAACTAAATCTGAAAAGTTATTGTCAAGCACGATTAGATTAACTGTGCTGCGTGGGATTTTATCAATGAATTCGAATTGTTCAGGGACAACTCTTTTTTGAATGCATACTATCTAACTGGCTAGCCATGCTGGGTGCCGATAAAATATAAATTAAAATCCCATTAAGATTTGGACAACTAGTTCCCGGAATAAATCGTGGTCTCCACTTTAAATTAATGCATCGTTCTTAAGAGGATATTGAATGCTTCCGAATCGTTGCTCTGTAATAAATAATGGGTTAGCTTAAGGGAGAAAGTAGAATTTATTACAGAATTTATTTGGGTTATATTGTAAAAAGAAATCACTGTCAAAAGGTCAATCACTTTTATTGTTCTGAGAAAAGTATGCTAATCAATTTCACGCCACTAAATTCAGGTCTAGAAAAAGAGAGCAAAAAATTAACATATTGTCGTAAAAATCGTAAACAGTCAAATGAATCTTTTGATACATATGCATACAAGAAAGGTTATTGAACGTCGAAACCGGATATGACCGATGCCAAGCCAGTTTTTTAACTCTCTCTGAATATTCCTTCTGATTAACATTCATTCATTCTTTACGACAGCCAACTGGTATCACAAACTCGTCAGAATTGACTTTTAATTAACACTAAAACAACGCCGACCGGAAGATCTCGCGGCAGAAAATCTCATATCTTTATCGCTCTAGTCCGGATAGATGATGCAAGGGTCAAAAGTTCCCAATTAATTGCATTTGACAGACCATATATTTAACTGCATCTCACAGAACATTTATTAGGAGCACCGAAAGAAAAGCATTGGGCTCATATATTAGACCTTTGAACGAAATAAAATTGTCAAAACTCTGCCATGTTAAATTTTTTTCAAACCAAATAGAATGTTCCTAGTCTTTTGATGTTCCGCTGATGCATACGTGTCTGCATCATCGAGGCAAATCTTGGTGGACGATAAACACGAACTTCATATAGTCTGTAAAAAAATTCAGACTTTCAATGCACTCTGGCAATTCCATTGAATTTAATTCTTCATTTCGATGATGCACAACTTTTGGGAATGCAGATGCAAATTAATTCACACATCCATCCATGTGTGGAGACATATTAGCGCCGGGTATCATTTAATAGACATCTGAGATAGGAAGAGTTGATATATTCGTTGCATAAGTCCAAGAGTTTCGCTTTCGATGGCTGAAAGTTCTGTGTCGGAAACGCAGACGGGCCGGAAAATAGTGTCCAGAAACGTGCAGTGCTAATTAACTCTATGGATGATATTGCAGACATCTGGAATGCACATCGGTGGAGGATGAAGAAGTGGTAAAGTTCAGCGTCAGTATGCCTTTCGCTATGCGGCAACAAAGTCCCGGCAATGAAAAGATGTCTGGAATTCCTCTCGAACTTGAATGTGTTTTGGAATCCACTGAAGAGATAATAACGATAACGGAGCAGCATAATTAGTGATGATATTTACGTCATTTCGGCAATGGGATACGACGTTAATTTTAAAATCTAATAAAAGAACCATTTTTTTTTGTCGAATAGCTGTTGTTATTTGGGCTATGGAGCTGGTTGGTTGGGAACGTGGTTTCATCTTTTGATTGCTCAGCAATCGGGACCTACATATTCTGGTCCATCAAAGATCCCCTTCGCTTGAAATCGTATTTTCTTTTTCGATAAACACATACTCTGAATGCCAGCAGGCACGCTTCGAATACATTTAAGGGATTGCAGCCGAGAAATGAACAGATTTATTGTTCGTTTAATATTTTAGACACTGTCTTTGCTTAAGCGATAAAATATTTATGTTGGAATTTAATTTCTTTGAATGCGGACAGCCCTTTTTATAAACTGTGTATCTGAGAATGTGATTTTGGTATGTATCTATTCAATTTAATTTTGAGTATTTTTCTTCGCACTTAGTCGGATTGGGTACGCATGTGAATGAGGGTGACGAGATTAATTGATTCAAATTCCCAGTTGAATTTAAAGTATGAATACAGATGGGGGATTATTTTGGATAGGGTATAATATGTTGGAGGGCAAAATAAATTATGTGTTTATGAAAAGCAATTTATAATTTATTTATGTTTGGTATGGATGATTCGAGCTAATGGTCAAGTTTAATGCTCATCAATTTGAAAGGGATTTCATTAAGGCTTAAGGCTTTTGCGCAGCTATGCTCCAACTGCTTTGTTTGAGTTGTGCAGACTGTCATCTTCAGCTAGGCATCTGAAATGAAGTCATGTATGCTTCATAATTTTGCACCTGTCATTGTAAAGCAAATATTTTGAAGTCTGAAATCGCACTTCCATCAAAGCTTTTTGTAAGCTCCGGAAACAAATTAAAATATCTCAGACTAATTCTAGATTGAAAATTGTGTGGAAAAAGTGGAAAGAAAATATATTAGAAAGAGCATTGTGCTCTACACTACTGCAAAAAAAAAAACCATTATTCCATTGACCTTGAGCTAATATCCTAGATGTACACTAGTATAGTGGAATATTATCTGCTGTCCGGAGCAGTGGTTAACTGACCAGCCATAATTAAAGCTGTAAATCAGCAGATGATGAAAAAGGCTCGTAGACTAGTGGCCTTCTTTACAACATAAGCACTTCTGGTGCTGCTTCACTGGTTTCTTACCGGTCTGTATATCTGGCAACATGGAAGTGCTCAGTGTTAAAACTGCATTGTGGTGAGCCCTAGGCTAGGACTGACCTAGACCATGCTGAAATTTTGGTGCAGGGCATTTCGGTTCCAGCAGACATTGACTGAGCTATTGCCAGAGGAGAATACCCTTAGATATACCCCTAGAATCAAATGCTCTGAACGTATCTACCGATGGATCTAAACTGAATGACAGAGTAGAATATGGTATACTATCCTTAGATCTTAATGTAAAGCTTTTTCTCAGCTTATCGGATCACTACAGTGTCTTTTAGGCTGGTGGTTTACAAAATGGCTAATTGGCTATTATGTGATCAGATATATGAAGTGAATATTTGTGTTTTCACTGACAGGTGAGCGTCTATACCATTCATTACTGTGGTTTACGCCTCTTTGAAGCTAATCTTCAAATGCCGTACGTCTATTAGAGGTGCAGCTGTCTTGGATTAGGAAAGATAAGGGCATTAAGAGCAACTGCGAACCGGATACACAAGCAAACTACTTGAACTATGCGGGAGGTTCATCGCGTAGTGGCGGTTGCCTTAACTGGGCATTGTTAGTGTTTTTAGGTATGCGCCTCGAATCATTGACCTTTATGATGATTTTAAAGAAGAGCTGCTGTTACAAGAAGGAGACAGTCCTTTGGCTCATACTTCTTCGTTAGCCTACCCAAAGTAGCTTCGGAGGACTTAAACAGGTCCAATTTCCATTCAACGTAAGCTTACTCGTTGCCTTCTGTATAGATTTTGTACTCCTTATCGTCTTTATGTTGGACGTCTGCTTTTCTTGAATCTCCACATGCTGAGTACCTGCAGAGTGTTTATTGATGAATGTTTTCTTTGCAAATTATAGCAGGGTTTAATTACCACCAACATTTGTGTGTCTCATTTTTGCGTGTCTGATCGCTCGGTAAGAGCTAGTTCGCTTTTTAATGTCTTCTTTGCTTGTCCTTTCATTTATTTTCAATCTCCTGTACACAAAATACTAATGCTATGATTTGTATCAGTTTGGTTCTCTGTTCATGTATTTTCACTCATTTAAGAAACACGTTTTTGATATTTAACGTAATTCTAAATATTGCTTTTTTTCTTCTTTTCTATAGTTTTCTATTTTATTTTTATGATTATACCATCACATGTTGTTATAATACATGTACTATCTCATGTTGTTATTTAATTCTTCTGTTAAATGGGTTTCAAATAAATAAATAAACAATTCACGGGGTGACTCTCCGCTCAAAAATAGCTGTACGCTAAGCAATGCGCATCACAATGGGCTCTTGTGCTCCAATGTGAGCCTGATCTGGAGCCCGTTTGGAGGAGCAACCGCTGAACCTATTTACCTAACTATCTATAAGTGGGCAGGCTTTCAACAAGCTTTCTATATATTTTTAGAAGAGAAATGCAGCTGCAGCACATCATATTTCTGTTGAAGTTCACGTGGAGTATGCTTAAACTGACAATTTTTTAACTCAAAACGGGACATGGGTTTGTATACGTCAGTTAGCAGATTGACATTGGAAATAAACACAACTTTTCAATTTTCTTTATTTAAAAAAAGTGTAACTTAATACAATTAATGTTCTTTATCTTTATATTTGGATTAATTATTATTATTTTTATTACTACAAATCGTGAAAAATCAAATCAACCACTGGCTCACCGGCTTAATAAAAATAATAAAGCAAAGTTCCTCTGACAGTAATTATTAAATTATATGCAAATTTATTAAAATTAAATTATATTTTAATTATATTTCTATTTCTCAGAGGAACAAATTTGGAGACGATTTTAAATTTGAATAACATTTTTGGCATGTTTTTTTTTTTATATTGACCTTAGGTATCAACATCGCTTTCAGAACTGGAACCTCTTAAGGTACGCTGCGGCTGGGAGCTGAAACTTAAAACTTAAACTAAAACTTATTTTGGTTTTAAGGTTAGCAAAGCTTAATGACGTCATTTTCGGTTTAGTTTAGCACGAAAATGCTGCCGCTGTTTGCTTAATCGAAAACGTAACTGATAGATGTATAACTTATAAAATGAGCATCAACATATTTTCTTGCGGGTTTTTTTTACTATTTAACATTTGTAATAATAATTTCTGTCAACCAAGAGAAAAATATACTAAAAAAATAGTACAGGCTAATATACAAACTCCAAAACGCCAAAACTAAAACTGAAAATAATGAACATGTTCATTACTCACTTTTAGTTTCTGAAAGCTCAGTTTGACAGAAGTTTCAGTTTTAGCTAAAACTTTCAGTTTTAGCATTCTATTGCAGCAGGTGAATGATAATACTCTTTCCCATTCCAAAATTGAATTAGATTCAGTTTAAGTTTTTAGTTTCAGCTCCCAGCTGCAGCGTACCTTTAGTGATTTTTTTAGACGTCCACAATTTATTCATTAGAGAAAAAATTCTTTCTACTGGAGCATTTGTACTAGGTAGAAATAAAATATACTCCATTAAAAAACAAAAATGTTCGTGTTGAAGATTGTTGGTGCAAAATAGTTTCAATACTTCCACCCAACGAGTTTCTATGGAAATTTTGAAATTATCCCATTCGGCTATTTTTTGAGAAATGACGTAGCTTGAAATTAATGCAAATTCGTCAAATACTTCTGTATCTTTATTACAATCAATATATCCCTGTTCAATCAATGCATCCAGTTCTTTTTGAATATCTTCCCATACAGGTACTTTTCTTAAATCTGCCCAATAAAATATCTCCATTTCTTTAGTAAGAAAGCAAATCCACTGTTCCAGTTATTCACGGCTTGTCTTATAAAATTCTGTAGCCATACTTTTCTCAAACTCTTCATCAATATAAGTGCTATTATCTTTTAGTTTCACAATTAAACTACGAAGAGGAAATGGAAGAAACTGATTGATCTGTTTCTGGGCCAAATTGTCTTTGACATGATTAATTTCTTTTGCAGCTTCTGCTGCTGATAAAGTCTAACCTTCAACCTTCAAACTTGCTGACTGAGCGTGTAAAAAATGAAGCCATATTTCTGATATGGGTCCGTCAAAAAAGTTTGTTAATAATTTGGGACATTTTCCAATGCTCAAAAAATAATCTTTCAATGATTGGTACATTTTGAAAACTCTCTCCAAGGCAGGCATAAGTGCAAGCCTTCTGGTTTTACTAAAGCCGAGCATTTGGTGATGTTCTATTTCAGCTTCAGCGCAAAACTCCTTTACAGCTTCAACTCAAGCCGTGGAAATATAAAAAAATGAATATATTTTTACAATAACGCTTTTGTAATCGAAAGGTTGACCATCTGCAGCACATTTTATTGCATTTTGAATTATATGGGCTCCACATCCAATACCTGTCAACGGTTTTTTCAGAGATGATTGTAATTTTGCGAACACATTATTTCTCTTTTTGTACAGTGTGGCAATATTTAAATCCTTTGAAGTTGCCGCATTTGAATTCTTGAAAAAATTCAACATTGAAGAACTAGAAGCAGCGGCACAAGTGGCATTTTTATGTTCAATATGCTGTTCAATATCAACAGCACCACGACGAGAAACACTAAACTCGGTGTGACACTTTTTGCATCTGACAACCGAAGGTATTCATTTGTTCAATAAATGGGTATTTTGCTCGTCGGTTGACATTAAATGAACACTTGCATTTCGGCATAGCTAATTATAGGCAACATTTTAAAACAACAGAATGCTTCAAATTAGTTACGAGTTTACCACTCAACTACTTCACGAAAATTACACAAAAACAAAACAAAAACGAGCAGTCTGTAAGCATGCGCGCGGCTAGCCTAATAAACAATACAAATGCCAAAATCTCCCTGCGTTACTAGGTAACCAAAAGCACGCACGCGCGGTAAATCAGCGATCGTCAGCGACGCGGTCTCGCCCCGCTCGTGTCTGACGAGCTCCATAATTTGAAATTCTCGCGTGGTTTCGGAAAATGGGACTATTTTGCGGCCTGGAGCTTTGTTTAGGGACAACGGGACAGGTGACCGAGAAAAGAGACAGTCCCGTTCAAAACAGGACGCATGGTTACTTTAAGTATGCTCCATCGAATTCGGATCGCAAGAAATATTTTTTATGTTTTAAGAATGATGACTTTAACGTAAGAACTAAATAATGTGCTGGAAGACCAAAAAAAGAAGAATAGGGAGCATTACTCAACGAAAATTCTTATCAAATCCTTTATGAAATGATCAATTCCTTAACTGTGAGTTCGGCTGTAAACTTTCGTCAAAAAGTAATGAACATGTCTAAAAAGCATGAAATGTGGATGCCCAGAAGTATCGTGAGCCAAGAGACGCTGAAAGAAGCTTTTACACGAGTGAACTCATTTTGAAACGACAGGAAAGTTTGATTTTTTGCATCGTATCACAATAGGTTATGAAAAGTGTATATAAATAATAAACTAAACCTTGACAAATACCTTGAAAGACCAGACGAAGGCATTCCTTTGCTTTCAGTATAAACACCAAAACTTGGTAGGATCTAGGATCTAGAGGATTAATAATTAGTCAGGAGCGGTGAAAGCAAAACAAATAAGAGCTATCAGTACCGGTTAGAATTTAAACATTCGTGCTGGGTAATCAAGGAAAAACGGGAAAAACTGAGACCAAACACCACCTTGCATTCTCTCAACATAACAATGCGCGGCTACATCTTTAGGCACGATAGGTAAAAACTACTTCGATTTTTCGGGTTGGTACAACTCCATGTGTTGGTACAGCTGCAAGTAGGCACCATTTTCTCTTATAAATCAATTATTTGTAGGCAGTCATAAGAATTAGTAGCGATGTGTGTATTGTTAAATATAGAGAAAATGGAGGTGATAAAAGTTCAACCTTCAGAGTCACATCAAATTGTTTTGAAACAATAAAATTTTGAATTACTTTATTTAGGCTATTCTATTTTAATTGTTATTGTATTGTATTGTTATAATATTTTAATTTTTCGAGCCCACGCACATATTAGACGTATAGAAAAAATACGCTTTGTTGCCAATTTCTTAAAATGCAATTGTTCTACTTTTACTGTATCCCACACCAAAACAAACTCTTGCACTCTTTGCATATCCAAAAGCCAATTTAAATATACCGAGGTGGACTGCAATGTCAGTATCGCAGAGAATAAACTTGTTTTGAAATATATTCAGCAAAGTTTAATAGTAATTCTCCTCTCTTAAAGAAGTATACATATTTTCATTATATATCTTTACATTTTTGATATATACTTTTTATATTATGTTTGTTTTTAGCAAAAAATATATTTAAATTGAAAAGTTACTTACAGTAAAATCATAAGTAATACTGTTTTCTTTTTATTTCAGGTAAGAGGACATAAGAACGAAAAAACTAATTGCAGGGAAAGGAAGAGTTTGTATAGAAATCACACAAAAAATATAATCTTTAATATTTTTAATCACAAAATTTTGAAGATACGCAAGCTAATTTTGCCTGTAAAATTAAGATATTTTGCTTTCCACTTTTAGCCAAAAAAAAAAAAAACATACCTGTATTGTGGACACAAAATCGAGGATTTCAATAATTAAACTTATTTTGCATTGATTCAAGTGATTCAAATTATTCTAGCCAAAATATGTTTACAGATTTGAATGCGTCTTCAAATTCTATTTATTAAATTTCCACTGATACAATAATATGCCAATCAAATCACTCATATTTCTTCATCAAAACACACGAGACCAATAAGTATCTCCAGCGGATATCAATCTTTTAGGATAATTTAAGCGAACGAAAATATTCCCCTAGACCCCAGGATAGGAAATGAATTTCACGTTCATATTTCACAATTATTTCGTCCATTATTACGCCCGGAAAGGTTTCCTGTGGGATATGACTGCTATATAGTAGTTGTATTTACCGTCAATTTTTATACGCAACAATAGCGTATACGTGCCTGATTTTTTGAGGAAGAAGAAGAAGAAAAATTGTTCGTCGTCAGTCCTGCTGCGTTCACGTTTTACGATGCTATCAGCCACCACACCTGGTTCAATAGAAATACAATGAATCATGTGACAATTTTTATTTTCGGTGAGATGTAACATTGAAAAGATTTTAAAAGTACGTGTCCGCATCAAGGTGTCAAGGGTGAGTTTTGAGTGGAGTAAATTTGGAAATATGAAAGATATCGGGACGAATTAAGGTTGAAGAAGTCAGAAAGATATTTTAAAGTTTTCGTAAGTACTTGATGCAATTCATGGTGTATCTATTTCAAAGTACTTCATGTATCCTTAAGGTACTTTTCATGATAAACTGTTGGTGTAGTCATATGATCGTTAGGTAGACTTTATGTCAGCTTAAATCTAACAATTTGGGCTACAAGAGCTATGTGAGGATAATTTCTAAGCTGTAGATTTATGGTAAACACAAGCTAACGATTCCTTGAGTCTCCTTATGTGGCTACCATCATAAAAAGTATATTTTACACCAAGAAAAAATCTGCTCATTGTCTAAATTTCTATCATCAGCCAGAGAAATTCTTACTTCAAACGAAAATCAATTCATCTAAAGTGAAGTAGCGGCTGCTTCCTTGATTAAAACAATTTATTGTCAAAAAAGCTGGATGAAAAACTGTTGAACCCTAGATACATAACGGGAGTCAAAACGACTCACGCAAGAAATATATTTTGAATGTCATTAGTTTATATTAATGGCACTCAAATAATATTTTACAATTTAGATTTTGTTTAATTTTAAGTAAAATATAAATAAAACAAATTAAAAAGATAATTTCTTTTCAGTTTTTGGATTAATGTTTAATTACATTTACTTAATCAAAGCATTAAATCATTGTGGTGCAATCAGGCAGAAATCACGTGAGAGTCATATTGACCTCACGTTGTGCTGTGAGTGGTATCAAATAACGTTATGTAAAATTAAAACTTGCAATCCCTCAAAATCTGTCCACTTGCAAATCGATCTGCTCCTCATTCATCTGCTCAAATATTTATTTCGCCAAATATTATCTGTCTCCATTTTCAGCACGTATACCATCTGACACCTATTTGTATTCATCCAGCAACTGAACCGAAACACTTCTTTTTTGTCTCCTGCCCATCCTCAGCTGCATTTCTACAGCTCGAACATCTTGACAGGAAGGTCCTTTTAGCATCATTGTTCAGTTAACACGCTTCGTCTACGTTGTCGTCATCTCGTCCTTTACCGTTGCTAGCAGACAGACAGAATACACTTCGTCATAAATCACTTAGCCCGGTTACGGTTTGAAGGAAAATGAGTGATGGAAATTGATACAACTTTAACCGTTGACGTTAACAATCGTTTGAAAAACCCGGAAAGAAAAATGATGCAGATTGGTGGAAACACCGAATCATATACGAGTAGTGCCACGGTGGATTGTGTATGGAATATAACGTAACGTAAACAGATGGTAGCAGTCTCGACTTTTCTTTTGAATGAAACAATACATCAGGGACCTTTGGGCGACAGATGATGAAGGTTACTGTTTTATGAGATACATTTATTCGCATATTTTGATGTTTGGGAACGTGTTTGTTCACCGGCGGCATGTGAAAATGTTTGTTTCGATTTGTTTGGAACGTGTTTTTTTGGAAAATGTGTCGAGGGGAAAAGTCGGTGTTGAATAGAAATATTGAAAATTATTAAATGAGTACTGCAAAATCAACCCAGACATTAAATATAGCTGAAATGAGTTCGATTGCAAAGTACCAATAGCTCATATCTTTGTACCGGGTGAAAATCTTTTTTTCTCGGGGTTTTTTCTTAACATTTCACGGAGGTATGGGTTTTCTTTGAAAAACTTGTAGCTAACTCTATACTATCATAAATATAGCACATGCAGCATTGAGTCCAAAACAAAATATTTTAACCTGAAGTCCAATTGTTCCTTTAGATGCACGATATAAGTTGATTTCTTGACAGAATTGTTCGATTCGGATGAGAATTTTACAGTTTCGTTTTACTTTAAGTCACCATTTTCCTATCGTAGAATCCGTGATTTTTATGCAACGATCCGGGTCATCGACAAAGCGATTTCAAAAACCATCTTTTGAGAACACAATGTTATCACCAAACAAGATTTGCAATGAAAAGATGTTATTCGCTTGGGGACACGTTCATACTATAAGGCGGATGCATCAAAACTTACCAACTAAGCTTCTGGAGTCTCGGGTCAGTTATTACGGCGTTGTCTTGATGGAACACTCATCTTCTATCGGCCAATCCAAGCTAATCCAATGCCAATCCAATGTAACCAATTTTAAATCTCCAGTCCCCAACTGTTTTATAAATGGCTTGATTTGGCTCCGTTTCGCCAAGCTTTTTCTGGCGGACGTTAGGTCAATTGCTTACCAAAAACAGGACCATCTACAGGTCATAAAGTTCGCTTCTGCATAACTTCATTCTGGTCGTGCTTGTTCATCTATTGGTGCCTACTTTCTTGAGAAATCACTACAGCTTTTGGATCGGTGAGGTAGTCCTGCTTTAACTTTGTATTTCCTTGACGCATTTCAAGACTGTGTGCCAGTTATTCTCGTTACGAGGCATCATTTCAACAATCGACTCTGGTATGACTAAACCAATCGTGGTCTTGAGGCTGCTCCTCAAACTTGCAAACCGACTGCATGCAAAGAATGTATGGTGAGTATCATCGCTCTCATTTACACAGTACCGGCTGTACAGTGTACACATCTTACCCATTCTGTGAAGATACCTTCTGGAATAGCCATGCCACGTTAGGAATTGGTACAGTTAAACACTTGCCTCTGCGTGGCCACGGCGTACGTGCGTGTGCTAAAATTCCTATTCTATCCAGCTCAGAACGTGTGAGCGACCCTTCTCTGCGTACTCATGCTCCAAACTTCTTCGTTTGGAGTGCGTCCACCCCATAAAGCAAGATGGAGTTAATCGTCGCCATCAGCAACTTGCGTCTTGTTTCGCCTACTCAGAGAGCAAACGGCTCTCAAAGTATGTGTCAAAGTATCTTACGTATGTATCTAACGACGGCTCTCAAAGTGTGTCTCAAAGTATCTTACGTATGTGATCCCAGTAGGCCACCTTAGTATCAAGTGTCACTCCCTTGAATGGGTATGGATCGCTGTGGAACTTCGTCAGCACGACGATGTCTGTCCTCGTCAGCACCAGCTGCAGGCTGTGAAAGTTCGTCCACCGTTCAACCTTTCTTCAAAAAATTATTAAGTCTAAATTGGGTGAACACAGCAGCTTTAGAATTGGTTGCTGTCGTCACACCGTCAGCGTACCCCATGAAAAATACACTCTATGGCATTTCCAGGCGCAGGAGTTTGTCATAGATGATATTTAATCTGTAATAGCCTCATTTGACTTTAAATACTTCGACGGGTGCAAAATCAGGGCCTGAAGTCTTCTCATTTTCTATCCGAAAGTAGACTGCAGCGATCAGATCATCCTCCGTAAAGGGAGGAATATTCACCAGTGGGCGATGATGCTGCATCCGTCCTTGGCTGGGAATAGCGAGCTGAAGATACGCTCCAGGGTTGCCACATTCCTGAAAGTGCTAAACCGCATGCAGTCAAATCTGCGGGTAAACAATTTTGTACTCCTCATTCCACAAGTTAAAATTGACCTCCTCGCAAAAAGT
Organism: Nemotelus nigrinus; assembly: GCA_947369275.1. Lineage (NCBI taxonomy): Eukaryota > Metazoa > Arthropoda > Insecta > Diptera > Stratiomyidae > Nemotelus > Nemotelus nigrinus. Next base: position 184,439,438 of record OX376372.1, on the reverse strand, counting down.
ATGCAGCTCGGACTGCTTGCTCCTCTTGATGCCGTTAGCCAATTCCTTACAACATTCCAACATGATCGTCTTGATCATTGTGTGATTATCAAAAAACTAACCCTAGAACTACACTGAGTCAGTTACGAAGGGGTTTATGGATGAAAAACTGAGATAAATTGTTTTGGTAAGCATCTGGGGAGCCCAAGGACTATTTTTCTTATAATCGAATCTCAGTTCCTTACTTTTGTTCCCGGGTGCGACTCAAACAATTTTTGCTGAGGATATGACCAAAGCGAGGAATGAAATATTTACTGCCATAACGGAGCTTGACAGTAACAAGAGCCCTGAACCTGGCCTCCTCCCTCCTACTTTTCTCACCAAGTGTGTAAAACAACTGCTCTCGCCTTTTCATACTATATTCAATAATTCTCTCTCCTCTGGGATATTTCGTTCGTATTGGAAATCTTCTTATATTTCACCAATTTATATAAGTGGCGATAGACGTTTTATTCAAAACTAAAGACGCATCAACATTCTATCTGCTATTCCCAAACTATTTGAAAAAAACATCTGCTGCCAAATTTCTCCTCTGGTCGACGCTCGACTGAACGAGCAGCAGCATCGATTTAGGAAAGGTCGTTCTGCTAAAACAAAATGGAGAAACGTGATCAAATTGACGAAGTCTATACAGACTTCAGCAAAGCATTCGACTGAGTTGATCACTCCATTTCGATTCCCAAGCTGAAACAATTCGGAATTGCAGGATCTTTACTAAAGTAGCTTGGCTCCTACCTCCACGACCGCTTGCAATTCGTGGAATTCTAAGGCCTTATTTCTAAGAAAGTCGACGTTAAATCCGGTGTACCTCAAAGAAGTCCTTGGTCCTCTTTTTTTTAATATTTTTATATCTGACATAATTACGATAGAGTGCTCTCCCAAGCAAGTAAACAACTTGGTTTCATTGAGCGACGAGCCAAAGAGTTTAAGAATCTCTGGGTTACTAAATCCTTAAATATTTCACTTGTTCGTCCTCTTCTTGACTATGCGTGCACTATCTGGATCCCGGTTTTCGAAATTCACAGCCAGAGATTTGAGTCTGTTCAGAAGTAGTTTTTACTGTTCGCTCTGAGAGATCTTTTCAATCCTTAAGATTTCAGTAATCTACCACCAAACGAATGTCGCCTTAAATGTATTAACTTGTTACCCCTTGCGTCGAGAATATTAATGTTATCTGCCTGCTTCAGCTTCGATGTAATGAGAAACGTGATTAATGTCATCTATTTGAAAAAAAAAGTTTGTACTATCAGCCCTTGAGAGTCGCTAGATCCCGACGATTGGTTATTGAATACCAACACAACACAACATATGCAGCAAACGAGCCAATAAATAGGTGCTGCAGGCTATTTAATAGCATGAGCGAGAACTTTTCCCCTACGATATCTAAAGCAACTTTTAAAAAAAATATTATGAAGGCTCTCTCTTCATAGTCTCCCCCTTTCCCCCACCATACTAATATATATATATATATATATATATATATATATATATATATATATATATATATATATATATATATATATATATATATATATATATATATATATATATATATATATATATATATATATATATATATATATATATATATATATATATATATATATATATATAAATGCATTGTACATTCAATTTAAATTTAAATTCACTTAGTTATTTGTCATTTGTTATTCATTTAGCTATTTGTCATTTTTTTATTACTATATTTGTTATCTATTTGTAACTAATTTATTTATGCGTTATTTATTAGTTTTGTATTCATATGAAGTTTTGTTTTTTATTATGTTTCGTAATGTTATCCAAATACTATTTTATTTATTCTTCTGTACATGTACACCTTGCTTGGTGGATAAATAAATAAGTCCCAACGAGTGCAAGAGTACACAAGTTAAATGGTTTCTAGTTAAAGTTGGAAAGCATGATTTTTGAGTTTGCTAAGTTCAATGTTGTCAAAAACAATGAGATGAAAAACACACATTACAGTTAAGTTCTAAAGCATATCAGGTTCATTAAAACATACAGGAATAGTGTTAGTAAAATAAAAAGGTTACATTCATTTCTAAAGACCCTTTTGCTGAAATAATTTTTTTTTTTATAAAATAATGGATCGATAGAGTCGTTTTTAAAATCTTCCATTTTTGAAAAAAGAATTAAGAAAATAAAACCTTCCAATGGAATCGGACTTTCTTACTGTCTGCTATACTTTTAACTTGTTTCCAAACTTTTCAGCTTTCTATTTTTGAATCATTGAAAATCCTTGATCTCCTAATTCCTTTTTGAACCTTCAATTGCCGAACATAAAATGATCAGGAATGGACTTATATTTGTCACGCAAAATAATGAATTCAGTCGAATGTTGCTTGTTGCGTTATTTGTTGTTAGTCAGAGGGTCTAGCTGTCATATTTCTTGTTTTTCTAAAAACACTGTCGTGCGTCATCAATAATAGAATAAACTAAGGCTCTCGAAAGAGTCAGTGCTACTGCACTATAAATAACCACTAAATATTGCAAGGAATCTCAATTATTTTAAATGGAGGATAACCAATATCGTTGCAGACACTTAGGGAAAAAGGAAGTATACCTATACACAAATAAATCGGTTTTCCTGGGGCTAGAAATTGTATTAAATTACGAAATCAAGCTTCAGCATTAAAAAAAGATGCTGAGCAAAACATTTCAATTTTCAGTTATTTACATTGAGGGAGTGGTAATGTAGCATCAATGATTGTAATTAGCTGTTTACTTTCAGCTGCTAAAATTTTCGAACCAAATTTCCTCGGAAGTTAGATAGTTTCATAAATAATTAACAATTTATGTAATGTGATTTTTCCACGCTATTTACCTGATTAAATAAAAGCTCTCTTTTGCCAAATCGCCCTTTCTGAAGTCAGCTTATTTTCGCGGAATCGGCCTAACAAAAACCTTAAAGATAAAGATGAGATAAACTTCGAACGATGCATCCTAAAAAAAACTCAATGCTAAAACTAACAACCCAATCTAATTAGACGTTCTTCGTGCACACAAACTGTATTTCGCCATAAAAGCAGACCTAACATTGCATCACTTATTTTGAATAAAATCGAATTCGAAATGAAAAGGTCAGATTTCCCGAAAAGACGGAAAACTGCCAAAGCGAATTGAAGATTTCGTTTAGGTAAAATCTAATCCAACAACAGCAAGAGCAATAATCCGAGGTAAAGAAAAGCGTTTAACGAGCTTAACTACATAAAGTAGTGCACAATAAACAACGTACAATACAATATCGGGTAGTCAGAGCCAACCAGACAGAGCTAGCCAAACCGACGAAGCACGAGAAGACCATTCAATTTGATTCCATTCGATTCGAGGACATTGCGCATAAAAAGAGCCACGGCAACATTGAGTTAATCGACTTGAAACACTATTTTGTAATGTCGATATTGCATAGTGGACTGCGCCAAGCAAAAGCATACATATGCTAGCCTAGTATCAAAATCGTCTTGTTGCGGGCGAAAAAGAAATCTAGTTATGAATCATAAATCTGTTGCGAAGGAATCTAGGTGGTGATACACATGTGATGAGCATTATTTAATGTTGTGTTTGCTGATGAGGGTGGTGGAAAATGGATCAAGTTCATAAAATTTTATGTGGAGGAAATTAGAAAATAAAACCAGATTGAGAAACTTAACTTCACATGAAATAGTTCGCAATCAAACGGAAATTAAATGTCAAAAAGACTATGAAAACTATTCAATCAACAAGAATATATTCAGCACGTATAATAAAGAATGAGAAAAATGATTTAAATTAAAAAATTGTGGTCACAACAAAATGCGGCCAGAAGACTGAACCAGCCTATCCCCTACATATTCAAGAAGCCAAGACATATGGTCACCGATAGTCAGTCACCACAAGCGATCTTGCAATGGAAATTGCTTTAAGATTACAATAAAGAAGCTTTATTGCAATCGGAAACCGCAGTTTTACTTTAAACAATTTTGCGGACCATACAAAACAAACTCGCAAACCATATCCATGCCGCCGAATGGCACTGGGCTGGTGTTGCTTCGCTATTGTGTTCTGGCGTCATTGCCACCATAAGTGGGGCCCCCTTTATTAGATGAAAAGAATATGCGTCTATGCAAAATAGAAGTGAAATCAATTTGCGGTAGATTGTGTTGTTTATTAGCGTAAATATGCGAAGCGCTAATAGAATTCGGGTTCAATGTCGTCGAAGCATATGAAACTGTTTGGATCTAACTACCACGACTGAGTCTACAGAGCTTGTTTTTCCTTAGCTTTATCTTCTGGTTTACGCGAGTAAATATGGAAAACTGATTGGTCGGTACCTACTTCGTTAACAATTACCAATGTTGATTGGCAAATAATTTTTTTTAGTGATGTTTGATTGATTGGAGTAATATTTGCTGATGCGAACAATGTTTTTGTTGGCAGATCGATGATAGTATTTACTGAATGAGTGGAAAGTGTTATTAGAGATTGTAAGAGGGAAGGACATGATTTTAAATTAAATTATGTGAATCGGCTTATATTTGAAATTACATAAGAATGGAAAAATAATGTGTTTTGACACGTTTAGGTGTTCAATTTAGGCTGATTTATGTATAGTTCTGTATACCATTATGAGACAAAGTTTATATATTTCGAAAATTATGTTTTACATTTTTTTAATAATCAGTCGGAAGCTTATGTGTGTTTTTTACCTGAAACCTATGGTAAAAGAATTTAAGCGTGGTATACGATTCAGCTGGGTAATGAATGATGCTATTGCTGTTTGGATTTCAAGTGATTGCACCCTGATGATATGAAAAACTTAGACAAAAATTAGCACATTGGCAGAAAGTTTCTTAGAAAATAACCTGATTTTTTATATGACATCATTTATATGACATCGGAGGAAGAAAGCCAAGAGCCATAAGCTTTGGAATTACAGCGTGAACAAGAAAATCAAACAACGTCAACTCAGAGCCGATTTATGGGCTATTTCAGCAAATATACTCACACGATATTTACAAATGTTTGCATATGAATGAATGACAAATAATTGAAGAGGGAAAACATCCAGAATTGAATGGTCAAAACAGTAACACGACCCACTTCATTGTAGAGTTTTATCATCGCATCAACACTTCGAATAAGCAAATAACAGCGTCAGAGTATTATTATTGACAATAATAAATTCCATTATGAAAAGTTGCAGATTTTTCACTAATGTTATTTGCTTTTTCAGACAAGATTAAAATAAAAAATAAATGCAAGTTTATACATTCAAAGAAAGTTTTTAGAAAAAGCAGCCTTCGTTGCGAAACCAACAACACCTGCCAAAACTTCAAGGGCTACCTGTAAAAATATATTTTTAGGTCCCGCGTACTCTAAATATGAAATCATTTTCGAGTGGAATACCCTTCCAAGTTGAATTTAGTGAATTTTACTGAGCACTAACTAGAAAAAATCATCACCTAAACTCTAAACATTCGAAACTAAAAAAAAAACTCTTCATGACAAGAAGCTATTTGCATTCCTATAATTGCTCATTGAATTGCAGCTATGAATTGCTGGTTAAATTCAAGAAAAAAAGGAGGGTACGAAAAAAAACAATGTGCTCAACACGATTGATGAAAACTGTGAAGACGCGGCGGACACAAGACCCACGGGTGACCAAAGAGATCGAGGACACACTCTGAAAACGACATCATTTTAAGATTCTAATAAAAACCAGTCCGTGGAAGCAATCAGTAGGGCAAACAAGGAATCATGTCATGCATTTTTTCACTCAAAGTTTTTCTTAAGGGGCATGCACTTACTAGGCCTATAAAAAGCAGTATTTCGAGAATTTTTTGCAGAAAGATGTTTAAATTGATTGACCCAAAAAAATGATATGCATATTGAAGTAACTGTTGACTTTTTTTGATATTTTTTGTTTGCCAAAGTAATGATTTCTAAAGCTGCTACAGCCGATTTCCGGGAACTCCTCTAAAAAAAAGGCGTTTTACGGTGAGCATAATATGTCTGGATTAGTACAGTCAATCTGCAGGTTGAGGTCGGAAATTAGTGCCTAGGACGTGAATCTTTTTTTATTCGATGACAAATGAGATTTACTAAGCAACCACGGGGGTGGACCAGTTCAACCCTTAGCGGTCTTTTGAAAAACTCAAAAAAACAGCCAAAAAATTTTTGAAATGCGTTTATCTCGTTTGCTATGCATTTCACAGAAAAATCGATTTATGATAAAATGTAGAGGACGTTAAAATCTACAATTTATGTCGTTGGAGCAATGCTGTACAACAAAAAATGCACACGGTAGGTGGCGCCAAAGTATCCAAAAAAGTGTTTTTCCACTTTTTCGTCCTGAAAATATTATTTTAACGCAAAAATGTAAATGCAAAAGTTGTTCCTTACATTTTTATCAACAATTTTTATTTAAACATTTTTTTTATACGACTTACCGTTTCAAAGCTGCAGCTTGCAAAAGTACGAAAATTCCAATAATACGGTTGCACGCAATGAGTGCACATCGGAGGTACACGTTTTAATCAAGATTTATTTTTTTTTTTATTTATAACATTTTAACAATTTTATTCAGTTACTGACAAGCAATTATCAATTATTAGGACTTCTGTGCAAATGTTGGTATAAGTTATTCTTTACAAATAGTTATGAAATCATAATTTTTCATATAATATAAATAAGAAAAACTCTTATTGTTAATGTAAATAAGTATAATATTATTATTATTACTATTCACAGAAATATTCATCAATGTTTTCAACAGTTTTTATTTACATGTTTTTATGTACTTTATAACTTCAGTTACGACAAATCTTATCAGTCAAAAAGATTTAAGGTGGTTGTATCATATAACCTCAAATACAATATTACAATACTTAGAATTTGTTATTTCTTTAAAATTTAACCAAGCGAACTTGTATCTGTAAAAAACATTGTGTGGAAATTTGAAAACGATCTTGTGTTTAAATTTTGATATATTTAATTTTAAATTTGCTCTAATTTAATAATACAACTACCTTAAAAAGACGTTTTTCAAAGTTTGATAAGGAAAATGAAGGTAAATTTGAAGGATGTCATTTATTCAGTCATTATTCCTAAGTATAATTATATTTATGCTTTATTATACATGTTTTCCTTGATTTTATAATGAATTCATAACTGATTGAGATTCATGTTAATTGGTGCTGTTACAGAACTAAAGTGCTAATTCATTGTTTGTCTGCACTTCGTAGTTTTTTCTTCTGAGGTTCTAGTTCTGGGGATTCACTTCTGGCGTCTCCTGTAGATGAACTTCCGGACGATTGTCTGTCACTTCTATCGCTGATTATTGTTGAACATGACCTTGATGAATAGTGTACTACTCACATGGCAACTGAAAAATGTACGGTCCTTAGTCAATAGGGCAGATGGTCGAATAGTCCCTTTTGTTAGAACTATGCCAACGTCGCCGGAGAAAGTCACAGTAGGTACGACGAAATTACATACCATTAACAGCACGGTGCTGTATACGCTGCGCTATATTGCACTGTAACTTTGAAACGGTAAGTCGTATATAAAAAATGTTTAAATAAAAGTTGTTGATAAAAATTTAAGGAACAACTTTTGCATTTACATTTTTGCGTTAAAATAATATTTTCAGGACGAAAAAGTGGAAAAACACTTTTTTGGATACTTTGGCGCCACCTACCGTGTGCATTTTTTGTTGTACAGCATTGCTCCAATGACATAAATTGTAGATTTTAACGTCCTCTACATTTTATCATAAATCGATTTTTCTGTGAAATGCATAGCAAACGAGATAAACGCATTTCAAAAATTTTTTGGTTGTTTTTTTGAGTTTTTCAAAAGACCGCTAAGGGTTGAACTGGTCCACCCCCATGGTTGCTTAGTAAATCTCATTTGTCATCGAATAAAAAAAGATTCACGTCCTAGGCACTAATTTCCGTAAATCGATTTTTTTTTCGACAGATTTACTGTACTAGATTGAATTATCGAAAATGAAAAGCAAAAAAAAACGTTCGTTATTATAAAGTATTATCTAGTGATTAATCGGAGACGTAAACCAAATATTAATTTTGAAAATAATAGTCTTTATGAAAAAAAAATCGCTTTCAATTGTAAAATATTCATCGGTGATAAATTCTTCAATTAAAGTAAAGCAATACCACGACAACCCTTGTACGGGTCTAGGGGTTGAAGCTGGTAGAGAGCTTCATTACAATTTATTTAATCATTGTGGATACGAGTGTGGAGTGATTAGTTCCACGACTCACTTTACCCCTGATTTAAATCAGGCACCTAATCCGAGCTAGGTAAACTCAAAGCTTGGTGCGCAGACCCTCGTCCGAACCTGGATTCGAACCAGGGACCCCACACGCAAGAAGCCAGTGCTCTACCCACTAGGCTACTCAAGCTCAATCTTCTTCAATTATTCACTAAAAAATATATTTAGAAAGCTTGTGTGAAAATTTGAAAAATCTTGCTCGCCGACTCAAAAAAAAAAAATTAAAGAAAAACTCGATCACAGTTTCAAAAGCACTTAGGAAAAAATTAAAATTTATGCTTAAATTATAGTAAAGAAAACCGCTCTATTTTAAGGACATGAAGTATATCATTCTTTCAGCATCTTCTTATAGTTCGATCTCGTGTTGTTTGTGAACCATTTTTCCCTCTCGTGTGCTCTTCTGAGCTCTTTGGTTGGAAATCGTGACGCGCTCTACATCTTCTGTATTGCTCCGAGTCGTCTTTACATTACCTTGGATAACTTCGAGAATATACATTTGTCGAATTTATTCGTATTTTTAAAAGTTTTATTTAATCACATATACAGTGAAGGAAATAATTATAAAACCATCCGTGAAAAACAACAAATTTCGTAAGATAGCAATTGCTGTGGTGTAAGAAGTGGCTTCAGCGTGTGCGTGTCCGATCATGTTCTTGTTCAATGCAATTTTTCGTACTTTTCTTCATTGCTTCCAGTGACAGCTGATATTTTATGAAGGCCGGGCGGAAATAAATATAAATCCAAGTAAAGTGATTGTATTTTGAAACAAAGTTTATTGAATAAATCGGTAATATCTGCACATAATATCTTTGAGGAGAGGGTTTTAAATAATTTCATTTTGTTACAGTTGCTTTTCTTTACTCCAGAAGAAATGCCGCGTGGTTACAGTTTAAGTGAGGAAAAAAGGCAAAAATAAAAGCATTTGAAGACTGTGGCGTCTCTAAGAGGGAAATAGCTTATAGTTAGATCTCACTGCGTCGTGAATAATATTATAAATTTAAAGGAAAACTATGGCACAAAAACACGATCAGGACGCAAAACAACTATATCTGAAAGGGACAAACGCCAGATATTTTCAAAGGCAACGCATTTACACCTTACAGCTGCTCAGATTAAGGTTGAATTGAAATTGCCAGTGACCACCAGACGCATTACGCAAATCCTGCATAAAAATAAAAATATGGTCTGGGCAAAACGTGCTAAAAAACCAAGGCTAAATGAGGGACACAAAATGGCCAGAATGGATTTTGTCAAAAAATTTATAAAACATGACGGACAGGGGAAGAAAATTGTGTTTAGCGACGAAAAGAAATTTAATATGGATGGCCTAGGTGGTTGCCAATTTCATTGGCATGATTTATGAAAGGCTCCGGAAATAAGAATGAGCCGAAATTTCGGGGGTGGCTCTGTTATGGTATGGGGAGCGTTTTTTCATCATGGTAAGCTCCCATTGGCATGGGCTCCCACTCGTATGAATTCGGCAATGTATACAGAGTTATTAGAATTTATGCTAATCAACAATGCCAAACAGATTATACGACCGGATTTGCAGCCCTGATTTAAATCCCATAGATAACCTATGGGACATTTTTGCTCATCAAGTTTACAGTGACGGCAAGTAATACAATACTGTCCAGGAGTTGAAGACAGCAACTAAAACAGAATGGAATGAAATCGAAGAAAATATAATAAAAAAATTAATTTCATCAAAGCCAAATAGAGGTCCTCCAAGAGAAAAGAGGACACTCCAAAAATTAATTAATAATAAAGAATTCTATTTTAGTAGATATATCGACAATACGAATATGGATTTATATTTATTTCCTCCAAAATAACACTTTTTAAATTGTTTTCCCATATATGAATTATGATTATGTTTATTTTCTAATTTTGTTTTTGCTTTTTTTTGCTGTGATTAACATAATATAATTAAAGTGAAAAAAAATATTTGCTTGAATAAAATATTTTAAATAAATAGAGTGGCTTTATAATTATTTCCTCCACTGTAGGTACAGTAGATGCCAACAAAATCTTCCAAAGCTGGAAGAACTAGTACATTCTACTATTACAGAACGGTGGATGCTAAAAAAATCTTGTACAGTTTCGGATATACTTTTAAACACTTGTAGCTTACTCAGAAAAACCCAATTTGTCAATGAGTGCTTCGATGTATTTTATTCTCTTTTCGTTAGTCTTTTATCAGATTCAAAGCCAGCTGATGAAGGTAAAGGAGTAGCCAATGCTACTTCTAAAAGGAAGATAGTGCAATAAAGTGTAAAATAATTTCAAAATACCTTCTTATGCTCTTTTCTAATAAAACCCACCTTTTGTTTTACGACTATTCCATATAACATGCAGGTCAACAAAAAGTGATTGACAGTTAATTAAAATTTGATCTACATATATTTTGGATTAATTCAAAGTCTTCTAAGCTTGCAGACTTTGCACTACATCTCACGATTTGAATGTTTCTACATGTGTTCATTTATTTACTTCCCACTTTGGTTATTCATGCTAAAATACTGCTTCTAAGAATGAAATTTTCGAAAGCCATTAAATCTTTTCCAGATTAATTCACTCGTTGTGTTTTTCTTTCTTTGGTATACAAATTACGTCTACCATGCTTTAAGCTCCGTTCCCTTAGCATCCGTAGAATGCACCTCAGTAAATAGAGAATGCCAGTTCTGGGCCAGGACAATGAGCAATAGACAGCGAGCAAGGAGCACAATGACGTCATGCAGATTATCGGCCCGCGCAAGACGTAAGCATTGATAAAGGCATAGTGCCTGTATTCCAGGCTCTTTATCAGCTCAGCAGGGCTGTTCATCAGCTTAACCTAAACTGCTTAACAGACATCCCAAACACAACAAGTCAGAAGTGTCAAAGCAGATAAACAGCCCTGTTCAGCTGATAAAGAGCCCGGACCGCAGCTACCATGCCCTGGTAATCGCTGACATCATCCGCCGGCTGATGGCCCGCAAGACATCATTGTGTTCCTTGTTCACTATCTATTGCTCATTGCCCTGGCCCAGAACCGGCATTCTCTATCTACTGGCACCATCACAAAAAATCAATCGCTCTAATCATTTATTGCCTTGACTTAGTATAGATTTAATAAGAGCAATTCAATCAATACCTGCTTCATTTAGTTCTTTTGCAAACTTTCTTTAGCTCCACATAGTAAACAAGAATTTCGATTGATCAGCGGAGCTATTTGGAAAATTTTCATGACAAATGCTGTCAACTTCTTTTCCCAAAATTGTTGCAACATTAGGTGTTCCACAAGATTTACAATTGCGCCCGCATTCATTTTTCATATTTGACATACAACTTGTCATTTAAATTGCCTAGTACCTAGTTATTGCGAAAGAATTGGTGATTTGGATGGTTTGGTGATACTGAATGAATCGTTATGTATTTCAATTAAACTTAATTTTTTTTTGGCCATATCAAATGATTTTCAGAGAAATTACGTAGTTAAATCAGTTTGCTGTCAGAAACTGAGTATTCTTTCATTCTATCAAAATTTTTCTCATACTCAAAGTTTCGATTCTTTGAATCAGAGGAGGTTTCTTTGGGGTGGCTAATGTTTCTCAGTTTGAGCCTTTGTAAGATGGAATAAATAAGAATCTTTCCAAGAAAAAGGTGCAAACGATTCCAGAGATCTGAAGCTATATACCAGCTCGTTGTCTGCAGACTGTAGATCTAGAGTTTTGTTGAGATCTGAACATTATTATGTTTTTACAAGAAAAAATCGATAAACCGTCAAGGGCAGCCGATCTGTTTTCAAGCTTTACCAACAGCGAGACGGGGTTTATTCCCTTCAATTTGCACTGAAAATACGCCAGGCGAACTGGAGAAATTTTCAATCATTTATTTTAACAAATAATTTTCGCCTTAGAAGCTATATGCATTTCAGTTTCTTATTCAGTGTCTATGAGTCTAATATAAATAGATCCAGCTTTTTAACAAAAAATAGTTCTTTAAATGAAACTATTAAGTTTTTGTTGCTATAAGCATTTTGATCAGGTTAAATAATTTGGAGAGATTCGTTTCAAATGGGTGAACACTGTTAAAAGTTTTAAAAGCATCAATTATTTAAAAAAAAATACATCATGCAACAAAATAATACATAAAATACATATATTAACATGTTGACTGCCACCAAAGTTTTCACGATTCAGGTCTAAAAAGCTAAGATTGTTTCAAGCGAAAAAAGATTGTTTCTCGTACAAACCTTTTCTTTTTTAATAAACTTTGTATAATTATATTTTTTGCTCACTTACACCAAATCTATTTTTTTTTTGTTTTCTTTCCTGAGGCCAGTTATTCATATCTACCCTGTTATGCTATGAATTCCCTCGTAGCTGCACAAATATGGCAAGTAATGAAGGGACGGGATAGCTCGTAGTGGACATCCTGGGCAAGTAACATGCTACGAGATATCACCTAGTTGGCAGTCAACGTGTTAAATGAGCTGAGCAGACTAAAACTGATAAAAGCGAAATGATGTAATCTTTACAAGAAAAACATCAATTTTCAATTCTTAAAAAAATATATATAATAAAACATTGAAGACTATAGTACTATATACTTATAAAATCTGCTTTTCAATTTCAATGCAAACAAAAAATCCAAGCAAATGAGTAAATTGAAGCATATAGGAAAAAAACACTTTCGCTCTAAAAACAATATTCAATAAAATAAAAGCTACCAAAATTTATATTTAGGTGGTATACCTGTTGAAGAATTAGGCTTACCAGGTGGAAATAGGAGTTTTATTTGGTTGCTAAGCGATTTTTATACAAACATTTTCCTTTGGAATCTCATTCAGGCACTCCTACGGTATCTATATTTTTTGAAGCCAGATATATGCTCTGATTTTCTTAGCAAACCAAAGCCATGTGTCCAACATATTTATTTCATTGAAGATGGATTAGTAAAACGATGTCTTTTGAATATTTAAAAATTTCATACAACTTCATTCGTTGAATGTTTTAGTGTTTTCAAATTTATTCCTTAAAATTTTTAAATATTCATCATTTTGATTAGTTTTGTATGTTTCAGAGTAAATGTCTGGGTAGTGTTGCCAAAACTTTAAAAAAGGTTGTTATGTATAGTTTTTCTCAAAAAAAGTTTTCTCGAATTATCAACGCTAATTTTTCATGCCCTTGGTAAGTAGTAAGTATGAAATATAAAATTGAAGTCTGTGCTAAATTATCGCCAGAATTATGATATTTCCACTTGTAGTTGCAAACCTCTGAGCAAACCTCTGAGCAAACCTGTACACTTATGTAAGTTCAAAGCCTCAAAGGTAAATAATTCACTTGCTGAGGCTTTTGACCAGCCACGCCAAGTTTTTTTTCCGAATATTGACCTTATCCTTCTAAAATAATAATACTATGACTCAACGCTCGAAAATACACTAAAATTTACAAAATTGTGTAAATTTTCTTCTACCTACAATTCAATTATATATTGTTTTAAAGCTCTACCCACATATGATCATTCATGTCGTACAATTACAGTCCATCGTCAGTACGTGCTTCTATTGTTTCCATAATGTCCCACATAAAATCTCCACTGCACATGCATATTCAAAAATAATAGAGCCATGCAGACTCACCACATGTTACTATGTATGAGCAGTCCGCCATTTGACGGTCACCAGAGCTCCACGATAATAATATCATTTCTAATGCAACCTTCATCCGGTCCAAGGGCGTCAATGATCGCATCTACGAGTCGAGTACTTGAAAAAAAGAGTTAAAACAATTCAGGTTCCCAGCGAAAACGGTCAATAAAACCAGCTATGGACGCAAGTATGTCGGTCCGTCCGCCTGATTGTTTGCTTATTTGTACATGAAAATGCTTGACAATGATTTAATGACCATCAACAGCATTCTTTGAAGACGACATACTTAAGTGCCCGTACATTGTACAACCAAACCATACGACGACATCGCGTCACATCGTCCCGAGACGTTAGTTGCCCACTTTTGCTCCGTCAACATTTCTCGACTAGACTGAATCTAACTTTTCGTGTCCTCTTCGGAGCCAGTTAGTTTAGACGACATGAATGATGTTGCTCAACTATGTTTGCTGGTTGTGTGATTGATGTCCATTATTGTTGACGCTCGTCTTCGTTCACATAGTGTTCCGACCCGGCCCGGTTTAGCCCGGCCAGACAATTGACAAGACGACACAGAATTTTCCACTTTTCTGCTCCCAGTGTGGGTACGATATGCTGTGGTCTGTGAACGAGTTTTCGGTATGACTTGCTGGATCAGTAATGTAACCCATGCTTGACGGCTGAACAACAAAGTACCCACTTTTCTACTTTTGCTCTCGTCAATAAAACTAAAGTGCGCCATCATTAAAACCAGTTCATAATGTACAAGAATCTTCTGAAAAAATTCTAAAATTATAGTTGGTCCGCAGCAGTTTAGATAGTACGTGTGTTAGCACTTTGGTATTTATTGCATTTTAACTGGATTGTTTTAAAGAACAAAAACGAAGGTTAAGTCAAACTATAACTTTTATTATTTTTTCTTTGAATGAATTTGATTTTAGTGTCTGTCCTTATTTCTAACTTTTAATATTATTTATTGTACCTATATCTCAACAAATACTAGCTTTTATCTCTAAAAGCTATGGAAATTTTGAAATTAAGAAAAAAAGTAACTATCTGCTTCTAGAAATTGAGTGAAAACATGCTAAGGAATAACTTCCACATGTCTGGTGCAACCATTTCGTAGTCAAGTTTTTTTTTGTTTAAATAAAGTGGAGCCCGAAACGAGTCAACCTCCAATATTTTAATTTGAAATAAATTAATTTGAGTTTGAATTTTAGTCGGTTCTGGTTGAGTGCACCTGAATTTTTTTGTGTATGCGTAATCGAAACTAGCCCATTCGAATTTTTTAAAATATCAACTCTTGAAAATTTCACGGCCGAATCTGTTGTGAATAAATTAACTGCAATAATAATGACCACTATCGGAAATGCGACCAAACTGAACCATATCAATTTACCATTTCCTTTAGATTAGTCTTTGGCAGCCGTTAATTTTTTTTTTTTGAGATTTCTAATTTGCTATTATAAATGGTAAATGTCTTGCATTTTAAAAGTTAAAATTAAAGATAACATAGGTAGGTGAAAATTGTTAACGCTATAGATACACATCAAATGTATTTTACATTTGGTCGCATTTTAAAATAGCTATCACTGCATTGCAGGTGGCAGCCGTGGAAAAATAACATGAGCTACATTTGATTTGGAAGAATTTGCAGGTTTCTGTGAAATAGTTTGTATATATATGTTTAATAAATTGTTATAATGTTTTGTCGGAAAGCTTTGCGTGAAAAGAAACTCTTTAAGCTTGAGTAGTCTATTGCCTAAATTCAAATTGTATTTGATACAGTATAAAATAGCTAATGACCAAGCATATGAAAGATGGATAAATAAAATTGAAAGATGGATAAATAACAGAACTCTTGGATCAGATTATTGAGCCAACGAAATTATTTTTTATGTAAGTCTGAAAAGCGCCGCACTGATGTGACTTTTTGCAATTTAAATTGGAGATCCAATACAGCTCACAAATTATTTCATGTCTCCGAAACTGATTGTTGAAAATTTCTAGGTGGGATTTATTCTTACTAGGTGAAATTATTCATCATAGCTCTCCATAGCTCCTAAGAATTTTAAGTTCAAAACTCTTAGTAGTTTCATGAGATTTTAACAAAATTAATTGTTCGTTTGCTTCCCAATTTTTATTTCAGGATGATTTAGTTTTTTTTTAGATTTTTACAGAAAAGCTCGAACATTTCATTAGTTGCTTGTCGTTTGATTTTGAATTTTGCACTTATGTTGCCATATTTCACACTAAAGTGTTCAATTACTTTCGTTTTGTTCTATAATTTTCCATGGTTATAGCTTATTAAGTTAACTCCCTTTCGTTGACTCTCTTTTTTTGACTCTGTTCTTATATGTAATAAAAAGTCCGTTTGATTGTTGTCACAGGTGCATCCATATACTTGACTAGCTTCTGCAGTCTTTATTGTGGGATTTTCTACGCATTCAGCTATGTGGCCTCAAAGTAGTAGGCTTTGTTGTGATGATATCTGTTCATGCAATAAGACATTGAAGACCCAGGTCCATTTAAATATTACGTCTTGCGATAATTTTTTTTCGAAAATGAACCTGTTTTACCATAAAAGGATGAGTGACGCAGCGTAAAAGGAGTCACTATGTCAGTTCCTGAGAATAAAGTTTAAAATGGGGATAATTCTGCGGCAGCTTTCATAAGTATTTAGATTTTCAAAGGTTCCATTATTCAAGATATATTACCTGGATATCGTAAGCCTTAAATCGGCGAAAATTAACTAGGATTTCACATACGTATTCGTTTGTTTGAGTACGCATGTCTATTTATCACGAATTTACAGCAGCCAATCATGTAATTCAGCTGTGTAAAGCCCTTTATTTATTTTTAGTCTTTTATTTTTTTATAGTCTAATATTTTGATTGTAGATTTTGTCAAAGCAAAAGCTAGGCTATGTATTAATGGCTGAAGGAAGGTTACACTTAGACCTATTGGCCCGTAGTGGTACCAGATAAGAAAACCTGGAGCTAAATGGCTTAGTTCAAGTGTTCATCGAAGGTCCTAGACCTTATTGCGAACTGAAACATAGCATTCAGCCTCTACTCATCAGCCAGGGCTCACTGAAGTAGCACTCTCTGATTTTTCTTAGTGCTGAACAGTGCTACTATCAACAGTGGTCACTGATTAGGACTGGCAGTTTCATGGCATGTGCTGCTATAAGACAAGGACCAGTAATTATGGCGATCAGCCGCTTGCAGATATCAAGTAGGCATTATTTGGCTGCGACATTGTGTGACCCTCACATGATCTTGGTTATTTTACAGGTCATCATATGGTAGTACTTTACCACTTGAATAGAAATCGTTATATGCTGTTGTGTCCGGAAATCATAAAAGTTCTCACTCTTCTTTTGCCTAGCCAGTTCAGGGCCTGAAAACAGTCGAGTACACACTTCAATTTATGTGCGTGAGACATCAGTGCTTTTACCGTCGCTTGACTCTTTGTAAAAATATTGATTCTCGCACCTGCAATATATTAGTTAAGCAACTTTTCGTATTGCGAAGACCTCAGCTTTGAAAATACTATAGTGATTAAAAAGCCTGAAAGCTGCTTTTATATCGTAATCTACCGAGTATGCTGCAGAGCCTACTCCTGCGGCTGTTATGGATCCGTCCGTTAATATGCTAAGGACTGTTGCGTACATTTACTGCTTAGCTCCTTTTTGGTCACTTGTTATCTTCGCTCGAAGTAAATTGTGAGGAAAGTAGTTAGAACTTCCTGTGTAAACCAAGAGATCTTGACACGTAATGACCCAATTTCTCTTCTGATTTCAGCTTTTGCGGTAGTGCCTTTAACAAAGAGGTCATGCAAGGGAAGATGCAGGGGACCTTCAACGCAGACGAAAAAACCGTGGTTAAGGAACCTTTAGTGCAAAGAGTCACAAGCAGTCAGTATCTTCATGCTGACGCAAAACCTGTTGCTTACCCTCTTTACTCTTTCCCCTTAATTCACCTTCCCTGTGAGTTTACAATCCTGAATAAGACCAAAGTACTTAGTGTGTCAAATATAATCCAAAGCCGCCTAGTCTGATACGGTATATTTCAGGAATATTATATTTCCTAGTGAAGATTATATTTTCCCTATAGAGGATGGCCATAAAAATAAGTAAGCTACATTCCCAGCTGGCCTATAAACCGAACCGTGAGGAACGGGAGGTTTGCTTCACCAAAAAAGATCATCTACAAGCCCACAAAGTTCAGAGTGTTCTCCCGCTCTATGCGCAGTAGTTTCTCAATGTATGTTGTTACCATTTATGCTCGTTTTGGAGGCCGAGCGTGGAGTCAATGGCACGCTTCAAAGCTATCACTTGCACAAAGAATGTGTACCGCGCATCATGGAGCTCAGCAATAAAGCATCAGCAGTACAGTGTGCCCATCTCATCCATTCTATTCAGGTATTTCCTGAATATATACTTTACCCTGTCAAGAAATCGCAAAGGTAGAAGTTTTTTTCCGTGATGGCAGTTAAGCCAAGGATAAATAAGATCAATTAGCTTAGCCCTCCAGCGTTCTTTAACACGTTCAATTAAACATTGTTGGCAGGGTTGAAAATTATATTACGCGCGAGCGTTAGATCCTCAGTACTGTCCAGGTCTGATCGAGAGAGTTACGCTTCCGTACATTCTCGCACTGGTAGATCGATCGGTATTACTCCGAATACCACGATCATAGCCTCTTCTGAGATTATGCGGTAGCTGCTGTTCAGGCGATTAGCAGCGCTCTTCTGTGTTGGGCACGGGACCGCATCTACCCAAATTTCGACTCCATATAGCAATATAGAAATGGTCGCTATCTCAGCTATCTCTATCGATCAGCAGTCTCCATCTCGTCTCTCTAGGTCCTTTGACGTTGATAATTAGCCTACTCAGCGAAGTACCCTGTGAAATGTCTTGCGGATATGATCCCAATACGTCAGCTTGGTGTCGAGGGTCATTCCCAGATATCTGATCGACTTGCTGGTGTGGACTTCAAGGACAACTGTTATAGGTGAGACAATTGGTATTCTAAGCCTCATCAGCATGACAATCCCGATCTTTGAGGCTGCCAGCTGGAGGCCATGCTTGGCCATCCATCGATCCATCCATCACCTTCATGACTTGGTTAAGTTTAAGTTGAGCGAAATCGGCGAACCTGGTAGTGATTACCGCTGCAACGTCATCAGAGTAACCTACCAGTAACACATCCGCAGGCATTTTCAGGCACAGATGATAATCATACATGATGTTTCAGAGGTCAGGTTCGATCCCAGTGTGGCACCTAGGGTGACAAGCCTCTTTCTGACTCCATTGTCGGAGCCGTGAAGCAACCATCGATCTCTGAGGTAGTCCCGCATCTTAAGTGCAAATTGCCAACGATGCGAAATCCCGAAAAATATTTGCCCACCTCGCCAAGTTGAAGACTTTTTTGTTAGCCAGCATTAACAGCAGGACGACCGGTCTGACTTTTGACATGTCTCTTCCGCTCTTGCCTTAACTAACTCTGAGATGGTATCAATTGTTGGAAGCACTTTCGCGAAGCAGTGCTGCCAGCTGATTTCACTGTAAACTGCCGCCGCAGCTTGAGAAGCACTTCGAAAATCTTCCACGCAGTATCCAGCATGTGAAAAAGACGGTATGCTGATGGATTGCCAGGTTACTTTTCCCTTTATCTAAGATCGCTTTCGGGCCCACTTATCAACCAACCCTAGAGCATACTCGATGAATTGGCCAAGAGTCTGCGGACTATGATCGCAATGTCAAGAGTCTGCGGACTATGATCGCAATGTCATCGGAGAGAAAGAGACCACAACCGTGAGTCTCTTGCTCTCCAACTTCTTCAAAATTATGTTTTTTCCCGATTCCACTGGAGAGAAGATATAACTCCTCCTCTGGATGTGCCTCTGTGAGCTTTCCTTATGATTTACGCTCTCACCCACTTCACTGATACAAGCCTCTGATTAAGCATGTTGCTTATCCAGCTGCATAAAGCAGGATGGGATTGGTTGCGTGGGGGTTCTCTGTAATGGCTGCTGCACGTACTTCAATGTAGGCATTGAAGGCTACTTCAATGTTCAAAAAGGCTCCTTCAATGTTCAAAAAGGCTCCCAGAGCGTATTTTTCTCATTGGACAGCAACCCTATGGAAAGCCGTCTCAAATTGAGAAGTATGATAAAATGATATTTACACAACGCTAGCTTTGATGCTTTTGTGATTGAGTTCACAATTCGAGTGTTTCAATATTTTTCATTATTTCAAAAACCCCGATATTGCTTTATATTTGAACGTCAATTATTAATGTACTAACTGTTATAATGCATATATTGCGAGTCGTCCAAAATGCAAGATCAAACTAGATGGCTTGAAATTACAAATACAATTAACATGAAAGAAAAATTAAAACGTAAACAAAAGTACTCAGTACCCATACAATTTCAAATTAAACCGCACAGTGTGGCATCATTCATCAATCGTTATTATTCAAAATGATACGAATTAATCTTGATTGAATAATTTAACAATTTATTGTGCAAAAAATTTGTTTCATGTTTCATGTGTTTCTTGCCTTTGAATATCATGCTTCTCTACGCAACCGACAACATTCTCCGCACTGAAGTAAAATAAATATTTTCCTTATTGAAATTCTCCTATCTTATCATGTCCACGTGGGAGAAGTCATTGATTTTCGTTCTCTTATGTCTATAAATACTTGATTCACATATTAATTGCATCGTCTTCTGTCTGTATATTTAATTGAATAGCACCGATGTACATTAACCATGAATTAGGGCAAACTATTTTACTCTAACAAATGGCTAAAGCCATTAAATTGAATGAATGAATAATCACAAACTGTGCAACATATGTTTCTGGATCAAAACTTTTTATATACTTCTGTTGCTACAAATAAAGCTTAACATTTCCTCTTAGAAATACGACAAATGTTCGTGATTAGTTGTTGGTTCAGTTTTTTCTGCTTTCTTTTTTGTCGATTTAATGTGATTACCAGGCATGTGCTTAAATATTCCAATTTCGGGCAGCTATATTTCAAACTAGGCTTGATTTTCCCCAGGTCTAGCCGTGATTAACTGCCTTGAACAATATAAAACATCTAAAGTAAATCACGCTACTGCTTCCGCATACTACACACCTCTTTACCTAACATATTGACCGTCATTCTAATGAACAAAACATGAACTGAAAACATCGTCACTAACTTTTCGTGTGACTGCTCTAGAATTTCAAATGTGACATCGAGCCACTCGTGTTCAATCCTCGCGTACAATACTGTGCTGCATTCAAAATATCTAGTATCTGTTAAGCATGCACGCGGTGTTCGTCGAGTATCGCTCTAAGTAAGCAACTCAGCCTTGTCTACCCACCTATAGAGATTGCTCCAGATACACACCTAGTGAGATTCGTTGTCGCAGCAATATTGAAATGGAAAGAAAACCTTGCAGCATACTAGCATATGCGGTATGCTGGCCGCAACCGATATTTTTTTCTCTGTTTCGAAAAAGTAGTTCAAAGTCAAGCGTCGTTTTTACAGTGCTGATACAACCCAGCTAATTAGATATAAACACCATGTCCATAAATAGTAGTCATTGATACGCAAAAGTTGTGATCCAATTTTAATTCTGTTTATTTTTTTCTTTGCAGGTCACCATCGGAACGTTCTGGGAAAGGATGCTGCGGTCAATGGTTCGCCGGACCACCGTTACGGGCGCTAATTGCTGTTGTGGCATTAGGTGGTGTTGCGTGTGCCCTTGGCGGCGCAGCTCTAGGAGCGACAGGTTTGGCCGGACCGCCCACATCTCATCTGACAGCAGCTTTATTAATGATCGGTATGTTGAATATTTTGTTGACGACTATATTAGTAACTTTATGTTTTATTGTAATCAGCGGGTGGAATTTTTTTCGTTCCTCTATTCAAATGTAGATTGGCATCAAATGCTCTCAGTGCCAATTGAAGTTGGTATGCTGCTGTAATTAGGTACAGTGGCCATGCTATTGAAACTATTGTTCGATTGGATGTCCATCGTTTTGCTACATGGCGACTAATTTACAATTAATTGCGTGCTGGACAAGTTCAAGGACGTGTTTTGATGTGCTGATGAAGTTTTATTGAAAAGATTTTCATCAAATTGTAGTGTAGAGATTTCGGAGTAAAAAAAAGAGAGATTGGGTAGATCTTTAGCTTCATCACTGAGGAACTCAAAGGCCATTTGGAAAAAATGTATAAGTGAATGTTGCTCATTGGCATGAAACGGGAGTTATTTTGATATTTCCGAATATCAATGTTAAAGCTAGTGCATTTTGAAACTATTTTTAAAAAATTGTCTTTTTAAGCTACAGACATTCTTTGAGCTATCCTATAGAATGGATCTTTTTAAAATTAAGAGTTTAGACAAAAGAATCTATTATTCGGAATCTCTCTACATCCTTTGCAAACTTTTTATTAGTCTATCAAGTTGGTAGCTCGCTTATCTAAGACATCCATTGTTAAAATGCCCATTATCAAAACTTTCGTATTTTATAAGTCCATTAATAAGAAAAAACCGAAGAAAAATTCATCGAAAGTAAGAAATCGAATACCTGATTTTCTCACATCAATTACGAAAACCATCTTTTCCACTTGAATAGTCGTTTGTTTCATTAACGATTATTCAGTACGTCTATATTTTCCTACTCGCGTCTCGTAATCAATCTACTTTGCCTACGAGTCCTCCAGCCAGAGTGCATATAATAGTCGCATGTGCAGAATGCATACGTAACTACTAATGAACATGGCTCCACGTCGACTTAAATGCGTTATTGCATCGATTTCATCCATCTTTCATCCATTGCTCCATTCATCCGTACAATGGCTCAGTGTAATGGCGTATTCTTCTTCATCTGGAAAACGCCCCAAGTCAATCGATACCGGAAAAAAGACGCGTTTCTGTCTTCATTGTGCCGACTCAGCTGAGCCACGTTTCCGTATAGGTAGGAATAATCTGTATTTACTCTACGTCTCTAGCTTGTGCTGGATTCATGTGGTTCGATGAAGTTTCCCATAAGAAAATAGATAATGGTGGCAAGATACTGAACATACTAGAAATTAGATTCGATTCCCGTCGGAACCGAAGAGAGTGGATTTAATACGGGGATGATGGTGGTTAATAGCGGAACTTGATTAAACCGCATTGAATTCAGATCTGTTTGTATGGGGATCGGTGCAGTGGTCGATATTGCTGGTGGAAATCGAATAAGATACGTTTATGATTTACGTATTAATGACATTGTCATAAGTATTGATAGTAATGAAATAAATTGATGTGAAATATAAAAATGTACTTTTTATGTTATGGCGCTATTTCATTCGGGCAGATTTGAGAAATCAAATTCGTTCATCTAGAGTTAGACGCTTGAATCAGCATATATGTAACCACATATTGGGTGCCAAATTAATCCAGGAAAGTATATATAAAGTTTAAGGAACTATAACTTCCCCACTTATGCTACATCTTTCAAATCTTTTGGTAAGGTTACGATAGTTTTAACGTTAGGATTTGAAGTATGAAATTGTGCGGGTGAATCAAATACAAACAAGAATTTATTTTTATAATTTTTTATTGTAAAATATAAAATATTCAACAGTTTCTTATTTTTCAACATAATCACCTAGCTTTGTAGCACATTTTTCCCATCGAATCGAAATCCACTTAATCTTGTCATCGTAGAAAGAGGAGAGCGGATATGAAACCAGTGGCGCACAAACGTTTTTACAGCATCATCATCGTCAAAACGCTGTCCTCCCAATGCTTCTGTGAGTGGGCTGAACGTGTAAAAATTGCATGGAGAAAGGTCTGAATTTTGAAGAGTCCCCCAAAACAAATCCTCTTTTTCTCTCGTTTGTAATGCTAGGTGCGGTCTGGCATTATTTTGAAGCCAAACGATACTTCTCATGGGTTGTCGTTGCCTTTTGATCGGTAAGCGGTCATTGATTGTCCGTTGGTCACGATTCAATCACAGTTACTCCTTGGGAATCGACAAAAAAAAAACATTTGGCAAAACTTTGCCTCCTGACTAACGCGTTTTAGCCTTAATGAGTGGTTGCTCGGCTTTTCCTCGCCATTCTATACCTCTCTGCTTGGCCTCAAAGGTATAATGATGCATCCACGTTTCCTCAAAGATTACAATGCGGTTTAAAAGCCCTTTCCCTTCATCAGTGATTGGTTCAAGAAGACGGCGGCAGATGTCTAGACGGACTTGTTTTTCTTCAACCGTCAGAAAGCGGAGACCCAACGAGCCGAAACTTTGCTCAGCTCAAGCTCACCTGCAATGGTTTTTTGAACACTTCCATAGTTGATTTTGAGTTCAGAAGCAATTTTAGATATCGAAACGCCGATCATTTCCAATGAAGTAAGGACCTTTTTCTCGCTCATCTTGGTGCACATTGCCAAAGTCGTTTGGAGGAACGAGTGGGCGCTGCTCCCCACTTGCAATACTTTACCCTTACCACCTTGCAACTAACTCTGCCTTACTGATTCATTCTAGTGAGCAGCGGCAAAATTTTCGTTCATATTTGGTTCACCCCCGTATTAATAGACTTTTAAGAAATGAACGCAATGACGAACCAAGCCATATGGTACTTCGAAAGCGTCAAATATGCTCGACATACCTTTATTTTTCACTAAATTACCGAAGAAAGTTTGTTTGTATAAATAATAGCTACTCTTGAAATATTTAGGACTTGCAAAAGTGGGCTATCCGTTTTTCAAGCTTTGACTTTAACTATTTTCCTTGCTTGCAGTAGATTTCTTTGGACATAGTTTGGTTTGGACAAAAATTAGATGCCAAAACTTTACTTGAGCTAAAGTCATCTTTACTTTGGGGCATCGATTATATTAATGTATTCTGTAAACTCTTATAGAAGATCGAATTTTCACAGCCTGCCGCTGTTCGAATACAAAAGGTACACTGTGAAGCTCAGTGATAAAAGAAAAACTCTTATTAAACCTTTGCAAAGGATTTGAATCAGCAAAGGAAGCGCATGAGTGATCCGCTGACCAAACTTAGTGACTTTTCCGATGGCATGTAGACATTCATGGATGGTCAAAAGGCCAAACCTACGCTTCTGGGCAGTTTTTTCAACGGCTTTTATTGCGGCGTGTGGCTCTTCAAAAATGTATTTTATTTCGATCCACTGTCGAGTCTGATTACCACTTTTTGCCTGTTGCCTACATACTGCATAAATTTTCGTCACACTTTCCGTGCTAGTTCTGTTTTCGTTGAACTGGCAAATCAGAAGAGGGCGAATTTGTTTCTTTAGCATTCTAACATATTCGGCTAGCAAGGAATAAATTCTTCGCGTTTTTATCAAACCAAAATAATTATAACAATAAATTAATCAATAATGTATTCGCTGTTACTCTTTATATCCTGTTCCCACCGCTCGACCAATTTGTTGGTCCTGTTCCGGCAAAAATCGCCTAGTCTGTTGTGAAAGAAGTTGTTAAGCCAGTTTTTGAGGTCATCTTTGTCGTTGAATGCAACGCCACCTCATTTTGGTTCGACATTGAGCGTAACTAGTAGTAATCAATTGGCACCAGTTCTTTAGAGTATGGCGGATGCTGAAGAACCTCCAACTCGAGCTCTAAGAGTACGGCTTTGACGACTTGTGCAACATGGGCAATAGTTTGGCCTTGTCAACCGGGTCCCTTCAGCTGAATTGCCTCATTATTGCGATGCAGTTGAATAATATTAAGTTCGTTGTTGACCGAGGGGAACACCTATCCAGCATCTCCCAATGCAACATACTCTTCCGGTTCCACCAAACGCAAAATATGGTCTTATTTGCGTGGTGGTCTTGGTTGACTCACGGTTTCGGCGAATCTGCTGAAGCCACCCAATCTTTTCTTTCTTTAATATTGATGTGTGCGCACCTTTTCTTATCTAGCTATGGTTGTCAAAAGTTTAGAGGCAAATGCAGCAGAGCTAATTTTCTTAAAGTTAAATATCTTAAACATCTTAAAATTAAATATCTTAAACATCGGTTAAACATCTTTGCTGCGTCTACCCAGAACACATAATGCCCTTAAGCTTGGTCCTCCTCCGCAATCTCTTTCACAATTCAAGCATGTATTGAAAATGTTACTTTGAATTGCTGTTTACCTTAGTCCTAATTTTAGTTCTCAAATTATTCAATTATTTTTGTTATTTCTTTTCCTTTTTTTATGTTTCATTCTTTTATTTTTGCTTTCCTGAAGCTGTAATTGGAATTGTATCTGTAACGCAAGGAATTAATAAATTAATAAATAAATAAATAAGAATTAGGACTCATCATTTTGAGCCATGATAACCGATTTTTGTTACGGTTCCATCTTTCTATGAAACCGTTGGCCTGTGGATGGTACGCTGTGGCAAGATTGCGTTCAATGTCTCACAAAACTGGTTGTTTTGCATTTCTGACGAGATATATATTCTCGGGCTCAAGTGGCAATGTCCGTGTTCATCGAAGGCCAGAAGAATTTTGTTGGAACGTGCTTGCGTGAAGCACGAATACCAGGGTGAGCTATGTTGTGTTCCAAGCAAAATATATGTTTCCTGAACGTAAGAGAAATTAGGTCGTGTGATTGGGCCAGACATTTGCCAAAAAATGTTGACGTTGTTGCGAAAGATTGATGGTCTTTTTTGGTGTAATATAATAAATATAGTGTTTGTACTTATAATAATAAAGTGGGCTAAATAGCAATATATTTTTTGAGCTTATGTAGTCTAGTAAGTAAATCGTTGGCTCTTATTCTTTAAGCTCCTGGTTTTGAATCCAGATTCAAGCATGACTTATTTGTAACATTATAGAATTTTAGGTCTAAAATTTTAGTAATGAATTACTGACAATTTTCAAAAAATTTTGAAATTGTGACGTTGCCGTTATTATTAATCCTGTAATGGCATTGAGAGCTATAACACTTGGATGCAAGATATTATTCATAACGCTTGTTCCTATGAATTTGGTCCTATGCTTTACGGTATTAGGCGATATATTTTATCACAATCCTGAAATCAAAAATGCACCCAACATCAGAAAAAAAATTATGGTTTCTGAGGATATGCTTTTTGTTATTATAGATACTACCTATGATTTCAGACATGGGTATCTACAAAATATCAAAATGATACTTCCGGCTTACAAACAATGATTGTTTAAAGAAAATAGCATATTTTGAAAACTTAGTAAGTATAGCGCCAACGTTGCAGTCCAAATTGATTTGTGAACAAAACCGATATGCCATGGAAAAACTGAAAATGTTCGCGCAAGTATACGTAATAGACTATATGAACCAAACCGACCACACTTCGCCTGTTCATATGACTTCTGGAAGTCCCAACTAAGTCCACCTTGGAGGTTTTGTAATATATATGTACGTCTGTGCCCACGTTTCTAACGCACCATGGGGGTTCAAAAATTCTCCACGAAGCTAGGTTTTAATGGGCCTGCAGTTTTTGTTTGTCAGTACTAGAAAGATCTTGGTTTATGGCAGTGGCGAAGTCAAACGGAAGCAAATGGGATGATTGCCCCCTCTATTGCTAAGCCAAATTTGAAAATTTTTTGTTATATTCTACCCCGTACTACACTATTTCTGTGCCTTCACAGTAGTTCTCTGAAAACCAAGAAAAATGTGTGCCGCATTTGGGTGCTCATCCCCTCTATCTCTCTAGTCCTGGGCTTATAGTTTGTTGGGTTGTTTAGTAGTCGATTTGATGAGAAGAAATATAGATTGAAGGAGACTGTTGCAGGCATTTCATTTACTTTGTAGGTGTGCAGTTCTTGTTATTTTTCATCAAACCTTGGTCCCAGGTATTCTGATATATAGCCATTCTTTTCATTGGCAGTCCATGAATATGAATTAAATATCCTGGGATTCTTAAGAGTTAATTTTTATTATCTATTCATGGAAGTCCTCTAAAAGCATATTAATGAAGACAAATAGAGCTGAATGAATTCTTCTAATACTGTTGTCGAAAAATTTCAAAGATGTCTACGTTATAAATTGTGCACAAAAAGAGTGGTAATGGGGATCCTCCGGAGGCTCTTGCTGCAATGTGCCAGTCGAATGAGATTTCGATTGTCACACAAAATATTTTGCTCTTGAGAAATGCGTCATAAATTTGACAAAAAGAAATTGGTGTTCGGAGCAAATCAATTTTAAAGATTATTCATACAAGCAAGACTCTTTTCCCGATATTGAACTTAGTTGGCTTCGTCGACTTTTTGTGGTTAAGCCTTGTTCGAATGTATTGGACCATCCTCACTAACTCAATTTCTGTCGATTGAATTAATTTCAAACCAAACTACTTTTCTAAATGCTCTTCTAAATTTTTACAATAAAACAGAAAATTCATAGAGTTACAGCTTCAGTCAAGGAAAAAAGAGCTGCTAGAGTTGAAACCATACTTGCTTGGCACGGTGGTGATGAGTTCGTGTTTTCCGATGAAAAACTATTCATTTTCGAGCAGCCACACAATTCACAAAATGATCGTTTGTGGGCAGTCAGAATGGAGGACATTTCCAAAAATGAAAGTCATGTGTCCAAATATAAAAAAACATACTCAGTCATGGTTTGGGGCGGTTTTGTAGGAGAAGCAAACTTCCCTTTGTTTTTATTGAAAAAACTCAACGCTAGATATTACTTCCCTTTGTTTTGAAGTGAAAAAAGCTAGCGCTGAATATTACCACCAGCAAGTTCTTGAAGCAGTTGTCTTTCCAAACTGCAAAAAATTGTTTGGAGATGATAATTACTGCTTTCAACAAGACAGAGTGCCTTCGAACACCGCGAATGTAGTTCAGAGTTGATGTACAGATAACTTAACCGACTTTTTACCGAAGGATATAAGGACTCCAAGTAGCCCAAATTTAAATCCTTTGGATTTCTTTGCTTGAAACTATATGGTAGTGAAACTCAGAGCTTGAAAAATCAAACGTTTAGAGCATTTCAAGCAAGCTATCTGTAAAATTTGTGAGGAACTGCCCATGGAAAACGTTTGTGACGCCTGTAACTCTTTTGAAAAGAGATAAGTATCGGTAAAAAAGCAAAAGGAGACATTGTACTAATGAATTTGAATAAAAATCTTGGCAAAATATTAAATACTTGTTCTTGTATCTCAATAGCTTTTTTTATATAAATATATAGGACACCGTGTAATTTTCTCACACTAAACCCATTCTGCTATTATAATTTTAATGCAACCTATGAACAGTACCTTCCAATTCTCAATGCAACAAACTATTACTTATAACTAGTTTTTCATGTCTGACGTACTCTTGATCCTTTCCACTCAACTTTTGGGTCAATATAGCCTTATAGGACTATTGTTTGAATAAAGCACGATTGTTTATACCCAGAGGAAAGCAAAACTATGCGCTCAGGGTATAATTATATCCAATAATCGTTTCTACCTTCAACATACCAAACATGTTCAGCGTTTCAGATTGGTAC
This sequence comes from Nemotelus nigrinus, assembly GCA_947369275.1. Classification (NCBI taxonomy): domain Eukaryota; kingdom Metazoa; phylum Arthropoda; class Insecta; order Diptera; family Stratiomyidae; genus Nemotelus; species Nemotelus nigrinus. The sequence goes on along the minus strand of OX376372.1, from coordinate 184,409,985 downwards.
TGGTATTGTTAGCTTGAACTGTTAATTAGTCAAGCGGTTAAATTGGATTCTTTTTCGGCTATTTTACCTACTTAAAAATTATGTTTATAAAATAAACCAAATAAAGCATACACTCACTGGGGTCTAGTTTATTTGTAAGAACCATTTTTTAGGCTTTCATGCTTTTAAAACTTAGCCACACCATTTTAGATTTGTTTTTCATTCGCAGATACGTAGTTCAAACAAAACTTTTCTTCGAAGTTCAATTTAAAAGTGAAGTATTTGCGTAGCGAATCAACTCCAATCCAAAAATACTGAAAACAACTACAGAAAAACTGCTGCCAAACAATTGTAAGATTGGGAAGATTTCTTTAATCTTTGTCTAAAGTCATAACAAACAAATAAGCTTCTGTATGAAAAATATCTCAAAAGAAAGCCGAAAAGAATGTATTACATATTTTCAATACACCAAAGTAACATAACTGGTAAACACAAAACCACAACCCAACCGTCCAAAATATGCTAATAAATCTCAATTTTATATCGAATACGAAATCCCATTAGGAAATGCACCGGCCAGGAAAACAAACCAGCCACATCACTACCTCAGCATCGGAGTAGTTGAATTCGTTCGTCCGTAGAAGCTTCTGCAATGGCTTGGCTGGCGACTGGTATACTATCGTGCTGGGCCAGTCAGACAAATGGATTTTTCGTAGAAGCAGAACGGCTTGCAGAAAAACCCATCCGGAACCAGTAGACGAAACTCCGAAAAGCACCATGGGTAGACGAGAAACAACAACAGACCTTTAGAAAACTATTCATTCATTCTGGTCTGGAAGGCTCTTATAGATCTTATTTGCCTATAATAAATAAAATTTGCATCCCCACAATAGTATATTGTCCCTGGTGGTGTTGGTTCCGTTCGCTGGTAGTTCGTCTAGCAAATGATGCAACAAACAGTGTGGAGCAAAAGAAGGAAATTCAGTTTGAAATATTAGAAACGTGAACGCATGTTTTTGAATGAATTGAACAGATTAAATTGAAACAGATTTTCGAGTTGAATAATGTTATCTGTCGTGATTAGTTTGTTGATGAAGATTAGTTGTTGAAAGTATAAATGAGAAGATCGAACATAAATGTGATTGTATCAGCATAAAATGTTAAGTTATTTGCAGTCACATTTCTGATTCATTGTCTATATAGAAACCCTAAGTATAATTTGACCGTATCCCATATATAAAACTCTACTTATATTCCCTACTACATCAAAATATGATAAAAACCCCTAAAAAGTAATTACGAAACCAAAGGAACGTGTCGCATACGCATAGTCAAAACTTTAATGTATGTACAAGTCCATTTATTAATTAAACAAAATATTGTAGCGCTCCAGACAACCGCCCAGAAGCGACTCCAGGACTATTGTCGTTCATTTGTCCCTTTCCTTATCACAACTGCTAACACCGTATCCGCTTTCTGTTCGAAAAACCCAAAGTAGGGCTTGTTTTTCATGACGGTTTGAAACCTGTCATTATTTGAACAATGTATTGTCGTCGCCGTAGCTACCACAGATCTCCAGTCCGCAACGAGAGATAATGAATGGAAACCATCATCAATGGCGGTAACAGTGTTGAATCCTTTTATTCGCAGGTCTTTCGGTAAGAGCTAGTCTCCCTCTGTATTACCGCTTATTCATAACAGGCTGGCGTTATGAATGAGCGGTATGTCGTGTTCACCAAGTAATTGCTATCCTTCATTACGAGTGACACGAACAGGATTCTATTAATTTTATATAACCAGTGGCCATATCATTGTCCTCTGGGCCAAATAGGATTTACGTTCATTTCGGATTTTGTCACGATAGGCTGTGAGGTGATGACAAAGCTATCTACCTTTTCAGGACAACAGCTCTTGTGGATTTTCATGAAGTTCCGGTGCAGACATGGAAATCGGATAGGATGCGAGGTTGTGAAATCAGAATATTGAATTAAAACACATCTGGATGACATTATCATGAAAATGAACCACTCGGAAAGCTTTTCCGGTTAATTCACTAGCATAGTGCTCCATCCCCTTCTGAACCCATAAGTCTTTCATTAATTTCGACTGTCGAAAACCGAACTCCGGAAAATTCATCACCCAAACACAATTTGCATTGTATCTATAAAACGATTTACAACGTTCCTCTGAAAACGCTCAGGCCAAGACGTTCAGCAATTACAAACAATTTTGCTGGCAATTGTACAGCAATAAATATGTTTTATGAGCACTATGAATTCCTTGAGGTTTGGTCGAGACCCGAAATACGACAACAGGAAGAATAACGTTTCAGCATTTTGAGCATATGGACAAAAGAAAAACGAGGATTGTGGGGCTGATGTGATGGAAGTAGGACTACTTCCAGACGAAGTAATTAATTTCAATTTAAACAGGGTAGGTGCATGTGGCATCGTAAATAAAACAAAAGCTTTTGTTTAATGCTCTAATAATTTAATTAGGATTGAAATGAGGGCGATATAAGTTGAAATAATGTTGGTTTAAGCAGAAAATTTGTACAATTTAAATGCATGATTTATTGTTATGGTTGTGAATGATAAAATGGTAAATGCTGCTTGTACAAATGAGCGGTTCTCGTTGTAATTTACAAAACAAAAGGACAAAGTCCTTGTTTTGAAAAATATGATTGCCATATTTGTAGCCTAGCTTTGGCAAAATGAATATTAGTGTGAACATCTCTAAAACAATAAAAATATAAGTCGAAGAAAATATATGCTTTTTAATGGCGCTTCTTGTTCAGCTGGGTCGAACTCAAAACGAGCTTCAAGATCAAAAATAGCCCTGCTTTCCTTTTTATTCTAAGGCTAAGCTTATGACTTTAAATTGTCACTTCAATTTACCAACAATAAAAACCTTATATTGGCTAAAAATATATCATTGAATCCATACACGGAATGCTTGGATTTTGCTGGCGAAATAAAAGAACGCCAAAAGACACAAGCTAGCGAGTATTGCTACCTTAGCAGCAGTCAGCGCAGCATTATAAGAGGCTCAGACTATATGAAACAGAGAAATTATTAAACGAATTATTAAACGAAAACCTCCCCACCTTCTGTAAATCGCCATTATCCTGCAACGACCAATCCTCGTTATAGGCCTCAACTGTAGATGAAGACGGCCAGACCAGGGACCTCTTGAAATCCAAAAAAGCACCGGCCATTGATGGCATTCCTTCAGAAAACCTGAATGTAGGAGGGATCAAAGTTTCAAGGGCTATCGATGGTTTGGTTGGTAAGATCTAGGAGCAGAAAATAATATCAAATGCAAAGCAAAGAAGCTTTATATGCGTAATTCACACGAAAAAAGTGCAGTGTGAAAATTACAAGCTCATCTCAACACTTTGTGCGTCATACAAACTGGTGATAAAGATACAAAAAGAAAATCATTTAAAGAGTTCATTTCTGGCCAAAAAATATGAAAATCTTTACTAAAAAAAATGAAAATTAAACTCATACAGTTCGAAATTTCACAAATCTTGATCGTCAGCACGAAAAAAACATTGACTTTTAATGCCCAAGTAACTCATTACTTTTGCGACTGCTTTTAGCCTTTTTAGGAATATATCGAACAAGCCTTTCGCAATAATGGGACACTTTTCTCTGCCATTCCACTAGAAGCACTAATTTAATTATTTTCACTGATATTCAAGCCCGACGATTGTTGTTGATTTTCTAAAATATTGGAAAAGTTTTGGAGAGAAAAAAACAACAACTATGACCCAACCAAGGAAAAGGACGCCAGTAAGACAAAACATAACGGTCATTGGCTATAATCTTGAAAACGTAGACAACTTCGTGTACTTAGGCACGAATGTCTCGAAGGATGGGAATGAGCATGACGAAATTAAACGACGGATTCAATTAGCCAATAAGACATTCTTTTCGGTGCTCCCCACTTTGAAATGTTGATGCGAACACAGAAATACGAAGCTCCGCATCTACAAAACAATTATGAGAACTGTGCTATGTTACGGAAACGAAGCCTGAACACTGACCCAGTCGTCTGAAAAAGCCTTGAATACGTTCGAAAGAAGGGTCTTGCGAAGAATACTCGGTCCAATACGGGAAGAAGAAGAATGGCAAGTCCGATACAACAACGAGCTGTATTCTACATATGACGAGCTGAAAGTCTCTACCGTCATACGATTCCAAAAATTGCAATGGGCTGGCCAAGACGAACAAATGAGCCACAATCGAATCCTCAAGCTGTTTCTCAAGGGGCGAGCGTGCGGAGCCAGGTCGGCCGGTAGGCCACGCAAGCGCTGGGAGGATTCGATAGTTGCTGATAGCAGGTCAATTTTGGGAGCACCGAACTGGAGGACGTGATCACTTAACCGAGATGAATGAAAGCGGAGCATTAAGCAAGCTAATTCTCGATTCGGGCGGTAGTGCCATGATGACGATAGGGTCCTGATTTTATTAGCCTTGCGCTTTGGTTCATTGTGTTGGTGAAAGTAGAACGGGTCTGCTACACCTCATTTTTCAGCGCTCTGCATTAAATTATTTCGCTTTGCAATTAAATATCCATCCTGATCTATATTACTATCAATAAAACACTAAATCCACCATGCAGCTCGAAACCATCACTCCTCCTAGATCATGCTTCAAAGTTCTGCTTAAGTTCTGTTCTTCTCTTCACTTTTTTTCTTCCACTGCATTCTCACATACAAAATTTCCTCTCATCAGCGTACATTACGCTCTTCGTGAAGTTAAAATCTTTTTTTAACGGACGTGGACTTCTGCGAATTTGACACGGTTTCCAGATTTTCCTTTGAAACGCAAGGTTTTTTCCTTGCTGTTCGAACATGAATTTCATGTTTTCGTGAATCGCACGGACTGTTTCTGTATCCACTTACGAGGTTTGACCCAAAAGTAACGAGACTACTTTTACAACAATTTATTTATTGCAGATATTTACAAATAATGATTAATCTCCTTCAAAGTACTGTCCATTAGAAGAAATGCACTTGTCCAACCGTTTTTCCCACTGTTTGAAACACCCCTGGAACTCTTCAGCTGTGATATTATCCAAAGTACTCGTCGAAGCCGTTATCGTCTCATCCAGAGTTAGAAATCGCCGCCCTTTCAATACTCTTTTCATTCAGGGAAATAACAAAAATCACACGGAGTCAGGTCAGGAGAGTGAAGAGCATGGGGAATGAGTGTCATGCCTTTTGATGTCAAAAAGTGATGAATTCGAAGAGCTGTGTATGCAATTGCGTTGTCGCTGTCGCACTCTCTCGTTCAGTCGTCTCAAAACTCCCAAGTAATACTCTTGGCTCACCGTCTGAACTTTTGGGACAAATTTTTTGTGCACGATTCCCTTGATGTCAAAGACAGATCAACATGATCTCCACATTCGATCTGACCTGCCTGGTCTTTTTGGGAAGAGGTGAATTTGAAATCTTCCATTAACTAGGTACCTGCTTTGTCTTGGGGTCGTTATCCTATCACCTGTTATGACTCTAGACAGGAAGTTAGGATAATTTTCAAGCTCATTTTCAGCTCCTGGGACACAATCAGTCGGTTGTTTTTTTTTAATCTTCTGTTTGCAGTCGTGGAACAAATTTCGCCGAAACACGCCTCATGCCCAAGTCTTTGGTCAAAATGCGCTAAATTGAGCTCAAACTAGTACCAGTAGCTTTAGACTATCTTCATCAATTTTTACCCGAACATTTGAAACACTTTCATCTTTTCAGGTTTTTGAAGGACGACCAGTGCAAGGTTGGTCGTTGATGCTCAAATATCCACCATTGAAACAAAAAAAATCACTCAAACACTCGTGCACGACTAAGAGCTTCCTCTATAAGTTTTTTGCTAAACAAAATTCCAAACAAATTCGGTGTTCTTTAAAATTAGATATGATGATTTCGACCGTGATAAAAAAAAGCAATTTTGGAGGAATAATCACGTAGAGAGAACAAAAGCAGTTGTGGATGGCAGACAGCGAGCTACTGATTGGCAGAGAAAAAGGAGAGGGAAGTGACCTCAGTCATCTCTTCACCGTACCCCATATGAGGACACTGAGAGCAGTCTCGTTACTCGTACTTTTCCGCCGCCCCTCGTACATTCCCAAATGCACCTCTTCTTCCGTTGCAAGTTTGATGGCAATTATCTTTAGATTTTCTTTCACTCTCGTAGGTTGTGCTCTTTAAGCTTACTGCAGACAGTATTTTTTTTAATTTCTTATCCACCCTCATTGGTTGTAACAGCATATGCCGTACTTGTTAAATTTTCCTGTAACTCTTTACTGTTTTGTGAAAATAAATTTTAATCTTTTTTTTCTCTGCTGTAGTTTGACTCCTTTGGTGACTCATATCATCTCGAAATATTAAAAGTCAACTTAAGTGAAGAAGAAAAGCTGTCAGCCATTAACCGACGATAACTACTATATCCGTCCGGCCTGGTGTTACTCGAAATAATGAAAAAGTCTAAGCAGTGAAATTTTCTATGAGTTCACAGTTTCCTTATCACTGGCAGCAATTTTATTAAATACAGTGTGTTCCACAAAAAACGTGACTCATGCTTTTACTTTTAATACACTTTTACCAATTTGGCAATTAATTAGTTTTGTCATTAAAGTTTGAACGTTCGTCAAAGAAACATATTTAATACATGAGTGCCGCGTGCAAGCAGCGTTTCGAAATTGTATTTTTACTTACTCATCGCAAACGTCCTAAAATGAGTATAAAAGAGAAAGCAAAATATACGAAAAAGTGTTTCTTTTCTAATGAAGTGGATAAAGAAGTATAAAGAATGTGGGAATGTGGATGATGAGCCAGGTAGAGGCCGTACTAGAGGTACTTCGACAAGGGTTGATAAGGTGATTGTGAGATATTTCGGAAAAACCCAACGCTTTGTCTGAGGCAGGCTAGAGACAAACTTCTTAGAATAGGTGTTGGGGTCTCATTTGATACAAATAGACGGAGACTCCAAGAATCTGGCACAAAAAACCTAAGAACGAATCCTAAACCCCTAATGACTGTAACACAAGTAGAAAAAAGGCTAAGCTGGCCAAAGGAGAGTTCGCAACGTGATTGGAGCAAAGTAATATTTACCGACGAATCATCTTTTATTTTACCTACAAGGCGGAGGGCTTGGACAAAAAAATGGAAAACAATTTTTGCAGCGTCAGTTAAACGTCCAGCAAAAGTGCATGTTTATGGCTGCTTCTGAAAAAAGTGATTCGGGCAGCTAATTAATTTCACTAGAAACTTGGATGCTCAATTTATGTTCATTTTGTTTAAAAAAGGACTACTGAAGCTCTGCAGACTTATATGGAATTGAAAACGATGACTGCATTCTACAAGGGGATAATGATCCTAAGCATCGAAGTCGTCTCTGCACATCTTGGAAGGAGGAAAATGGAATACGAACGTTGAATTGGCCATCAAAGAATCCAGATGCAAGTCCCATTGAAAATGTGTGGTCGCTGATGAAGCTCAAACTAAAAGGGGGAAAAATGTCCAGTACACGGCAATTATACTCACCTTGAAACATATTTGGCGACATTTTAGTGTGGATTAAGCTCAAAAATTGAGCCAAAGTTGTCGCAGAAGATACGAAGCAATTATAAACAATAACGGCGATTAGACTCCGTATTGAAATAATTTGTGAAACTTGTAATACCGTATATTTAAGAAATAAATTGGAAACCATTAATTATTGAGTTTTTAATGCTTTTTTTTGTAAGGCACGTTTTTGTGTAACATACTATATCTTCAATTCTGCGAATATGCTCAACGCTCTTATTTAATGAAATAGAAGAAAAACCTCATATGTATGTACATGTTTAAAATATATTCAGTTTTGTAAAGATAATACTTCTTAAAACATACAGACAGTAAAACAATATTATACGGATAGGTGTATGAGTTTGCCCAACCGTAATTACTTTGACGCCAGGATGTCCGGAAAATCAGATGTAGCTATATGATATTATGAAGCATACCTTCTTGTCTCGGCTTTTACCTATGTACATATCACTCACAAAAAAACCTGTATCAAATATTAACCGTAAATGGAGTTTAGTAATTGATATAATGATAATGGTTGATATTAGTAAAATGATATGATTCAGCGAAACACAAACAACGGCATGACTCTCTCTCTCTTAAGCGAAAGGTCATCAATAAGGCATCAGTTAATGTCCACAATCATCGAAATGATGATGCCTCGAGGCCTACAATGTAATTGCTTCGTAATTATGACGGTGTCGCAAGAGGTGAAATTAATTTCAAATTTACCATTGTGCGTCGGAATAATTTTTATTCAAACTTCTCGTCCGTGATTACATGGAAATTACCTAGCAATCACGTGACTGATACTATTTGCTTCATTAAATCCATCTAAGCTTGAAAATCATAAAAAAAATATTGTTACGCCCACGAATACCTAATAATCTTACATCTTGGTTATCTTAAAATTTCTCTCTATACACACCTCTATCGTCGTTGACCAAGTATTTGCTCTCAAATTAATGAATAGCCTTCTTGCCATCAAAGCCAGAATAATGCCTACTCACCTGTATTGTGTCGATTGCATGGAACGAACGGGCACACACGGGATATGAATGCACTATTCAAATTTGATTACGCTTCAGCTTACATGAAAAGCAGCGGCGGCGCACAATAATTCCACTAATGACCATTTCATTGTATGTTGCAGTGCAGTCCTCTATCCATACCCAGATCCAACTCAAAGGGAAGCGCGGTGCTGATAATGGCTTTCCTGGATGAGCTTAAATAACGCAACTTCGAGTATATTGCTTTGTTTGCACAAATCTACTGATGTGACAATGTCCGGCACGGCGAAACGTGATGCGTGTGAAAGCCCACAAAAACCGCAATTTGCTGTAATTTCAAGCCGAATTTGTGCTAGTACTCAGCATTCATGCTTTATGTACGTAGCTTATCTCAGCTATGCCGTTCGTTTCATTCATTTCGAATCGAAAATAAACAAAATATAGCAGAAAAAAATGTATAAAATCAAATGAATTTTAGATTGGGATTTGTTAAAAAACCATTCACCACGCAATAACGCGATTATTATTAAATTACAATTTTCACCTGTCTGGGAACAGTTTTATCATGGGCTATTGGATTATGTAAGGCTGTAACAACCGGCAGTGTATTTTGTATGGTACGGTTGATTTTATTGCAATCAAAAACGACAGGGGAGTTGGTTGTACAAAAGGGCCCATTTCCATTATAGTCGAGTAAATAAATCATAGAGAAATAACAGTGTTAATGACCATTATCATGTACGCCCGTGAAGTAACTGTAACTAGTGCATTTATTATTACTCAAGTCAGATTAATGTTATGACATTTAATGTTTTTTTTGCATGTAGAATCCATCAAATCAAGAAGTAGCTTCATACCTACTGAATTTTGTTGTTGTTTGTTCTTTGAGTGGGGAATCATATGGAAGCTTAGGAAAAGGATGTAATGAAATTGTGGAAATATCGTATTCATATTCCTCTTTCATTGATTGAAAGAACACGAAATTACACTCTGGTCTGTACCGTTCTTTCACTACAATTTCTACCTAGCAAGTACAGAAAAACCACACCACTCACTTTGTTGAGCCAAATGAAAACGAGCAGGAAAAATGAAAATGTAGCGTAATTGTACAATATCTCAAATTTTTGAAACGACCTAACGTCGGACTAGTGAAAAATGAGGAAGTTAAAGTCAGCAGCTGTATTCAGGGGCGGTGCGAGCAGACAGAGATATTTCAAGTTTCTGAGGAATAGTATTTAAAATTAAATTTCGGTTGCGTGAATATAATTAGTATAGGTGCTTAAGTCTGAATGATTTTTCGTCGAATAATAGGTTTGTATTGTTGTTGTTTTTGTTAGGTTAAATGCAGACGTCCTAAGTGATGAATAGTTGAATTAAAAATTAAAAGATCTGGGTCGGTGGTGGCAACTTTAAAAGCACTATCAGTCGTAATAATCATTGCACTAGACAGACTGTGCATGCTACAGTGGATAAATTCTAGTCAACAAATTCACGATTGATTGTTCCTGTGCCAGTAAAAAACGAACCGGCCGAAAGACCGAAAATATCTCAGTCGTAGGTGCATCAGCTCAAAATGAGCCAAATCAGTCGATTTCACGCTCTCTCAGTCCTCATTGTGGGAATCTCTCAATCCGCATTGTAACGAATTTGACTTAAAGATCTTGGCCTTAACATAATATGGAAAGAACGGCATTGTACGAAATTTACCTGATGGCAGAGAATGGTAGGGAGTGCAGGATTTACCATCAGCTGGTACCTAATGCTGCCTCTTCACTGTGGGCCATCATCGGCCACTGCAATGGTCGGAATGATGGCCACAATGAAGCCACCACCACAATATACACACTGGGCCACTAGATGGGCCAGTCATGATTTTTCGGTTGCGCATGATGGCCCGCTTTGATGTGTGTGAAAAACCGCTCCGAAACCCATCCTCGGCCATCGCCATTTCCATGCTTCGCCACTGTCGGCCACTGCAAGCCATCGCCCGTATACACAATGGGCCACATGATGGCCCACAGTGAGGAGGCAGCATAAGAAGAACCAAAACCAAGTAAGTTCACTTTATCATACGCAAAACTGAGAAAAGCATACACTCAAATGACAGGTGAGATTGTATATATCGGCATAGCTGATAGGTGAGAGTGTGCTGGCGTGCGTATAATCCCATCAACAAAAAGTAAGCGCAGCAAACATTCGCTGGCAACAAACTAAATTCTCTGTAGTGGATTACAGCGCTGCCAGATTTGGCGATTTATCGCCATTTTGGTTACTTGAATCAGTCATTTGGCGTTGATATTTACGCCCTGGCGGTTGGCTACATTTTTGGCTACTTGAATGGTGAATATTGCATAACATTTATACAGCTTACTCGAAAATTTAAAAATTGATGCCACATTCGATGTTTGATTGAATATGTTTACATTTTCAGTTTATTTTCAAGATTTTCAACTAGCTCTAGAATGTCAATATTATTGTACAATATTACGAATTAGACAATAATATTCTCAGTCTGTGGATGATATGAAAAGATCATGCAATATATTGAATAAAAAGAAGAAATAGAATATTTTTTTGCACAATACTAATAATACTGTATAGTGTTAATATTGCGCAATATTGACTTAATTTTCTGTCGACTTTCATCGGGTGAAGTTCAAAGGATGCGTTGTTTACAAATTAGAAGTAATAGAGCCACTATAATCAGCATGTGTTCCGATGAAAAGTCCGCAAGGAAATTTTTATCGGAAGTGATTGAAGTTTACCGTAGCTTATCTGCAACTCCTGTTATGGATAGGGGGAGCTTTTGTTGTTTCCAATGCGTCTGCAGTGGATAATATTGTTTTGTTATAGATAGGGGGAGCAAAAAAACACGCCAAATGTTGTTAATTTTGGTAGCAAATACATTTATTTATGAAAAAACCAACAGCCATTCATTATTATTCCAGTTTTTCTTCAAAATTTTCATATGGTTTTATGTGCCATTATATGAGAGCAAGCTTAAATTTCTTAAGTAATTTCCTAAAAAAAAATTCCCTCAGGGTCGATGGCCAAGCAAATCGGCTTACCAGATCCTTAAACCGCGGAGTATGTGAGGTTTGACTCATCAGCAAAAGACTTTCCACAAGCCAACGAAGTTCCGAGTCGGGACCTGTCTAAGTACTGCTTCAACCCGGTCGTGCCAACTGACGTATCAACAACCACGGACTTCAAAATCTACCAAAACTCATGGTTTAGTAAGGCAACCCTCTTCTCGTTTTTCAACATATGTTAAAACTGCGCACCAGTGCTCTTCGTTTCGCAGCATTGCATCCACAATCGTCTCAGGAGATACCAGGCTAAGCGTGGATTCAATGGTGTGCCCCAAACTTACGAAGTGACTGATCACAAAGAGCGCGCGCTGTTATCCTACTCGGCCACACATTATCAGGAGTGTGGTGGTAGGGTAGAAAGGTAAAAATTTACTTCTCCGTAGCTGCGGTTAACCGAAAGCTCAATAAGACCGATTAGCTTAGCCGCGTGCTACGTCCTTTATCATTTTCACTCCAACGTTGCTGCCAAAGTTGGAAACTTTGCGTTCACGCGGATGTCAGAGCCTCATGCCTCATTTGAGCGAGAGAGATACTCTTCACAGCATGACTTGCGCTAGTAGATCTATTAAGATGACTACCGATACTACCGGGCGATACGCAGGGCAGTTTTGCGCTAGAAACTGACAATGCGCTTCTGAAACTTCTTATTTCGGAGTGAATCTCCAATATTTTCGGCTCCATATAGCAAAATGAAATTGGTCGTTACCATCAGCAGCTTCCGTCTTGTCTCACTGGGTCCGCTGATGCTGGCCACTAGTCTACTTAGTGAACTGACAACTACTAGAGTCCTGTCTCATGCCCTGACGTCAGCTTGGTGACCAGAGTCCCTCCCAATTACCTGGCCGGCTTGCTGGTCTGGACCGCAGTTTGCTTCCTTATGACAATCTCCGTATTTGGGACTGCCAACTGGAGGCCGTGAACGGTCATCCACCGCTCCACCCTCCTCATGGCTTGTTTGAGTCTTAGTTGAGCGAAGTGTGCAAATCTGGTAGTGATTTAGTGAAGAGAAAGCAGCTCATAATTATAGCCACCCCAATAATCTAAATAACTGCTTCAACTGATTTTTCTTTGTCACAAACGTGACATCAAGTATGAATTTTTTTCTTCTAAATCCTCCACAAATATAGACTGAAAGTATTAAATTGAAAATCCCCAATTTTCGTAGCGACTCAATGACTGTCGATTGACTTCACGCCATGTGATAACTATCTGCTCTTTGTTCATTCAACTATAAAATTGATGATTGAAAAACAAAACCACCACTTTCCACATAATTGTATGCTTTGCGTATTCTTACCGATCGAGAACAGAGACTAATTCGTTTAATTCACGTTTTTGCTTTCCACCCGTTCCTACTCGTATTTCATTTGTTTCTTCCGACGTTGACACATCATTTAATGGCCGACTGCTCCAACTAACGATATATACTTATTTTTTGTTCATTTCTGTTATGTTACATTCACGTTTCTAATATTCGGAAAATTCTCTCTTCCCACCAGGTGTCGGAGTGATATTGGTAACGGTCAGCGGAGCAGCGTGGCGTATGACCGCACCAGGTGGTCCACCGTGCCTTGGCCTAGGTTCAACCGTTGATTTAGCCCGTTGTGGACGACGTCCGTGCAATAGTCGTGGTGCGCCGCATGGTCTCCTGTACCCGGAATTTCAGCATAGGCCACCGCCACCCTCGTATCAAGCCAGCATGCAGGAGTATCGACTCAGGTAATTAATCACTTCCTAGTTTCCTGGTTTCAATTTCCACGAAGATTTGTTACGGACTCGTTTATTTTGTGTGTTTTGTGTGAACAACAGCAAATGGATGTATTGTGTGGTAAAGTATCCTGGGAATGATTGTAGAAAGTCCCGGCAGAATAATTTGAATATTTTAATTAATTGAGCATCTGTTATATTGTGTTCTCCCACACTGGGCGCCAGATTTTATCATCTGTTGTGGCCGCCTTTGGCAACTTTTAATATTCTTGAAAAGATAATTTGCTCATCAGAGTGGAAAATCATCGTTTTTCATTCTTGCATTGCGCTCTTTTAATGCTTCCACCCCAATTCCAAGCGAACTATGAAATCACCTATTTTAATAATTTAATGGCAAGTCCTGAAATATTCAACCATTTTCCAGCATCTCATTCAAAGTAGCATACTTCAAAGAAAATATTATTGATGAGATTGACTCACCCATCGACCTGTCATCGGCAGATCTGAAACTTTAATAAACCTCCCTGCGAATGTCAAAGTGTTTTCCAAGAACTGACGTTCAGTGTGTGGCCTGCCTGTGTGCTGATAAATACATGTGTATCAAATTCCATTCGTGTGACTGAAGTTTTTCTTCGATTCACCCGTCGTACATTTGTTCGATGAACTTGAGATATGGTCGACGGTAGCCGATGACTATGACAAGGACAGCCATTTGATGTGGCTGTGCGGCTTTGTTCCTTCCGCTTGAATCGTAACTTCTTTTCATCCTGTCGAACGAACGAACGAATGTACGTCCGAACGAAGAAAGACCTGATATCAAATGAATGAGTTCTAACCCCCTAGAGTTCAATATTCTTCTCGTATATTACAGATTACTACTTCTGGACCGGGATCGGCAAAATGGCGTTGTACGAGGCGGTTCGCCCCCACCTACATATCGATCGCATGCTGGCAGCTTGCTAAGGTAACATTTCTAGTAAATTTTCTAAAGATTCGCATCAACAGAAACGCTAAAAGAACGTCATTTGAACATATACATCCAGTTAGCTTCTAGAGTAATAGAGAGGAGAGCAAGGTGTTCGGGGCCGATGTCCTCGAAGGATAGCAGGCACGCCTGTAGGTTGGCGACGCCAGAATACCGATAAAACCTTGGGAGAATGTTTTCGTCGTTGTTGCATGTCACATAAATTCGCAAGTTTGTAATGAATTACATTCAGCCGCCGGAGGAAGTTGGCTGCTAAGGGTGGAGGAGATGGAGTTGTGAATGCGAGGGAAAAAAGTCCTAATTCAAATCTCGATAGGATCGCATTGTTCCGTGTACGGTGGCATTGTTGAAGCGTGAACGTATGTTTGGTAGGCGGCTGTGTCGACAAACGGACGTGCGAAAGCGTGCTGCTGGGAACAAAAAAAGGGTGCTATTTTAGGATGTATTGACTTTGGAAGTGCTGGAAAACATTGAAAGACAAACATTGAATTATACATTCAGTATATACGAAATATATTATCTGGTCGACGTTTGTGTATAGTCAAGTGAAATAAGCTGACAAATTGATTGAAAATAGGATTAGTTTTGTTGGCACCAGACTTTAAGTCTTTAGTGTTTTGTAACGGAAAATACCTGGACAGAAAAAATGAAGGCTTTGTTCTGCCAATAATCAATTTATTTGATAAACCCGAGCCTGCGTGTATGAAACGTTAATGCATCTTTCACTTCATTCGCAGTGACACTAATATTTACTTCCAATGCGATTTCCTTGACTGACTACCAGCATCATACAAACCCCACCGATAAATTCGACACATCAACATAAGTTTTTATGGGCTTCTTCGTCCAGACTAAGTACATGTGCCTAAGCGATGACATTTCTGTTATCCTTGATAAAACTTGATAGACTGCCGCAACGAACCATGAGATTAAGCGGAAACACTTTTATGGACACTCTCTGGAGAATGGACCACCAGGCAACCAACTAACCAGCCCAAGAACAAGATTCGCCTCTAACTTCGCTCAAACCCGGCACTTTGTTTCGTGTAAATTGGTTTCGACATTGGCTCCTACGCCCCCCAAACACACAATAAACACAATCGCCGGGAAAAGAACGATTAAGATCCTTGCGAACATGTGCTAATGGGAAAGCGGGCGAGAAAAAATCCATGGAGATTTTGCGAGAGTCTGATTCTCAGGGGAGATTTTCTACCGCTCTGCTTTAGTTTCTTAATTTTTTTTCCCGGGGTCGTTCTCACTTTTGCTGGTAGGTAATTACTCCGTGAGCTGGTCTCATTAATGCTGAGTGCTCTTCTTTTCCCGTGGTAATTGCCCGGACGTCTTTTCGACCATTTGTTCAAGTGATCGAAGTAAGGGAGTGTGGGCGGCGATTTGACGGGATGGACTTGGATGCAATGAGTCTTTTTGAGGAAAAATAGTGTTGGCAGATTAATGGTCTTAAGTAGGCAGGAAATCGTTCTTTATTATCCTGCTATTTACGAGATTACGTTTGGCAACGTGCTTATACGATGCAGGGAAAAAGGATTGTGGTGTTATATTCTTTGAGGTATTAAATGAAATCAGATTAGTATTGTGTGAGCAGAGTAGTAGACTTTGCACATGGATTAAAGTCCAGAGAATGATGTGAAAACTATCGATCAATGAAGGCATTAATTCTGTCAGGTGAATAGATTTCTTTGGAAAAAAGCTCTGAAAATTATGAGTTGTAACAAAAGAGATTTCTATTTACGATAAGTTGAAGTGATTTTAATGCACTCATCTGTTTTATTATGAAACATGCTCGAAAGAAAGAATGAATAAAGATTTTCAATGAAAAAATGGCATTATACAGAAGTATTTGTAACCAGCTAATATGAAAGTAAATCAATAAGTATCCGCCTTTGAAGACAGACGGCTTTACTATTGTTGGCAAAGTTGGCATTATCATCGTGCTCTAACATCTTTTAAATGACGTCATACAACATTTTAGAGTGATTTATTGGTTACTTTTGATTTGACAGCTGTTCGTATTAAACGTATTTTTTGATCCAATCAAAAAAGAGCAATATTGGTTCGTTATTCAATTTAAATTTTTGGATGGAAAAACGTATCAACAAATAAAAGCGAAGTTGAAAGCTGTCTATGGGGACAATTCACCATCTACGACAACCGTGAGATAATGGTTCAATGAGTTTAAACGTGGCCGTACATCTGTTTTTGATGAGAAATCCCCAGGCCGCCCTGCAGTCGTGGTTACTGAGGCAATCTTTGAAAAGGTCCACGATATGATTTTCACCAATCGCTGAACGAAAGTGCTGGTAGTAGCAGAGGTCATAAGTGTGTCGTACGGAATAGCAATCAACATTACACAAGAGAAGCTAAGAATGAGAAAGAAGTCGGCTCGATAGATGCCGCGATTGCTCACGGTGGACAGCAAGTTGATACGACTGCCAATTTCGAAGCAGAGTGTGAACATCTTTAAGCGAAGTCCACAGGAATTTTCGCGTCGAATCGTCACCGTTGATGAAACTTGGATTCTGCTCCGAAGAAAGCAAAAACCGTCCTATTAGGCGCAAAGGTCATGACCACGATTTTTAGGAATTCAAAGAGAATAATCCTCTTGGACTTTTTGGAGAAAATATACAAAATCAAAAGGCAGTAATATATTGAGCTAGTGGGTCGATTCGATGAGATATTGAAAGGAACACTTCCCCATTTGGAAAAAAACTGCTGTTCCATCGCGGTATTAATTCAAATTGTATTAATTGCGCTACGAATTGCTGCCGCATCCACTGTACTTGCCCAAACTTTCTGTGCCCCAACCTTAAAAACTCACTCGAGGGAAAGAAATTCTGCTCGTAGAAGGAGGTCATCGTCGAAACAAAAGCCTATTTTGAGGAATATGGCAAATCAATTTTTTTGAAGGGATTAAAGAAATGGCAGAGGCTTTGGGAATAGTGTATTGTCATCAAACGAGGTAGCTTGGAAAAATATAAAAAAAAATCTGAAATACATGTTCAAAGTTATGTACTGAATTTGCCAAAAACCTTCTAATATATTTCATATTAAACTCTTCAATGATCAAACTGCCTGCGAATATTTATCAAAGAATCACCCAAAAGCTGTTGAATATATTTCTTTGTTTTTTATCCAATCTATAAACAGCATGTATGTGGGGTCGTGGGGTGCAAAATAGTATTAGGGTAGAATTGAAACTTTTCCATAAGAAAACATATGAGTAAATTTGCTCATGAATCCTTAACAACCTTCCATATATTTTTCTACTCAAAATACATGCTGGCTCAAATATTTTCTTCACCATTTTTTGAAACATTACTGCAGCATGACACAACACCTCTCATTTATTCCTTCATTCTATCGTTCTACTACCATATTTCCATTCAAACTAATTTAAAATTTTCCATCCCAGAATGCTTGTAGATCCTGATATTAATCAATTCGCTTATTCATTCACCAAATTCTACGCCAGCTCGATACAATAAGGTATAGAACAGAGCACGACGCGGCATATTTCATAAACATAAACACTTTGCAGCTATCATTAATATTCATCGAAACAGCGATGAAGTTGCGAATTGAATTCAAAATTATGATGGTTCGCTATTGTATCGAAATACAAACATAAACCGACAGTTTTGGTATCGGATATGATGATTTCCGTGAAATTTTGAAATAGGTATTCAGGATTAGTGATGAGTACTAGAAGAATTGTGATGAATAATACTTGAGTTCAAAATGAGAAATGCGTTTGCGGTTTTAGGAACGATCGAAAACGGGATGAGTATTTGAAGCTATTCACTAAAAACCACATCACCAAATTAGGAATTATATGTTTCTGGCAATTCGTTCAGCGATTTCTTTGCGATTTATTTTTACGACTTAGTACTGTCTAAATCAAACTTTGTTAACCATCTCTTTATTTTAGGGCACCTCTGAGCACGACAGGACGAAACGGTGGAAACGGATCCGAATACAGTCTACCGCCTAGCTATCGATCTCGCAGCGTCAACACAAATACCAACACAAGCAGTATATCACGCCCGTCGGTAGCTGGTCACGGAGAGAATTCAATGGAGTCATTGAACAGTACTTGTGCGCCTAATCGAAGCAACCAGAACACACTATCGTCGAGATCAGACAATGGAACCGTGTTACAAAACAACACAACGGCTACGACGGCAACAACAACCACACTCATGGACAATTTTCCAGGCACGATATCCCTGATTCCTGAATCAACAGCGTCTTCGATTGCAGTCACCTATCCAAGCAGTGCGTCAACGACAGTTCTATCGTCGTCATCGACCACAACCGCCATTGCAACAACGACAACAATACCAACAACCAAAGAATCGGTGCACACGATAGCGATAGAAGCTGCTGGTGCTACGCGGCATAGCCAACAACAACAACTGCAACAGTTTTCATTCAATCCAAGCCAAAACCTTAACGACAAACTTAATCCTAGAGTTACTAATAGTAATAATAACAATAACGTTAATTGTAATAACAGTAGTAAGACTAGTAATTCAATGAATAGCAGTAGTAGTACTAGTATTAATTGTACAAAGTCTCATGGTAGTCCTGCGCGGATGATGTCATCGCCGTTTATGAGCACGATATCCTCGAACCTAACAAATGTCTCGGCCACGACACCCAAGGACGAACAGACACCGGCAGCTGGTAGCAGTCGAAAGGAGCTGGTCACAATTGTGACTATTTCGTCGTCGTCACAGGAACCGGAAACGTCTGCATCGGAAATGGAAATTCTAGCGCATTTGTAGCGTATTCTGAGAAGGCTAAGGAAAAGTCATTGAAAATGCTGTTTCATAGTAGGTCCTATAAGAAAATTTTAAGTTTTTAATAATTTCTATGAGAAAATTTGCTGAAATTTGCTACTTTGTATGTTCCATTCAAAGTCAAAGAGAATTTTTTAATACACTTTACAAAGTCTGTCCCAAAACATCACAGAAAATTCTAGTCTGTTCGTATTTGGAACGTTTCTGTATTCCAAAATAAAATGTGTATTTATATAGCACCATAAATGGGAAGTCAGGTTTTGTTCAACAGGTTTACTACATGCAATTAACTTTCAAAAAAGAGAAACTTGGAATCCTTAAAGCTATTACAACAATTCAGCCATCAAGTTCATATTAAGATATCACTTCACGTGAATGAGTTCAAACAGTTTTTTTCGAGAAAAAGCTAAAATTTTCATTATCTTCTCAGTTTGTACTCATTAATGTTTTTCACTCTCACTTTATTATTAATTTTTGAAGAAAAAAAAATGCAACCACAAATTTTGTTAAATCACATTTCAACTATTTAGGGTCCAAACAACATTAATGGACTGAAATCATTTTAAAATTCATTCAATCTTTTAATAAAAACAGAGTAGTATTATTCGAACTCATTCCTCTTTTTTTTAAATGAAAGAGCTTGGAATTCTAAGTCTAATATAATTTCAAATTTCATTCCGACCAGTTTTTTTCTTGTACCACAGATTTTGAATGTTGAATCTATTGACTTATCTGATACTTTCTTGATCTTTCAGAGGCAATCTTCTCTCTTTTTAAGTGTCCAAAACCAACCTATTAAATAAAATCTTCAAGGAAAACAATCCTTTTATCAAAAACGTGATAAGAACTTCAATTAAAATCTAGGTTTTAGAATATTACACCAACTCGCCTTATCCCAAAATAATGAGCAAGTACCATTAACTCTATGAATTGCACTTTCATTTCACCTACTCAGTTGTTATTTGAATTAAAACCATAATCAGATGCAAGCATTTTCTATTGACTAATTTTTCCTGGCAAAGCAAATTCTTATATTTATGTGCATAACTGTAATAAAGTATAAGATTCGTGATAATATAATGAAAAGAAGAATTACTGATTTATGTTGAAAAATTTCTACAACAAAAAAATAACGTCTTTAGAAGGCAAGCTGATTTAAAAACCAACTACAAAACAGAAATTCAGAATTACTGCATAATCCAAACTTGCGTCAAAATTTGAAATGAAAAAAAACTGGTGAAAATTACAATCGATCAGAAAATATTACAGGATAGCGCAAATAGCGTCAAATACTGCAGGCAAAAAATCAATTCCATAAAAAATATATAGCTCAAAAGGATTTACATAAACAATTTCCGCTCAACCTCCCAAAGCTATTTCATAACCCTGTAAAGTATCATATATATGTATATATTTTTAAAAACCGAATTGAATTAATAGCTCATTACACTACTCCTTTATGACGCATAAAATTCAGAGAAAAAAAAACACAAAATCGAGAAAAATGTGAAAATATCTAGAAATATTAATAATCGAATTCTATAAACGAACAATATAATCCCTATGTCTGATTTCAGTTTTAGTTAGTTTTGATAAAATTTAATGATGAAATCCTTATGATAAAATCCTAATGATAATGTATAGAAAGAATATGATAATGAATGAACGTACGTACGTATAATTTTTTGAATGCGGTATTATATTTTAGATATTTCATCTCTCCTACACTACTCAAAATACATAAACATTGACGTGCACATATGTATGGATGCGCGTGCATTTCAGAATATATGTAACTTGGATTGTGTATTGTTTTATAATCATTTTGTAATATTCATTTCCTAGCTGTTTTCTGTGCCGCTCTGTATATATTGTATTGTTTGGTAACATGAAAAATGAAGAATTACTAAAAATAAACGTTAATCTGAAAAGTTGTTAAAGAAATTGTTTTGAATTCGTGTGGAATTAGTGGAAGTTGAAGGTAGGTATTCAAAAATAATTCGAAAAAATCATACAGTAGGTAGAGTTATCAAGTTTAATGAAAACTTTAAAGCACTCCAGTGCAAAGTAAATGGCAGTTAGGGTAATGCCATTAGGTAGATACTATAGTGGCCTCTTTTGAATGGATGTACAACTAACTATTTGAACAGCAACAAAAGAATGGGCAATTGTGGACGAAAGTTAAGGCAATAATAAATATTTGGCTCTCTGGAAGTTGGAAATTTATTTAACGATAATTGTTATAATTTTGACAGCTCTGTTGACTATAGTTCACCACATCATGATGCTGTCTCTATAGACTGATTTCGACTTAAAGCTGATTGTCTTCGAATTGATTCTGCAAAATTTAGCTTGAAAATAAGCAAGAATGGTACTCATTTCTTAGCATGAAAAACTGCTTGAAAGTTGCTTTCGCTTTGAAAATACAGCTAGAAATGACATATGTCTCTACTTATTTCACGCCAATTTAGTATGTGCAGGTCATTCTTTCGAGCTAAAAAGTGACATTTCATGTCAATTAGTGTTTGTATTTGAATATTGAATTGTGCTGAAGTCTTTTCAATAAAAACATCGAGGATTTCATCGAAATTTTCAGCGATTAAATGTTGTTTAAAGCTACCATTCGAAACATTTTCAAAACTCGGTAAATTTAAACATTTGTTCATTATTTTTATTGTCCATGATTTGCATTTCAGTATATAATGGATGCATTTGCTGATAAAATATTTACGAAAATGTTTGGTGCTGGAAACCTTCAATTAGTAACATAGCCAAAAATATACCAAATCTGCTTCACGTTCCACCCTGTGAATTTTGTTTTGATTGAATGACTGCGCTGAAAGTTATAAGGGTGAAAAAAAATTTGACGGTCAAAACTTTTCAAATTTTTTAAACGCTAATATCTTATGTTAATGGTTATTGCAGAAAAAATTACCATAGCTGGCAACTCTATTTTAATTTTTCAACCAAACTTCTACCAAATATGTCTTAAAGTATGGTTTAAATACCGTGTGAATTTCATTAACATTTGTTGACTGAATCGCAGATTATAGGCTAAAAAACAGTTTTCTTTTCGCAGTGAAACTTCAAGATGGCACCACTGCAACGGAGTTGCCCGCATTTCAAATTCACTTCTATCAGGCTTGGTCCTAGTTAATACGAACATACTTTGGGCCATTTCACGTGCCCCGGTACCACGCTCCATGCGACTTTAATGCATTGAAATTCACCTACCTCCTAAACTGCTGGCCATCCCATTCTAAAACTTTTACGATAAAATAAGTATACTTTAAGCTTTGTTTTGTTATAAAAATAAACAAAATTAACCTGGTCCAAATTATTCAAATTGCAAGTTAAAGTGTCTACATCCGGTTCCACACTGGAAAAAAAAAATTGTTTTTCAAATATAATTTCAAAACTACAAAGAACAGCTAATTTTCTATACCAATAAATATATTTAATGTTTTTTAGATTTGGTTTTGAATCTCAGAATCCGCTTTCAAAAAAACCTTTTATCAATTTCGTCAATTATTCAGAAGCTCATAACTCGGCAACTAAACCTCATAGAAACAAAAACTTGTGCATCCACATTCATATCTTCTAGAAGTACCATTATGCACAATATGAACGAAATCCAGAACCTCGATTTTTTTCGTTGTCCGCTTCACGTGAAATGTCCCTTTGTCAATTTCATAATGATCTGATCGTCCGGTCGTCAGTTCTTGTCAACAGAAATTTCAAGTGCTGAAATTAGAAGTGATGATGGGTTGTCGTTCTTGTGCAAATTCTAATTTTCAAAATTTCACATTGACATGATGGACAAAGGTTAAACTTTATCAATAATTTGAATTTTTAGTTAAAAAGCAAACATTTTTCAAGAGGGTTAAGGATTTGAAGGTTTTTTTTACGTGCCTGCCTTAGCTACAAGGTTCCCTGCATAATTTAGAAAGCCAATCTACGCATAGTTTTAGTAAACATAAATACACTCTGTGAATTTCACCATGATCCAATGTTTCTGTCAGAAGTTATGATAAATCAAAATTTAAAAAAAAAACTTGGCCTCCGTTTAGGCACTCAGCATCCACCTAGGGCTCATAACTTCCAATTTTTTATCATGGACAAGCATACAACATAATTAGTTTTCATTTTCAATACTTATTTCTAACAATGAGCTCTGCAATGATAAATAGGGGTACCTGAAAATTCACTAAAATACCCGCCGCCGTCAAAGGGTTAAACATATCTTTATTCCAGCATTTCATGACCTTACTACCAATATACACCTATGTTTTCTGAAAATCTCTGCTCAATCGGATCGGTCACTCCTGCGATTATCTCCCTTAATATTAATATATAAAAGCAAGTATTTTGGAACTATACGAGTATATACTCGTATCGAGTATTTTAGTACTTGCAAGTATTTGTGTCTCGCGTACGAAATACTCGTGAGTATGAAATCACTTGCAAGTATGAAATACGGGTGCATATTATTACGTCATACTATTACGTCACTGTTTGATTGAAATGAATCAAATGGACGAAATTCTTGATTACATGTATAGTCCACAAAAATATTCGTACCTAGTATTTTTGAATTTCGTACTAGGTACTGGCTGTTCCAAAAAAATACCTGTTCCATATACCTGTTCCAGTATGTACGCTTCACCTCTAGTAAATACCTCTCTCTATCCATATGTTGCATTTCTTGCGTATCGTATCCCTGTTGCATATCATTCACTAAACGGATCCGGTGTCCACAATACTCAATATCCCATGTATCATCAATACGATCCGTTTGCAAAAAGCTCGATACGCGGCTGCAATATTTTTATTCACTAATCGACGCTGTGGAATGCAACTTGTCCAAATATGGCTCCACTTCATATTGTATCACTCGACGGTAAGAAACCGCCAAATGACCGATCGAGTTCGTTGCGTTTCTTTGCATCATATTTTGATACGGAACGACGATACGTTTGTCGTATCCATTGATACGCAACGGCGATACGATACGCGAAAATGCAACATATGGATACCTACCTTAAAAGCGAATAGCAAGAAATGCTTCTGAATAGATTCAAATCTATGGCTGTGAATTTCAAAAACTGGGTTTCAGATAATGCAAGCATACTCAAGAAGAGGGCGAACGAGGTTCTGAAACTCCCTGGCGCGTCGTTTAATGAAGCCAAGTCGTTTACTTGCTTGAGAGATCATTTTGTCGTAATGAAACTTAAAGCGGAGCTCTCCCTCCAGCATTACACCGAGGCATAGCTTAAGAACTATATATAGCTCGGAAAGTACGTGAATTGCAATACAATTGCGAGAAGTAGATAGCAATATCCAAGTCCAAGTTGGAAAAAGACACAAAGTACCCCGCCAAGCAACCCTGCTACGATCAAATTCGTTTTTCATTCCCACTAGGCAATATACATGTGCTTTGCCAAAAAGACTATTTTAACTAATGGCGATTTATGCAATATTGATTTTCTCAAAACATTTTCTCAGTATTAAAATGGTAAGCGCTAAGGTAGTTAGTGCGGAATACTACTTTTGATGCCATTTGGCGAGTAAAAGGAATATCTCCGACACTTTTATGCAACCAAATACAGGGAATTTCGTTTGTTGCCAGTGAATGTTCGCTGCGCTTAGTTTCTTGATGGGATAATACGAACGCCAACACACTCTCACCTATCAGCTCACACGGATATATACATTCTCACCTGTCGTTTGTCAGTATGCTTTTCTCACTTTCGGATGTGATAAACTGAACTTATTTTGGTTTTGTCTCTTTTTACGTGCCAGCTGATGGTAAATCCTTCACTCCCTGCCAATCTCTCCCATCAATAAATCACGTTCTTTCAGTGCTATTTATTAGTACTTATGCTATGACCGAGATGTAAAATATTGTCGAACCTACTAAGTGCCGTATTGCTTAAAAAGCTTATCACATGACATTTTGCGATGTCGAGAGGTAGGTTGTTCATGCTGCACCAATATTCGAGCGAATTTAGTTTTAATTGAAAAAAGTTGGCGTCTGAAGGTGAGGCGTAGAGTAGATGAGGTACATCAGGTAAAACCTCTGACAAGTCTGATTTACAAATGTTAAAAAGCAAAGGGCCAAGATGGCTGCCTTGAGGTACACCTGAATTGACATGATTTTTTTTAGAGATAAGTCCATGGAATTTTACATGTTGTGAGCGGTTTTGGAGGTACGAGCTAGCCCCTCTTAGTAAAGATCCGGCAATTCCAAATTGCTGCAGCTTGGAAATCAAAATGGAGTGGTCAACACGGTCAAACGCTTTGCTAAAGTTAGTGTAGACAGCGTCAATTTGATTACCTTTCTTCATTTTACAAAGAATGATAATTGATAAATGATTGGACCAATTGGTGCAAAAGCGACCAAAAACATTGTAGTTAGCAATACTATCCGAATTTCGCAACCGAAATACGGCCAAATTTGGATTACATTATGCTTACATTTTTTTTTATAGACGATGTTTCAAGGTGGCGGTCTCTCAAAATAGCAAATTTTGGCTTTCTTGTGCGTTGAGGAATTTCATAAACACCTGAAAAAATCAGTTTGTTCTCACTCACGAAATTTCATTGGAACACAAGTTTCAAATTCACATGTCAGGAAAAACTCACAATGATCAAAATCACGACAAGTGGAACGATGGCGAACAAAATCAGAAAGATTAAAATCACAGCTATCAAAGTCACAGCGAAAAATCACTGATATCAAAATATCAAATCACAGTAAATGAAATATAAGTAGATAGAATCAAACCTTTTTTTGTGACCTTTAATCACAGTGATTTTGGTGGCAGTGATTTTTTGCTGTGATTTTGTGTTGTGATTTCATTCCTAGTAACTTCTTTCGTTGAGATTTCGTTCGTTTGTATTCCGTTCGCTTTGATTTCATTCAAACACCACAAACATTTCGAATCGACAGCACGCAGTTAAAATGGCAATAATGACGATCCCTGTCCACCTCCACCTCATTCAGCTCTGGAACTAGATATGGCAATCACGATCATTAAACAGCTCTCATGGTGACATTATAGTCCGGGGAAATGTAACATGGTGCTTCGGAAAAATAAGGGGAAAGCTGAATTTTGGTATGAACCTTGGTACTGGCGTGTTGAACAAAATGTCAAAAGTTCCTATCGATCCGAGTGCTGCGTCACTTTTTAAACGGGGTCAAAGGTAACCAAAAGTGACCTTTCCTAAATATCTCAGTAACGGTCACGTCTTCAGAAAAACAACGTACGACGAATTTGTAGCTTAGAAAATTTCCAACGAAAAATATTTTAAAACTTTTTCCTGTAACCATAACCGTTTTTGGGATATATTGATCTAAACATTTGTTACTAACAGCATCCTCTTTCTCACGGCATGTTAATATTATCCGATTTTGATTACGACTTGGCATGTTTTTGAGTTTGTTTTTCTTAAAGATTTGTTTTTCTTGAGATAAAATTAATAAAGTATTAATTGAAATTACACTGTTTAAAAGAAAAAAGAGTCTCTCAGTTGAAATGCTTAAAGCATGATTTTATCAAAAATTGTATGTTGAAAAAAATAGTATATTTGATCAAGAATATCTATTTTAAAATATTACTATCAAAAGTTTTTTTTGAAAATAACGTGTCACTTTGTGTTTAAAATACACAATTCACCATTGAACATCATATAATCACCATTACTTGAATTTTCAAAGTCAAGCATTTCACTGTCTGTATACATATGATGAAAATATCGTACCATAATTTAGGAGAAACAATCACTGCTACCAACATCTCGGGAACTTGTCCCTGAAACCCTTGTCATTGTTTGTTTAACTTTTAAGCTCACTGTATTACGAACCTGAAAAAGACCCCAAATCAGTTACTGTTACCCATCTAATGGCCAAATTTTTTTCTGAGCCGAATCAACGATATTTAATTACGCGAAATTAACGGATGAAATATCTGCTTTAGACTTAAAAAATTGAAGGGATAAAAGTTCATCTCTTCCACGTACCCTGGAAACCTTAAAGTAAAAGAGAAGGGATTATAAATTAAGAAGTATCATACGAAAGAATCTCAGTGTGATTGACAAAACAGCCAGATTAAAAATGAAAAGGGTTTAGTGGAAGTACAAAGACTTTTATTTAATTATCCAAAAAAAAAACTTCTTAGATTGACATAACAAATCAGAGCCATTTATTTGCGGACTTTTGTGTTGTTCTACTAACGCAAATCTAAGAATAAAATAAGTTAGAAATGTTTTTCTGGAAAATTATTTACATTGAACAAATGATATTTTGCCATTATTCTGCGTACTTTTTGCCAAAAAATTTGGAAACTAGAAAAATTCGGAAAATTTATGGAAACGAACTATTTTATTATAGCTTTCGTCTATGTTTTGCGATGACGAACAAGATAAAATATGTTTGTGTCTACATACGCATTTAATATTTGTATCCTTTGTAAGCATTACCTATCCATTTGCATTGCATGAATTTACTCAACCTCAAATTCGCAACACATTTTACAGCAATGATTATACCGTATAGCATTTCACTATAATCTAAATATACATCCTGAAAGCCCTATCTGAGTTTAAGGTCGAGTTCTTTTCAGATTAGCCGGGCTTGGTGAGTGACATCGGTTTAACCATTTTCCATTACATTTCACCTAAAAGTCAAGTACGACTGGAATATGGAGAAAACGAAGAAAAGAAATACCTCCTGAGCCGAAACCTAGAAGCGTATGCTAGTAGCTTAAATTAATTAAGGGTGACATGGTTCAGTTAGACTTGAGAGAACGCCTATCCGAACTCTCTGAAAAATTTAGCAACGATTTTAACATCGTCGTGTATTTACCTGAAGGCAAAGTGTTGCCAGACAGTACGAAAAATAGTTTTAAATCCTAAATAACATATATAATTATGTATATTATTATACTTGTTTATAACAAAAGCTTAAAAGATGAAAATGAACAATTTGTACTCGATGGAACTTTTTATACCCCTGCAATATATTTCATTGTGGACTGATTTTATTTTCAATTAAGTACATGATAAATAACAAAATAACCACAAATTCAGGAAAAATGAATTTTATTTTTTCCTCGGTCATATCTAAGACATAAAATCACCAAAAATACAAACATTTTTAAATTTCCATCCAAGCCTATTAAGTAGCCAACATGTTACCCCATAACTTAGTTCGAAAGAATTGCCCATAAAGATAACCGTTTCGTCAAGCAATTTTCTAAGTTAATGCAAAGAAATGAGAGCTAACGAAGAATTCTTCGGTAGCCATCCCAAATCAAGAAGAATTTTAATCTTAGAAAATCGGTCGGCTGTGTTTTTATGTCGCTATCTACAACATATATCTCTTCCTTCTTAAATAAAAAAGTGAGATAGTTTTTATGCATATTACTATATCAAAAATTGTTTTTCGTTTTGATTAGAAGTAATCTACATTTTCTCCAGATTCTTTATTTTCGAAGGATCAAAGTTTTTAGTTATTGTTGTAGCTAGATTTTTTCCAATCATTAACGTACTACCTATTTTTTTAAATTGAAGCATTACTTTTAATATGTTCCCCACAGTCATTATTTTGTACATGCAAGTTCAAAAACATCCACGAAAGAAAACTACCTCAATTAGAATCCACAGACTCTCAACAAATCTGCCAACCCTTACCGAATCTCATTCCCATCTCACGTTCGTACGTGCACTTCAACTTCACCTGCCCTAATAACAACTGAATTGCCGACCTTGGAGCTTTTTTTCAACTAAAAGTTTAATGTCAAGGTATCAGCATCCTTTCCAAATAATTCCAGCTACTGTCTCAACACAATTTCGCCAACGAAGGAAGTGTACGAGAACCTGCCGTTCGTGAAATCGTTCGCCACTACTAGGGGACATTTCGAATTCATGGCAACGTTGTACGTCAGAGCAAGCGTTTTTGATGTCGTGGATTGTTTTTCATGGACTTTATTACTCTTGTACAGACGTCACTTGGGTTTTATGGACGGCATAAGGACGAGCAAGACTGCAAACGCAAGAGGAAATGAAATGTGGTAGAGCATGTGGATTATAAATGGCGGATCAAAGACAGACTTATGTCGCTCAGTTGGATAGGAATGCAATGTTGGACTGTGAATACTGATAGAATCGCTTCTATGCGACATGTTTTGATAACATTTTGATAAAAGCGGAAGCTTTCACTACCCGCTACAGAATAGCTTCAATAATCTAATAATAGATTTCAACTGAAGAAGCCCTAAAACATTTTCGGCTTGGGTAGTTTAAGTTGATGACTCTGTTAAAGAGACACAATTCAGACTCATATTCAAACATTCTCAAAAGCAGAGACTAGAATGAAGACCTTGGTACTAAGTCGCTATTAATGGAGGGGAATTAGAAAATCTGAAGTTGGAATCGGAAAAACTAAAGTCAGAAGTATTACGAATAGCTACTATTCTCTGCTCAAATCTCTCCGATAGGACACTACCTTGTCGTGGTGGAATTGACCTGTGCATTTCAAGATAGAACACCGACAGTCCCTGGCGTATAGCATGCGGATGAATCGTAAGGATTTTATCATTGCAGGTGGTAGCCAAATTGAGTCTAGAGACCCATCTGTGCTGGGCGGGCTCAGAACGGCTGCGGCTCGTATTCTACAGACCCGAACCTCATGTATGACTAAAATGGAGAACCCTGGTTACAGTGTAAGCTCACGGGCTATTAGCGTGGAAGATTTCATGGCCAGCGAGTTTTTGAACTTGCTGAAAGAATTGCTTGTGAGTACAGATTCCGAAAAGTAAAATACAGCGTCAGCTGGAACTCGACGACAGCCGTGTCCGGGAAAAGGGGATTTTCAGTAAGCCGCAAATGGGCTTCGATATCAAGAAGAACACCACCATTGGTCTTGATGGTTTCAGCTTGGCGTTCGCATTTCACTAGAGTAGGTTCTCTGTACTCAAGGACAGATACCGAATAATGCTGAGCTACTTCTTTTAATCGCCTGCTTCCATGCATCTATTCTACTAGTATCTGTGGATATGTCTGTAGAATAAAACACAAAGATCCAGTGGTAATTCTCTAAAATCTTGTTGAATGAAAGATCAACAAAACAGAAGACGTGTTCTGGTTTCTAATTTGCTTGATGTCACCACACTCAGACAGCGTATAGCGGTCATTGTGCAGTGCCGGGAAAATGGTAGGCTGAAAAATATGATTGTTGCCTCAGCTGACTTTCCTGTTGACTCCCTACTTCTGCTGATAGCACATAAGCTTAAAGACCTGGTCCAGTACGCTGAACCGGAGAGACTGAAACTTTTAGTCAACTGCAATATTAACTTCCAGCACTCTGCTGGAGCAGAAACAAATATAACTCGAGAGGAGACAGACTCTTCCATTTTACAAATTCTGCGGAGCTTTTGACTTTAATCAGTGTGATTCCTCACAACCCTAACAGAAGGGTGGATTTAGATGTATCACCTTGTTTATCTGGAACAGTTAGATCAATAACAGGATCGTACTCTTTGATAACCGCTAGTTGATATTCTCTTGAACTACGGAGTATAAGACATAATGGAGACATAATATAAGAATAAATGCTGCAAAACTGTTTTTGAAGAAGCCGGGGTCTGTAGAATCTCGGGAAAAATACCAGGAAACTCCTAAGTTTAGCTTGCAGTGGGAACATTGTGCATGACAGGATCGCCTACAAAGCCTCGCAGATAACTTATAAAAATTTGGTGAGGTCTTCTAAGAGGGAATCATTCAGATCATTCTACAAGGAACTGGAAGGCAAGCGAAAAACGCCTAGGCTGTGCAAATTCCTGGAAAAGGACCATTTGGTTAAGTTGGACTAAATCCAAAAAAGAATCTATGCTGACATTACTTGATACTAACTTTCTGGATGGTTCAGTGATTGAAGGCATCTTTGTCTTTGACCGCATGTAGTTATATGGACCTGCAAGTTAGGCCGATAATTATGTACCTATTACTATTATGGAGCTCGAACTATTATGGAGCTATTGTATGCTCGTAAAAAGTTAGGCACGCTGTAAAGGACTGTGTCCCTGGATATTTGTGGTGCCATGAGTACTATTCCTGGTGCGACCATTGATCCGCTTCTCAGTCTGTCTCCACTCGACAATCAGATAGCTCAACTCAGGAAAAGACGATGTAAGAAACTGTTATATTAGAGATTCGTTTGGTAAGTACACTCAAGTACCTTTAGTCAGCTTCGGTAGTTAAGTAATTTTAGTGAGCAAAAGTGACAGACACTCCGAGATCTTCGTCAAAGACGGTTCAAAGACAGATAATAGATCTAGAACTGGTGTCTATCATTGAACGACAGGTCGGCCACAAAACCATTTTTCTGTTTTTCAAGCAGAAATATTCACTATATTGAAAGCTGCCTACTGAGCGGTTGAAGAAAAGTTTAGGGGAAACGCATGGCTATTTTCAGTGACAGTAAAGCTACGCTACCAACGCTACGTATACCTCTGACGATAATTGCCAAAGAGTGCAGGGCACGATTGAACTCTGTTGCCAGGTTCAACAAGCTACATCTGCTCTGGATTCCGGACACGGTTGTGTTGAAGGGAATGAGATTACTGACTTCATTGCGACAACTACATGCCAAATTTTTGAAGTGGGTGTTTGATGCCGACAAAGAGAGATGGTTGTCTTCTAATGGAGGCAAACATATTAAGGTTTTCCTCTCAGAGCCCCACCATGCGGCTGTGGGATACCTTCTTAATAAGAGCAATAAGTTTACAAAGTTGACTGGACACAGCCACCTTGGAGGACGCATGTACCGAATAGATGTTACACAGCATGACTTTTGTCCATCCTATCTAGAAGAGGCTACGGAGCATTTCCTCCGTGAATGCCCAATATATGTGCGTCTCAGATAACAATGATTCGGCTGGGATGTGGCGTATATGTAGATTATAGCCTTTTTACTCTATTATTGAGGCTAGGTTTACGAGTACAATGGATCTTTTAGTCTGAGTGCTTAGAGGTATCAGGTGCCACACTCAGAAATAAATGAGAGCATAGCATTAACGATTACTTTAACTGACTTTTCAAAGATCGAAATCAGACAGAAACCTCGCCCACTACCAAAAATTTACTGTGGTATCCCAGAAGCACTATTATAAAACTGGATAGCCTAAGAAAGTAGTGGGTATTTCAGAATGCCAGCGAAACAGCAGCTAATTGCAAAGTAAAAACGTTAAGCGTAGCATGAATATTTTATGGATCAGGGCTTTTAATTGATGGTGGGCATTTTTTTCCACTCCGATTACTATGGTATTAAAAGCACTGAGCTTTCATATTTAATCTGGTAAAAAACTGAAATGGACTATTGATTTGCGAAACTACAAGGAGTCTAAAAAATCTTCAGTGCATAGAAGTCACAAAAATTAAGTGAAGAGTTTAAGATGTTTCTCCTAAAAGTGTTGATTCTTCGCTAGTATCACGCTCGTTTTCCAGACACAGTCATATAGATTAAAATTTTATCTTCGCTACGCATAGTGGCAATTTAGATTTTTTGAATTGGGTTTATAAGGTTGAATGTAACGTTGGGGCTTTTTTCCTAGAAAAACTTCGTTTTACTGTCATGGCTTTCGGATGCCATTTGCATGAAAAATGCATCTAATTTCTTGCTCAATATTTATCTCCAGTGCGCTATCATTTGAAAAATATTCATCTCTTTTGTATATGTATAATATTTATTTAGAATTTTACAAACTCAAAAAGCATTATGCTATAATTTTTCGAGTTTTTTTCTCGTTTCATTTTTTTTTTTACATTTTCGAAACAGATCAATCAATTTATTTTATTTTTTTTACAAGCAAAGCAACAAGAAATGTTTTTATTGAAAGTTTTTCTTCTAAAATTACATAATAGTTTCAATGTTTCATCGTTTAAAATCTTATAGGTTCTAGTCAACAAGTTAAAATATAATCATAATGATACACAATCATATAATAATGAAAAATAATAAACATTTAGTTTAAACTATGACTGTGAATAGGTGTTTGTTTGTGACAAACTCATTAAAATCGAATAGCTTTTTTTTGTGGATGGATAGAGTTTGTTTGTGAAAATAATTAAATCGGCTATAGCTTTAAAAGAGTTTAAGTTTCAAGAATTGTTAATTGTGACAGTTTGCATTTTAGGAATTGTTAAACAAGACGGCATGTAATGTGATTTGTTTATATGAATTTTTACAATTTCTTACAATTAAATTTTTCTCAAAATAATTTTGGTTGTTCTTTCATAAATAAAAATATTGTGACGGTAGATTAGGTAAAAGAAAACATGTAGAGCCCTCGATTGCTGTTTTAAAATATGATCTTAACATTGTAAAAGAAGATGAAATATTCTTTACATCGCACAAAAACAATTTACATAACATTCAAATTGATATCTAAGACAAATAATTCAATATTATTGCGAATTTACGCAGGTCAATTGAGGGTTCTTCAAGTACACATAGTAAACTTGTTCGATTTAGCGAGCGTGGTTTTTGCAGAATGGACGACCACCTTTATTGTAGAAGCTTTGTCCTTCCAAGTTTTTCTTGCACATCTGAAAATGGATATTGATGAGAAGATGTTATGGATCACTATAAAATTTTAGCGTCTTACCGTGCAGTTGAAACATTGGCTATGGTAGTTGTGGTTTAAGGCCTCGACCCATCGGTCACCAGCTTCAACTGGAAATCCGCAGGCAAAGCATTTGGTCGTGAAGAGCTCATTCCAATCGGCCTCACAGTAAGGTTCACCTTCCTCGAGGAAGAATGGACTGTTGCCGAAATGTTTGCTGCAATAGGCGCAAGTGAAACATTCTGGATGGTAGTGCTTTCCAATGGCATTTAAGCAGTCACCCTGAAAAAGAGAAAAAAATTGTTTTCAAGGAAAAGTGCTATCTTTATAGTTATTTTAGGATATTCACCTTGATTTTGGTGCTGCATTTGCTGCAAGTTGGCGCCAAATACTTTTCGAAGCAGAACTCGCAGTACAGTTCGCCCTTCTCTTCGACAAAGCCGATATCTTGGAGAGGACGGCGGCAATTGGCGTTCACACAGACGAAGTGATCAGGGCACCAGATCTTTCCAAGTGCAGTAATGAATGGACCTCTGTGAAGTATGGCAAATATTTATTAGTTATCAGTATGTACTAAGTTCGAGATTATTTCAAGACAAAATACAACAATCAGCAAACGACAACTTCAAAAACGCTTACCTTTCAATTACTGTGTTACATTCACAGCACATAGGCAGCTTACCGTCCTTTAGATCACTTACTAATGCTGTCGTATTACTGGCACTACCGTTCACATTTTTCTCGTTCGGTTCATGATTATTGCTGTTAGTATCAATATAAGAACGTCTGTCAATCGCATGCGTGCTTAGTTCACGTTTGCTGTTGCGGTTAGTAGGCTTATTACGAAACACCACACTCTCGGATGGCTCCAACTCCAGTGGGCTTCCCGAAAGTATCTTACCGTCTGCGGCTACTTCCAGAGTTACTCCAGCAGTTTGATTGACGTCAGGTCTCACACTCGGCTCGGCCGCCTTTGAAGCGACAGGATTATCACATGCCTCGATTATCTTATGCATTGGATGGTGTACATCCAGCTCTTTGGTAAGATTTTGATTAGTCTTCTGGGCCAACCGGTTCTCCAACATTGCGGAAATGATTTTTCCAGCTTCATCACGAAACTTTTGTCTATCACCAACATCGACCTTTTCTAAAGAGCTCGCCAGCATTTCAGTTGCTGACCCGGTCTGGTGAAGTTTCAGCGGCCTATTTCCGGTTAGGGGCATGGTTGATTTTGGCGATTTGTAAGGATATGTCAGCGAGTTCTTGGGAGTAAGCGCACCAGGAAGTGGAGGTGGTGGTGGGGGTAAATCTGGTGAGTTTGGTTCCTGAGTTGGTCTTTCTTGAGCGTCGGCGGTTACTAGGACCGGGGCTATTTGTAGGTTAGTATGACCTGCGCAAAACAACAACAAAAAACACACAAGATAATACACACAGCAAAACATAAAATTAGGTTTCGTATAAAATCATTAATATTTTCATAGAAGCTCGTCAACTCTTTTTACTGAAAATTACTGAAAATTATCATGCTTAAACGAATCTCGGACACAATGAAAACGAACAACAAAAAACAATTCACACCGAAACACATCCTTCACCTGATCTGTGTATGACAGCATCCGCAAATCGGTACACGACCTCCGGGGCCGACGGCCTTGTTCAGGATACCACGTCCACGTTTCGGAGCCGATGTTGCGCCGAACGCACCACCTTTGTTAGCGGAACCTGCACTGGCAGGGGATGGGTCATTCACAACATTAGGAACAAGATTAGAAGTTGGCGGCGGTGGAGCTTGGAAGCCACCGTTAGCCGGGCTAATCGCAGAAGTCGGCGGTGCATAAGCAGCGTTGTTAGTAGTTGGTGGCAGAGCCGGAGCTGGCGGAGCCATTTGCGGTGGCGCAGCGTTAGCTAGTGCTTGGCCCGCGTTTGGGCCCCCTGCTTGAGTGAAAGGAGTAGGATATTTAAAGGTGGAGCTTGGGAGTGTCGAAAACTTATTGTTGGTTAATTGGGATGATTCAGCAGCTACTGAGGAAGAAATAGAAGATCGTTTCGTTACTGATGCCTGCGCAGCATTTGTGCTGAACGATTGGCTTTGGGAGCCGCTTTGGTGTTGTTGTTGTTGTTGCTGTTGCAGCGATTGTGTTGTGAAAGCAGATGAAGATGCCGCCATGTTGGTTGTAATTCCTGCCTTTTGGGCGGCTGGTGGACCAACCATTGGGTTAGTAGCGCCTGGAGTAACAACATATGACGGCCGTGAAGGTTCATCGTATAATGGTGGAGCAGTTTTGATTGGGAATTGGGTGAGTGGCTCAGGTGATTTATAGCGTGGGAAAGCTGAATCATTGGGAAGTCCCAGGTTCGCAGCTCGATCGCGAATCGCTTGTGATCTTTCGCTCAAATTGGCGATCTCCTGTTCGAGGTTCGAGAGACGACGCGTTTGATCTGCAACAAAACCACGATTACCGGGTCTTTGCGACTGTGCAGTAGTTTGCTGAATTTCACCGCCCGAAGTTTTACGTATCTCAACGGACTTTGCGGTTTGAGTGTGCTCAAATTCTTCAACGACTCGCCTTCTTCGCTCGATTTGCATGTTTCCCATCTGAGTGGTGGATTTCGTTTCCACTGCAGAGCGGTTTTCTTCGTTGAATTTGCTCTCTTTTTCCCTGGTCTGGATATTCGTGTCACCAATCTGTCTCTGCTGGAATACTTCTGGCTTGTCGATGAACATTTGAGAGCCAGCTTGGTACCCTGTCTGGTAGTGAGATACAGTTTGACCCTGCTCTTGGGTTTGATATTGAGCCTGCTGGGTTCCATAGTAAGACTGGCCGGTAGTTATAGACCCTGTTTGAATTGGTGGTCTGGGTGCTGTAGCAACTTCATGGGACTCTTTCATGCGTTGGGATCGAATGAAGCTGAGTGGGTTTGGTGGCGGTCCAGGAGCAGGCGATCGAGCTCTGTCTGGAAGCGGCGAAGGTGAGCGCGGATCGTACAGACGAGCCTCTGTTGCTGAACACTCTTCAGCGACTAACTTTTCCGGCGTTTGATAGAACGGTATGAGAGGTGAAGGTTTGTTGATGAGTGATGGCGTAAATGGTCTTGGATGCATGCTGCTGTGATCGATATCTAGTGATTGGAAAGCCATCGTTACTGGAGCATCATTTTCCGTTACGATAATGGGAAGAGCAGTTTTGGGTTTTTCGATTCTGTTATTTTCCTGCTGAGTTTGTTGTTGGATTCCGCTGACTTTTGTCTCGGTGAAAGCAGCCGTGGCAAGTTGTTGACGGGAGGAAGTGGTTGAGGTGCTGACAGCGGAAGCTTTCGTTTCGATCCTGGGCTCTACGCTTGGAGTTGGTTCGCGGGATCTAGGTACTTCTACAAAAGCAAGCGGAACATTCTCTTTTAGTTCGGGTGGCTCAGGGGTTCGAACAGGTCTTTGTGTAGGAAGAATGGTCCAGTTGCGCTGGTAGCGTGGTATGTTGTCGGGTTTGTGTAAGCCAGATTGGAGTGTCTTTTTGGTCGAAGAATGGGTGGATTTATGAGTGAGTTCTTGTGAAACCGGTTGGCTTAGTTCTAATGTGGCGGCCGTACAGGACTGTTGCTGTTCTTGCTCTTGTTTTTTACAAGTGGCCGTAGTTAAGCAACAGTTCGTTTGGTTCATGCTATGATATGACGAAGTTGACATTGCTGTTGTTGCTGATGAGATTGTTTGAAAGGTGCTTTGTTGTTGTTGCATGCTCGAGATTTGTTGGGACTGAGAGGAACCGGTCTGGTCCGAAAAGCCATTTTGAACCTGAGGAGTAATTGAGTTGTGTCTCGCTGGTGGAATTGGATTTGATATGTTTGAGGTAAGTGACTCGCGTCTAGGTTGGAATAGAGTATACGAGCTGTTTCCATTCACGCAAGCAAAGGCAGAAGTTTGGTTGCTTGCCTCCATTTCGACCATCTGGGAGTATTGATTGGTATAGTCTCCTTGTTGATTAAACACGGAATAGCTGTTTGTTGTTGATGATTTTCTAGCCTCAGTGACAGCTGCAGCCGCATTTTCTTGACACAATGGTGTATAGCCGCGTGAAGAAGCCACAGTTAGAGCATCAACCATTGTAAGTTGTTCTTTCGGAGTAGGGAGGTCTAGCAATTGAGAGCACACATCGTGTCCATATGGAGTGTAGGGTCTGTCAGGCGCAACAGTAAGTGCACTCAAAAACGGTGACTTGGGTCGATAGTCGTCTCGATAGTACGGTTTCATATCAATTGGCGGAGGCATATATGGCTCAGTGGCTTCGGGAAGTGGAACAGGGTCGTTGAAACCTTCTGAAAATTTAATTGGATCCATTGGAGCAGTAGTCATGGTTCTGGCTATGAATGAACCTTTTGGAGGCTCTTCAGCCAGAACCTCTGCCTTCGGTTCAGTTTCGATTACCGCAGTAGCTTTTTCTTCTTGTGTAGTTTTCTCTTCGACCTCTGTCACTTTTTCTTGGTGTTCGAATCGAACTGATCCGAAGGTTCGGTTAGCTTCGACAAGGCTCGTCTCAACCATTTGGAAGGGCTTATCCGGAGCCGTTGTTAGAACTTTGACCATCGGATTGATCCATTCTTTCGGAACAGGGTTTGGTATGTTCGATGGAGGCAGCGACTTCACCTCAGGGATTTCAATTTTGATCTCGGGCGTTGCAGTAAATCTGCGAGACTCGGGCGTAATTTCTACTTGCTCTACGCGCAGTGTGTCCTCATTTTCTTGCTGTCGTTCGAAGTTTTCTTCTGTTTTACTTTCTTGGGCAGATAACTGTCTCTCTACGCGCTTTTCTGTGAGGGTTTCTGATTTATCGGGCTGTTTTTCTTCAGTAGCTTTAGTTTGTACTTCATCAGCGAATTCAACTTTTCGTTGAGGTTTGGGCGGAGGAGTCTCAGGCTTTGGCGTTGCTGCTCTGACTAGATCGATGAGATGGTAAGTACTTACTGGGCCGGTTAGGTACTCGACGCACTCCTGAGCACTTCTTCTGCCACTGTGGGCGGAGTAGAAATCAACTGAGCTGAATGACTGATTTTGTTGCATCGCCGCCACTTCCATGTCCATGTGATAGTCCGTTTCCGACCCGTATTGTTCGTATTGTTGTTGCATTTGATAGGCCTGCACTTGTGCCTGGTACATTCGATGATACTCTTCAGAAGTGGTTGTCGTGGTCGTTGAAGTCGAAGTGTAACTATCGGAGCTACTTTCGATTTCCACCGCCTTGGGCTGACCTGAGGTCAGTTCGGGTGCAGAGCGGCTTTGCCACTGTTGCTCAGGCGGTTTTTCAGTGCAGGGTTTCGGTATGATATGCTGGGTTTCAGGTGGCGGTATGTACAGTGGAGTTGCAGTAGGAGTGCTACGATTCTCATCGGACGGTGGTGGCCAGACAAAATTGCCGCTTTGTTGGTGATTGGCTTCGATCACTTCGAGATCTTCTTCGAAAACGGACCGATTCTTTTGACACTTTTGCTGACTATCTGTGCGCTGCTCGAACATGTAAGATTGTTGCTGACTTTCCTCTGGCGTATTGTTTGTGGGGTAGGGAAGAATACAGTGTGGAGAAGGCATTGGCAGGGGAGACGAGGATTGAGATTGGGTATGGATTTTAGTGTTGATGTTAGTGCACATGAGCGATGGAATGAGATCGGGTTAGTGACATAACATACAAACATTGGCAAAATTCAAAAAATGAAAAAAAAATATTGTTAGATAAGCGGTCAAGTTCTAATAGTAAAAATAAATCGCACTATAAACTATATGAGTGGTAGTAATGGTGTGTTTGATGTTGTTTTGTGTGATGATGAATGGATGCGATGTTGTTTCATACTCATGATGTTTAATTCAGTCTTTTAGAACTTATACTATTCAAATATTTATTGGGTTTTTTTTTTTGGTCAAAAAAACACAAAATATATGTTCGCAATTGCTTTTTTCATTATATCAAAATAAAAAAACAGTCGACAC
The DNA here is from genome assembly GCA_947369275.1 of Nemotelus nigrinus. Taxonomy (NCBI): domain Eukaryota; kingdom Metazoa; phylum Arthropoda; class Insecta; order Diptera; family Stratiomyidae; genus Nemotelus; species Nemotelus nigrinus. The sequence goes on along the minus strand of OX376372.1, from coordinate 184,370,227 downwards.
TTTGACAGGTGAGACCATCATTTCCTTATATTCATGCTGTTCAGTAGCACGGTAATATCCTGAAGTACGGAACGTACCAGAAAAGCCAACATAATATTCTCATGTTTCAATATTCCCAGCATTGCCATGACAGTGACAGGTCCATTGCATGGAAAAGCATGGAAACGACATGTATGAATAAGTAATACACATTTTCAATATCGACATCGCGTTTCCTCCCGGGAAAACCAATTCAGTTTGCTGGTTGAGAGATGAAGGGAGATGCCGGTGAAGGCAGACGGATAAGCTACATTGTACAAGTACAGTCGGATTCTGTCATAACGGGCGTTCAGTGCATTATAGTGATTGTATTGTTGAGTAACGATGCAAACAGCGAGATGAAGTCAATCGCTCACGATATAAACATACGAAAATGATTATGTAGATTGTCGAGTCAAGTTGATGCGAATCGAAGTGTATCCAATATGCAGTGTATGTATCTGAACTGAACGGATGGTTGCTCAGGACAACATGAGTCACGATTGTTTGGTATGAGATGGATTTTGTGCTGCGTAAGGATAAGAAGCTGTTTGCTTCCATGTATGGTTGATGTGCGGCGAAGAAATCTCCCGCTTGGATAGGTAGTCACGGATTGTGGAGCAAGTTAAAGATTGTTGGCGCCTTTGTTGAACGGCTTCTTTTCGTATTTGAACTGTCAGAGCTATTTATTTGTTGATGTAGTCTTGCGACGTTTTCATTTTGTTTAAATAATTTTTTTTGGCTGAAACATTTATCCAATATTTACTTGTATTTTCAAAAAAAAAAAACAAAAAAAAAATCTGAGTAGCAAAAAAATTCTAATCATAGGAACAATATTGGACTGACATTACATCAGGCCTTTTTCACGCATGAAAGATTGAAATGGACTAGACCAGTTCTGAGATATTCAGTAAAATACTTTATATCGCAGATTTTTCGAAAAGTATGAAACATTGCTTCGATGTTTACATGTGGTTCTTAGCGCTGTTGTTATCATTCAGCTCCTGAACCTTTTGTGAAAACAGACAGTCATTGCTACAATAAAGAAATAACAGAAGCGTTATGTGGTGATTTAGGAATCCAGTTTATTCATCTATGGCTAAAAAGAATCGTGATCGTGAACAATAGCACAGGAAGACAAACTCTTACCTCACAGACTAACCGAGTTAATGGTGAATTTTTTTTTTTTTTTTTTTTTTTTTCCTCCTTCCTTCCACTCTCTCCATCACTCAATCAGTATGCACGGTCCGTGTGCATCAACGTATTATCAAACATATCGTCCTAGTACTTCCCAGACAATTAAAAATTGGTATAAGGGAAGATACAATTGTTATTAATTTTAATCACATTTCATACCTTAAGCTATATGATTGTCCTCATTGACATGTGTCCAGAGAAAAGTCTACAAAAAACTCTGGTATCTCTTCATTAAGGATTGGTGTTTTTGATGTGAGATTTCAAGTGTACCTTGAACTCTATTATGTTTTTCGCTGATTTGACGCAGTTCGGCAATGAATTGTAATATGCGATAGCCTGCTGTATTGGATCCATCTTCAATCTATCTGTTCTTGGAGTTGTAAGAAATAAATTTCTAGCAGTTCTGGTTTCCCGGTTAGTTATCTCCAACACAGTGCGGGGGGTGTTAGGCCATTTCAAATTGTTTCTCAGGATGTTAAAAATCAGTTTTCCCCTTTCAAAATTAACTAGTTGTCGAATATTTAACAATCCTGTTCGAGTGTACACAGTAACTGTTGGTGTTAGAATCGGCATTCTAAACATAATTTTAATTCCTTTAGAAATAAGTCTGCCAATCAACTCAATGTTTTGCTTTGATGTCTGACTCCATAGAATACTTCCGTATGTGATTGTTGAAAGAATATAAGCATTAAACATCATTAACTTAGTTCTGGTTTCCAAGAACTCAAATTTTCTTAAGGCTGCGATCATTGGTGCGACTTTATGTCTGATGTGGTTAATGTGCTGTAACCATGACATTTTCTCATCCAGGATTAAACCAAGATATTTCATAGATTCAGCTTTTTCCAGACGAATTCCGTTTATCTGAATAAAGGGGTTTATAGGACATTTGTTTTTCTGCTGGAAAATTATGTACTTGGTCTTGTTGATGTTTATAAGCAGTTTGCTGTGCCTAAGCCACACTTGGTATGTTTCTAGATCCCTATTAATTTTATACTCCAGAGACGGTTCATCCTTTCCAGAATATAAAAGGAGTGTGTCATCAGCAAAAAGGACCAATTTGCCAGATAGCTGGAGATGTTGGATGCAGTTCACATACAGGATGAATAGTACTGGTCCAAGAATTGATCCCTGCGGTATGCCTATATTGATAAAACGCTCCCGACTGATGCACTGTAATTGTTTTGTCACGATCCGCCTATCCAATAGATAATCTTCTATTATCGAGTTAAATTTCTTGCTAATGCCATATTTTTCGAGTCGTTGAAGCAAAATTCTGTGGTCAATCGTGTCAAAGGCCTTCTTGAGATCGACAAAAATAGCTGCTACATAGTTACCTCTATCCAATGAACTGTTAATGAATTGGACCACATCTAACGTGGCCGCTATTGTATTGCTGTGTTCTTGGAAACCGTACTGAATTGGAGCTAAAATTGCTGCCTCATTGATGTGCTGCACCATGCGGAAATTTAAGATTCTCTCAAATATCTTGCTCATTACACTGGTAACAGCTATTGGGCGATAATTAGAAGGATCCGAAGGATCGCCTCCCTTAAAGATTGGTGTTATTCGGGCCAATTTAAGGCAAGAAGGAAAAGAACCTGCTTTTAAGTGACTATTAATAATTTTCGTTAAGATCTCGGCTATTTCATTTTTTAGCATTTTGACGTCTTCGGAAGTTAAATTGTCGACACCTGGAGAAACTTTGGTTTTTAGTTTATCAATAATTTCCTTTACTTCACTTGGCACTGTAGGTCTTAAATGAATACTGGCATAACTCTCAGGAATTGCACTTTCACTTTGCTCGAAATCATTGTGGAATTGTTGAGTGATATTAGTTCCAATCGTTGCAAAATAATTATTCAATTCTTCTGTGATGCCTTCAGGGGTTGAGATTAATAATCCATTTATTGATAATTCATTAATATATGTTGCCCGCTGGTTTACATTTTTTCCTGCTTGCATTAGTTCATTAATAACTCTCCAGTATTTTGAACTACTTCCAGCCGATGCTTCAAACTTTTTCGAGTAAAATTCCCGTTTAGCTTCCTTTATCAGTCGACTCGATTCCCTTTTTAACACTGTGTAGTTCTGCTTCTTAACTGCGGAATTTTGATCTGACATGTATATTTTGTAAGCTTTGCGCTTCTTTTTAGAAACATCTATAACTTTTTTGGTTATCCACGATTCTTGGCGAACTCTTATATGCTTGGTAGTTGTTGCTTTGTTTTTGGCTTGAGTTAATATTCCAATGAATTCTTCAAAATTTGTCACTATGTTGCTACGTAGATCATCGATCACATATTTTTTAAATTTGAACTTACAAGTAGTATTAATGGCTATTTTTTTTGGAGGCAGCTTTGCTTTAACATGACTCTTTATTGACAAATTTATTATTCTGTGATCCAAGTCTGGCCATTCATCATCTTCATATGTGGTTCGATCTGCTAAATATGCATTTGTTACGACGACATGGTCTATTAATGTTTTCGATGTTTGTGTTATGCGTGTTGGTTTAGTCGAATTCAGCAAAATTCCGTTATTGAATGTCAAAATATCATAGTATGCTCTAGTGATATTGGATGCCGTCAGCAGATCAATGTTAGTGTCAGCTAGCGTAACAAGCTTTTCATAAGATGAATATAGTACATCGATATGATTTATAAATTCAAAGTCATCTTCAAAAGGCGCTTTATAAAATGTACCGACTCTTATTTTTTCAAAATTTAACTCAAGCTCTACTATGATAGTATTGAAGTTATTAGACACATTGACAAGCCTTGAACGGATATTAGATTTGACAAATATCGCCGTGCCTCCTCCACGGCCTGACTCTCTGCAACAAAAGTAGCCAATGTATTCATCGGGCGTATACATTTGTATTTCATTATTGTATATCCATGTTTCATTCAAGATAACTACATCGATGTTGGTTGAACTAAGGTGGACATTTAGATCATCGATTTTGTTACGAATGCTTCTTATATTAGCATACATTACTTTTAGAGTATTGGTCGTTTGACTCATCATACGTTTAGTAACTATAATCAATTTTATGTTGATTTATTACAACCATCCTTTTATATTCTTGGCATTCGTAACTGTCGGCCCGATGATTTGTGTGGCTATGCCCCTTTTGGGTACAATTTACGCATTTCAAAATACTTTCAGAACACGTTTTTGTTGAATGATTTCCGGCACATATAGCACACACATCTTTGTTCTGGCAAGACGATGTTTTGTGGTTGAAACCCTGGCATTTGTAACACCTCATAATATTGTGGTCCTCAATGATGTAGTGTGATCCAAAGTCGATATTAATAAACTGGTTGACCATTCGCTTAAATAATTTACCTCCCACTTCAATAAAGGCAATCCATTTGCCTGATTTACGTGCCTGCCTCGTGTGGACAATTTCAAATTTATCGTTTAAGTCGATTGAATAGTTCAGACCGGCAATTTCATCCTTTAATTCCTGTGTTGTATATTTTTTCAATAAGCCTTTAATTAACAATCGCGGAAGCTTTTGCTTCGTTATTTCAACTGTGTATTCGCCTTTTAGCTGCTCCTTAGCTTTCCTAGCTAAAATTTCAGTATTTTCCAGCGAATTCGACTTGATGAAAAAACCGCCATTACGCAGTGGTTTGGAGAATTCGACTGGAGTTTTCAATAACCGCGGTTTTATTTTTTCCTTGACTTCTCGAATCGTTTTTGCAGAGTCCTGGTCTTTTTTGGGCTTAATTACTACTCCTCTGTTAAATGTATCCTTTTTTGGTTGTTCGGGCATTTTCACAACATTTGCATAAGATGTTGTTGGCTCATTTTTTATATTTCCCAGTTTTTCTTCTATATTTTTTACTAGCCGGTGGGTTGTTTCAATTTGTGACAGTATTCTGTCGTCACGGCTTTTTTTAAAAGTAGCATCGCATTTAGTGCATAACCACTTTACTTTGTCGCCCAGTTTCATAATGTTGTTGTACTCCTGGGTAGAAATATTTATGCAAGCAATGTGATACCACGTATCGCCGCAAAAACCATCACAAGCAATGCTTTGGTGGTCGTCTTCCACCAATTTTCGGCATTTTCCACACTTAGTGCCGACACTCATGCTGGCAGCACTGTTTTTCAATGTGAGCTGAAACAAAAACTATCGCAGACACACACCAATCAAGACACTCGTTCGTAATAGATTCACCGCCAATCACACAAGAAATAATCAGTGAAAAGAGAACAGTTAATGTTTTACAAAGGTCCTCTTGCTATGAAAAAAAACCACCAAAAAAAGGAAAAATATCACCGAGCTCCAAGCACAAGCTGCGCAGCAAAAAACACCTTCAAAAACACACGCCAAAAAAACAAAATACAAGGTTTTTCAAAACTTTTCAAGTCTGTTTCTTAATTATAAAAGATCAGCTGATCTGACACACGTCTACTCGCTTTGACAGGTTGTCAAAAATTCTAGATGGATTTGTTCAAATATTATAGTTTAACACTAATATACTTCACTTTCAACTGTTTAAAAAATCCGAGAGAATGAGATTCGTAGTATTCTTAAATGGTAAGCATATCAATCAGAAAAATATAGAAGATTAGGACAGAAACGTGAATATTGCTCTCTTCATTTATCAAGGAAAACTATTGATAAGAAACGGTAAAACTTGAATTTAAGTCTTATTATGCAACGTCACCGCTGCCAACATACATATATATTAGGTTGCTGAAGATGAAATGGCCGATTTAGCTATGACATAAAGTTGGCTGAAATTTTAGTGTATTATGTTGGCACAAGGCGGCGCAAACTATATGACATATTGAAGTATAAATACTGCTACTTTGGTTTATGGAGTCATTTCTGTTTTGCACTTCATAGTCATCGAAAAAACAAAAAGAGAAAGTGAATATGGAAGTGAATCAAAAACGGCTACTTTTACTATACGAATTTAAATTAGAGCACAACGCAACGGAAGCAACGTGGAATATCAACAGCGCATTTGGGCCTGATACAGTTAGCGAACGAACCACTCGGCGGTGGTTCGAAAAATTTCAATCCGGAGATATGGACCCTGGAAGTGAGCCACGTGGACACCCAGGACCATTGATCGATAACGACGAGCTGCGTGCATTAGTGGAGTCTGACCCCCGCCAAATCATAAGGGATCTTGCCAAAAAATTAGGCGTTCACAATTTGACAGTTTGCCGCCCTTGCAACAACTTGGAAAAGTGAAAAAGCTTGACAAATGGGTTCCGCATGATCTTACCGAGCAAAACATGACGTGTCGAATGGAGATTTCAAGTTTCCTACTCTCCCGCAACAAAAATAAACCGTTCTTGCATGAATTGTGACCTGCGATGAAAAATAGTTTTTATACGATAATCGTCGCCGATCGGCCCAATGGCTGGATGCCGATGAAGCGCCAAGGCACATGCCGAAACCAAGCCTTCATCCAAAGAAAATAATGGTAACTTTTCGGTGGTCTGTAGCTGGAGCTATCTACTATTCGTTCCTGCAACCTGGCGAAACCATCAATGCTGAGAAATACTGTGCTCAACTGGAAGAAATGCATCAGAAATTGATAGTCCAACGACCTAGGCTTGTCAACAGGAATGGAGTGATACTGTTTTATGATAACGCACGACCTCATGTATCGAGAACAACGGTCCAAAAATTGAACGAGGGTTGCTATGAGACTCTTCCTCACCTTACATATTCACCAGACCTCTCATCAACAGATTACCATTTCTTTATACGTTTGGATCACTTTTTGACAGGAAAAAGATTTAATAATGAAGCTGCTGTCAAAAATGCCTTCGAGGAATTTCTTCGAACCAGAAACTCGGACTTTTACAAAACTGGAATAAATGTACTTGTATCTAGTTGAGAAAAGTGTGTTGCATCTATTGGTACCTATTTTGATGAAATAAATTGTCTTTATAAAAAGTTTAAAAATTTATTACTAAATCGGCCATTTCATCTGCAGCAACCTAATATAATGGGGTAGTTGCACTCAGAGTGTCGACTCATTGATAGCTCAGCTGTATACCTGTTTATTCCAGAACGGTAAGTCATTTTCCTGGAATCCGTGTACCTTTCTAAAGTAACGTGTCTGAAATCAGTAAATTGTTGAACTTCATTTAAATTTGTTCAGTCTTGTTTGAAATGTTGAAGACTAAAGATGGTCAGTCAACCTGTTTTTTTTTGCACTTCTCGAGATTTTTAGCTGAACGAGGGCAACCATCTTGGAGCTGTGCCTCGCATAAATAATACGGAGCTTCTTGCTGACATTGAGGATAGTCCTCGTCCAACTTTGCACGAATTTAAAGTAAAGCACAAAACAAAAGAATTATTATTGCCGAGCCACCTTAGAAAATTTTTCATTGCACTTTACCCCGAGCTATAACTTGCTATGTCCTCACAGTAAATCACTGTGCACGCTCATGGCCATCATTCGCCATAATTGACGTCCAGAAAAGAAAGATCGGCTGGATCATATGCACCTTTGAAACCTGGCTAAACCATTGGGGTTGAGGTGTACTCTCAGCAAATATGAGAAGTTCTACAGAAATTGTGACGTTAGCATGACGCACTCGTGAACCAAATTTTTTTTGCTAGGATATGATGTTTTGGAAATTTTTAATCCCATGCAGGCGGTAGGTGGCTAAAGGTAGGCAAAGAAAATTCCTAAAGTTTCAAATTGTGATAGCTTCCCACAGAGTTCAGATTATTCCGAAATTTACAAGACACAATGATCACTTTATTAGGTTTTGCTGAATGTGCTGGCAACCCTGTAGCTGTGATAGGTACGCAAGCGGAAGCCTTTGAATCATCGACCTTTTTCCAGATGCATCGCTCGCTTTTTGAACTAAGAAGGTGATGGGTCTTTAAGTTGAATCGTCTCCTGTGACGAAACTTGGGCTCATCATTACTCTAGCGGGTCGAAAAGTATGGAGTCGCGGAAATGAGGGAAGGTAGCTCCAATGAAAGGCAAGGCTTGACTCTCAGCTGGCAGTGATCTTGCATTAGTTTTCATCGTCTGTCGAGGTATTTTGTTCATTGATTTTTTGCATGAACGATGTACAATCAATGCTGCTTTCTACTGCAAGCTGCTGGATAAAGCGAAGGCTGTATATCCGTGCAAGAGACGAAACCAACCGATTCGAGATGTCATTCTTCTTGATGACAACGTCAGACCCTATACTGTAGCCCTAACAGTCTTACTAACATAACGCAACCCACAGGACTGCATTTAATCATCCTTCTGCCAGCACGGACCTATCGCCCTGCGACTTTCATTTCTTTGCGCCGCTTAAAGAATCTATAAGAGGACAGCGATTCAAAGATTATGGAGTGGACGGGTTTGTGCACAATTGGCTTCTGGCGCAATTAACTCCATTCTACGATATTGGAGTAAGTAACCTTCTTTATCGCTGCCGAAAAAGTAATTTCTATAGCACGAAGGTATGTAGAACAATAAATTATGATTTATATTTTAATAAATAATCTTAAAACATAAAATAAAACCCACTTATATTTGATTCACCCTCGTATATAGTATTTGTCTGCATTATGATTTGCTATATGCACGAGAGCTCCTCAACTTCGGAATCGCAATTCCAAAAGTGAGTCATCTAATTCGGCAGCTCTTTTGTGGTCGAGGTTCTTTGTGAGTTAGTGGCGGAGTTTTTAGCTTCAAATTTTGTTTTGTTTTTTTCTTTTTTTTTGATTCGATTGGATTGCATAGGTGAAACCTTGACATCGAATGTCTTGTACTATAAACCATATACCTAGTTGCCGCTAATTTTCAGATTGGTGGTCGAGTATTCTTACAAGAATTTCCTTATCTAGTGGACTTGTTTCGATGTGGTGAATTTCAGCAAGACGAATTACAGCAAGAAATAATGAAAATTCGTCCAAATTGAGAAATTTAAGTTATTATTTTGACAGTTGATTGAAAACTTAAATTGGGAATCGGTTTAGCTCATTCGAGTGAAGCTATCAGCTGTTTAACGATGGAACTAAATTCAAAATTTCGGAATAGTTTATAGTTTGGAATTCCAAACATAGGCGATATATAATATTTTACGAATTTCAATGTCGGAATTTGTACCATAATAATTCGGAATTTGAACCTGGAGTGTGTATGGAGAATATATTGTGGTCGATGGCATTGCTTTCAGGCTGAGTTTTCAGGTTTTTTTTTGTTATCTATTAGCTCCATAAATATACCGCAATCTCTCAATTTACGCCTTTGATTAATGCGAAAAAAGCTGGGCGTAAGTCAAAATATATTATTATATGCATGTGGATTAGTTTTTTTTATAGCTTTGATCAGAAAGTTTTAATTTAATTGGAAAATTTACTGGTTTGCCTTTAAAGGAAATAAATGCAAACGATTGATGAATTTCGTTTTTTTCCATCCTGTCAAATTAAAGATTTTTCCCAAAAATGGCGATCCAAAAATCAGGACCAAGTCTGATAGGAATTTAGTGAGTGTACTGGCAATATTTTGGCACTATTTCGCAAAAGACCATTAACAATATGATTTTTTTTGCAGTATGGCTTATGATGTAATCTTCAGATTAAACAAAGCAGATTTATCTTCCTTTACTATACTACTACTATAGTTTGGTGGGATTCTGGCTGAAATATTTCAATAGGGTTACAACCTATGTTAATTTTCGCTACTTTTTTGTCAAAAACTCTAAGAAATTCTAGCATTAAGTTTTCATATACTAATGATTTCGCAGTGAAAACAGCCAACATATATTTGCATATTCAAAATTTTGAAATTGTCGCGGGCGGTACTCTTAAATTTTTTCAACTGTATAATTTCCAATGCAGTTATCAAATAAATTTAAATTTACAGAATGGATAGACCTAGAAGCGAATGAGACATATTGGCCATAAGATATTTTCGTTATTTTCGTATCACAAGATGCTGCCGTTAAATAATCGTATGATTAGAAGCTACAACGTAAATAAATAAATGCTTAAATTTTCCAAATTTTATAAATTTCACGAATGTCCTCGGAAGCCCCAAGGACTTTTCTATCCCTGTATTTTCCGATGTAGTTATTGGATGAAAGCGAACTTCGTAGAGCGTGTGGAATTTGACGTGAGGCAATTGCTATAGACTTTTGATTATAGTTCTAGAAAATTGTTGCCAGAACTGATCATTTTTATCTAGTCTCAAGATTGGAGGGAATGGTCGAGAGTTTGATGCTACCTGGCGACGCGGGCGGTCGTCACAAGTGAAAAGAAAAAGAGAAGTAGAGGTGTCTGATCAAGAACGATTTGCGGTCGGTAATGCTTTTGTGCTCTTGATCTGCTTGTGAAAGCGGAAGCCAAAAACGAAACGGTGTAAGGCATCGACGCTGTTACACACATATGTGAATGGGTGCGATCAGAGCAATATCTACTGCAGAGCCATTTTTCGAGATTTTGCTTCTGGAGCAAATCATATTTTTCATGGCAAAAAAAAGTATTGCTTTCAATCAGCCTTTCCGCGTAGTCCGTGGACAAATAGGACCAACACAGTTTTCGGCGAGACGGGTTTTCGTTATCCTAAACACATTTTTGACGGGATTTAAATTTATAGATTGGGAAACTCAGTCTGTTATCGTGACGCTACTTTTTTCTTTCCAGGACTTGCAAAGTCAGCTTCGGTGTTTTGGGTTATTATCTTCTTTCGAGACCCAAATTTTGTTTCTCTGTTGATGCAACTTTATTTTACCAATTTTAAGAGTCCACGCTTGTATATCTAGACCAGTTATTCGGTGTTTAAATTTATGGTGAAAGGCTACAAGCACCCGAATCCCTGCTTGGAGAGGTATCCCCAAATATTTCTTTTAACTACATGCTTAACAGTGCGCTGGGTAACATTTGTACTGCGGGGGAACCAAGCTTGGTTCAGCCGAACCCACACTCAATAGGGTTCTTCATCCGAGAAAACAACCTTGGTAGAATCGCGGTCCATATTTCTGAGCTCAAACCTTGCGTTTTTCGATGTACTTCTCAGAGAGCAGAGGTTTTAACGTCGTGGGACGGTAAGTTGCGTTCGCCAATCAATAGTCTTGGTGTTGATATGCATATATTCTTCTCTTAGGAAGAAATTTGCAAATGTGCTGGTGTTGCCGCAGAGAAGGATTTAGCTGAAGAATAGCTTAAAACCATGGGCAGGTGATGCAGTGTAATATAGTGGAGAGACGGTGCAGTGTAATGCTCATTAGCTTAATGATCACTGAACGCCAATTATCATTTGTTTTGATGCTGACACACAGCAATTTCAATCACATTCGTCAATGAGAATTCCATGGCACTGAGAAATCCATGGTAACGAGAAATCCGCGGCCATTTTGACAGCTGGAAGTCATGCAGCTATCGAAATATTCCAAGAAATCTCATACTCCTCCAGCCAGATGGTGCGACGTACGGTTCCAACTAATGAGCATTCATCTTCTAATGATCATTTAAAAAACCTAATTAATGTGATGCAAACGAACATTTAGTGGGACTTCCTCATGAAACACGTACAGTGGGACTTGACCATGACACGTACATAAAATTACCATTTGATTACGACTAATTGAAGTTCCAATCCCAAAAATTTGGCACCCTTTAGAGATTTGTAATTATCCCGACTGATCTTGCCATAAAGAGGGCACTGGTGTACTACATGGTGATGCGGATTAGACATTTCAAAGTGCTACGCAACTTGTATAGCTATCGGTACTGAATCGGAAAGCTATTCATCAAATAGAACCGAAACACTAGGTCTGTTTGCGTACTACGATTAATTGCAATTAATTGCAATGATGCCGTTTTTATACTCCGTTTTACTGAAAACTGAAAATTTCCCCTCTTTCAGTAAATTTCAGTAGGCGTCCAAAGAATTGTTTTCTTTTTCTTCTTTAATAGGCTGCTTTTGGCCGGTTTGTTTTTAATGCAACAATGTCTTTAAATTTTCAATTTCGACTTTAAATTACACGAAATAGTAGCATACTTTGCAGAAACTATGCAGAATCTATTTGTTTCACTATAGCCAAGGCCCGACGTCGGGCTGCTGTGCCACGTTGATGATAGCCAGAAACAAAGATAAACAAATCTCAGTTATCAGTATAAATGCTGAGAGCTCACCCAATTTTCTACTCTCGGTTTTTTCTAAGATATAAAATTTGAGCAACACCGTAGCTTCTAATTAAAAATAGCTTAAGAAATATGTATGAAAAATAAAGAAAGAAAAAACCAAGTTAAATGACAGATTGCATGCAAAGTCTTCATTTTCAACAAAATTTTACTAATATCAATTAGTTGTGTTTGAAAATCTTCGAAACAGTTGTAAGTTGATTAAATATAATTTTCAGAATATGTTAATGTCATAATATTGTACTTAAAAAAATGCTACTGATTAATTTCGATGTATAGTTTTTTTTAGTACGTTTAATTTCAATACCCGGTAAACAACAAACCTTTCTTTATGTAACAAAGTTGCAATTTTTAATCAATAAATATATAAAAAAAATCAACTTTACAGCTTTATAATCTTTATTCCAATTACGTATGTATTTATTCAGTTTTTTTTTGTTACTTTATAAACAAACTTCCAACATGATTAACAACGAATAATTAGTCAACACGATTATAAAAATATACAATTAACAATTTGACAATCATGTAGAACAAAAGACAATATACTCTGCCTATGATTCAAATGAATAATATTCGTATACAATTAAACACCACAAATATAGATTTACGTCAAACGTTAATTTGAAAATAAAAATAGATATTCATATCCAATGACACCTTTCGCTTTGCATGCTCACTCCTCTCTCTCTCTTCTCTCCTTCTTCCGTCTGTCTTTAACGCAGTTCTTTCTTTAACTTTATAATTTTCATTTCATTTCGAAATGCAATAGTGTCCTCTGAGTTTAAAAAGCTAGGATAAATGAAAGACATACAAATATGTTAATGAGTTGTTGTTTTTGCCTATGAATTACACGCAAAACATCATGCCATTAGTGGTTTTTCGTTTAATCAAGATCCAATCAACTCGAGATTATTATAGAAAATATGAAGATATCTGAGTTTTATAGAAACCAGTCATTGATTAATATGAAATTCAGTTAAATCAACTGCCTTTGTTGTTAGGTTGACTTTTTTATTTGATGAGATTTTAAAGGTCAGTGATTCTTTGTGCTTAGGACGAATGCCCCATTTATTTGCACATTTGTTCTTCATGCTTTTATGCTGGACTCAAATAATTTTCCGGCAAGATCGATCCACGTTTGATCTAAGTCACGATCCCACCCTCGGATTTGCTTTCACCTAGCTAATATACCTGAATTAAATCATAGGTCAAGCAAGTGGTGATGCGAATTATTTTGTGTTTCGCCTGAGATGGATTATTTGAAGCTCTATGAAACTCAATAGCATAAGCCCAAAACGCGTTTAAATTGGACAATATCGACACTATTTAGTGCGTGCTTTGTCAAGCTAGTCGGGCTTGAAAACACCAATCAATTTCAAATCATGATAAACTTTGGTAATGGGCGTATGAATCGTTTATCTAATATTTTCACGCTTTCATCGAAATTGCTGAAAGACATGGAATCCCCTATTCAAGATGAAACAAATCATTTGAGTGTTTTCAACAGAGAAGCGTTCTTTTGGACGATTTAACAGTCAACATTTCAAAACGATGATACATTTTTTAAAGTGTTTTTAGTAGTAATACTAAAAAAACTGCTTTATGTAAAGCACTCTCAACTTAAGTTAAATAAAATTATTGGAATTAATGAAAAACCACTCATCTTGCAAAATATGTACAAAATATTTCAGCAGTGTTTAACCCATATTTGTTAATTTACCTAAAAACCTTAACTTCTTGATTTAGTAAGCAAAAAAAAAAAAACAACCTGTCCCTTGGCAAACTATATGCCAAATAATATTTTCAATCAAACTATGCTGCGTGGCAACATCAATTTCGTATGCATGCATGCATCCATATATTTAAATTCACCAGCGAATTGAGGATGCACATGATAAACACAGCATCCCAACGGTCCTTCCCAATCTCCCTTACTTGACGGCCTCGACATATCACTCGACTTCATGAAAAATGACAATCTCCACTATTTCTCACCCTCCATAACAATATACGCGCATACATATTTATTACTAGTTTATCCTGCGGATCATTATACGGAAACTGAGTAGCGTTGCACAGCACTGACAACACGAATATATTTTCATAAAATATAATCGAGATATGAAAGCAAAACGAAACTGTATCAGTCCGAAACAAGAAGTATGACGATACTACAAATTATCATGACGGAAAAACTAGGATAATATGTGACATGGCGTTGCTGTCGTCATCGATGACACAACACTTTATCGAAATGAAATTTATTTAAGCTGAAAATATTTATCGATTCTGTACAAACGAGAAAAATACTCGAATTTATGTTTAAGCATGTATTCCGTACTGACCTAGTTCTTTGATGCTATCGGATTTTTTTTTCGTTTTTATGAACATAAGTTTGTGTTCGCATTACGTAAGCGGATAATGGGACAACATAAAGACGTGTAATCTTGACACGAATGTTGAAGGAGAGGAAAATGTAGTTTCATGTTTTCAGGTAGGAGTGGCAGAAATAGTGCTTTGTGCAGAGTGTTTGAGGGATTTGGATGTAAAAGCTAGATGGTAATAGCATTGACAGAAATGAAACTTACGGAAAAGTATATGAAGGTAGGGTAGATGTAAAACATAAAAGAAAAAAAAATATGAACGAGAAGTATGCCATTGTGACCGACGTGACGGTTCCTGCGTTTACTGCTACATCAGTATGGATTTCCAAATGGAAAATATATTACAATAGAAGTGAAACAATCCTTTTATGTTTGGTTTTTAAAACCACTCACTGCTTTGAAGTGAATTCAAGGCTAAATATGCTGTTACACGTGAGCATGCCATATCTTTGTTTTGCGCCCAGCGTGGGCTTTTTCTAAGTATTTTTTTTCGGAATAAGTGGGTAGCTAGACACAAATTGTTTTTTCATACCCAGGATTCAATGAACTATCTACTAAATAAGAATCGGTATTAAAAAGAAATCTATACTCTGTATATTGTTTACATGGGCTTTTGAATCGTTTTCTGGAAGGGAATATAGCGTTTTTAATTAATTTCTAATATATTTCCTTAAAAAATTTTACTTTACTTGATTATTGCGTTTTACGTCTAATTATTTTCAGATAAATAAGAAGATAAAGAATTATAAATACTTTTTCATGGTATATCGGAATTCGTTATTGACTTTGCTTGAAATACATAAATGTTCACTCAACTGAAGCTAATTTCAGACATCTGCTCTGCCAAAACGAGCTGTGACAAGAAGCTTAAACAATTTTTAATCTGCTAGAACTGGAAATGGTTTACAGAGAAGTTAAAATTAGATCTTATGTCTCTGAAAAATATAGCTTTTTTCCAAAGGAAAACAGTGGCACTTAGTTATGACTACTTAAACTTTTTTTTTCATGTGTTACGTAATAACTTTTATAACCCTCTTCAGAGAAAAAATGATTGTAATAAAGATCTTAATAATTTTAATTGAAAAATTTTCAGCTCTTTAGTTATCCGAAAATGTTTAAGAGTAAAAACTTTAAGGATACATTAGAACAGTGATTTTTTTAAGAACGAAGAGGAAAAGAATTAGACTATTCATTATAAATCTTCACATTTATTTGTTTAGTCTACGTAATAGCATTATGAAAAATACTTTACAAAATATGTACATATATGCATCACAATAAGAATGTAACTACTTAATAGCTTAAAAGTAATCTATTTTCTTCTGAACAATTCACATTTTTTTGTCAAGAAATTGCTTAGTACTGTGTTTTAGGAAGTATTCGGGTCTTATAAATCCCCAAGTTTGTCTGTTCTGAAAATCCATTGAATTGAAATTGTTTTCTCTTAAATCTTACAGCCAACAGAAACAATTGATTTTACAGTGTATTTAATACCTAAAACAGTTTCATTCATTGATCTAGTGGTTCGAAAACAAAGCCAGCAAGGATAGCTCAGGTTTCTGCCTGAATTGTGAAAAATAAGGACATCCAACAAACTGCCGAGGTTGCAGTATGTTGAGCCAAACCAAGAAGCAGGTGCACTGAAAAAATCCACATAGCGCCCAGAGCCATGTAACATAGCGCATTATTTATGTCCCCATACGCCATGTACATAGTACTCTGAGCCATGCAATATGACTCCCAGCGCCATAATGTCAGAATCTACATAGCGCGTGGTCCCATGTGACATGGCGCAGCATTTATGGTGCCACACTCTATGTACATAGTACCCTGAGCCATGCAGTATAGCTCCCAGCGCCATAATTACATGGCGCAGAAATTATGGCCCCACACGCCATATTACATAGTGCCATGAGCCATGTAATATGGCTCATGGCACTACAATTATAACTCGCAGCCATGCTGTGTGAGGAGATGTATAAATACCAGCAAGCTTCTTGAATATAGGAGCGGATATGAGCTTTGATGCCATTAATCATTCGGGAATTTCTTTGATAGAATTCCATTACCTAAAATCAAGTGCTCTACCTCCAGATGCTCCAAACTGAGAAGGTTCGTGGTCTTTTGTTGGATGCAAACTGGATTATCTTCAGATGCACTGAAAAAACACATAGCGCCAGACGCCATAATTTATAGACTTCTGGCGCCATGTACATAGTCGATTTCGGTCGATTTGTGATAAAATATAGCGCCACACGCCATAGAACATAGGAGCAGACGCTATGCTTATAGCCCTCCACGCCATGTACTACCTATATAGTCCTCCACGCCATACAGTATAGTCCTCCACGCCATACTGTATAGTCCTCCACGCCATACAGTATAGTCCCCCACGCCATACACTATAGTTCTCCACGCCATGTAATATAGTCCACCACGCCATGTACATGGCGTGTAGGCCTATGTACTTTTCGCCATGTATTATGGCATGTGGCGCTATATTTGATCACAATCCCTAAATCGACTATGTACATGGCGCCAGAAGTCTATAAATTATGGCGTCTGGCGCCATGTGTTTTCTCAGTGAGGAAACCGCGCGTGAAGAAAATAAGACCGCAGTTCATCAAAAAGTCTATAATTACATATTCTAGCAACTAAATTTCATATCCTAACGTAGCTGCCAGTGAGCTTCTAGCCTTAATGTTTTCAATCATTTAATCATAATAAACTTAAAGTGGCATTGCATCATGCTTTTGACTTATGCATAAAAGCCAGCATAGAAATCACAAGCCTGAACCGATTTATCTAAAGCCCGGTCCAGACGCTAGGTTTTGTACAACGTTTTATCTGCGCAGTCTAAAACGTTGCAGACAAAACGTTGCGTGTGCATAGGAAAACTGTGCAATTTTGAGAACGGTACAGTTGCAGCGATAATTGAGTTGATAGGGCATAGTTATCCGCAACGTTTTGATTGCGCAGATAAAACGTTGTGCAAAACCTAGCGTCTGGACCGGGCGTAAAATCAAGGAGTTCCTAGCTATTTTTTCGAAAATAAATAATAATCAATAGAAAAATCTTACTTTTATGGATGTGCTTCCCAGGAACATGACTATCAAATGTCTAAACATAGAAATTATGTGTTGCATGCCAAGAGGCCTTCTTCCAAGAGTATAAACTTGTCATAATGTTTTGAAATTCACCTCAGACCTCTTCATCAAGTCATAACTTTCTCAAGTGTGATAACAGCTCGGACACAGCAGTATTTTTATAACAAAAAGATTTATATATAAAATGTGACTTGACCTACATTTTAGGTTTATGCGCTAGTCAGCTTGTACTGCTGAACAAAGAAAGCGTCCCCTTAGGTCTGTTTCCGTACTTGAATCTATTATAATATATTAAAATAGATTCGCAGCAAGTCGTTTCCGTACTTTTGCTGCAAGCCAAATGCAAGCCAAATTTTGCAGCAAAAAGAAGCCGGCTGCCAAGTTCTGTTACTGCTGCATTTTGCTGAAAGTACGGAAACAGACTTCTTATGTGCTATATATATCCCGTTCACTGCAAGGTCACTGATTTTGGAGCAGACCTTTCAATACTTAAAACATTTTCTATTGATTATTCAAAAAACAAAACAAGGAAGCAACACCGACAGTAGGCATGCAGATTAGAACGACTTGATTGTCAACGCAAATGCAAGGATTTTGATATCTTGGTTGAATTTAATCGTTTCATTATCCTGTCACCAAACACAACCCGTTCTAAAAGACAATCGAAAATTGATTTCTTCATTATATCTGCAGGCTTTCTCGATTATTAGTTGCTTCGGAAGTTCAACGCAAATTGCAGATTCAGATCACATGGCAGTAGAATGTTCACTATACATTTATTTGAAGCCCTCTCTTCACAATATGTCAGTGACAAATTCACGTTAAGGTTAAGGTTTACAAAAAAAAAACATTATTTGGAACTGTTGCGAAAGAAGATGAGATCTGGTGATATTCAATGATTTTGTTCTAGTGGATATCAGGAATTTGCGGTAAAGCGATACTTAAAAAGGATACTGGATAGTAAAATATCGTTTGGTCACTATAAACAAAATATCGTTGCTGGCGAGCGAATCAGCTTTATGCATTTCATGGAAAACGATTTCAACCAGAATCAGGGAATCAGGACAATTAGCATGGTTCACTATGAATTTTCCGTAGACCCACTATCACTCCGGTACCCAAAAGAATGATTCGTTCATTGATGTTTCGGTTAAACCACAGCCTGTTTAGAGCAAATCTATCCAAAATGAAAAAAAAGTGTATTACTGCCTGGTATGTGCTGTGCCTTTTTGAGAGAGTTAAGTAAAAAAGGGAGTAATAACAGCTTGCTCATATTGGACTCATGAAGATTGCACAGATAGTAGTCTTTACTACATTTGCCGTAGATGTGATTTAAACTAATTAATTTTTTAAGTTGATTTATTTTCTTTATTGGATTTGAATTATATTTTGGTTTACTTATTACTCCTGGGCTTCTGAATATCTCTACAATGCCAACATATTAAATCCAAAAAAAGCCATCAGCTTTATACCTAATTTTCATCTGTTACAACTAACTCCAGTCATATTTCGATGCGTTTGAGCTAAATTCCAAAGCTGTTACATCTAGCCCTTGTATGTGGTAAGCTGTAACAAAGTAACCCATCTCTTCAAGCTGTTATGGCTTATTTGAATACGTACGACAAGTTTGTCGGTAGCTTAGCCCGCTAACGCGTCAGTCCGAAGCAGGTTCGAATCCCGCCGTGTCCAAGGCTGTATTTGTTCGTCTTGTATTGTCTTAACAGTCGGCGACTGGGCATAATACCAGCGCTCCATTAATTAAGTGCCACATTAAAAGCTTTAGTAGCGACTAGGCATAACACTAGCACTTTAGAAAATAAGAAATAAATGTGGAACTTAAAAGAATAATGGACTAATTGATATCGACTTCTCTCATATGTGTTTCTCTACCGCCATTGCTAAGCATTCGCTTTAAAGGGCAATCCCCCGAGCTTTGGCATTATCATAGAAGAAAAAATCCAGAGACTAATATGCAAATTAACGCTTGGACCGGCTATTTAACAGGATCAATCAAGTTTTTGCGTCCATGTATTCTGGGTCATTATTTCTCAGTCAAACAATAAGTTTGGAGAACAGAGAAACTAAGAGAATATTTACTGTTTTCTCAAAATGTTCTGTGAAACGAAAATACAGCTTTACAGCTGCTAGGAAGAAGAGGCTCTGCAATGAAACTGACCCTATTGTTCTAAAATGCTTATTTATAATACAAAACTTGGATGAAGCTGTATTTTCGAAAGTATTATCAACATTTGTTTTTCTGTGATCACACGAGCTTAGAATATTTTTAAAATAGCATGTGATTTTTTGCTTGCAGTAATTCTTTGGGCACAAAATAGCATCTATTTCCTGATTTGAAGAGTCATCGCTAAAAAAGCTAATGTCTCTCTCTATTAGCGGAAATTATCTTAAATCATTGATACTTCCCTTTACCATCACGTGTTCAGAATTTCCATGTGATCAGTTAAAAATATTACACTGCTCTGTTTTAAGTATTTGTCTCAGACAATATAGTGTGATATAAAAAGAATCTAACTAGCGATCAATTCGCAAATAGTAGTAAAATATTATCTTGCGAACCGTTGCTATAGGACTTTTTTTTGCATCGTATTCGGAAATTACACGCGTTTTGGAGTAAATTTGGCTAAAATATTTTACCCAGAAAGCGTTTTCCATACCAAACACATCCTCAATCAAAAAACCGCAACGGAAAAGCTTCTATTGCAAATTAAACAGATATGTAGTACTTTTTTAATAAATGCCATCCTTCTATTTAACCATAGGCAATATAAAAATTGTTACGTTGTTTATAAAAACTAAAATATTTATCTTCCTAAGAAACAGATCCTGGTAATGCGGAATCTTACACCCTTTTTGTAAAAAAAATTCGATCGGCCTAAATTACCTTGTTTGTTTATCCGAACGGTTCGAATTCAGAGCAGAACGGGAGTCGCGTTCCGAACTTTGAGTTGATTCAGCTATTGACAGGTACATGGGTCCATCTACCCACCCATGAAACTATCACTTCATACTCGCAAGAACTGCGATTATTACAATGGAACTCTCCCAGCTCCAAATCGCAAGAACCGGAATGGGTTGTGGTGGGATACTTTGTTTGAATTGGTTTGGGGCAATAATGGGGAAAATGAAGACCATAAGAGCAATGAATAAAAAACAAGAAAACATAATAATAAAAAATAATATAGAATATATAAACACAGTACATATACATAATGATAAAATCATTAAAATACATATCCTACCATCAGGGATATTCTTCACCAATGATTTATTAATAGAAAACACAAAGCAATTTTTTTAATAATTTGTGCAGATTTGAGAGATAAAGTAATTTCAGGGATAAAAGTAGACTATAAACTCACACTTTTCTTCCTCAGAATCAGCTCCAATAGTTTTTGTCAACTACTTAGAAATTTCGCGTGAAGAAATACATAAAGCTCTTTATGATCTCCGCTGCAACAGAGGACCTAGGCTTAATTTTCTTCCTCCGACTATTTTGAATAAATGTGAATATCAGCTTATTACTCCCTTGAATAATTTCTCTCATAGATTACTTTCGTCTTGAGTTTTCCCGTCCTTTTGGAAACTTTCCTTCATCACAGCCATGTTCAAGAATAGTGTAAGAAGCTGTATCGGAAAATGTAGGGGCATTGTTGCCCTTTTATCTCGAATTCCGCAACTTTTTGAAAAGATTATACGATACGATATACGATACGATACGATATACGATAAACTTTCTCTACGTGTTGATTTCTGACTGAATGAACAACAATATGGCTTTAGAAAAGGTCCCACAGCTGCCGCAAATATTACAGTTCTTATCTCAGACTTTCTGTGTACAATGCAGAAGCGATACCAAATTGAAGCAATCTCTATAGTGAGAAATTTAACATAATTGGCTATTCAACCATAATTCTTAAGCTTTAAAAAT
Source organism: Nemotelus nigrinus (assembly GCA_947369275.1). Lineage (NCBI taxonomy): Eukaryota > Metazoa > Arthropoda > Insecta > Diptera > Stratiomyidae > Nemotelus > Nemotelus nigrinus. Next base: position 184,348,426 of record OX376372.1, on the reverse strand, counting down.
TCAGGCTAACCAGATCTTTGCTTAGCTGGCTGAATTATTATCTTCGATATCGAACACAATTTGTAAAATTTCAAGGAATGTAGTCGAAAAATGTGTTTGCGACCTTTGGTGTACCACAAAGTAGTCGTCTTGGCTCACTTCTTTTATTAATATATTTATTTCCGACCTAAATATTTGATCCTATTTATTCTAGAACTTTCAAAATTGATAAGGGCAAGTTTATAGGCCTCTTGAAAATGCACGGTTACACTCCGTAATAATTGCTTAGCAAGAGTTCATAACGTTGTTGAGCTCGGTGTTATCTTGGATGAGAAACTCCGTTTCAACTTGCACTATGACAAAATCTTTTCCCGTGCAAAAAAAAAACAGCTAGGTTTATTCAAAAAACCTGCCGAGAAATTTCTTAGTCTGTGGGTCATAAAATAATTGTACACTTCACTTGTACGCCCTGTTCTCCAATATCCTTACATTAGCTGAAATACTGCTTTTAAAAGCCACAGTGGCAGGTTCGAGTCTGCTAAAAAAGCAATTTTTACTTTTCGCTTTAGTAGAACTATGCAACCCTTTCGATTTTAATAACCTACTCTCGTATGAATTTCACCTGGGCCATCTAAACATATTGGCACTTGTATCCAGAAGAATGGTGATATGGGCCTGCTTTGCATTCCACGTTATTAGAGGTGTTATTAGAATTGAATTCCTCATTAGTAAAATGGTGATAAATATCCTTTTCATGCATAGCAAATCCAATCGTTTGTTAAAAGAATATCCACCTTCGACTACATACGCAGCTAATGAGCCAACCAATAGCAAAATTAACCTGTATTCTCCAACGATTTCCAATTTTCCTTCAAATCTTTCCTTTTCCAAGTCATTCGTACTCCCTCATTTTAAACTATATGTCAATGCATTATTTATTTATTGATTAGTTACTTATTTAATTTTCTAAATTTACTTTTCAATTTGGTTTGGTATTGCATATGTAATTTGTACCTTGTTTGGTGAACGAATCAACTGAATTGAATAAAATGGCAGTTTAGCTTTCATATATCCGCAACTAGCATTTAGTTAGTTCCCCGGGTAAAAGTAACGGACAGTTGTGTAAAAATTAATTGAGGGGACGCGTTTTATTAGGCACTATTATATCTGCGAGTCTTTGGTAAATATACCACTTAGTGAGGGAATCGAACAAAATCAGACAGAAAAATTTAAAAAAAAAACTTTTTAGCAGTACTACTGCGATCTTTTGCACCTCATATCATTTTTTCGGCGCAACTGGAAATCTATTTTCAGTAAATTCGATGAAATGATAATGTACGAGATATGAAACCAGTTAGACAACAAATTATATATGAATGAATTTATGAGCAGAATCCACAAGCGGCTTAAAAATCAATTCGTTTGCATCACCAAAGCCTATCCATCAAAAGCGGAGCTGCATGTTTTACAAGCCAAAAGCCATGTTAAGCCAAATAATGTAAAACTCGATCAACAAAAAGCATCTCATACAAGATTAGTTCGAAAGATCCAGCAAGATCGAGTCTTTAAAATTTATCGCAAAGTGTATTTTTGTTGTTTACAAATCGTACCTCGGTAAGTATTAAACCCAGGCCTGTATGTACTGAAGCGGCCAGCTAATTACATTTTGTACGAACAACATCGAATATTGTTGGTAACAATTTAATGTATTAAAAGAAATTGCGAATAAAGAAAATATGAATGAAAATTTGTGTTTTTTAAGTTTTATTTTCATATGTTTTAAGAAAGTGTTATTTATGTTGTGTTATGGTTGTTCTGAACGTGCAAATTGTATTGTTTTGAAATGAATGCCAAAGTAGTGTTATTGTGTTAAAACGTTTGTTGATAATTTCGACCATCGAGCCAATAAATTTTGCAATAGTTTTTTTTTCAATAAAATTTAAATTTTTTTTTTTATGTTTCAAATTGAAATTCAGCGTTACTCACCTTGCGATTGTCCGGTTGCTCGGGGCAATGTAGCATACGGATTCATTTGAGGCTTGGGTTTCGGTTGATCCCAGCTTTGGGCATTAATTGGTGGTGGATATGTTGATGGTGACTGCGGTCCACGCATAGGTGGACTCATTGGGCTTTGGTTGAATGGTTTCGGTCCACCATAGCCAGTGTTGAGCTGTTGGGTAAAAGCGAAGAACTGTGTTGTGAAAAATGATTGCAAGATTATGTCATTAAATTACCCAATGATAGTGGATACAATACAAAGAAATTTGAACAACATGGTAATGTTTTGGATAAACTCTTTTTGGAAATATGATTTTTATTCAGCAAATATTTATTAGATAAAAGTTCTAATTCTTATTCGAAAAATCGAAAAACAGAAGGAATTTTTTTAGTGTTTGTATAGATTGTATGATTTAAAATCAATTGGAACAAGAAAAAAACAGCTGCAGCTCTAGATTCATACAGTCACCCACGCTGGGCGCTAAAAATAATTTTCTTCTGAGCATTTCTTTTTTGCCAATCAGGTACTTTCTTAAGCACATAACGTATGTATTTGGAAAGAGTATCCAACTTTGAACTAAACAGCATAAGAAAATTCTTGTCCAATGACTGTTAGTGAAACCATTTGAAGATATATCAATGCATATGTATCCGCAATAATCATTTTCATTTAAAGTTTTTAATAGCATTCAACTCGATTTAATATATTCGGACAAATACAAACTATAAAATGACAACGAAAACAAAAAAATGTTAAGCCAATCAACTACAATCCTTACCTTGTAGTTCGTTCTTACTCCCTTACCGGGCGGTATAACACTCCTGATAACGCTACCATCCAACGTTACATACTTGAATTCGTCGCTCGAATTTTGTTGCATTTCCGGCTGAATCGTGCCATAAATTGAATCGTTACCGTTTGAATAACCATTGGATGACGGTATCGTTGATGTCATTTTTATGCCAGCGTTCGTTTCCCGTCTATCATTAATAATATCAGTAGATGAAGATGGCGCTGCTGGCGTCGTAATGTTCGTAGTGGTCGTTTTCGTTAGTTGATTTGATGGTGATGTTGCGGAAAATGATTTATGACCGTTACCGCTAGTGCCGTCGAGAAAATCATTTTGCATTTTATTTGAATATTTTTTTAAGAATTTATTGTAGACGTTTGTTTGAGATAGTACATGCTGTCCGTTATCATCACCATCAGCGTCCGTGTCATCAGTCGTCGAGCTCGCGTTACCGTCACGACCACCGCTACCATTCGTGAAACCGTTGCTAATTCCGCCATTGTTCGTGTTGCGGCCACCATTTGCCATACAGTCGAGAATGACATTGTTTGTCGTCTTGTTACCGTTATTCTCTGTTTGTTTCTGATTAATTGTTATCTCGTTACTATATGTTATTTTCGCAGACGGTGGCTGAAGCGGTTCGAATGGGAGCGGAGGTGGTGGCGGTGGAGGCGGAAATGACATGACAGGACTCATCGTTCTTGCGTTGGCACGCATCGTTCCAGTCCCGACTGACATCGGATGGTACTGATGATGGCCGAAAACATTCGTACTACCAGTATCGCTAGATTGTCGCGAATGTGACGGTGATAGTTTTTCTGGCGATGACGTTGATTTATCTGGACTCAGACTGCTGATGTTCGAGTGCGATGAGGACATGCCCGAGGTACTATTTATTGAAGATGACGAACTACTTGTCCGGGAATGTGAATGCAATGACGGTGACACAGACGACGATATTATTGCTCTTGCGTTGGAATCATGCTGCTAGCGTTTGTTTTGTATGGATTTGAGCGTGTTGATTTGCAATTGGTTGTGAGGCAAAGCATGGATGGATATGAAGTAAAATTAACAGTTAGGAAGCAAAACACTCGGGTAGTAGTTTAGTCGAAACGGATATAAAGTTCTCAAATGAATTCAAGAAGAAGAAAAATGTTGTCAGGGTTATTGTAATATATAGCTGTGCTCTATAGCTGTGGGAATATGGAGTTTGCGTAAAATAGACTGGAGTTGAAACGAATTTTCTAGGTCAAATGGATGAAATTGGAAGCTCAGTGGAACTGCTTGAACATGAATACGTACAGTGGCTCAATTAAGTAATCAGACAGAGCTAAGAGACGAAGACTTTTGTCAGTATCTCTTTATAAATCCCATTTAGGAGAAAATGGAATGCATATACATTTACTTGTTAACACTAGTTTATAATCTTAGAAAAAAATAGCTTTTTGTTATATAAACAAAAAAGTTATAAGCCAAAATTCAACATATGTTTAAGTATTCGGACACCTGGCAGCACTGGTTTTATTTAAGATGGGAATTCCCCGAATTATAGCTAATTAATTGTCAATAACAAATAGTCAAAGTGTAAGCAAAAAGAGTAAATTACTTGTTGCGAAGTTTTTATAGTGAACTCTCATACAAAACTAGCATGGGTCGTCGAGGTAAAGAAACTACTATCGAAGTTCAGAAATTGGTCACCAAACATCACAAAAACGGGATGTCTGTGTGAGAGAGAAGTTGGGAAAATCATCGGTAGAAGCCATCCGACAGTTCATGACATCATTTAACGGTTTGAAATTAATAAAAGTATTGAAAGAGAAGAAAAAGCACAAGCTGAGTGCGACCAAATTGACATCAGAAGTGTCTAACTACCTCCACATTACTGAAAGTACAGAATCTGTGAGAAAAGTTCTACGGAGTGACGATTTTAACGGAAGAGTTCCACGCAAAAAACCTTTTGTAAATAAGAAAAATCAGTTAACGCGACTTAATTTATTTATTTATTTATTTACATAAATACATCGCAACAGAATACAAATTCCAATTATGGGAATGATTAATGAAAAAATAAAAAAGTAAAAGATTAATATTTACAAAAAGAAAATTCAATTCAACAATCTTATGTCCCAACGCTCATGTCAAGTATAAATGCTTTTAAATGACTTTTGAAGCTATAAAACGATTGTGGCAGAGATCCAAGCCCCAATTCATTATGACGTCTAGGGATTCTGGCGAAAGGAGAAAAAAGTACACATTTGTACGCGCGAACGGAACAGTGAAGACTTCCTGAGACCTGTTGCCTCGTAACGAACTGCGAGGTCGGAATGAATCGGTGAAGGCAGATATAATACCTCGCTACGATTTTAACAGGAAGCACTCGTCAAGCAACAGCCGGCGTGACTTCAAGGAAGGAATTTGAAGAAAGGACAAACGGGAAACATATGAGGAGTAAGGGATATTATATTTAAAAAATAAAGAGCGTGTGAACCTACGCAGCACACACTCGATGGCCTCAGAAAGGTAAAGGAAACGTAGAGACCACACTTTACAAGCATATTCGAGGACACAATGAACTAACATTAAAAAAAGACGAACACATGTACGAATGTCAACGAATTTAGAGGCAGAGCGAAGTACGAATCCAGAAACTCGAGAGGCTTTGGCGGTGACTTCAGCAACATGGAAGTTAAATTTCAATTTAGGGTCAAAAGTCACACCCAAGTCTCTAAATTGATTAACGGACGACAGATAGTTAGTGAAAATTGAATAAAAAAAAAAATAGGAGATGATTTGAGGGAAAAGGTCATATGTTTACATTTGCTAACATTTAAGGACAATAAGTTGCGATTGCACCTATTAAGAAGAACACACAGATCATTCTGGAGAATAATACAGTCATCAACAGACTTGACCACAAGGAACAATTTCAGATCGTCAGCGTACAGTAGACAAGGGGAATCAATAATGGAAGGAAGGTTATTAATACAAATTAAAAAAAGTAAAGGACCAAGGATAGGCCCTTGCGGAACACTAGAAGAGGGATGAAAGGGAGAAGAAGAGAAGTTTGCACTCACGTTTACTGAGGTAGGACGAAAACCAAGAAAGAATTGGCCCGAAACAACCAAACTGTGAAACTTTACTGAGTAATAATTTATGGTCGACAGTATCAAAGGCTTTAGAAAAATCTGTGTACACTACGTTCACTTGTTCCTGACGATCTAAGGCATAGGCAAATGTGTTTGAAAAAAGGATAAGGTTAATCAAAGTAGACTTACCCCTCACGAGCCCATGCTGTTCAGGAGCTAGAATAGGGTGTATTATGGGATACTTTCTAGAGAAGACCATTTTTTCAAGGATTTTACTAAAACAGGGGAGAAGAGAATTAGGACGATAATTGAAGACGGAGGAAGCATCGCCAGTTTTGAAAATTGGGCAAATATTAGAAATTTTCCATGCAGAAGGAAAAATACCGGATGATAAGCTCACATTGAAAAGGATAGAGAAGGGGACGCACAAAGAGGAAGACATATAGGACGCATTAAAATTGGGAATACAATCAGAACCACTGCAGGAATTCCGATCAAGGCTGAGCAATAAATTCTCAACTTCGATGGGATTCGTACGGATTAGAGAAAGAGAAGGAAGAAGAGAAGGAAAAACCAGGGGATGTCCAAGAGAGGAAGAACTTTTAAATGAGAAAGGAAAGAATTTAGCGAACCCCTCACATACATCTTGTGAAGACGAGGAGATCGATCCATTGAAAGTTACCTGGTTAGGGATGGAATGATTTTTCTTTAAGGACCGAATGTAAGACCAAAAAGGTTTAGTATTGAAAGCAGAAATAGAAAACTCCAGACCAGCGAAATAGTCGTGCATTGCTTGTTTCATTACGATTTTAGCGGACGATCACAGGGACCGAAATACGGCAAGATCAGAGGCAGAATTCGATTTTCGAAACTTTTTCCGAGCAACGTTTTTGAGTTGGATGGCCCTCAAGACTCGTTGGGTTAACCAAGGAGGATCTGCAGATTTACGAGCGTTGAAGGTAGGTGTATAGGTAGAGATAACGTCATAGAGGAAGGAATAAAATTTGGAGAGTGCATGATCAATATTTAGCCCACGGAAAAACGAATGCCAGTTAATTTTTTGAAATTCCGATGCCATTGCTGGGTAACTAGCCTTGCGAAAATTGTATCGAGGAGCAACTAAGATCCCTTTCTCTGAGGAATATGAAAATGAAACATAAAGAGAAAGAAGAGGGTGGTGAGCGTCTACTAGAACATAGGGATAGGATACGTTGGAGACAGATATATCAGTAGAAGGAATATAAGTTAGGATAAGGTCAAGAATACGACCATTCAAGTTACGTGTAGTGTTAATCTGCGAAAGGGAGTTGAGGGAGAGGAAGAAAGAAAGTAATATGGAGACCTGATTATAGGACCAGATGCAATTTGAAACTGGATTCCAGTCAACAGAAGGCATATTGAAATTACCATAGATTATTAAAGGGTCAAAAGGAAAAAAATTATGAAGGTAAGAAGATAGCTCGGTAAAAAAATTTTCGTACACAGCACAAGAACTGTTACAAGGAACATATACAGAGAGAATAATTAAGTGAAGGTTATTAAGAAAACAAATACGGACCATCACGCATTCAACAGGAGGGAATATTAGTTAGGATAAGGCTCTGGAGGACGAATGGAAAAAAATCGATCCCTCTTATTGCAGGTCGTTGATTGAATCTATTCCAAGAAGAGTGGAAGCAATTCGGAAAACTAAAGGTTTTCCAACAAAATACTAAAATAAGAAAAACAAACTTTTTTATACTTGATTTACTATCATTATTTGATGTGTCCGAATATTTTATTGGAATTTAACAACCATATATTTCGAATTTTGGCTTATAATTTTTTTTTGTGTATAAAAAAGAAATTTATTTTTTTCTTATTTTATAAACTATTGTTACCTAGTAAAAATATATGCATGTTATTTGTTCCTAAATTGATTTTTCATAAAATTACAGACAAAAATCTTCACACCGCGGTACTGTCCGATTACTTAATGAGAATGAAAAACTGAAGATTGAACAAATAATAAGCAAAATAAAAACAAACAAAACCAAAAGTTAAACAAATTTAACGCTCAGTTTGAAGTTGATCGGTTTGCGTATTAATATTGCTTGAAATCAATGCGCATTACGATAAGAGTTAAACTTTTAACTTAGGCAAACAAGAGAAATATGAATCCTTATGTGGAAATAAACGCGACTGGTTTCATTATTAGGTCAAGGTCATAGTACCGAAATATACCCGCGACACACAAAGGCACATATTTTATATTCGCCAGAAAATCCTATCATCACCACTTTGGTCGCATGTATTATACGCCACAAACTCTGTCTTGTATTGTCACTATCATACCTTTCAAGCACGGCACTTGGACTCGAAAAAATAACTAAGTCCCTTTATGACTTTCAATGGGGGAAAAAACTGAATGAAAAAATGCAATTATCACACTCAACTATCCGAACAGATACTTTTGCGAAATTTCCAAAGTAATTCGACACAGTAAATGTTTCTTCAGTAGATGCGATTGTGACACTGATTCTTGAAATAGATCATTTCGAGTGCGAACGATCGATTTTTCGTTCTGCACACTATCGAAAAACATTTATAGACGAGCGATTGCCTTGAAAGATGAATCCTCTTATTCCTGCTGTGCATCCATGTGATAAATTTGAATTCAGAGATCCATTACAGCGAACGAGGTGCTGACAAATTTAACCCCACAATTGGGTTGTCAAAAGTGACCGGAGAAGATATGAAATGAAGTTGGCACACCAAGGTAGCCAGTTGTGAAAATCGAGGGCAAGAACAAAGGTTTCATCAGGGAGATCAAAGGTTTTGTATAATGTTAGTCAATTAATCAGTATGAGATTATTTGTCTTAACTCACAGTCTATTCAACACAGGGTTAAACGCATCAGGTGTAGACTTTTCTGCACTACAAATCTGATCTACCCAAACACATTCTTCTCCTTCCTCTGTTTCATTTGCTAACTTGTGACAGTGCTGACATTGCAGCGTAGCAACCGTTGCAATTGCACGAAATCGCATTCGAGAAAATAAAAATGATAAAAAAACAACACATAATCAAGCTAAATTCGACACATGCTATTTTTAGTAACAACTAAGAAATTTCGTAAATCTCACGTACTTCTATTCGCAATGTGTCACTAAAAATATCAATGTCTACTACAACAGCGAGTATGCACAATCATGCCAAATTACTAAGACACCTCTGAGAGGTGTGTTAGGTAAGGAAGTAGGTACAATACAAAAAACAAGAAATATATAGGAAAACTATGGTATTTTGGCTACTTACGTTGCTTGATCCGTTCTGATGAGTAAAATTATCCAGTGCATTCGAAATGGTATTTGCGCTCAGTTTTGTTGCTCTATTGTGGTGAAATGGTTGAAAAACGATAAGAAAAGAAAATTTTAGTTTCAATAAAATATATTTTTAAATTTTATATAAATATATTTTTAAATTTTGATTTTATGAAAGTCGTTTGGCTAGTTTGAGAGATGATTGACAGGCTTAGACATTTTTTGATGCAAAACAGATATAATTCGAACTTGTGATAAAAAATGAGCCTTGAAAAACTCAAACACGGAAGAAACGTTTTGGAATCTGCCTGCTGTTGCATTTGCAATTCACAAAAAAACCATGAATTACTTTATATTACTGATTTTGCCATCCACGTTGCATTAAGTGACGTTCCTGCAATTTGATTCAGCTTATCTAGCTTTACAAGGCAAAAATGTTGTGTCAGAGTTTTGTCGAAATTTAAGGATTCTAACCAAATTTTTTACTTCCGATTCACCTTGTGACGGTGAAAACTATAAACGGACTATACATACAATCGAGTCGAACCTAATTTCATCTTTGTTTCTTCTTAGATTGATTTAGAATGATCGGAAAGAATATAATACACAAATAAAAATAAACAAATAAATAGATAAATAAAAAGAGTAATTTTCTTCAGGAAGAAGTGTTTGACCTGAATTGTAAAGCAAGGCAAATAAATGTGATTTTAAGTTTCTAAAGTAGCGAAGAGAATAGAAACAAAATGCTAAATAGCATAAAATGCAAGTTCAACAAAATTCTTTGTGATTGCAGGTTGTTGAAGTCTTGATAATAGTCTAGCATAGTATCCTAATTTAAAGTTTGCAATAAAGCTTAACTACATTCGTATGATGTTCTATAAATTTTGTTGATTTAGAAGCTCTCAAACATGAAAATCAGCATTAACATTTATTATTTGGTTAAAAGCCGATGTGAGTCTTATATATGCCAATACATTAGCTGTTTTGCATCGCAGACGGCTTGGTAAATGTTTTTCATCGCATTTGTAACATTTCATCAGCTATTTTGGCTGACTACAGTGTAAAATACTGAATATTTCTGTACAATGATTCATTTTATTTGATTGAATCATTTTTGAATATTTGACAGTTTTGATGCAGAATGACTCTTTTTTGTCATTTTAACTTGCCTTTGAAGCTAACAAAATCATATAAAGTGAATTTTGAGTAAAATTGATTTTTAATTTTTGTAAGCATCAATGTCTGTCAGGAGACTGAAATCTAGCTTCTAAAGAAAAAATGGTCTTTCATAAATAAAAAAAATGTTTAGCTTTAAAAAAATATCGAATCAGATTTGTAATAGAACTAACAAGAACTGAAGAGTGTGATCAGAATACACGAAGATGGGCTGGTTGTATCATTTGATGTCAAGGTTTTGCTCGTGAGTGTACTGGTAAAACAAGAACTGGGTTTTTTTTTTTCGAAAATTGGCTGTTTCAGAAATCTCAAACCCTAAAGTGATAGAAGCAATTCGAAGTTTTGTTTATTTAACCTTGAGAGGGAACCTTGAGAGGGAAAAAAAGTCGCCGTAGGAAATCCCTTAAAAATTCAAATCCCTTTCAAAATTCAGGAGCGGAAAACCCGAGTTACTTATTTTCATTTCAGAATGTGGTAAATCTCGACTAGATGCACCAGAGCCGAGAAGTTTTCCCACCAGAGGGCAAAATGGTGGTAGCAGGGGTAAGAAATTGAAGAAAAACACACAAAAACATACAAAAAATACACTAGAAGACAACAAACTGAAAAAAATAAACTAACAAACATAAACACCGCCAAAAAATAAATACAAAACCACAGCAACATAAACATACTAAACAGACATCTATTGGCAAAATCATGTAACCGAGTTTAGCACAGAGAGCCTATGATGTGAAAATTTGATGGCAGCACCACTTAGTTCAAAATGATACAATCAAGAATTTATCAAAAATGCTTCTCGCTTGAATATCGTTTTTAAGTCATGACTGAATCGGAAGTTACAGCCAAGCAGCTTAAACACGTTGACCGCAAATATTCGACTTGGTTATCGATCTCCACTGTCAAAAAATTCCAATGCACTAGTCTATATGGTAGTGCCCACATTGCCGGCTTTCAAAAACCGGGCGAATATTTTGACAACGTTGTGGGCGCGACCATGTAGTTCAGTGATTTCGCATTTTTCGACAGCAGAAATCGATAGCCATATCAGGGGTGTGTTCAATGTGCATGCTATAGCTGCTCCAAAAGCATAGCATTGCATCACTTTAGCATGTGTCAAAATTTGCAGTAGCTAGGTGAAGTAGCTATGGACATTGGACAGCCAAGAGCTGCTACGAAGGCCAGCCTTTACACAACACAACTCAATAATATTTTTTTTAAATTTTTTAAAATTTTAATCTTTGTATTTACGTGGATCAGCTCAATACTTGCATTGTACTATGGAAATTGTATGAACTTTCGGAATTTTCAGCATACAGCTGCATAAGAAATTAAAATTTTCCTAACATATTGAAAACGGTTCACTTATTCCCAGGGAGACAGCCCCAAGGTTAAATAGCAAGCATCAGATAGCAGCTATTTCGTGACATTGGACAACCAGAGCAGCTAAAATAGCAGCTAATAGCTGAAGAATGAGATAATCATGGAGAGATCGAAAAAGAATCTTCGAGGAGTAGATTCACTTCCCCGATTATGGGTAAAATATGTTGATTATATTCTGGTGCTCGTTAAAAAAGATTCATTGGAATAAACTTTGAAAAAGCTAAAGCATGTCCACGAAATTATTCAATTTTCAATGGCAGCATAAGAGAATCAAATGATACTATGTTTAGATTTGATGATAATCAGGATGTATGGTATTTTTGAATTCAATATATATTGGAAGCCTTGTCAAATCTATGAACACCACTATCCACATCATATCATTGGTATTCGCATAAAATGGTACCCTGTGACTGTATAATTCACTGGCTTTTCACGATGCTATTACCGTGGTATCACAACGGGCCTCTTCTGATTCTGACTGGGCCTCTTCCGACTGACTGCCACTTTACTTAACCGTACCTAACATAACGATACCAATAGACTATGAAAATGTTGGCAATAAAAATTGGAAATGTCCAAGATACAGGAAGGAAAAATGGCTTTGGTAAGAAACTTGTTGTACATTTTAATAAAAAGATGAAAGAATATAGAATTATCAATTAATAATGCTGCTTACACAAGAAGAGCAAGAAGCAATCAAGAGACTATCAATATTTTATTCACAAATTTTCAAAAAGGTCAGTCAATTGATTAAATGGTTCATAAAAAAAGTAGTTCTAAAAAGCAGAATAAACAAATAAGGTTCTAAGTTAGGGCAGGATAAGGGCCAGAATTATTCCAAAATTATTTCATCCGCTCGAATTGCAACAAAATATACATTGGCTCAACTAAACGTTTCATTCGCGTAAGTTTCAATGAAAATAAGTGAGAACCGAACTCACCCAGGAGAAGAAAAACTAAATTAGTTCAATCAGCAGTAACCAAACTCATCTAGGAGGAGCAACACAACATCACGGGGGTTGATATTGAAGTGCGGCACTAACGCAAACTATACGCATGCGATAGCGTTACATTTGGAAGAACTCGCAAGCAGGCGTCTAAATACAGTCCAAAGTAACTGTTCATAAACATTTTTTAGACTTCAAGCTGTATTTCCTTAATAAGTAAAGGGAATAAAGAATATATCCAGGATTTTTCTTTTCATAATAATCTTTTATTTAAATAAATCACAGAATAATTGAATATTGGTTTGAAATATATTCCAAGAATAGCACACATTTACATTTAAGTCGGGAATTCGATTTTGTTCATATGACCTCTACGAGCACGATTGCAGCGATGGATTATTAAAGTCTATTTCGCACCCCTCCTAGTGGGTGTCTAACGTACGCATAGGGCACGTTCATTCACATTAAAAATTTATTTGTTCATAGAAATATAAGGGTACTTAAAATATCACCAAAATAACTGTCGGCGTCAAAGAGTTAAAAATAAGTAATATGTTTTTTATGTTATTTTATGCTCGCGCATAGGAACCGCAGGAAAGACTGATTTTAGAAGAAAAGTAGAGGAATCGTGTAAATTTTGAATACATGTTCTACCAAACGTGGTCTTTATTACAATATGCATGGAAACACATAGGGTAGGCATTTTCACAGGGTCCGAATGAATTTCAAAATTCAGGAGCGGAAAACCCGAGTTACTTATTTTCATTTCAGAATGTGGTAAATCTCGACTAGATGCACCAGAGCCGAGAAGTTTTCCCACCAGAGGGCAAAATGGTGGTAGCAGGGGTAAGAAATTGAAGAAAAACACACAAAAACATACAAAAAATACACTAGAAGACAACAAACTGAAAAAAATAAACTAACAAACATAAACACTGCCAAAAAATAAATACAAAACCACAGCAACATAAACATACTAAACAGACATCTATTGGCAAAATCATGTAACCGAGTTTAGCACAGAGAGCCTATGATGTGAAAATTTGATGGCAGCACCACTTAGTTCAAAATGATACAATCAAGAATTTATCAAAAATGCTTCTCGCTTGAATATCGTTTTTAAGTCATGACTGAATCGGAAGTTACAGCCAAGCAGCTTAAACACGTTGACCGCAAATATTCGACTTGGTTATCGATCTCCACTGTCAAAAAATTCCAATGCACTAGTCTATATGGTAGTGCCCACATTGCCGGCTTTCAAAAACCGGGCGAATATTTTGACAACGTTGTGGGCGCGACCATGTAGTTCAGTGATTTCGCATTTTTCGACAGCAGAAATCGATAGCCATATCAGGGGTGTGTTCAATGTGCATGCTATAGCTGCTCCAAAAGCATAGCATTGCATCACTTTAGCATGTGTCAAAATTTGCAGTAGCTAGGTGAAGTAGCTATGGACATTGGACAGCCAAGAGCTGCTACGAAGGCCAGCCTTTACACAACACAACTCAATAATATTTTTTTTAAATTTTTTAAAATTTTAATCTTTGTATTTACGTGGATCAGCTCAATACTTGCATTGTACTATGGAAATTGTATGAACTTTCGGAATTTTCAGCATACAGCTGCATAAGAAATTAAAATTTTCCTAACATATTGAAAACGGTTCACTTATTCCCAGGGAGACAGCCCCAAGGTTAAATAGCAAGCATCAGATAGCAGCTATTTCGTGACATTGGACAACCAGAGCAGCTAAAATAGCAGCTAATAGCTGCTATAGCAAGAATATTGAACACACTCCAGATTTTCAACGTTCAATGCATTTATGCTAATAGAAAGATTTTTTGGGGTTAGCATTTGCGAAATTTGCAAACATTAAAAAATGTAGCAATTTTTTTTATTTACATTGTAGCTTTTTATACATTCAAATTTAACAGTAGTATTTGTTGGTACGAAAATAACGAAAATATCTGACGCTGCCAATCCAACCAAGTTTTCTTTCCCTTAAGGCCAGATAAACCTGTCGATCGACATTTCGATCCGATACCTGCGTTGGAAGTTATATCGAAAGGTAGTATTCAATACCTGCGTTGGAAGTTGTATGGAAATAATAGCATCCAGTATCGTTCAAAATGCTTTTTTTAAGGATTTCAAACGCAAAATAAGTGCATTAACTTAATACAGAATTTAAACTCGAAGCTAGGAAATTTTAAATGATGAAAAAGTAGGTCATGGCATGAGTAACTGCGAGAAATATTAAATTCTTGTCTTTGCGCAGTGTTCATTAAATTAACTAGACTGAATGTAACACGAATTGAAAAATTGTCATGTTCGTTGTTGACGTAGCACTATAGCCCCTCTCGGGCCTTGGCTTTCAGTAGATGATGTCTCCAATTGTCTCGGTCAAACGATCGCGTCCTTCGGTTATGAAATCCAAGCAGCAATGCACAGTGTTCGCCGAAAGAGGGGGGTTTTCGCACTGCTCTGACCCTCGGCATTTCCTTCGAATTTCCTTATCTATCACTAGTTCAGGGAAATTTGACATGATGCTTCGCAAAATTTAGGGGAAAGCTGGATTTTGGTTTGAACTTTGGTACTGGCGTGCTGAACAAAATGTCAAAAGTCCCCATTGACCCGAGTGCTGCATTACATTTTATACGGGGTCAAAAGTCATCAAAAATGACCTTTCGCAAATATCTCAGTAACGGTCATCTTAACAGAAAAACAATGTATGACGAATTTGTAGCTTAGAAAATTTTCCACAAAAAAGACTGAGAACTTTGTAACGATAACCGTTTTTGAGATATTTTGATTCATAAGCTGATAACTTTCATATTTCTCATGAAACTTGCACTCCATTTCGCACCACCTTCGAGGTAGAGTACAAAGTGCGTCTAGTTATATATTTCTTGGTTCTCTATTCATCTATTTACCGGTTGGTGCTCATTGAGGAGACGTTTGTGCCGAGCCCGTCTTACGGAATCATTGAATGTTATGTGATGTAAATGCAAATATATTCAATGCTAATCAAGTCGTTAATCACATCAAAAACGAAACATGAGCATAATAACGTTTTCCTTGAAGAAAGTGTTGTCAGATTCAAAAGATTTAGTGTGTAACTATAGGGTGGAAGGCTTTCGAAATCACGTAGACGTTATAGCTCTGTAAGGGCAAAACAGGCAAACTGCTTTTGGATAGATTCCAGTCTATCGCTATGAATATCGATTGTATGATTTCAGACGATGCACCCATATTGGAGTAATGGACGAACTAAGGTTCACAGTTTTTGTGACCCATATGTTTTTCAATTCTTTTCCGCGCCTTTTAATAAATCCCAGCTGCTTGCTGGCTCTTGCAAGTACTTGTCGTATTGAAGATTAAAGTAAAGCTTCTTATTCAGAACAACATCGAGATCCTTAAAACTATCTACACTCAGAAAAATGTCATTTAATAGAATCAAATTTAAATCAAAAGTTGAAATCACTTTGAAATAAAAAGCGAATCTTATATGAATTCCACTTTATTATAAAAATTTTCTTTTCAAATCAAAATTTTTCATCATTGAATTGAAAAGAAACGTATATGGTGCCAAATCATATTTGAAAATTTTTGAATCAAAAATGTTCAAAAGCTCGAGTATACTTCAAATTGCATAAAGCCTCAAATTCAAAGTTTTACAAAAATAAATTTTTCAAACAGCTTTGGCATAGCTGACAAAATGGCGATGCCTCTATAATTCTCAAACAATCATTTGTTGCTATTTCTAAGAATCGGCGTAAGATGCGAAGACTTCCAGAAACGAGGAAATATACCGCAATGCAGCAATTCGTTGAAAATTATGAGCAGGGGTGAAATAGTCGATTCTGCTCACTTAATTATGAATCTTCGAGGAAGCAGTTCTGTTCCAGGGCCTTTAAGTAATGTCCTCTCTACTTAAATATACTCCATCAGCAATAGACAGCTGAGGTGTTTGGGAAAGTAGCAAATTAGGTGTGCCGCTGAGCGGGCAAAAACTTCCTGAAAATGGTCGGCAAACAAGTCGCATATATTTTGTGGGTCAGAAGAAACTGAGTTGTTCTTTCTTTTCGAATCGATTTGGGATAGCCAGAAGCTTTTCGTTTGGTGCTCACAAAGTCGAAAAAAGTTTTAGGATCGTGAATTATGTTTTCGCCGACTATATTGACATAGCTTCCATATGCTTCGCGAGACTTGTGACAAAGGCATCAGCTTGATTCTGACTTAAGATGTTGTCGATGTCATCGTCATATTAGTCAGTGGGGATATATTTGATGGGATGCTGAGATACAGCTTATTTTATATAATACGTTTCAGTCAATACCTTCATACAAATATACTTGTTTAAAGTTCACAAAAATTTGGTAGGCGTCGATGTTAAACTCAAAACATTTTTCAAGCAATTACTTGACCGCAAACAGGTAGTCTTCTTGTGTACTCCTAAATGACATTTTAAGCGTAGACTTTAGTTTTACCTTTCAATATTTTCGTCAGTATTTTATAGGACGCAGCCAGAGGTGCTTTAGAAAGTAGCGATATGTGCCAGTAATTTTTACATCGAAGTTTGCCTCTTTTGGATGATCCACATGGTGCGGCTTTCATTATATTTACGTTTGGGATTTGATTGATAGCTTGAAATTACTCTAGTCGAGGGATAGAAAGAGCTTAGATACTGAACATTGAAAATCATCAGCATATGACACTAATGCTAATAATTGAAGCTTTT
The DNA here is from genome assembly GCA_947369275.1 of Nemotelus nigrinus. Lineage (NCBI taxonomy): Eukaryota > Metazoa > Arthropoda > Insecta > Diptera > Stratiomyidae > Nemotelus > Nemotelus nigrinus. The sequence continues at coordinate 184,331,023 of OX376372.1, read as the reverse complement.
AATTCGAAATGCTTCACCCATTCACAAATTTCAGTATGATTTTCGTGTACTGTTCAACGAGCTTTCAAAATTATATTTAGAAGAACGGTTGTTATTCTATGAAATACTTGCACATCATGCGTACCTACTAAATAAAGTTTAATATCATTTTCATTAATAAAGAATTTTATATTCATTTTGATACTTTTTCCAAATTTCTTGTATTCAAAAGCGCTAATTTGCATGTAACTATATTAACCATAAAAAGTAACCGGCTGTTCCATTAACAACCAATCGATTACTATGCACCTTGAGCTCTGAACCGGTAATTTATGGGTTGCATAACATAACCGTACTTTAAGACACACAAAATAAAACTGTCTACACAATTTTCATACTATATTTATTCATCATATTGCTGCCAAAGACACTTTTCATCTCGTGTTATTTAAAAAAAATATCAGTGATTGATACTGCCATCCTCTTTTTGTAGTATAAAAAATATTTCTAGTTTATTAACGTTGTTCTATGTTGATCGAAATCATCTTAAATGAAAACACAAATAAAGTATTTTTGAATTTGGCACCAGTTAATTATTTCAGACTAAATAGACAACATGATTCATCAGATCCAAACACTTTAGATGCCCCTCTCAAACTAGCCAAAACAAAAACAATTTCATCTAAAAATAACTTTAAGTCGAAAAATTGTATCGAATCATTCAAGATGCAATATTGTAGTGCTTCAACAGATCTCAATCAATCCATTCATTTCAATTCGAAATGCGTCAAAACACAGACTTAAATCAAATTAACATTTTACGCAAAATAACAATGTCCTACTTACGGTTTGATTGGCACCGGCATATAACCTTCCGTGCCTTTTGGCGGATTATGTACGGCAGCAAGTCGTGCATGAATGTCACAATACAATTTGTTATTGAAATTGAAATATCCTTGATTCTTCAAATTCGTGCCACACGTAGCACATTTGAAACATTCAGCATGAAGATTTTTATCCTTGATGCGAACAAACACACCACTATGCCAGTGCAAATCGAGAATGTGATGAGATTGATGATTATTGGTTCACGTAGATGTTTTGATGTTCACGTTATCGAACGCACGATAACGGACGAAAATTATGAAAGATGTAAAATAAAAGGTTGTTTGAATTAATATGATATTGAATTATTAGATTTAAAGTAAAAATGTCGTAATAATCAAATCAAATGACAGATTCAAAGTCACAAATTCGAGGAGCTCCAAAATCACGTTCAAGCAACGCATTCATACAGAGAAGGTTCTATCAAGTTCGAAGACAGAATTAAATTATTGGTTTGGATTGGATTTCACATATAGTTTTACTCAGTGACTGAAGGTTTGGAAATTATGAGGCTCTCACAGAAATGAAGAGACATGAATTATGCGTTTTTAAAATCTTGTTTCTTTCACAGGGACAACGCTTTTAGAAACACCAAACATTTGACGATGTCAAAAATTCCAAAATATTCTTAATCATGTAAATGTAAAAAACGAATTATGTATATTTGAATTTTATGAACTATGAGATTGTCGCGCCCAACGTGGGTATTGTCCAGTCACATAATTGGTTAAATGTAATTTTAGTCACATATGACCAAAATTGAATATTGACAGTGAAACTTTGTGAGAACGAAAGGAAAAGACAAATATAAACCACAATAATTTAAAAGTTCACTTGCTAAAACTGACGGAAATCAAAAAAATTACAATATCAAACCATTCCTTGTTAAAGGAGTTTGTCAGAAACCAACAAATAAACGAACGAACATTTCTAACGAACAAATCGTCTATAGAATCTTACGCAATAGTTACGCCGCATACGCTACAAGCGTTCACACTCGCAGGCTTAGCTGGAGCCTGTTCAGTAGTTGGCACAGCAGGTGCCGCGGCAGGTTGATTTGGTTCCGGGGCAGGTTGATTTGTTGCCGGAATCAATATTGGTTCAGCCATCGATGTAGGTGCAAATATTTTAGGAAGGCTAAATGGAGTTGGTCCAGAAGCTGGTGCAGCCATGAATGATGGCGCTGGTGCTGCTACAACGGGTGATTCTGGGAAGTAGGTCGATGGTGGCGTGTAGGCGTTCATTACTGGTGGTGGAAAGCTCTGAGATGGAAGACTTGGACGATGCGGTGCCGATGGTGCTAAAGTATTTTGCTGGAGTGGAGTTCCGATGCGCTCGTCTTCGTGTGGTTTTGGCTGCGGTTGTGGTGTCGGTTGAGATCGATTATTCTCTTCACCATGGCGATGAGATTTCACTCCTGCCGCACCACCAACTGCATGGCTTGCCGTCCAAAAGAAGTTCGCTGGTGCGTGTGGCTCGTCTAGTGGAGCCAATTAAATAGTCAAGCATAAATCATAATGAAAGTGAAGAATTGTATCATTTTATGTGATTGCGATTTATCAAGTGGTGTTATATGTTCTTACAAAAGGTAGTCTTAAATGAATCACAACTGCATAATATGAGTAAAATTTTTCATTTCATTTAATTCGGGAGCAAGCTCCGATCAAAATAAATTTGTGGGTATAAGAGTGTTGTGTCTGGTGGTCGATGAAAATGAAGCAGAATTGCAAAATCGTATTGTTTACGTAAATAAAACATATTTCCATTCACACTTGCACATAACATTCCACAATCAAACTTAACTTATGAAATTAGTGACTAAAATATTTTAGTTATAATTCACGAAATGAAAAACAAATAAATTATATCGACTTTCAATTGGTATAGGGCATAGTGATGCGTTCTTTATAGAAATATTTTTTTTTCTTCACGGGAAACAAATAATGATCGAAAATTATAGAGAGAGTACAATAGACCTTGATTAACGCATTACTATTCAATGGTTGATTTTTGAAGCCGATTTTAATGTTGCTAAGGATACACTTACACAATAAGGCGTTCACATTCAGAACATATATTTTGTCCAGTTGGCAGACCACCGGTATTCGGGGCTTTTGGTCGATCGATTGGAGCAGTGACATGCTTTGTTACATTCGGTGATGGTTGCTGTTGAATTTGTTGTTGTTGTTGTTGTTGTTGATTATCCGCTGTAGGATTAATGAAAACATATTTTTTTGGTTGGTTGGTAGTTTGGTAGTGGTAGTTTGGTATGCGATTGTTTGTTAATTGCGTCAATGATTTGGGAATGTCTGGATGGGAATTGTAGTGTATTTCACATCTAATTTACTATGTAGGAAATCAAAAGGAATATGTTAAAATATTCAAAAGAATAAATAACCGACTGGAATATATCCAAATATGCAAACTATTGGCACTCGAAACATTTTTCTTAGCAATTATAAGATTTAGAGCAACTGATATTGAAATAAATTATTTTTTTTGCATATTTATGTATGTTTCAATCATAATATGAAGAAAGATGGTTCGCTCTCTTGGGTCACCACTTTTACTTAAGGAAAAACTTTCTTTGCTGAAAGTCACAAAATACCAACTTATTTTCTAACAAAAAATATTAACAAATTAAATTATTTGACAACAAAATTTTGGAAAATTGTTTTCAAAATACAGCATACACAACAAAAATCTGCCAGCTGCAGAAAACGAAACACAAAAATATAAAAAAAAAATCAAGACCAATATTTTTGATGGTACACAAAAGTTTCTTAATATTATCAAATGACTGATGCATTGTGATCGATCATGAGTCATGTTTAAATAATTGAAATTATGATAAAAAAAAGTCTACGAGAAATTTTGAAGCAGTATCTTAAAAAAACAGACTCAGTATGGTGAAATGTTTGTTTGTTATGCGAGAGTACATAATGAAAAATAATACACAGTAAAACAATAAATGTATCAATTTTTTTAAAAATAATTGAATTAATGTTCGAAAATTGCAGAGCGAAAAGAAATGATGGTGATGAATTATGATATGTTTTATACATATGCATTTTCTGAAATTTGTGTTTCGTGTTTTTCTGGTGGCTAGTATATAAAAATTTTCGTAGTTTTTCGTTATACTAAGAACTTTATTCAACTATTTGATCAGCAAATATGTTCATATTCCCATTAAGAAATTTTAGCATCAACGCTAATGCATAATAGCGTGAGTACATTTCATCTTTACCTGGATCTTGATCGTTTTCTTGTTCATGAAGCATTTTCAATACTTCGGAATTGGCTGCATTGTAAATTTTTTCGTTTTTCTTGAAGTTAACTCTAAAATGGAAAAAAGGACAGATTGAGAAAGTTAAATCGAAATTGAAAAATTGAAAATAAAACTAAACTAGTTTTTATGCGGAAAAATTAAAAATTATATCTTAACCTTAATGTGGATAATAAAAAATGTTGACATGTATTTCCCATGAATTCAATTTTTTTGATAAATATAAGTTTTGAAGGTCTAAACTAAAAAAAGATATCTCTAATTGGTATTTTTCTCTCAAAAAATACTTAAATGCCCGTAAAATTATAAGTTTGCATGTCGTTCAAAATTTAATGCATAACTGATACATAATTCGAAACGTTGGAAGTGCAATAATTTAATTGCTTTTGATAAATTTTTTAATTTAGGAAAATTTCCGTATGATTACAAACCACATTCTTAGTAGCCGGGAAGGTATAATGGCAACGACTATCACTAAAGATCATGCGACTGCCGACAAACTAAAACTGATTGCTTGAGATGGCAAATATGTACAGCTAGAGGGTAGCGAGCAGCGATTTATAAAGCAATAATTCATTTTCTTCTTATTTTTTTAAATAAGTTGGTAGCATATAATTTCTTTGTTTCTTCAACATATTCTTTATGTATCTGATATTTGAATTTCGGACCACTTGATTAATCCATTTTGTCTTCCTTGGGGACACAACATTGAAAACTGCAAGTGATTCTTTGAAAGCCTAGGGTTAAAAATATAAGCCAGAATTAAATGTTTGTGTGGATTTAGTAAATTCTTTCTTGGGTGTAAAATTATGTTTAATTGAAAAAAATGTTTCAAAAACTTTGCATATTTTCAGTTTTTGTTCGTTGAAACTGAAGATGAACAAAATTTCAAGATTCTTCAAATGGTTTGAATTAAATTTGTATTCATTTGCCGCAAATATCACTTTGATTTGGTAATGCAAATTAAATATGTTGATTTATTTTGAAAATAATAAATTTATTGTAAAACAAACTGTGCGGTATTTTATGAGGTATTTTTTTAGTTGCCACGTGGATAATTGTCACAGTACGAGTTTTGTTCGCATTTTCATTGACAGTCGAATGTTTCAAATGTTTTACCGCTAGATTGTTCCCCCAAAATATCACAAAACACATTTTATTTTTCGTCACCGTCAGCAAATTGAAGAGCGCTGACTAATTTTTTCAGCAATTGGTTCCTTCAACTATCTCAGTTCGATTGCCGCGACCTTACTAAATTTAAATTAACGTTAGCTTAACATTTCTTGAGCTACTCATTTTTTTATTTTCGTTTTGAATGCATTTTAGATGTGTATGGCACGAAAGTCTTCTATACAAGTTGATCAAGTTGGGAATCTCAGAAATAGTAATACGATTCGCCGCAAGCTTCCTTAGCAGCAGACAATTCTATGTTAGCGTTAATGGACCAAATTCACTATGGGGTCCTGTGTCAACAGGAGTGCCACAAGGCTCTGTCACTGGACCTGTTTTATACACCATTTTCACTGCTGACCTCCCTCTTCCAGTGGACAATCCTCAAGTTAAAGTCTTACAATGTGCAGATGACACGCTCTTATTTGCGTCGAGCCAAAACCTGCTCAAAACTGCGAAGAACCTTGAAGATTACTTGGTCAACCTTAGGTTTTATTTTGATGAATGGGGCATCAAGCTAAATAGTTGCAAAACACAGCTGACTGTATTCAGGAACCCTTCTAGGTATCGGGATCTCAAACCGTCCGCAATAAGGCCAAAAAAGTCGCTGTCTTGTTCGGAACTTCTAGAATCATTCCTAGTCCTACATTGCGCTACCTTGGAGTAGACATGCACGATTTCTTGAAATTTAACTCCTATGTTCGACATAGAATTAAAGTAGCCAGGTCCGCATTTCAGCGCATCAGACATCTTTTCACCAAAAAGATGGGAATAATGACAAACGCTAAATCAATTTGCAACAAAACACTAATTCGGCTAATCCTGACATACGCATCCCTATCCTGTATTACCTGTTCCAAATCTGCCATGGCAGAAGCGGAGATGTTCGAACGGAGAATTCTGCGTTCCTGTACTGGCAGGTTTTACGACCCGGTAACTAAAAAGTGACCGAGGAACTCTCTCGTACATCAGGAGACAGGACTTGAGCCACTTAAGGACCGGGTTGTTAAACTGACGACAAGGTTTTACGCAAAGACAGACGGACATGAAAACGGATTGATCTGGGGTATCGGACGTACGAGTGGCTCTAATGAGCTATTTATGCGTCCGGCGGAGGAAACAGGACAGCGGCGGCTCATGAACATGCTGTTCAATTATGTTGGCCTTCCGACGAATCGGAGAGGATAATTTAGACCTAGGTTAAGTTTAGGTCTAACTAGGCTAAGCTAATTGTAGTTACACTTAAGCTAGATTTAGTTTAGTAAATTAAGTTAGTATTTAAGTATTATAAAGCTAAGTCAACCGACAACCTGGGTAATATTTTATAAGTGTAAACCAAAAAATTAATGAATGATAAAAAATATAACCAAAATTCCAAATTGAACCAGCAGGCCAAAATAGAATAACCCCTAAATATAAGATCTTTCATATTAAATTTCCCTTAAGCTAAGAAATCTATGTACTATTTAATTAATAATATTATTATTATTATTTAAAAAAATGCATTTTAGATGCGAATATTTCGTTCATTCGCAATATCTTTACAGCCCATTGTAGATGAAATAGTTTTAGGATCATGGAAATTTCTGAGTTGTCGAATATAACGTACAACTCATTTATACTCGTACGTATATCAAATCCACAATTCTGTTTTACTCCGGTTTTTCGGTTAAACACTCGTATTTTCAAAGCGTTCAACATACTTGTGGTTGATTGAGTGAGTGCTCATGTTGACAACGTAACACAATACATGTTAAACGATTGATTTTTTACTAATAGTTTTCAGTGTCCTGAAGTCAAACTGCTCACAAAAAAACTTCCAATGAGTTGTTTTCGAAAGAAAAAAAAACTTTTTTGTTTTTTTTTTTTGAAAACTTTTGACGACAACTTTTTTAACTGAGTTTATTTAAACGAGTAAATATTAAATATTTTTGAAAACTCGTTGCGGTCTGTGTTCTTGACTTTCGTCTGCACTAACTATTGTCATTGGTTTTCGATATCGAACCGAAGATCCTCCGTTAAGGGGGTCTACTATTAAGGGTAGCTTTAAATAATCAATTACTTTTATTAAGAAAAATAAACTTTAGTCAAATTCATAGTATTTGTTCGTAAAAAAATGTTATATCGTTCAATGTTGCAAGAAGTGGTTCGACTCAGGGCCATAACCGAAACAAAAGTTTTTTTTTACACCAGTGCGAAATGGCGGATGGTCAACAATCAGAAGAATATTTACGTCATTGCATGCTGTATCATTTTCAATCTGGTTTTAATGCAACAATTGCAATAAAAAAATATGTGATGTGTATAAAGACGTATTTAAATTGCCAGCGTCGGTCTATAAAATTTCTCAACATTTTTTGTTTACTTATCAGATAGTGATCAAAGTGGACGACCCGTAAAATTCGATAAAGATGATTTCAAATTACTGGTCCAAACAGATCCTTAACTAAGTTTCCACGAAATAGCAAACACTTTTCAGGCTTCTTGGTCAACAGTGCAGAGAATCTTTCACGAAATCGGGATGGCTTACCGACAGAGTAATTGAACCCCATATTAACTGTCGGAGATTAATGAAGAACTAAAGAACTCTCCACATCAACTGCCTGTACTCACCTCCAAACTATCTCTCAATTTAAAGAAGGTGTTATAAAGAAAGTTCACATATTATTACATGGTAATGCCAGGCACGACACTGCAATATCAACTCCAGAAAAATTAGGCAACTGGACTGGAAAGTTTTACTACATCCTCTCTTTTCTCTCTTTTCGTTATCCGGCTTTCATTTACTTCTATACAATAAACAATCCCTAACGAATAAAAGTTTTAGAAACATCGATGATGCGCAAGCTCACCTAGAATCATATTTTTCATCATATCCAACTGAATGTTGTAAACAGGGAGTTGAGACCCTGTCAGCAAGATGGAAACTTGTCCTAGATAACGGCGGAGATTATATTTTTGGAGACTCATTGCACAGCTAAACATAAAACGAATTTGTTTGTTGTGTTGCTACAGAAATAATTGATATCTTATGGGTAATATTTAGCTAACAAAATATATTGAAACATTTCAGTTGGAAAAACCCACGCTGGGCGCTACTAAGTTCTAGCCCATAAAAATTAACATAAATATAGCTTTTTAACATGGGCTTGGGAACGGTTAAAACTGAGAAACTTGCTTTATGCGCAAACTGATTTTAACCCAAAAAAAATTGCCACTTTTTGTTAAATTAGCGCTCAAACCTTTGAATTCGTCTGAATTTTTTAGATGATAATCGTTAAGTTTATTGTTATTTTTATTGGAATTTGTTTGTGTTATAGTATTTTTGACCTTAATTGGAAGGCTACTTTTGATTATTTCGTGAACGACATTGTCTGTTCTAACTGCTATATGGCTGGATTTGGAAAACAGAGTGCATTTTATTTCGGCAATGACCTTTTCTATCAAATTCTTGGGTCGAATAAACTACTGATTAAATAATATACAGCTTGAGGAAAAAGCTGATGGGACTCAGATTATGACTCCGCTTTTTGAAATTTGGATATGATTTTTTGAAAGTATCCTCCATCTGCAGCTACGATTTTCGCTCATCTGACGGATTTCATCTCTGAATAAATATTGGTCTTTGGAGGCGATGCTATTATTAAGCCTATATTCAATCTTTGCGCGACATGCTCACTATTACTTTGCATTAGTAAACAATAAATTTCCGCTGTCCTTCTGTTTGCATTAAAATAATGCAATAAAACTTTCCGCAAATCATGGTTATTTCGAATAAATTTGACATTTTCAAGGTGCCATTTAACGGCTGAAATCAAGTACTTGCAGTGTTCCATTTCTATTAATTAGTACTTGCGAAAACTTCTGACTACTACCAACTACACATGCTTTTTTTCGCGAGTAGTTCACTTGTAGTTATGTTTTTTTTTTCACGGTGAGGTGGCTTTTCGTTTCAATACAAATATTAGGCGTTTTTATTTTTGCTCCTCTATCCATTACAGAACAGAACAATTTCATTCCGCATAGGTAGTTCATTGTGCTGAGCTAAAGCATGTGCTGATAGCCGATAGGTGGCTTTGGATTTTTTTTTCTTTTGAATTTTTTGGTAGTTAGGAAATTAGAAAAAGCCCTCATAACATATAGAAAGCTAAAAGAGGTAATTTTCTGTTAGTTCCCGTTGTATTTTCTATCGATTGTGATAGTTTATACTCGTTATTTTTTCCTTTTATTTTCAACTGTTTTGCGCTACCACAGCAAATACAGCAACCTATAGCAATCTTAGCGAATGCACCAGCTGTTCTGTACTGAATAATTTTTTTGCGGCATAGTTTTATTCTGTTCTGCACCGGTGCAAAAAACGCACCTACTATGGTTTTTCCCAAGATTATTTGAATGTTTTGGCAAATAAAAAGCTAGAAAATGCTCACATTATGTGTAAAATGTTAAAAGGGACGATTTTTTGTGATGTGCTTCATTTTTTTCTATAGAACGCGGTAGTTTTTACTCGTCATTTTTTTTCTTCATTTTATTTTTTTTATTTTTGAAAATGGCATACAATTTGTAACGTTAGAATCTGCCCATATGAGCGAAAATTCCCTATTGTGAAAAGGCAGAGAAATATTTACACAACCAAAAGTTTGGGTTTCATATGCTATCGAGTTGCAAAACTACAGAAAATGAGCTACAAAACTAGCTATCAGCTCAAACACGACTTCTGAATTGTTCTTTGTTTTTTTTAGGTTTTATCATTAAACCGAGAAAATTTTATTTTTAAAGTTTTTTTTTTATATTGCAAAGGCTATCAAAACCTATCGCTGTGAATTTGAATATGAGTTTAAATGTATGTTTCATACTTTATGTTGCTTGAAAACTCTAGATTCAAAATTTTGAATAGGATAGGAAATTTGTGAAAAATTTTGCCATTGAATTATAGTAATGGTAACAAATGAAAATAAAATATGTTGGATGTGACACTATGAAATACAGTGGTGGTGGTATAAAGAAACCATTATTGTCCAAACAGACGATAATGAAATAAAGAATGTAAAATTTAACTATTATTCAATAAAATCTCTTCTCTGGGCAATAAAAGAAAGTTTGCATCGCTAACAGAGAGCCAAGCTAAAATACTCGAAAGTATTGCAAAATATTGAAAAGAGGCATTACAAAATATTTTTTACACCTCTTCTTTGTTTCTTTACACGTTGAAGTAAATTTTCACGGTAAGTAGCGACTGCACTCAAACTAAAGGTAGCAGGTAAATCCTAATTTACAGTGTAATTTAGAACTGTGGATCGCCATAGCCAAAACAGAGCTCAATTACATCAAAACCAGCAAAGTTTTTGATAATATTACGGTTTTATTGCTAAGACGAAAACAAAACGAATATTTCCGCAAAATTAAGATACTTTCAAATTATTGCGGAATTTTTTTAGCAATAGCTTTTAAAATTTTTTTATTTTGTAAATACCAGTTAACGACTAAAAAAATGTCATAGTATGAAACTAGTTTTAGTACTTTGCGTGGGTAACAGTTATATTTACCATGCAATTTATTTTGCTAGGCATAAAGGCTTAAATTTAAATTTATTAAATTCAAATATAATTGTGGGTTGGAATAAACTAACTGCAAAGCTGACGTCAAAAAATATTTGTCTATTATAAAGTTAAAGCAATAGGTTCACTTTTTTACTTTTATTAAAATTATTATTTCAACACAATGAAAAGATACTGAAAAATAAGACCAATATGCTCTTGCAAAAAATATGCAAAATACAACAGTAAATTTGAAATCAATATTTTTTGTTTGATGATATTAAACTCGAATTTTTTTTTTAGCAAGAAGTTTCTTTGAAGTCCATCCAATACGGAGCATTCTCAAAATGTTACCACGTTGATTTCAATGAAAACTCCATGTTGAAAAAAATCACAGCAGTAAAAATAATTTAATTTCTCTCAAAAAAACACAATAACTCCCAAAGTCGCATTGCATGGATCAAATGGATTATATTTTCGTGACATTTTCTTTTAATTTCACTTCTACCAACCACTTTCAGCATCCATCTTGGCAGTCTACCTCGAACACGATTCTGCGGCATCTAGAATTTCAATTAATTTCGACAATAAAGAAGTTAACTGGCACCAAAACACGAGCTTCCAATTCTTAATGCTCTTGAAGTATAATGAGAACCAGCTTGGTTGGGTGTAGTACAAACGAGTTGACTTGCAAACGAAAGATATTGGGAATGAGAGTATTTTCCCATCATGGGCGTTTTACTCGTCTGACTCTTTGGATAGGTACCGAAATGAATACTTTTCGAAACAACTTTCTTATAAAGACTAGATAGAACTAGATAGTTACGTTTATTTTTGTTAATGAGAAAAATTTCCATTTCGCGTATTTTCATTTTTCATTGCTGGGCTGCTTGCTTGCAAGGTTGTTATCAAGCTGTTTGGACGCGGGAAGTGTTGCCGAGGTAAAGAGGGGTGGAAATTGCAGTTTTTCGTAGAAAGTCACTTTTTGCTAGTTATGGCAGTCTGGTCTTTGGATTTTCAGAAGGTTTTCAGAAGGGGTTTAGTGCCCTTGAAACCAGACAGCTGGACTGCGGCTTTTTATTTTTTTTTTATTTCTCATAGTGCTTTTATATGAATGCTTTTACTCCTGTCTGAGTTAAAGTTCTACAAAGAGCTTGAATTTTCACGAAAAAATGTTCGTTTGAGGTGAAAGTTAAAAAAAACCGTCAAGTGGTTAATAAAATTGCCAACCCTTGAAATCGAATCAGAAGCAAATGAGGTGAAGTTAAGTTGCTCTCGAAGCATTCTTGCGGATCGTTTATTCTACCACTACTACGTTCAACGCGGCATGGCATAGCGTGGCAATGTAATTAACATGCAACACGAGTAATCAAATCAAGAACAAATGTACTGTTCCAGGACGTGTTTAATGCCGAAAAAGCAATTCGCCAATCTACCACTATCGTGCTTCGTATTTCGGTACTTCGCGCCTTACGTTTGCATTCGAGCAACGGCACAAAGTATTAAAACTTCCTTTGTAGCATGATACCTTTGCAGCATTACGCCCAAAACTGTTTCCAGTTGCCTACGGTACTCTTTCTGCGCTCGCATGCCTACCAAACTACGACTGGCACTGAATCGCTTCCGACACGAGTGTAAATAACTTTATGGGTTCGTGAAATTGGTTAGTGCTGCAGGAACAGCACGCGGAACTTCTCACATGATTCACATAAATAAAAGTTAATTTGCTTCAAGCTTACGAAATTATTTCGCAAGTAAACCGTATGGAGTGAATTCATGCAAATTAGATATGGTTTAGTTCATCCTTTTGCCGGTATCGGATGAAATTTTTCAAGGTTAGTTGAATATTGATTGCAGGAATGATAAAATAGGTAATCCAAATATCATAGGAAGGTGAGGCTGAATTATAGTAGTTTAATGTTATTAAGGGTCTATGTACGGACATTATTAAGAATCTAGTACAAATTGAATTTATAAGAAAAGCAAAAAGCTTATACAGAAGTATTATCATCAAGAGAACAAGTTAGTGATACTCTTGTCTGTTAAATTTTAAGAAGAATGGCGACTATGGCCTGTTTCTGATTGTCAATCTACTCATGGACCAAAGTATTAAATACAGTGAAACCAGTGAAGTTGACCACCTCTACAAGCTGACCACCTGGCTAATTTAACCAGTTTTGCCTAGTTCAATTCGTTCTCAATACAAATACACCATTACAAGCTGACCACCTGTCTAACTTGTAACGACCGTAAGTCTGTAAAACGTCATATTGCATTCCACCTTTCTAAGTTGACCACTTTGATTTTTGAAAATCTGTCTGGCTACTGAAATGAAAATGAAAATAATGAATATATATAATTTCGCCACCGTGACATAGTGAAAATTTACTTTTTTTGAAGTTTGGCTTTGCATTCTAGGTTGGTAGAAAATTATTTGTAGTGAAATGTATCTATGATTTAGATTTTTTTCTCTAAGCGGAAAATGGCACAAAAAAAAGTCAAGTCTAGAACTAAATTTGCTTACGAAAAAGAAAATTTTAGATGAAGTCGACGCAGGAAAAACGCTGCGATTTTTAGCGGAAAAATATAAAATAACGAAAACCACAGTCGTTAACGTTATCAAGAATGAAGAATGGATTTTAAGAGCATTTAACCCAAATGTTAATCTAGAAAGAAAACGGAAATTGAAAAAGACGCAGCTCGAGCCTGTCAAGGAAAAAGTTCTAGAATTTTTTAAGAAGTGCCGGTCAAAAAATATCCCGGTAGAGTTGAAGACCAGTTTAATGTGGACGAAACTGGTTTGTTTTATAGGCAGCTTCCAACCAAAAGTCTTGTGACAAAAGACGAAAAGTGTAAAGGGAGCAAGTTGGCCAAGGAAAGACTGAGCATTTTGCTATGCTGTAGTATAACAGGAGAGCAGCTAAAACCGCACGGACTTTTAAAACAAATTCCATTAAGGTGCAAGATCTGCCCGTACTTTAAAAATCGAACAAAAAATCATGAATGACAACCGTAATTTTTGAGGAATGGTTGCATAAAATAGATAAAGAAATGCAAAAGCAAGGGAGAAAAATAATAATTTTATTGGATAATGGTACAAGTCATAAACTTGACACCTCTTTTTCGAATGTACAAATAAAATTCTTGCCTCCAAATTTGACATCTGAGCTCCAGCCTTTGGACCAAGGGATTATCCAATGTGCGAAGCTACAAAATCGGAAAAATCTTTTGCTTCACTTAATTTCCATGATAGATACTGACTCCGGCTCAACCTACGAAATGGCGAGAAAAGTAACTGCTTTAGATGCGATCCACCTGATCACTTAGGTGACAGAAGATACAATAAGGAAATGTTTTCATCGAGCGGGTTTCAACTTAACGCCATCAATGTATGATGCGGACGAAGTAAATTTACAGCCAATTATTTCAGTCTTGTCTCAAATCATTCAGGATTATTTATTAGCTTCAAATGAATTTTATTCTTTCGATAGTAATCGTATGGAAGAAATTTTAGAAGATGTTATGAGCATTCGAACCGATGAAGAAGGAAACTGAAACTGCCGATCTTGAAATAGTTAGTTCGGTGATACCAGTACCTAGCGCTAAGCAGGCCATTAAATTGACTAACTCTCTCATAAGATACGTCGGAGCTCATCAGCCAAGTTCAATTGAAACAGTGTTTGAGCTAAGAAATAAAATAGAAGCTAATGCACTTTATACGAAGGCAAAGCAAACAAGTTTATATGACTTCTATGGCGGTAATAAATAATGTAATATAATTCTTTAGGCGCATTATTTTGTTTCTTTTCATGAATCTCCAAGTTATTTTTATTGTTATGCAAATGCTCTATCAAAAGACAATAGTGCTTAATGAAAAACAAGCACCCCTCTTTAAACTGACCACTTGCGTATCTTGACCGAAATCAACCCGAATCGTAGGTGGTCTACATAAAGTTTCACTGTACATTAAATAAATGACTTCCAAAGTAGTAGCAATAGTTGAAGGTCACCAAAATGCTAATACCCTGGGAGTGATGAGGTCTATACAAAATTATTTAGGTGTCTATTTGAGTGATAATGATTCCCATTTTTCATAACCTACTTATATGTGTTGAACCTTAAATTTAATCTCATGAATTTTCAGCTAATCGCAAAACGGATTAAAACCTCACCATCCATGTAAATTGAACAACGAATTCGAAACTTATATGACCGATCATCGCATTTCAAGTTAGAAACTATCAAAGAATTAGGAAGTATAATGTAGCTTAAGCTTTACCAGCAAATCAAACTCTACATGTCCACTCTAAATATGCTAATGACTTCAATATATGTACGTACCCAAGTACACCACCAGCAAGAACTTCAGCCTGAGCTGAAAGCGTTTCCGCAATCGCTTCTTCACTATAAATGCCAACTGGACTATTGTACTGTTTATTGACAATGCTCTTCACTTGTCCATCGTTTCCGTTTACCTAAAATACATCAGATCAAATGTTACTATAATGCCGTTCATGATTCAAAACTGTAGATCATGCATATATTGTCTCAAAGCATGTAACAGAAACTATGGTGCATAGTCTGCAAAACGTGCTGGAACTCTGATATGGACGCATTGCATTTCGAGTGCTTTTCGAGTCTACATACATTCGACTTTACGGAATGTCATATCAGAGTCCTTGCGATATTAGGTGAAATTACTTACACTGCTGAATGGACGAGCAGCATTATTGTAGCCGCTGCCAATATGACGAACCTCTTGAGGCTTGTGTGCCAGAGAGGTATGTGTGACTGTTGGGATATTGTTACCAATATGATTGCCAGGAGCGGGTAGAGCACCGGTCGCTGTAACTTGTGGACGCCATACAGAGCCGCCCCTGAAATTGCAATGATATTTCTTAGTTTTTTGATATGTGATATGATTATTTATTTATATACATATTTTGAAATGACAATAATCGGTGAATAAATTGAATATTGCAAAGTTATTAAGATATATAAAAATTTCACTGATTTAGATAAAAAACAGTAATAAAAATTTGCTTTTTTTAGTATTTGGTAATTTGAATCGAAACTGCTCAAAAGTGCAGTTCAGAGAGGCCATATTTATTTACGTGCCTATTTGTTATCTAAATTTTTATCTAATATAGAATATTTGTATACGCCTCGGAACGGCTAAAACTGTATAAAAACTTATTTTGTGGTGATTCTTCACTTCACACAAAATTATTTTAAAACTGGTCACATTATTTTTCAGAGCTGTCTTTGGTGTGAATTAATGTAAGAAAGTAGATGAAGAGAATCAATACAAGGTAGCTTTAGTAAACAGAGTAGTAAAAAGGAGTCGTGAGTAGACTCGATGCGATCTAATACAAACTTGCTATTAGGTAAAGTGAGATAATCTCTTTAATCCAGAAGTGGTTTAACTAAGCATCAAATAGACTTTTGGTAAGGTGAAGGTCTTAAATTTTCTGCGTTTGTCTTTTCACGGAACTCCAACCCTCTATAGATGCTTCGAAACGGAAGGGATGCATTTTAGCATATTGTGAAAAACTCCTTAGGTCAGTAATTGAAAAGATTGAAACGATTTTATTTTTAGTTTTTTTTTGTACGTTCTTATTTTAGCTTAAGTACCATATCCTAGCGGCTGTATTATTTTGGCCTGCCTGCTCTTGATAATTTAATTTACATTTATTTTTCTGGTTTTTTTTTTTTTAAATATTATACGCTTATTATCATGTCTAGCCTTGGGATTATCTTTTCAATAGACACTTTGTGCCTTAGGTCAGTTGAAATTCCATAGCAATGCTTGAGACTTTTTTTTAATCTTTTGCGGCATCTGCATAAAACAAGGTGGAAATTTGATTTCAGACTGAAGTCATGGATTCGATTGCCGATGATTTACGAATGCAAACGTGTCATGATATTTGTACGCAAAAATAAATGAAAGCCGTGTACCGCTACTTCGTTTGCGGGTGTTCGATAATACGCTCTGCTTGAGTGCGGTACTGTTAGATTGCTGGTAATGCGGTTGTAAACAGTAATTCCGTCGATTTTGTTTGAATAGTAATTTTTGCAAACTTAAGTGGATATAAACATTCAGCGGCAGTCAGCATTTACCACAGTGCGTTGAAAAAAAAACAAATGGATTACACTGATATGGGACGGAAAAAAAATAAATACCCCAGAACCATCGGACATCGACGAGCTGGTGCTAGACAAAACAACGGTGGCAAAAGTTGCGGTGCTCGAAAAAGAAAACCGAGCCCTTTCAAAAGAAGTCAACGATTTGCGGCGATAGATGAAATGTTTCCTGGTCAACAATCAAAACCAAGGTGCCAGTGGTAGTGAAACAAGAAGGAATGCTAGAAAAGGCTATACCGAACTCAAACGCAGGTCAACTAGCCATCTATGAGCCGCCGCGTGCTTCCAGAGCTGAAATTATGGATGCAGCATCAATAAATGAATGCGACAACGGTAGCGCGTCGAAGGACAAAACGTACAAAAGAGTAGATAATTGTACCTTCACGGTCCACACGTAGTACGCAAACCGTCTTCATCACTGAGCTTCACTTCAAAAATATTTCGAGTGATCTGTCACTCATTCTGTGTGCCTCCCTACATTACCAAAAGAAGGTATTTGATATAATAAAATGCAGTGGTCAAATTGTAACGACCTACACTGCGGCCACAGTCAAACCAAAATAACTCATTATTAGCGGCATGCACAGAGGCGTCAATTCGAGTCCATCATAGCCGAATTCATTCTGAGCTAGTGGCGCAGTACCCTGATCTGAAAGTTAAGTCAATATCATAATTCCTCACCCGCAAAGAGCGGGAACGGACTAAGTCAGTAGCGGTTGAAGACTTCAGACCCCAGTCCGAGCTCTTCATTGCGTAATTTTAGGCCTGTCTGCTGAATCCCAAATACAGTTCATTCTCTGGCAGAGAGTGATATGGGAGAAAATCCGAAACAAAAAAGGCTGCAGCGTTTTAACTTCCAACATTTGCCCACATACTGCAGGTGCCTGCACCATTGTCCATCGCTGCGCGAAGTGCCTGGAGACCCACCCACGTGGTGAATGCAAAAAAGTTGACGCACAGCCTGCATGTGTCAGCTGTGGCCTTGATGGTCACCCAGCCAACAGTCATGGATGCCCGGCATGTAAGGAAATGGTGGCGAGGATCGAAGCAAAGAATATTCGCCGCAACCAGGTCCGAAAGGATCGTCAGCAGTTTGTGACGCAGAGCATCTCAAACTACAGGTGAAGTGGCATCTCCTACGCATATGCCGATACTATGCATCTACGCATAAGCAGATACTGCTTGCCTGAGTTCTGTTGCCTAGTGAGCTCCAATTTCGCAATAACTTTATGAGCCAAGTATTGGCAGCTGGAACTGATACCGCGGGGCTGATTGCCACTCTTATGCTGCTGACTATCTTTCTTAAATAAGTTTGTTGCCGTGGCCACTTTTAATAGCACTTCGCTAATCTCGATGACGCAAAGAGCGTCTGCTCAAATGCGTTAAAATTGGATCATAATTTGATAACAGAAACTAGGCTCTCAGAATTCCATAAAGCCAGCTTTAGAGAATTTACCACTGTTTTCGATCACCAAAATGGCGGCTCGGCACTATTGGTTAGGAGTTTTCTGGACATCGAGCCCGTCGCAGTCGTCGTTCTGAAGTGTTGTACGTTTGCTGCAGCTGTAGTCAAAACAACAGACCATAGGCGAGTTCTTGTAGCATTTCGTAAAGTTCGATGATGTTCGTCCAAGTCAAGTCTGTTACATGATTTCGGAGTGATTAACTCAATCATATCACAATATAAATATTCGAATTCTCGGTGGCAATTTGAATTCGAGACACCCACATAGGGGAGATTCCGTGACAAATCGAAACGGCTGCGTGTTGCTCGAATGGCTGCAAGTAAGGAGTCATCTCATTCCCTTCCAAGTAGGTGCTCCGAGCTCACCAACTAGACCAAGTAGTTACTCAACCATAGACTTTTCTCTCTCCTGTCAGACAACATGTGCAGCAGTATTGATCCTGTGCAGCAGTAATGTAGTCCGGAAAAATTAGGGAAAAGCTGATTTTTGGTGTGAACCTTGGTGCTGGCATGTTGAACAAAATGTCAAAAGTCCCCATCGATCCGAGTGCTGCGTTACTTTTTATACGCGGTCAAAGGTCACCAAAAGTAACTTTTCCTTAATATCTCAGTAACGGTCACGTCTTTAGAAAAACAATGTATGACGAATTTGTAGCTTAGAAAAGATGTGACAACTTTTTTTTGTAACCATAACCGTTTTTGAGATATATTGATCTAAATATTTGCTACTAACAGCATCCTCTTTCTCAACGGCATATTAATATTATCCGATTTTGATTACGACTTGGAATGTTTATAAGTTTGTTTTTCTATATTTAAGAGACCCATAAAAAACATGTAAATAAACTTATCTACCAAACTCCAGGGTAGATGGAAAAGTGTGCTCCATAAGTTATCCCCCTCCCCCTTTTTCCATAAACTGGTATTCCTGAGCTTCCTTCCCAATGAGCTCGTTGCCTACTCTTTGCCCACTGTTAATCAAGATAAGATCACTTTTTACCCTGTTAATTGCCTATTCTTGACATCGCAGAACCAGCCCTACACCCATACCCATACCCAAATTGGTTTCGAGACTTGTCATGTCGCTCTGGTGCTATGTAGTCATCACAGGATTGTTAAAAAAAACTGATTGTTCGGGGATAGTCTTCAGCGGGTTGAGCTCCTTTAATGTCAGGAATGAGCGCCTACAGAATTGTGCCATGATATTATCTTGCTTTTTCATACTCCTAGGGCCATGATATGTTAAAAAACCTATTTTCACCTGCAATGTTGTTGTCTTGTCCTGCTCTTTCATGAAATATCCCATACATGATGTAGCAATACAGTTTATTTCCGAGAAGATCCCGTCACTTTTGGTGACCTTTGACCCCGTATAAAAAGTAACATAGCACTCGGATGGATGGGGACTTTTGACATTTTGTTCAACACGCCAGTACCAAAGTTCGCACCAAAATTCCGCTTTCCCCTAATTTTTTCGAAGTTTCGCCTTTTTTATGTCGGATTTCACTGGGCTATTGCCATAAAAATTCGACCTCAGTTCCATTCTTTTTCAGCTTCATGGAAAGACCCCCAAACCTGGTCTTTCAAAAAGATGAATTGGAAAAGTTTCAGCACGACGTAATCTTGATGTATGTGTGACGGAAAACTAAACAAACCGTCAGATTGATAATCTAATAAAGCCCGTCGATGACATCATAAACGAAACCGTTAACCAGAATACACGCTGCTCACGTGCTGCCGCCGGATATTGTTAAGCACATGAAAGTGAGACACATTTGGCTCTGAAAGTTTAAGCGGATTTTCCACAGACATGGCTGACATCTGACCAGGCCCCGGCATGTATAAAGAAATCAATGGGTTTTCTGGCAAATACAAAAGCCAGGAAGTGGTGGTAACGATTGACAATGTCGCTCTGCACAGCACTGACCGTCAGGCAGAGTTTTTTGCATTGACCTTCCAGTCTCCGCCTGATTTTTCTACTCTTAACAGCCAAATGATAAGAGAGGAAGTCAATCGCTTTCTCAATACACACAAAAAGGCATTGGCCACATTTCCAATTGAAAACCCTTCGTATGATCTGCGAAATTACTGGTTCCACCTTGTCAATTGTGACTACTTGGTACAACTGCTGCGCAGTATAAAAAGTAAGAAGTCTTCTGGGCATGATGGAATATCTAATATCATAATTAAGCATCTACCAATCTCTATGCTCAGAATTATTAACATCTCTGAACAACAGTTACTTTCCGGACACATGAAAAGTAGCAAAGAAAGGCAAAACTAAACAAGCCAGTAATTTGCGTTAAATTTCCATGCTTCCTAGCTTGGGGAAGATTTTTGAAAGAATGTGAATTGGAAATGATAAAAAAAAACTCTAGCGCATCAAAATCGCTAGAAAATTGATTTTCGAAGACATTGTTTTTGAGTGACCACAAAATGTGGAAAGACGTAATACACTTTTTTGTAGTATCATATCAACCATTTATTACCCAAAGCAACAAAAACCATTTCCCGGCAGCATCTTCTATAATATAAATAATGAAAATGTTCAGAGCTGGCAACACTTTTCCGACGAAGCAGCAATAAGTCTACCATAAAAAGCTTATGCTGAAGTCAACTTGTCCATTGAATTTCGTTTTAAAGTCAACTTATCCATTGAATTTCGATTGAATCCTTCGTTTTTGTTCATTTTTTTTTTGTATTCTTGAATAAGCATAAATTGAATACATTTTTTTGCTTCTTCAAAAAAAACCCTGCATAAGTCAGCCATGAAATTTAAATATTATGCCCCATATCATTTCTAGTTCTGGTTCTTATTTAAAAACAAATGTTTCTCGTTATACCCTTAGAAGAAAATTGAAATGTTAAGGTCCGACGGAAACTGCTGTCACACTATTATATATTTTACCGAAAAGCGTCACATGATCTATTATTTGATACTCAATCAGATATATTGAGATTATTTGAAAAAGAATAGGGTTTTAAATTTTGAGTAAGTAACTTATAGTAAAAATAGCAGCAACTTTCATGCTATCAGAACT
Organism: Nemotelus nigrinus; assembly: GCA_947369275.1. Lineage (NCBI taxonomy): Eukaryota > Metazoa > Arthropoda > Insecta > Diptera > Stratiomyidae > Nemotelus > Nemotelus nigrinus. The sequence goes on along the minus strand of OX376372.1, from coordinate 184,309,519 downwards.
ATAGGCAGAGCCCATCATGAATGGCCTGAACGTGACGATTATTTTTTCTCAGAAAACCATCAAATCAGAATGAACAGTACATGTTCTATGCTCCAGCTATAAAATATTTGAAATGGCAAAGTTTGTATTGATCTCTATGGAAAATCGTTGAAGCAAATGAGAAAAATCACCCAAAAATCATCAAAACAATATCGGCCACAGCTTTATTGACACCAGAAAGTGATGGAATGCGTGCAAAGCTAGCTAATATTAAAGAAGAAGTAGATGAATTGTTTTACCAATCAAACGCAACTCGGATTTTTCTGAACAATAATATTAGTTAAAACAATATCTTAAATTTCATCCGATTTGGTATTCCACCAAAATATTTTCACTGAAACGATTGCCTGCTCATTTGATAAAGCTTAATCTGAGCTTTATCTCGAAGAATATGTTATAATTATCAAAAATCCCTCTCAGAAACAAATCAAATCAAAATTTGAAACATCAGTTATATGCTTCACACAAATTTCATTTCAGAAACTACTAAAATAAAGCGCGCCCAGTGTGGGTATTATAAGTTAATAGTTTGAGCTTTATTTTTTAATTTTCAAATTAGTTCAACATGTAATTGAACTTACCTTTGAATTGTTATATCGAAATTATTACCCGAACGAACAATCAGATCCTGGGCATCCTTGTGTCTCATATTGAATACGTCAACATTATTGACTTTAAGGAGAGCATCACCAGCAACAAGACCAGCTTGTTCAGCTATGCTTCCACCGTTGACCTGAAATAAAGAAAAAAAATCACTTTAATATGAAATTGCGAAATGAGAACAAGGTGAGATATATTCGTTTTTATGTATTTTATTTCACCATATTGCATTGATTCGAAAATGTTAGTAAAAAGTGCTGCATTGCTCAATCAAAAAGAGAAATAAATGAGCAAAGAGCAGTTTCTTTGTTTACAATAGATAAAAACCCAAGGCTTGTTGAGGATTTAATTGAAAAAAGTGTGAGATTTAAATGTCGAAATCGTTAATTGTAAAATGACACTTATTATATTACAATAAATAACTTTAATTTGAAATCTTAAAAGTTTCTTAATTAAACAAATTTTGTTACAAGTTTCAATATTACAAGACTTAATAAAGTTGCATTTATTTAAAAGAAACTTTCATATTACATTTTAAAATATGTTCCAAGCTTGTTAAAAGCTTCAATCATTCAAATTAAAAATTCTTGAATACATTTATGTATTCCCTCATTCACATCCATTCTTTTGAACCGATTTCAATAAAATATGTGATACGCTATGCCAAAACTACACTCCAAACTCTATGCTCAATACATGTCTCTCATCTACTTTGACTCGTCTTCTACTATTCATTCGTGTCTATGGCCACAATTCCTTATTGCATTTTCTACAAAACTTTCTAGACCATTCCACACGTAAAACTTATCTAGCATGCAGACTACGTACTTTCATATTGCATAACATTTTCGCTTGTGAAATGTCTGCATCCATTTAATATTGTCGAATTCATAGTGAAATTTTCAACAGGACTGCATGCATGCACATAAGAAGTACTATGCTGCACTGTAGAGATGAGAGAGTCAATCTTTCTATCGTGCACCGAGAGTCCTCCGAGTTCCACAATAAGCCTTGTCGACCGGTGCGTTGTCGTTTTGTTGAACTTTGCCAAAAACTTTTACCGTATTGTTGTTTACCTATCTAATGACGGGAAAGTTTTAATAGAATGCAGAATGTGCAGATGCAATATGAAATTAATGGGCAACGTTTAGGGCTGCAATTATTGTTATTAGTTTAGAACTTGGCCGAGGAAACGAAATATGAAACAATTGTAGTTGTTGAAGCAGATGTACAATCATATGATTTATTGGCAGAGGATTAAACGTTTTAATCCACAGATGCAAAAAGTTGTAGTTATGCTGAAAGTCCGAATGGATTTTCCTTTAAGGCGATGTAGATGTACTGCTGAAAATAATAATGCACATCACGATCTTTTATGTGTGCCTTAGAAGCTTTTCATTCTGAATTTCAAACTCATCCTCTTCATATCCACAAATTCTCCGAAAGGTCAATAGACTATCTTATCCATGTTTTACATCCATTTTGGTTCAGTTTTCATATTTTAGTCATAACCTCTCTATTTTCACAGTCGTTACACAAATACGCCTAATCCTTTCCACACAATCAAGCTAATATCAGGTCCGGTTCATGTTTTCTTGGTAGCTTCTTTGCATGCATATACATATACCATTAACGAAAGTAGCTAAAGCGATTCCGACTAAAAGGATATGCGTATATAATCAAGGATATATACTTTCATATCGCATACTTGTGTCGATTATGCAGGATATGAGATGGATTTTATGGAGATTGCAAATTGGATGCCATTAATCCGAATCATATCTGGATGTTGAATAATTTATTCGAGTATTTAAAACAAGATGTTGAATCAATTAAGAGACTTTAGTAGAATTAAGGTACTATGAATTAATTATTTTAGATGCGATGTAATTTGGTTTGAGTTTTGGAGGTGGATGGGGTTGTAGAAATCGGTGTAGGTTTTTGAAAGTGACAGTTATGCAACTTCATGTGTTAGGAATTAGAATGCGTTCGAGCTTAAAGCGAAATGAGTGATACCTTAAAATAATAAGTTTTGGGAAAGCATTCATTCTAACGAAATTTGACTTACTGATTCTCATAAAAAGAGGAGTGGCGAAATAACAATGTTGAAGGTATTTATAACAATATTTGATATTTTCCAAGAGAATTGTGTTTAAATTTTAGGTTTTTTATCAATATGATTTAAATACGAATGGTTTTGATCGATTTTTTTTATGATTTTTAGCAGAAATTTCACTGACGTTAGGCTGCAGGGTGTAGCTGTGTAAAACTTGACAGCTCAATGATACTTGAAAGATTTTTCAAGATATGTAAAAAACAAAGCAAGCCAAGTTTTTGGTTCAGGGATAAAAGTGGTTGAAGTACATTGTGCTGTACATTTTTTTCGCATTTGAAAAAATATTGCATATTTAAATAAACTCCTCTTTTACTTAAACATGCATAAAATTGCATAGATGACTTTAAACGGAACAGTACAATCACGTATGCAAAGCTACGGTAGGTGCCATTTTCTAATATCAAAGTAATTTTTAAACTATTATTTTAGCATTTAGCAATTTTTTTTCTTTAACTGATTTATGATTCAAATTTGATCCAACGGACCGAAAACTTGACAATAGGACTAGGGAGATTTGACCATATCTATTTGTATAGGGGGAATAATGAGAAATAAATTCACAATCTCAAATAGTTTAATAAAAAATGCCACAAACTTTAAGAGCAATAACAGTATAGTTGAACTAACGAATTATTCTTCAAATATAAATGTAAAACCAAAGCAATAGACATTCTTACCCTTTTTAGGGAAATAAGTATTGATATAAAAATTAAATTTTATTTCAACTAAGCATCGTAGTTAAAGAAACCAATACTTAATTTGCTCATGAGCACATTTAAAATCACTTTTATTGCTTAATATATTAGATCTTAAGGCTTGCGTTCATAGCATATGAAATTTTGACTTTCTTTTCGGTTAATCCAACACATATTTCGTGAACATATTTCTTGCAGGAAATACAAAGACTCATTTCCAAAACTTTTTCTCTGTGGCATATGAAACAATACCAACGGCTATATAAATCTGGATCTTTTTTTTACACCAGAGAGATCAGGATATGGAATGACATGAATCTAATCGCCATCATCAAATGCAGTTTCTCCGGTTTGACCGCGCTTTTTGGTCTTAGTTTCATATATTTTTCGTTTTACTGATTTCCGAAGAAGATTATTATTAAAATCGTTTTGCCGAAGTTTTCTTCTTCTTTCTTCATTTAGTATATGAACGAGTATATCAGCAAAATTATTAAGGAAGATAATCTCTGTAGTGTGTGATTCGATTCACTTGAATTTTTTTGAGGACATAGATGTATATAAAGAATAGTGCAGTGACTGATTAAAGTTGAAATATCTTTAATCCATGGGCGATGACGGGCATTTTAGTGAATTTTCAGAATTCTCCATATTTCTATGTAGAGCACATTATTGTCAAAAACAAGTATTGGAAATTAAACTTAAATTTGTTTTCTGCTTGTTTATGACAAATATTCGAATTTATGAGCCCCATGTGGGCCTTGAGTGCCTAAAAGTGGGCAAAGGTTTCTTTTCAAATCCGACTTGTCATAGCATTTGACAAAAACACTGCATCATCGTGAAATATGCAGAGCGGAGTAATGTTGGCTAAAACTGTACCCACATAGTTTTTCAAGTCTGTGTAGGCAGCCCTGTAGCTACGGTAGGCACGTAAAAAATCATTAAAATCATCAACCCTTCTGAAAAAATTTTGCTTTTTGAAAAGAAATGCAAATATTTGATAAATCTTGACCTTTGCCCGCAATGTTACATTAAAATCTTAAAAATTGCGCTATGCACAAGAACGGCACCAGATAATCTGATCAACATGAAATTTACAGGACATGTTGGTACTAACCAGGACCAGGTTTGATAAAAGTAATTTTGAAATGTGGACAGCCTTGTGGTAGTGGTGCCATTTTGAAAAATCAAAAAACGTAACTGCTTTTTGTGCAATAAATTTTAAGCAGTAGCTGGACCTCACTTTAAGCCAAATTTTGTAAAAATTTGGTTAAAAATTGAGATAGGAGATAAAACGGCCAGCTATGATAATTTTCGTCTCCTAAATTTTGCAAATTTGCTTAAGAATTTCGTTGAAAATCATGAAAGTGCTGCCAGATATGGATTTTTATAATTGTTTAACATTTCATCACTAAACTATGTTGTCATTAAATTTTCAAATAGGAATGACCCTGCAATGGCAATCAGCATCAAATATTTAGGTTTCGAAAATTGAAAAAGTTTTGCGGGTGGAAACCTTAATCTTCTTTTCAACCCTATAGCTTTCAGCGCAGTCATCTAATCGAAACAACATTCACATGGCGGGTTTAACTTGGAACAGATTTAGTATCTTTTTGGTTCTGATGCTAACGGAGGGCTGCCAGCACCAGATATTTTTGTGAATATTACAGATGCGCCCATTATAAATTCATATGCAAGGCATATTGACGATAAAAATAAGAAACCAATATTTAAAGTTTTGGAAATTTTTCGAAAGGTAGCCCCAAACATAGTTTTATCGCTGAAAATGATGATGTTATTTTCAGAGGAAAATGCAATCCAAATGATAGATGATTTCCGCATAAGCCTTTTATGAAAGACTTATGGCTGCTGCGTTTGAAAAGTGTTGCCAGCGCTGATAATTTTCATCAGTTTTGCTATAGGAGATGCTGCCATAAATGTGTAACGTGATAAGCATCTTATAATGAAAATAAGTAACAAGGATTTACTCTCCTAAATTTTGGAATTCGTATAAATGGTTGCTTTGAACATTGCTCCCCTTTGAATTTTGGTGCAAACATCGGATCAAAGTCACACATAAAGCTCAATTATCACTTTTTAGTAACTCAAAGACTATTTCTTCGAAAATCATTTTCTTCATTTTCTCTTTCTATCTTACTCTGTAAAATTTTTGTTTGTTTGTCTTTCGTTGCTTTTTTTTATGCCTGTAATATTTTTGGTATTAACATAGCATTTTCACACTCAGTTGTATTTCCAATGTTCTGAAGACTTTCATTTTTATTATGCTTGACTTCTTTTGGCTTTATTTCATTTTTAATTCCAATTTTTAATTTCATTAGAATTCCCGCACCCACTAGCTTTTGGATCGTCTAAGTCACATTTTTCAGAACTTTGAGTTAAAATTTCCGTTTTTCCCTTTTTGACAGCCACACCATGTAGTCTTCTTGGGTGCAGCTTTTGGGTACAGTCTTATCGTTTCCGGAATTACAAGTGAGGACTTCTGACAAGTGATTACTCTTGGAGTACCATCAGCTTTATTCAAGTCTTGAATTTGATGCTTCAGTTTATAATGAGAGCTCCTGTCAAGTGCACGAGACTGAAGGATAATCAGTCTTATCCTGGCCTATTAAAGCTAAAAACCTCCGTAAGAAGTGGCGGAGTTAAAGCCTTTCCTTCATTTTTCTCTCGAATCGGTAACGATTTAGCAATCATTAAGCTTTGTAAATTAGTGGCTTCAGTTTGGAGTATTCTAATCGAAATCTGAGAAATAAGAACTTGAGGAAAGAACTTGAGAACTTGAGGAAAGTCATCCAAATTGTATATTGAAGTTGATGGTCTTTCCATATCAGCGGAGAAAATAAGTTGAGTATGACAATTTTAGGATGAAGCGGAATCTGCAAGGAGGAACTCATTATCATTAGAGAAACTGCAGTGTGTAACTGCAGAGCACAGGAAGTTTTATTTGCTGAATATATCGAGGCTAAGTGTTATGCTGTAACTTTTTGATCCCCTTAGGATGTTTGATTGACTAAAAGCTTGTGACATCAAAAATTTTATAAATCCAGGAATAATGTAAATTGTCACTGTTTTTCCGAGATTTGACAACATCCAGTTGTTCACCACACTGTTGTAACGTGATTTGAACGCAGACTAAATAGCAACGTCTAGTGGCTGCAATTCGTTGATGCCGTGCGGAGGAAGCGTTAATATTGTTATACCGTTTTCTTTTTGCAAACCACTACATTTACGCTGACATGGCTTTCGTTATTGTCAAAATTTACAAAACCGGCTTTTGTTTTGATGAACAGGAATATTTTTTGAAATGAAGCATAAATTTTAAGAAGCCTTTAACCTGCTACAGTATGCATCACCATCTGAACCTTCTGGTCCCTCTGATACAAAATCTTGTCGATAATTCACACGAGGAAAAATAAAAAAAAAAAAGGTGAAATGACATTACCAGTTGCTGGTGTTCTCCTCTCAGCAGAAGTAATCTATTCAACTTTTTTCGCCTCTTTGCTAGCTAGCATCTTAAGACAGTCTTGGTTCATCTAAAATACATCTAAAAAACATCTAGTTTCATTGCAATTATAAATGTTTTGTGGTTCTCATTTGTACTTTTCTTGTGCATATCTTAAATTTAGGAAAAAAAATTGCTGACTTTTTTGTGTTAAACCTGGTAGCTCTTGACAAGCTAGTTGCTTCAGGAGTGCGTAGACTGATTTTGGAATTTATTTGAAGCAACTCGCGGAATCAGTATTTTCCAGCAGAAGTATTTTTTACACAATTGTCGGATATTTTTGTAGTGTATTATGAAACAAACTCAAAAGCCATTTTTATCGCCTCCACCAGAGACAGAACATAGTCCGTTTTACTGCATTTTACGCAACTAAAATCTTTTTAAGTCCTCAAAAAAAATTTTTCCTCTGAAATGTGAAAACCTGAGAAGTTTTGTATCGACCCTCTTCACCGAGTAGTTGCAACTTTTCCTCGTTTTTACAACATCGAAGTAAAGTGGTCTTCACATGCTTTTACATATGTTGGAGTAATGCAAAAATAACGGAAAAGTTTTTTTCACTTGCAATCACCAAAAACGTGTTTACTTCGATCACCGTTATTATTTGTCATATGTGCGATACCATATTAGCTGCCCAGCCCGGAGGCAAGGCAGCTAAAATGGTATGGCACAAATGACAAACAGTATATGAGCATGTTGTCACATGTTGAAGAATATGATGGCGCGAATTTTGAAGCAATATAGGTGATGAGGAGCATCTCTCACCTCGCTAACTCTCCCGGATTCCCACTAAGCTTTATTTTTTCAGCATACTTTCACTATTTCCTAAACAAACTTTCGCCTCACTTACAACCATATCAAGCATCCTGGCTCAAAGTTTCGCAAACATACCTCATTGACAACTTATTTACACATTGTCGTCGTAAAGAAAGTCTACTCTGAATTCCTTCTGAATATTTAACATATGATCCTGCCGCAAACGAAAAAAAAAGAAAACAAAAACAGCAAATAAACAACCACTTAACAGAAATAATATTTTTCACAACCGAAAATTCTTTAGAATATCATTTTATGTTTATCATATTCTACTATTTGCCACAGAACCTACGACCACACACAAAACCAACCGCCTTAAGATATGAAAATTATACATTTTCATATTTTCTCAACACCATGCGCCAGCAGTAGTAAGATAGGTTAGGTTTCGAAAAATATTTAGATTTCATTCACAGTGTCCATGCACCGTTTCGCATTTGGATATATACATTCGTGAGCATATATTTTGTCAGCGACCGTGTTTCACGTACCATTGCAAGTACCTCTTCGAAAATAAATGCCACAACTGGTAACAAAGTCGCCATGAAAGAATACTAGCGCATAAAAAAACGTAATACTTTAAGTAGCCCATAAATAAGAATGCATTAGGAAAAGAAGGAAATTTTGCTGAAAAGAAAAATGCGCGAAACAGCTCAGCATGTGTCGCGTTTATTACAGACAGTTTTCTGTGTAAGGACGTGAAGCGTCGAAGCATTTCCTAAGCACTTATTGTGGCGCCGTAGCAGAGAGATTTTTTGTACTAAAGTTGTGAGAAATGAGAGCTTTTTATGAAAATGATGACGATGCTAATTTATATGCAGATTTTTCGTTGATTCGATGGAAAAAAGAAGGTCAATTTTACGGTAGTAGCTGAGATAAAGCGCCCTTAGCACTTATAAAAATATGGTTTATAAACTGTCTTGAAAAAACACATTTTCGATGCTTTACTTAATCAGCTCTAAAAATCACTTATAATTTCGATAAAATTACTGCTGGCTCTATTACATAGAATTAAACTGATTCTATTTCTTTTATAGCAAAGTTTCCACTTCCGACATAATTTACCCGATTACACCATTCCCAAGTCAACCGCCAGCTATGAAGTAGTAAAATATCCTGTGTATGTAGCGGCTCCGCGCTTGCATGACTTCCGTGTTAAGCTTAATCCTAAATTATGTGTTCATGCGGTCGACTTAAGTCACCTTTATACGCTCGATGTTGCAGTGACAGCGGGTGTGTGTAACTAAAAGTGCTGCTCGATTTTGTGCTTTACCATCGTTGTTAGATTTTGCCACACAGGGAAGTTTCTATTTTACTTACTAGATAGGATGTGTTTCGAAAAGCTTACGATGGTTTGGTATTTTCCCTTCAATGCTTCAGCATCCGTTTTCATTCACTGACGATTGTCTGCAAGCACGTAGCAAAACCACGTTAGAATAAATCCTCCAGTTCACTAAGTTGGCTGATCTTCTTTTGTCGCGACGGTAAATTGTTTGACATGCTGAAATTTAAAACCATTCAGTGAATGGATACAGCGCGGGGATGTTGAATTGTGAACAACATTTATGAATGGAAACTGTGATATCAGTGATAGGGTGAGGGTTGTAAAATGTGTTGAATTTAAATTTTCTGCTTGTTGTTAAGCAAAAAATACATCAAATGACTCAAAGAAAGCAAATACAATTTATAGTACAGGGAAAATTATCATGGTGCTTCGGAAAAATTAGGGGAAAGCTGAAAACAAACTTATCTACCACAATTCAGGGTAGATGGAAAAGTGGGCTCCGGGCTGTCCTGCTCCTTCGTGGAACATCCCATAAATGATGCAGCAATACAGTTTATATCCGAAAAGAGAGTAGAGAGCCGATGTCCCTCCAAGTTTTATGGCAAAGCGAGGTGGGGGCGGTGGGACGGAATGTCATATGTCTAGCGCAAGGCAAACACTGAGCTAATCAAGGCGACCCTCAAAGCTACTGTGAAGCATGGTGGTGGCAATGTGATGCTTTTGGCCTGCATGGCCGCAGCCGGAGTCAGAAATTTAAAGTTTATTGAGGAAACAATGGACAAAACAAAGTACCTCGATGTACTCAAAAACGATTTCCTGCAAAGTGCTGAAAAACTGGGTGTTCGCAACCAATTTCGGTTGTACCAAGATAACGATCTAAAGCGCAACTCGGGAATTGTGCAGTCTTGGCTAATTTGGAACTGCCCTCATTTGATGTCTGCGCCGGCACAGTCACCAGATATGAACGTCATTGAGAATCTGTGGGTTTTGTTGGATAACAACATTAGAAAATACAAGATTTCTAATAAACAAAACCTAAAGAAAGCACTGCTGGAGGAATGGCAAAAAATTACTCCTGACGATAGGCTCTAGGCTCTGCTTAAGGCTAAGCGCTATCATACGAAGTATTGAAATTCACAGGAAACCTCATAATTCACAATAATTTTAATGTTCAATCAAACTGTATGAAATAAGCTGTGGTATGAAATTTGTTATTACTTTTGGTTTTTTTTTCTTTTTTATGATGTAAAACAGCAACTCTGTAACAAATTTAAACTTGTTTAATAAACAGCAAACATTTTTCTTCAAAATTTCATTCATATTTTTGTTGCTATTTTTATTATGTTTTGAGTTATTGCAACTGAAATTTTTAAAGCAGCACTGTATCAAATAAGCTATGAGCCGTTGTATAACTTAAACCAGAAGCCTGAACATGACACTAAATTATAACATTTCAGTTTTGAATTTTAAACCCGATTTTAAAATAGAATTAAATTTGAAAAATTTTACCCAATTTAAATTTTTCAATGGTTTTGAAAATGTAGAGCTTCACGTTTTATTAGCGATCTATCTCAAAAGCTGAGCTTTTGTTGTAGTAATTTTTTTGTACGCATATACCATATTTTTTTTCAAACATGAAAAACAAACTGTGTCAAAACAGAAGTCTACTTTTCCATTGACAAAAATAATCTATTACGAAAAACTTTTTATTCGTAGAAACTTTTTCAAAGAAATAGCTAGAAAGCGTTTCAATCTCATTTAATAATGAATTTGAATTGCCTTTTAATACTAGGCTACCATCAGTAATCCTCAAATAGCTCCTCTTCCTCTTTTTGACTACTCATTAAACTTTAACCCGACAAACTATCGCCGGTAACGTTACTCTCTATATCGACTGGACAAGAAATATGTATGCATCAGGATGTCTATGTAGGACCTACACCAAAGTGTGAACTTACAAGTTACCTATGCAAATTGCCTAACTAGTTTCTAATGTTCCGCAAGCAACCGAACCACCAGCCCACAGAATCTAAATCTAATCGACTACATCTCCATTTCGACGTAGTACTCGAGTCACACGAGTCTACAGTTTATCCAACCCAGTGAGTTTATGTACACAAGGTAGGATAACTCCGGTAAATTCGTTCGAGGCTCATACACGCTCCATAAACTTATGATTGTTAGGCATGGCCGAGTTTATTAGCTCCTTCCATATTGATTTTTACCAGATTTGATGAGGAATTCCCTTGTAATTGTTTTAGCTTCAGGTGGATGATATATTTGCAGGCACCGACTTAGCTGCAAAGCTGAAGTTTTAGTTTTATCGAATAATTGTTGTGAGGTTTAAGTTGACAGTGAGTGGAATAGTTTTCTTGGAATTTTCCTGAAAGTGAGACGGGATGACCTAGAAATTTCTAATCAGTTAAATGAATGAATATTGCTCTTAATTGAGCCAAAAAAACTAGATTTAATGTAGTGTTCTAGTTTGCAGTGTACTTAATAGCATAGTATATTAATTTTTATATTTACAATAAAATAATTAAGGAATAAATGCGAAATCACTGTGCAACGCATAATCAGATTTGACCCTATATTGTTCCATTGTTAGCTTTTTCGCAGCACAGTAGCTTATAATGCTAAAGTTGAATAATTTTTGAAAACCAATAAATTCTATATTTACTAGTTATGTGTAACTACATACATTTTCAATTTTCATAGAATATTTCTTCCAATTCTTTACCTAACCATAATTTTATGTTCTATCCCGGAAAATAAATTCAAATTGTTTGAAACCTACTGAGGTTTGTTGCTGTCAATTAATTACAATCGACAATGAGCCGTGAGCCTTTCGAATGTATGCTGCAAAGTTATTTCAAACCTTGCTAACGACTGGTACAGAGTAATTTATTGGATGTGGTTTTGTGAACCTTTGATTTCATATATAAATTCATTTCAATTAGTTCGTTAACACCTTCCTACACATTTTGAGAGTGTATTTATTTATTTCAGTTAATATTGTGGCATGAGTAATGATTTGATTCACATAAAACCAGTAAAATTAAACTTGAATAGTTTCTAGAGAATAATAGATATATCACTGCAAACTCAATTTACGTAATTAATATTTGCGGTGGGTGAAATAGGAACTTGCTGGAAATTGAATTAAATTTGTAACCGTAAGTTTTTTTTGTCTAAAACCTGAAATCAAATAGACCAATAAATAGCAGCAATATGAAACGGAATGAATATTTTTCCGAACCGAAAGGGCGACTACAGTATTTTGTAAAGTTTAACACTTTGGAACATTAAAATCAAGGAAATGAAAACAAATTACTTTGGGAACATGCTAAAGTGAATATAAATAGATTAAATTTGGACAGATACATGAATAATTTTTATTTTTCTGAAAACTGTTTACTGTCATGTGAAAATAGTTGGATTTTGAGTTTTCTTAAATGCTTGTAACAATTTGTCCAATAAATTATAAAGTTAGTTACTGTATCATTTTTCCGTGTGTAGCAAAATTCATTCTTAGCCGTAAAAGAGGGAGAAATAAGTGGAATGCGAAGAGGTTAGCATTTTTTATATAACAAGTTTAATGCTAAATAAGTATATTTTATGAAAATGGATGTTACACAATGGAATCAATTCAAAAATATAGAACGATATAGAAAATAGACCTCAAAAAATTACTGTGGAATGCATCAAAAATAAGTTAAATGTTGGGAATATTTGTTCCAAAAATAGAAGAACTTTTTTTGTAGAATAGAAGAGATTGTGGGAACACAACATTAGACATCCACAAATACACATCCACAAAAATTTTACACTGCAACGCACACCAAAATTTAGAAACACAGCTTTTATGTTTCACATATACTTTTATCCCTCTTGATTTATATTGTTTGTCGTAATTCGTTTAATTTCTGAAAAATTCTAACGCTTATGCGAGCTCATCCCTATTTTTTCGTATGCTTGTGGTCGATGAGTCCTTGAATTTTGTAAGCCGTTGAGATTTTCCGTTTTGCGGTAGTCAAATAAAAGCCTTTACTTTAGAAGCTTGTTCACAATGATCACTTTTGCAACTCAACTGCATGTTTCCGTGTCATGCAAGTGTTTTTCAAAAAATAATTTCTAAAATTCCGATTATAAAAGCATAAAGAGTGAGTTACTTCTTTTTGAACATGTGATATGGAAGCTACTTCGTAATAAGAAAGAACAAGAAATAAGTATCGAAGTTTTAGTTCCGATCTTCTTCGATTCACATGTGGTTCTGATTGTGCGTTTAAAACTAAGGAGCGGTTAGTAAACTCAGAAGCTTAGGCTCAGAATCTATTCAACTCACGTATTAAAAACTATATTTTAGACTAAAAGGTTAACAGAAACGTGATAACTACATTCAGCAGCCATTGTGAATCCCCATCAGTTCCAGTGCAATATCGCCTTTTTACCCAGAGAAAGCACAGCAGAACACTATGAAAACTAACGATGAATAGGATGCGTGTAGTTGCACCTATGATTTCCCAAAACTGATATGCACAAGGTAAATAGGTCTCATCTATCCTAGAAAGAGTCCAACTAAAAGTTAAAATAGAGTGAACGACTAATTTTACGGTTTATTATGGTTATTCACTTCTTGCAGTTATGTTTTCGAAAAAATGGCTTACAATAGTGTACACCTGATTATTGAATCTTTTCTCACTTGAGAAGATGAATTCGAACCAGAATATCTTCGCCTCTAACTGGGATGTTTTTTGTATCTCAACTCGATTTTGCTACTAGTATTTATTTATTTATTTATTTATAATGTAAAAGTTTCATATTTTTACTGGTTTTCGAAAAAATAGTAGTAGACTCATTTCAAAATTCACATTTCTTTATATAGATATATATATATATATATATATATATATATATATATATATATATATATATATATATATATATATATATATATATATATATATATATATATATATATATATATACATATATCCTTGGAATACGTGATCCGATTGCGCTTGAACATAGATTTATATGAGGACTGGTGCTATAATTAATAAAAATTAAAATTTCTGTAGCCCTTTGACTGAATTTTGAGTGAATTTTCAAGTACCCTATACATATTTCAATGCAGAGTATATTTTCGTTAAATTTAAGTAATGAAAACTACTTATGTTTTATGCTTTTCCATGATAAAAAATTGGAAAATATGAACCCTATGTGGACGCTGAGTGCCTAAAAGTAGGCAAGGTTTTCTTTTGAAATTTCGATGTTGAAATATTTTTGACGCATTGATTTCGACTAAAACTGTACACACATGGACTTTTAAAACTGTACACATGGTCTTTTAAAACTGTGAGGGCAATTCTGTAGCTACGGCCGGCACGCGAAAAAAATTTTTGAAATCATCGACCCTCCTCAATTTTTTTATGCTTTTTGAAATAAATTTCAAATTATTGATAGATTTTAATTTCTGTCCACCATGTCAAATTGAAGTTTTTAAAACTCCGTGTTACATAAGAACGGCAGCCCATCACCAAATTACTTCTATTTTCAGCACTCGAAAATTTTGTTCACGAGAACTGACGACCGGATAATCCGATCGATATGAGATTTAAATAGCATGTTCGTACCGACTAGGACCAGGTCTGATAGACGTGATTTCGAAGTGTTAGCAATTCATAGCAGTGGTGCCATCATGAAAAATTACTGAGCAGTAGCTGAACCTTATTCTACGTCAAATTTGGTTGAAAAATTGGGCTGCAGCTGCCAGCTATGGTAACATTTGTCTCCTAAATCTTGTAAATTTGCTCAGCAAAACAAAGCTTTTTTCGCTGTAACTTCCATGCAATCATGAAATCAAAACGAAAATCATGTAATAAATGGACCTTGTCATTAACCGAATTCCTTAGCAATTTCGTTATAAATCGTGAAAGGACTGCCAGCTATGGCCATGTTTTTAATTCTTTGACATTTCTTTACCAAGCAATGTTGTTATTAAATTTCCAAATGGGAATAGTCCAAATATAACAGTGAACAACAAATATTTAGGTTTCGAAAATTTGAAAAGTTTTCCGGGTCGTAGCCTTAAAATTCTTTTACCCCTATAACTTGCAGCGCAGTCATCCAATCGAAATGTTATTCGCAGGGTGGATTTAACTTAACGTGAAGCAGATTTGGTATTTTGGTTGGCTGTGATGCTTGAACAAGGTTGCCAGCACCAGACATTTTTGTTAATATTGCACCAGCAGATGCTTCCATTATATATTCGCATGCAAAGCATACCCAATAAAAATAAGCAAACAATGTTTAAATTTTCCGAATTTATCAAATTTTTCGGATGGCAAACCCAAATATCATTTTACGGCTGAAACTGTCGGTGCAATCCTTGAAATCAAAGGATAGGATATTCAAAGTGACATGTTACCATGAAACAGTGTTTCTTACCTATTTGTTTTGTGTAAGAAATGGTTTATATGATACTACAAAAAATGTATTACGTCTTTCCACGTTTTATAGTCACTCAAATATAATTTCTTCGAAAAACAGTTCTCTAGCGGTTCTGATGCACTAACTTCTGGTGTTCTGCATTTTTCCTTGTCTCATTAATTCTCCTGTTTTTTTGCATGCTATCTCCTTTTATGTTTCACAACTAATCTTGGTTTATTCTTTTGTGCTATTGATAGGTTTAAGGGCTTTGGTATGTTTATGTTTGTTTGAATCTAGAATCAAACATGAGACCAAACCTAAATTAATATTCTTAAATTTGTTCGTTTCATCCAAGGTTTCTCGATTTTGCGCTTTCTTTTCAGAAAATTCATTTTCTTTGGTGGCAGGGAGTGGTCTTTCCCAAAATTTCCAAAATTCATAAATATTTTTACTATGAAGGCGTAGATAACTCAGTCAATTAAAGGTTCAGTCAATCTTAGAACTAATCACTCCACACTTGTGAAACGAGATTGTGAATAAAAGCTGCATCGATTCCGACCTAAAAACTTGGATTAAGTTGTTTTGGGACATCTTCGGTGAAGATAACAAATTAATAATTGGACAGAAGTTTTATATGCCTTGTTTTTGCAAACGATTAAAAGAAAAGCCAAGCGATTTGATCAAGTAAAAGCATAGTGTTGCGATTGTAGAACGGATGTGATTATTTGAAATTTCTATCTTTTCATGAAATTGAGTATTATTTAAGGGAGTGGTAAGGGTTTCAGAGTAAAAAATAAAACCTTTTTACGATTTTTTTTTTAGAAATGTGGATACATCAATTTTATTTAAACCACTTGTACATTATTGATTAACATTTCAATAACATTGTGTAATTGTTTTTATCTGAAAATGTCCACAAACAAACCGGTGACAAAGTTTTTTTTAAGAACGTCTTTGGAAAAAGACGATTTGCGGTGTTCATTGTACATATCTCTGCTGAAAATTATCGAAAATCAAAGAACATAAAAATTTAGTCAAAAAATCATCAAATTCTCTCTTCAACGTTCTCTAATTTCTATTTTTTTCATTTTTAAATTGTTGTTGGTCATTTGAAGTGAAAATTGATATTTTTCAACTTTTTATAGGTGGAAAACACCCTTAATGTAAAAAAAAATCTATAATTTATCGTTGGGGGAAGTATTTTATATGTAGAAAGTGTGTGCCAAGTTTGAAATGAATCGGTAAACTTTTTTTTAAATAAAGTGACTACTAAACTCCGAGCTGTCGGAGCAACAATTATAGAGGAGATGGGACTAAGTGATCAATAACAACGAGAGTTTTCCTTTGATTGACTTCAAATTTTGGGACTACGTTTTTGAAATGTTTAGCTATAAGATAAGACAAATTTTTTTTTCGCAAGTGCAAGCACTTGTGTTGAAATGTTTTATTGATGTCTGCCACCCATGGCTTCTTCTGGTGAGCCCGACATAATCGAATTTTTTAATAAGACTAAAGGTGCAGTCGACAAATTTGATCAAATGTCTGGAAGTATGTCCAGCAGCAGGAAAACGCAAACTTGGCTTTTTGTTATTTTTTTGGCATACTGAATATGGTTTTAATCTATTTCTATGCTATTTATGTGGATAAATAAAATAAAAACCAATGCCTTGTCGATTATTTATAAAAGAAATATCGGAGAAGCTGCCTGCTGACGCATGGCTATGCAAGTGCCGTGAAATGTGAAGTTGACCAGATGAAGGAAAGAGGAAATTGCAGAAGTTCTTAGTGAAACTTCTTCCGCTGATCAAACACAGCCCTCTGTTTCTCAAAAAATAAAAAATTGTTCCTATCGCATTTATAGAAACTGATGAATGAGAAGATTCTGTTGTACCCAATATGAAAACTTCATGAGTATGTATTACCGCGGTTTATTGCGTGTCGATTGTTCAGAACAACTATTGTGTTTATTAGCATTTCAGAAAATTTATGATCAACAAAAAACTTTTAAGATTTAAAGTGTGATTTATTCCTCCTTGTATTCCATAAAATAAAAATAATCAATTTATTATGTTCATCTATGAGACGAATGCTTATGAATGGTGCTTATGCTTATTAGCCTAGGGTTGATAAGGGTTTTTGCTCGTAGCTAGGTGACTAGAAGCAATTGTTCCGGTCCAGAATAGGTGACTAGAAACAAAGGTTCAGTACCTGACCTCATTTTTGCATGTAAATAACCATTTGCTTTGACCCTATATGCCACTTACTAGAAGGGACATTTGATTATAAACAGTGAAAGTCACTTTTAACGACGGGCAAGAATCAGGCAAATTTCTCGAATATAGCGGGTCTTATATTTTTTGAATATAAACACAAATTATTTTGAACAAAAAAGTAAAAATTTCCAAATATTACAATTTCTCTAGTAAATTAGGATTTTATAATCATTATACTTTTTAGCATTGCAAAAAAATCCAACAGTCGAAAGATGATAGTAGACACTCATCTAAGAATCAGCTAAATTTCAAATAGCGTCGTTTCGAATATTTTTTCTGGTGACCATTAACTATTCTTACTATTGATTTCTCGAACACGCACGCTTCTGTATAAAATTGAATTCTAAATGCATTTAAGATCTTCAAAATTCTTCAAAAAAATCTTCAAAAAAAAAAACACTTGAACACACTGCTTCAGACCACGACAATATATAGAAGAAAAAAACAAGAATCGAGTGTAACATTCATGGGCTCCAACATTTTGAAAGAAAGGAAATGCAAAACAGCGATACTGCATTTCCGTAGACAAAACATTGCGTCCCACTGGAATCGTCATTCCGCACATTGCACCATGCATCATACGCTTTTTGAACAATAACATACGGTGACTACCTTCCTGCTGCAACGCCTTACTCATATACGGTAGTAGAGTTACTGGTTACTTCACTCGGATAACATTTCGATGACTCGTTCGGAGCATTAGACTGCATTCGGAAACGCTCAGTAATTCAAAGCGTGTCATCCTCAAATGACCATTGCCACTTAGCAGCCACGGTATCTGGTGGCAGGCTAAGTTATCCCATATGGATTTATCACCTCACGATGATGGTGACGCCGATGGTGATGATGTCGTCTCTACCTCAGCTGGTTTGATGAGTAGCGGTCTACTTATACAGAGCCACAACATTCCATAGACACAATCTACTAGACTAGCTGACTGACCTCTTGAGCTACTCGATTACGACAGGATGACGGTAGATGATGATGTTAGTAATTAGATATGTTTTCGTTTTCTTGGAAAGTTGTGTGCAGTCAGTCGTTAGCACGGACTTTCGGTTTCAGCATTATCAAAACAGAGCGAGCTAGTCACAACAAACTAAGAGTGACCTGTATTATAAAATTTTGTGTGGTATGCATCAATTAGCACCACTTAGTGTTATACAATAATACACCTTAGGCGCAGTGCTGCCATTTAATTTTTTGGAATAATGCTAGATTCAATTTTATTTAATGCTAAATAATGCTAGATCTTGTAAAATTATAATGCTAAATAATGCTTTCTTATTTAATTGATATAACCATGGTTCAATATGAAAACAATATGTATATTCATGAGGGTTGATCAATAAGTAATGATAATCGGTTATTTCCAGTTCGCATAAAATTAAAAAAAAAAATTTTTACTATTACATATACTCACTAAGTCAGCATGAAAAAACTTATAAATAGGCCACGATTCCAGGGATTCAAAGTGCCGAAAGCACAAGCTCCAATATAACACAGTTCTAAGAGGAGCTACATTCATTCGAATACGAACATTCGAAGAGAGAACATCAAAATGGGGAAAAACGAAATTAAAGCTGTCATTAAGTACCTCTGTTTGAAAAACTGTCTACCAGAGGCTTACACGGCGACATGGCGGAAACATTAGGGGACTCTGTTCCTCCATATTGTACCGTTGCACCTAGGCCAAGGAGTTTAATTTGGGAAGAGCATCCACTGAAGATGAACACCGCGAAGGACGTCCACCTACATCGCACACTGAAGACAACGTAAAAAAAGTCGAAGATGCCGTGTTGGCAGATCAAAAAGTACCCTCAGGAATGTAGCTGAGGTCACAGGAATCTCATATGGTAGTGTTCGAAAAATGTTTGCCAACAAATAAATTATGAAGAAGGTCTCTGCGCGTTTGGTACCGAGAAAGTTATCGGACGAGCGTAAGAAGAAACGAGTCGACATTTCATGGATGAATCTCCAAAAGTTCCAGGCAGATCAGGAGAATTTTTCGTCACATTTCGGGACCATGGACGAAACCTGGATCCACAATTTTGATCCAGAAACCAAAATGCCATCGATGACCTGGAAGCGACCCTCTTCATCGACGCCGAAGAAATTATTATGGTGGAATATTTGGAAAAGAGAGCCACTATATCAGGCTCTTACTAAGCTGACCAAATACGAAGATTGCGAGAGGCAATGAAGAACAAAACACACGGTTAACTGCGAGCCGGAGTTCGGTTTCTTCAAAATAACGCACCGGCTCACAAGGCTGCAGTTGCGATGGATACAATTAAAGAAACAGGATTCGAACTGCTTGAGCACCCACAGATCTAGCTTCCAGTGGCCTCTACCTCTTTCTTCGACTTAAACAACACCTTCGGAGTAAGAAATTTGAAGATGATAAGGAAGTGATAGCCGCTGTTGAGGCATTTTGGGAGAGTCCAGATAAATAATTTTTTTCTAAGGGTATCCTGGTTTTGGAAAAAAGATGGACTAAATGTATCAACTTGTTAGAAGACTATGTTGAAAAATAAGTACTTCTTTTAATTTTAATCACCTTGGTTTATATTCATTATCATTACTTATTGATCAATCCTCGTATGGATAACAAAAACATATTAGAAGTTTAAAATTTACATTTCAAAATGATTTTATATCTACTACAGACATATCTGTTATATCTAAATCTTTTCCTCTTGTGTAAAGCTCATTTCTACCAATATTTTTCAGAACATCGTTTGGAATCTTTCAATCAAAACAGCAACAATTATTTATTTTTAAGTGAAGAAAAAGTATAAGTGTCGGATAACGAAGATTTTTTTCCCGCGTTATCCGTGCGATTGCTTGCATTTGAAGCCCTAACAAAACAATTAATTCACATTATTCAGCAAAAAATATCTAACTAGAATGTACATACTTTGGTCAACTTGAGCTTGTAGATGCGCGAGGCTCCTGGGACTCTGAAGTGGATGGGACCACATTACTGATTTTTTGCATCATCACGATTTAATTGAACGTTACCATATTTAAAGCAATCTAGATGACTTTATAATCTTTATATTTTAGACTTTGAAATTCTAATTTGATGGGCGAGATTGTAAATAGATAACTGCCAGATTATTCCGAAATCTAAATTTAAATGCTAAAAATAATGCTAGATGCTAACTCCGAATTTCGAATGCCATTTTGGAAAAAATAATGCTAGATCTAGCATTTAAAATGCTAAAATGGCAGCACTGCTTAGGCGGTTAATTGAATATTTATGTTTTCAGCTGTAAGTTAATATTATTAAGAATTTCGCTACAAAACACCTTCGTTTGTGCATATAATGACCATTATTAATGTTGTGAAAATTCACTGCGGAATAAAGGGTTAGCAGTTTTCAACGGTCACAGACATAATATTTAATGAAGTGACAATATTATCTTTGATTTACTATAAACTAGGCTAAGGTTGTATAGTCAAAGATAGCATTATTCCATTTTCGAAATAAACATAATTTCAAAAAAATTTCTAATTTTCATTTTCAAGAAAATATTAGTTTTTATAATATTATTTGTAAATTATTCGATTATTTTGTATAATATTTTATATATTTTATATTTTCGAAAGCCTTCCAAAAACTGCTATTGCGCTTTCATTAACAAATTATACATATGAAAATGTTTCAGTGAGGGGAAAGTACATAACCAACTTTTAATGAGCTTCGTAATCGATACCCGCATCTCTCTGCCTAACTATGTCAAAAATATTTTCCAAAAAATCCTAAAATGAATCACTCAAAACTCATTCAAATATTACCACTGCACTCTACCAATTCAAAATAGATCAATTGCAAGCATATCCATCAGTCGTTATTGACATTTAATTTCGAAATTCTCATTTAATTATCGTTGCTGATTAATTACGCAAACTATTCGCCCTCAAGTGTATTTAGGTGACACAAATCGCTTCGAAAATGACCACCGCCGACGCCACCACAACTAGCCGCTACAGCCAGCCACTTGTACCAGAAAATCATTGTAGCAACAACGACTGAATGAAAATCTAAAATCTGTAAAAATAGACCTCTATTTCGACATGAAAAGCTAATAACGGCATGACTCGCAATGCATAGATAAACTTCACGATCCGGTACCGTGAAGCAGCATGTGTACTTGCACATGCACATTATGCAAGGCCCGTCGTGTCGCCTAACCACTCAATTTGTTCCGATCATATCGAAATGCACGGTTTTAATAAACAGCTATCGTGGCTGACTGGACGACCGGCAATCGGATTGCCGCACGAGCCATTAATAGTCTTTACATGTTTGTAATTTCAAACATATTAATTACCAAATTGATTCTTGGCTACTTAAAGCGTCTGAAGTTCGAAAATGATGGGCATTTGCTGATGATTTGATTGTCCGCTATGGTGGTTGCGTTGAAGCTCATTGTGGAGAAGGCTTTGATGGGTCCCGATTTTGATCATGATTGGTTTCGAGTCAATGTACTTTGGCCAATTTCTTTTCATTTAAATTTTTATTTTAAATATCATTAAGTACATTACTCAATTTATTATAAATTAAATTCGATTAAAGCTTCGAACAAATTATTTCACGACCCACGCTGGGCGCAGAACATTTTGACCAGTGAAGAGCTTTACTTTATTACCGCTTAGCTTTGTTATTTGTCAAAGACGCTTTAAGGAAGTCATGTTTTTTGACAAATCATTTTGAATCGAATTCGATCAAGCTATTTTATCGAGCACTACAGCGAATAAATTTCAGTCGAATAAATTCTACAACTATAGAATCCGATGCTCTTTTCATGCCAGCAATAATTCTCCAACACCGAAAACACTTTAAAATCTTTCCAAAATCAATATTTCTTTGAAATTTTCGAGAAGAGAAAACAATTCGAGCTCGATTCCCACTCAACTTCAAGATTCGATTTTGTTGTTCATCAAAGCATACTACAGGCAATCAAGAGCACATTATTGGGTTATAATGTAGCACCGAAACTCAACACACTATCCTGCACTCAATTTCGCCTTGGAGCAGACACTCGACTAGAAGCCTACACATACTAGTCAGTAGCCGGTGTAAATAGGCGGGTACTCTGGCACTAAAAATCTTGTTTCAAGTACACTTGATGAAATCCCATTGAGAGCCTGCTGCGCCGCACCGTTACGAGAATGTCGGACCAGCTGAACTGTGCAGCATCAGCAGATGGTGAAAAAGAATTGAACTAATTTTCCAATCGCTATCTAATCTTTCCGAAAAGAAAAAAAAAAAAACAACAAATCTCAAAGCAAAGCACAGATTTCGAAATAATTCATTTTAATAAGCAAATATATGAGAAATGTATGGATCTGCATGTATGTTGTTTGTGCTGCGTTAATCAGGTCTACCAGGCAAGGGGTCCGGCTATGAAGTAGGCTTGTAATTGCCTAAGAATGTCAATGTTGACCAAAAACGGTGGTGCTTATCGATCAGGAAGCCGTGGGTAGTGTTTGTTCGGATTTCGGTGCGAATTTAAAGGTAATTGAACGGAATGAAATGTCGTTGGAAGTGGTTAATAATCGTGTCAACAGTTTTTAGAAGAATTGGCTTGAATTAGCAGAGCTGGAGTCAATATGTTTTGAATTTATGGTCGAAGTAATAAAAAATTTGCAACAATTAACAAATAGGTAGATTTATTGGTTCCAAATTTTTAGACTGATAAGCGTCAAACTGATATGGTGTAATTTACAGAGAATTCATGTGATCCTTTCTCATTTTTCTGGGATGACTATGCGTGTTTTAAAAACTACTCTGCAGTTTTAAAATGATACAAGTATATTTTTTGATTCACTAACAATTTATGATTGATATGTACTAACACCCATAAAAAGGTGAGTAGATTTCTCGAAAACAAAATAATAATAAGCTAAGAATCAAATTAAAACTCAGAATCTTGCGTTTAAATTTTTCGCAGACGTGAAATACAAAAACTGCACTTAAACCGAATTTAGAATCTAAATCATGTGAAGTAGTACATGCAGAAAATTTTGTTATCACCATTTATTAATACATATCTAAAAGTAAAAATTAAAAAACTAAACCAAATCATTTCAAGGAGTGTAAGTGTAATTTCAGCCGAGAGCGTTTGTATGAGCCGCCTTCAGAGCAACATTTAAATTGAGGTAGGGTCCGTATCAGTTCCACGTACCTGACCTGCCAGTTAGCTCAGTCCAACGTGGGTTTTTAGAACATCTTCCATCAACATACGTTCGCGCTGTTCGCGCTTTTAGCTTTTACATTTCGGTTGCTTGACACGATAGGGTAATAGAGATGTTGAGAACTCAACGAAGTTCGCGAAACGAAATCCAATTGCAGTCAGTTTCCAGTATTGGTTCGACTCGTGCTTTGTTCGGCCTAGGTCGTGAAGTAACAGCTTTATACTAAGTCGCTGATGCCGTTTATGTCCGTTATATGTGCGTTAATACTAAAATTTTAGTATTTCACATCCCGCCGACAATCCACGAGTTGAAGGACTTGGTCCAGTACGTTGAATCGAAGAGGCTGGCACTTCTGGTTGGCCAGCATACCAGCTGAGGTAGTAACAAATGTAATGCCAGAGGAGACAAACTATTTGCTTTTAAAATGTTTGTGGTACTGATAACTAACACTGGGATTTCTCCCAGCTTTGGCACCGCAAACAGAAAGGAGGTAATTGATGTATCACTATGTCTATCTGGTATAGTTAAATCAATAATTAGATGGCACATATAGGATGAGGTTTCACTCTCTTGGTGTCCTCTTTAGCCACGGATCCAACTCTCGTTTTGAAAAGAATTATTCTCAATCGAGCTCGCAAGAGTAACACCGACGATGATTGGATCGCCTGTAGAGCCTCGCAGAGAACCCATAAGAATTCCAAGAAGGACTCATTTAAATCGTTCTGTGAGCGACTGGAAGGTTCACGGAAGACGTCGAAGCTTTGCAAGGTTCAAGAGAAAGATCAATCAACTAAGTTGGACTCTCTAAAACGCTCCAAGACTTTACGAAGTCCAAAATGATGTCTCTACAGACTTTACTTGGGACTCATTTTCCGGGCATTCTGATGATTGACATGTAGGCATCTGCATTTCTGACCAAACCTCTTGCTCTACGCAGCAGTAGGACGTGCTGAAACACAGCTAGATCTGTCGTCAGCAGTGAAAAGATCAGAGATGCAATCATGTCCTTTGAAATTTTCAAATTGCCTAGCCTGGCTGGCATCCATCCGGTTATGCGAAGGGAGGGAATTTACCACCTGGAGACATAATTAAGTGAAATTTTTTTGGAATGAGAGAGTATGGCGACAGGTTAAGGTAGTCTTTATACCTAAACTAGGCAGAGATGACTATTCGGATCCTAGGAACTTTAGATTGATTAGCTTAACTTCGTTTACGCCAAAATGCCTGGAAAGACTTATTGGACGACATATCCGCACTAAGGCACTTAAGTCTAGCACCTTGAATGACGAGTAAAATGCGTACCAGCGAGGAAAATCATGCGGAAAATCAATCACCACTGAAAAGGCCAGAGATGCAATCATCTCTTTTGAAAATTAGGGCAGGAATCGACGATTTAGGGCACTGCTTTATTAGAAATTTGATGCATTCCTCATCTCCGGGAGAAGATACGAAGCAATCTTCTTGAACGAAAGTGACTACGAGGATCCAGATTACTGTACGAGGAGTTAATCGGAGATTTTCTTCACGGACGACTCGAAGACAGATGTTAGATCTGAGGCAGAGATTAATCGGATGACAGGTGGGCCACATTTCTCAGAAATCGTGATTTTGTTTTTCAAGCAGAAATATTCGCTTTCTTGAGAGCTGCCTGCTGGGCATGTGAAAAAAAGTGAAGGGAAAAACGTATTGCCATTTGCAGTACCAGTCAAGCTGTGTTGTCGACGCTACGTAGACTCTTGACTACCTCGATAATTGCCCAAGAGTGCAGGCCACGATTGAACTCTGTCATCAGATTCAATGTAGTTCATCTGCCTTGGGTTCCCGGGGCACTGTGTTGTTGAGAGAATTGAAATTGTGAAGCAAGTTTCGACGCTTGCTCTAAAGGGGTTTGTGCCAACTGCATATGAAATTTTTCGGAAGTGGGTGGTTGATGCTCATCAAGAGAGATAGATTTATTTTGATGTGACCAGGCACACTAAGGTTTTCTTTTCAGAGCCCAATCATGTGAGTGCAGTATTCGTGTTCAACAAGAGCAGGAAAGATTGCAGAGCCATGGCAGGCATACTAACTGAGCCATGACAAGGAACTGCCTACGAGAGCATATGTATAACCCACACGTCGTTAATGACGGTGTATCGTGATGTAACCTGGAGAAACAATCAAGTATTTTGGCATAACCACAGCTCGAAATGGTAGATGACGTGATACAATTATGGGAATGACGGAATGATGTTTGTTTTACTCCAAAGCTTGTTTCTGTCTCCACATATTTTACTTTAAAACAGAAATATGTTTTCAGCTGGTCTTTGTTGCTCATAAGAACAATACCTGCAGTATATTTCGATTGGAATTAAAGTAAAAAATCTTTGTTGTGACAATGATCTTGGGCATGGTGTACCCAAATTTACGAGCTGGGTTATGTAGGTTATCTTCTACGGTCCTCGATACCAGAACGGCTTTCATTGATATCTGACTATGGCAGTCTCGACTCTGAGTGTTGCTAAACATTCGGTACCACGGGTAACAGGCATTGTTTATGAGGATGCTATTAGAGTTTTCGCTCTTCGAGGAGCTTTGTGGGGGTCATGATCTATCCGGATGTAAATTCTCTATTGAATATGACTGAAGAGGTTGCTGGACTATGGCTCATAGCTAGTTAACACATGATAAGTATGACTTCCGCCGTATATTGGCGCGTTTTCTGGCATGCGCGTTATATCTCCTTAATATAGGAACGAAGATGGGGCACGTGCCCACCAGAGTTGCAAGTGGGCCTGATCCTAACAACAATCTGCCAGATGAGGGCAAAAAAGAGTTGCTCATATTTTTTAAGTCGTCGCTGGCTGAAGTTCAGATCTAGCCATAATGGAAGGCCGTCTGGAAAAACTTGATCGAACGCACAGATGTAAGACAATGAAACGGATTCTTTCTGGCTTTACACGGTCAATAGCGTTTTCGATATAGCAAAGAAAGCGTTAGTTTCTGCTTTAAAGTTTGCCAGTCCATATTTCACAAGGAACTTTTATACTCAGTATGACTCTAATGCACTGAGTATTTGCGGCGCCTTGGCTGGAGTCTGAAACTGATTTTAATTTACCATTGAAAAGATCATCTAACTTAGATGGAGCAATTTTGAAATTAGCGTTTCAAGAGCCTTCTTACGAGCATTTAGAGGGTCAGATTTTGAAGAAACATCAAATGTTTCTAACTTTGCCTCTATCAAATAATCGAATTTATAAAACCGTTATCTCCTTTGAAACGCCTGTTTGCGTTATTTGCGGAGCTAAATTGTGGGTCTATGATAACTAACAGAAGTTGCTTAGGGAGGGAGCTCATGACGATTGTCGTGAATCTAACTGTGGAATTCGAAAAACGATTGAGCTGTTGCAAAGATACTATTATTCACCTCTCTTGAGGCAAGATGACACGCGCTATATAAGATATTACATTGCTTGCAAGAAGGTCAAGCGTCCGAATTTCACACTGAGGGTTTCTACGGAACTAACACGAGTGTTTAGGTCATCTAAGCAGCGACTTTTTGTGAGCTTTCAATGCCCATACTTGCGCTCAAAAGCTGGGAATATCCAACTGTTTGTAGTTCTGGACCATTACTCGACGTTTGTGTGGTACAAACTCGTGGCAAAAGCCTTTGTGAGGTGGTTGTGAGATATTTTGAACGCGAGGTTTTCTTGACCATTGGAATGTCCGAATAGCTTCACTTAAACAACGCGGTCCAATTTACTTCAACGGGGTTCAATTTACTTCTAATGCCTAGTTCTAAACTATTCGCGAAACGAATTCAACGGTCAAATCCTATACAAAAAGAGCTTTACTGACGAATTGAAAATCTCTTTTTGTATGGGATTCGACCGTTGAATTCGTTTCGCGAAGAGTATAGTACTAGGCATAAGTTCGGCTGATGGCAGGTGAAACGAGAGGCTTTCGCAATCGTGTTCTGCCTTTTGCAAAGTTGTACATGATTCTACGGGCTATTCGTATCACTTTCTCATGTTCGGATACGATCCTACTCAGTATGGCTCAGAGCACATCTTACTCAGAATCTTCCAGTGCTTTGATGACGGTGAAGTATATTTTAACAGCAACATACAACGACTGGTACAGGATGCCGTTAAAGCCAAGTTGAGTGAAGCGTATAAGGAGGCTCAGCGGTACAATTTACGAGCCGGCCATTAAGTTTTCACAATGAGTATTATGGTGTATCACTTCGCTGCAAAGTTAAGAAGAAGAGGGCAGACTACCCTCGAAAAATGTTAAAAAATTCAATATATCTAGCTTCGAATGGAAAAATCGGTTTTTTTATTAAAATATTTTTTTGAGCTAGGAAAAAATTGGTACACATTAAATACAATTAAGCCCTCGCTTTATTTGTGCAAGCGTGAGAAGATATGACCCTGAAACAAAAGCCTAGCAACGACAATGCAAAATAGCACTTTTGCTACGGGCGAACTAAGCACAGAAATAACGGCCATATCGACTACTAGTACTTAGTTCATTGAGATTATACCTTTTTAGGATCAGTTGGCGCTAAGGCTTACCACCTGATTATTCTGCATTAGTCAATTACTGAGGATTTTCCAGGAATGCTATGGGTCATGCATCTCAGCTAATTGAATTTTGTTCTAAAGTGGAACATACAACTGTTTTTGATATATTAAACTTGCGCTATCACCGAATTTCAAACAAGTTACGTCAATTCAAACTGATAAACTATTAATAGATATTTATTCGACAATCGAAGTGAAATATGACACTCATGTAGTATCCTTAGTAAAAGTTTCAATTTTTTCAGTCCTTTTCTACAATTTAACTGACACAAGCTTGAATCTTTTTGAATACAAACATAATAAACAGCATTTACCATACAAAGCAGATAAAATTTTGGCAAAAGCCAAATGAATTTCTCTCGCTGTGTTTTTATTTTCGCTGATTTTCGTGGTAATTACAAATGCTGCGGTGATAAAACTATACAATTTCTCTTGCGGCTTTAGATACATGCATATTTCCAAAAATATATTTCAGATTAAATCATATTATTACCAAATTTGTGCAATGGTTTCAATATTAATTAAACGAATTTGTGAAATGCAATCATGCGAAATTTCCTACTTTGTAAATAATGAGATATTTTATCTGATATTCTGTAAATAATGCAGGAATATTTGTGTTTCGCAGAAGGATTAAAGTAGATTTCGTGTAAAATCCCCAGTAAAAATTATGCAGGTTGTCGAATGGATTACAGAGTTTCATTTTGTTATGGACACAAGAATTATTAAATAAATAATAACAAGTAGTTTCAGGGAATGAGAAATTTCGCTTATGACGTTAATATATATTAGGCAGTTAACAGCAACCAATATGGCGCCTGATTTATTTTTCGTAGTATATAATAGTTATGAAGGGATTTTCGGTTATGCTACGAAAATAGATTTTTATGTTAATTTAAAAGTTACCTCAAATTACTAAGAAGCCGTAAATAATAACCAAGCAATACGCTTTCTGTAAGATTTATTTTATGAGTCAAAGAAATAAGCTTTAATTTCGATGTTACAGATACATAACATAAGTTATCTTTGGCATTAGATTACCCACCTTAAAAGCTTTCACTACGTATTCCTACTGATTTTTCAACCAATAACAAAATAAATTTAATAATTATCATCTTCCATCGTTATCCGCTATATTCGCCCTGAAAACAGCCCAACTGCAACCAACCAATCAACCAATGGCACTGTCATAACGCTTTATTACAATTTTATTATATTTTCATCCACTTTTATCCATCCAAAGAGAGCCATTAATAAAATTCAATGTAAATATCAATCAGATATCCACAGTATCACGCAGAATTGATATTTTTCAGATATTTGATACAATTCAATTATGACAATTACACTGTCGGGGTACTCTGAAGTTCATACGAATTCCAGATTGAACCCAAGAGACCGGGTACCGATACCACATGGCTTAATGTTTTTGCAATTGCCTAGTCGATTTCATCACGACCGTCATCACCATCATCATCAATTTCTCATCGATGTGCGCCACCACACGATGATGACTTTTATTGCGTCGATGATGAGCGGAAAATTCAATAGAGATATATTACGTTGATAAGTTCAATATTAACATTTACCGTTGTTAATAAATGGTGGAGATTTAATTAAATTTTAATTGTTGTTAATTTGCGAAAAACCGAATCATCTCGGTGTCTGCTTCTATGGCTGATGGAGACGTGCTGTTGCATTTAATTTTGCTGGTTCATGGATGTAGATCGGGGATTGGTTTGATTTTTGATTTTATTTTTGAAACTGGCCACTTTCAAATTGACACGTTGCACAAATCAACAATGAGTGAACGTTTGGTAAGTGTCAAATATTGACATCAAAGCAATTATTTAAAATAAAGTGATCAGTTAAACACAATCTGATATCATCTTTGACACAAAGACTTGTTCTTCACCACAATAAGCCGATTAACGTGCACTGTTATATTTTTATAACGTTAAAGAAAATAACGTCCAATGAAGCCCGTTTTCACTAGCAAGGATGAATCAGTTTGAATTGAAGAGGAGGGAATTTAATGAAAAGCTTGTATGTAAATACTAGAAAGAAGTGAAAAATTGAACAATTCAGGTGACAAATATTGGCAAGTATACCTACAGATTTTTTTTTTTACGAATAAACGATATCATTTTGTTGGGTTTTGGAATGTTTTGAACACTTTCTTGACAAAGTCGTCTTACATTTTCACAAGTACACACTTCATTGTCAGAATTCTGCTCAAATTTGAATAATTTGTTACTGTTTTTCTCCCATTTTTTTTATACATCGTTCAACGTTTTAGCCTTTTATTACAATTCACATACTTCCTTAACATAATTTTTGCATTTTTTGGCTGGTAAATCAGATTATTCATTAATTAATGTTTTTCGTTGAACCCTCCAGCTACCGCCACGAAGGTTTTTCTCTTGCTTTATCGTTAATATGAGGTGACTTTAACTTGTTTAACTTAGTTTGTAATAAGGAATTTTCATTTTTCATCCAATTTTCTTAACCCTAGTTTTTTTCATTCTTTTTATCCTCTTGGTTTATTTTTACTCCTACCTTTAGAAAAAAAATGAACCAATTAAGCTGATTCCATGCTTCTACGCCTCCCTGACGTGACCCTCTTTTTACAGAAATTTATTTCGATTTCCCACTTAGCAGAGCTTTTTTTCAACCCTTACACCCAAAAACGAACTACAAAAACTACCCTAAAGCGGCAAATGGCGAATGGGCCTTTCCACACTTGTATTCTTGTATTCTCAAACCGATTTTCTGGGCAAGAGACGGAAGAATCAAGGGGAATTCTCTACTTTTTGTAGAGAATTCCCCTTAATTCTTCCGTCTCTTGCCCAGAAAACCATTGCATATCATTTTTCTGGGCAAGAGACGGAAGAATCAAGGGTAATTCTCTACTTTTTGTAAAGGATTCCCCTTAATTCTTCCGTCTCTTGCCCAGAAAACCGGTTTGAGGAGCGTATCAAGAATACAAGTGTGAAAAGGCCCAATGATTTCGTTTTTTCAAAGCAAAATATGCAACTTGTGCTTACTATAGAGCTTAGGGTTATCTCCATGACTTCTTCAAATCCTCTAAGCTGCGATCTGCTGCCAAAAATTGCTGTCAAATAAGCTTTTTGATAGCTAACACTATTTCTTTGTTGGCTTAAGCCATCACAGAAGACGAACCACGTTGTTTCAACATTATTTCACTTATTAATACCAACCTTGTAGAAATTGAGTTCTCATCATAGTATCGCTAATTTGTTAGTTAGTTACCGTCTTTATGTGCTGAATCGTCTTCTATTTTTAACGTCAGCTTTCTTTCTGCGTTTTTTTTTTCATTTAGCATTAAGTTTGCTTCTATTTGATCTATACAGAAATTCAATGATCATTGTTGTGAAGTCAACCATTTTTTTCTTCTTTGCAAGTACTGGAGCGAGTTTTCCATGACATACTTCTTCCTTTCTACGATTTTTTTCTCAGGGTTCGATACTTGGTTCATTGTTATTCCTTGTATTTATCAATTATATTCCATTTATTATTCGACCTTCCTGACTTGCTTCAAGGTGTTCAGAGTTCTTGAACCACTCGATGATTATGTTCAGTCTTACTTTTAACAATATTATATTTTATTGTTGGCCATACACCAGGGGTCTCCAGCCTTTTTTTTTCGGAAGAGCCAAATTAGTGGATCCGAATTCTTTCAAAGAGCCACTTCCGTTTTTTGAGAAAAAAATCATAATTTTTATAGTAATACATTACCTTTATAGAGTTTCTTCTTTATTTTGTTTTATTCAATGTTTTAATGAGATGGTTGACATTCTTTGTATTTAATCATTTTTGAAAAATCTGGCTCAGTCTTGTACAATTCACAACGAATTTCTGATTCCAAGCTCTTCTGAGACATTATTGTACGATATTTTGACTTACGGCGTACAAGACTTGAAAAAGTACATTCACATACATAGGTCGATCTAAACATGTATACATATTTTGGCACAACACCATTCAAAACTAAAAATGAGTTTTCTGAAATTAATCGTTTCCATATTTCAGTGTACGTTAAATTTTTCAAATGGCTTTCTTGTGCAATTAACCCCATATTAAATTCACGGTGTGATTTTTTCGCTACAAAAATTTTCGATAATTCTGCAGCTTTTGCTGAAACGAAATCGAATGAACTTTTGAGAAATTTGTCTGCAAGATCATGGTTTTTGAAATCAGAAAAACGCGTTTCAAATTCATCAATCAAAATATCAACATATTTAACGAAACGAATTTTATCGTTGTTTTTATCTTCGACAAAGCAAATATCAAAATGTTCATTCAAAATAGCAAAAAAAAAAATAGGAAATTAAAATATAATAAGTAAACAACGAAAAAATAATAGAATGAATTTCTTCGGTTATTTATATGTCTGTATGAAGCATGAATTTTTTCGATACTTTTCAACATCTATTCTTAATTGACGAGTAGTCACTCGACGATTTCAAGCAAAACTTTTTCGCATTTATCTATTTATATTTCATTTTCTGAAGAGTTCAATTCGAAAAAAAATCAACGGTGAATCGTTCGAAAAGCCACTCGGAATCGTTCAGAGAGTCACATGTGGCTCAGTGGCTCCCGGGTTGGAGACCCCTGCCATATACAATCTTAAATCACTTTTTTTTTTGTTATTATAATATGAAACTCGAGGATTTGATGCCTTGTTTAATTATTTCCTTTTTGTTTAATGGATGTGAAAGAAACTGAATGTGAAAAAAAATAAATATATTTGGTTTTCCATAGTCTATTGGACTCACTAAAAATGCTGTTGGTTACGTTTTGAAATAACTAAAAAATATATAAGCATTTATAATGTACGCTTAAACCTGCGCATTAGCTTGTGACATACTCTGGAGGTATTTATGCAAACATTTTATATAAAATTAATTTTTCAAACACCCCAATTTGAAATATACATGCAAAGATTTCATTCTAGGTTCATCCAATTGATCCTGGTCTATTTAGCCAATACGCATATTGTCAGCAGATTGGGCAACTGCTTGACTTTATTCTAATCTTGGTCTCTGAAAATGCTGGGAAGAATTCATCAGATTTGTAATTAACTTCAAATTTTAATATTTTCTTTTATTTTTTCAGAGTTCAAAAAATTTTTTTAATTTGGAAAAATAATACCTTCTCATTTTTTTATGCTAGTCCGCTTGAATTTCACAAAAGGCTTTGAATAAACTTCACCTTATAATGTTTAACATTCAACAAACACTTTATGTTTGTGCATAAAACATTAATCATGCAATTTACATGTATATGTTTGGACTGTTTATAGTTTCTGAGTAAAAAAAACAATGGAAGTCATGAAAAGCAGCAGAATTTCTTGCAAGAAATAAAATATATATTAAGTTTGGAAAACTTTCTAGTTAAATATGTTTATGCAACAAAACTTGCTTCCAACTCAGCTAATGTCAAAATCGAAAAGCACCCTAATTTTCAATTTATTTTAGATGTAAAACATTAGAATGCCACAGTATAAAAGCATCTTAACCCAAAGCGAAAGCCAACAGTCCTAACAAAATTAACGTTGATTCAATTACAAATTTCCTCAAATGATAATCATCTCAACCGCACTTAGCTACTGTTACTAAGCATGGTAAAGCTCTCGATTTGACACACAAATCTTCCTGTAAACTCGTCGTCATATCATCTTTCCAACCATAATCTTGTCAAGATGATAGACTTCCATACGATAAAGGAAATTAAGAAAAACCATATCAAAAGCATATCATTTTGCTCGCACAGACGTGCCACCAACAGGAACACATAACAAATGATGACACTAATTAGAGAACATGCATGCCAGGCTAAATTCAGTGTTTTTGAAATTAGATTGGCAAAACATCTGAGTGGTTACCTGAGAAACAAGCGTATGTTCTTAGTTCAGTCTCCCGTCAATCACTTTGCAAGGTATTAGTAGCTTTACCTCTTCGCTAGCTTAATACCGGCGCCTGCTGTTTCTATATTTTCTTGGATGTGATATGCCACGTATGCATCAACATCCAGTCATAAAGGAAGATAACGTCGTTCGGTGAGACAGCACAGACAGGATATTAGGTTTGGAAAATGTTTCTCAGGCTATGTGGCAAATATACTGCTAAGGACCTGTTTGACAAGCGAAAAAAAATGCAGGGAAGATTATGGTGTTTTTGACTGTTTGGAAGATTATAAGATAAAACTCTGGATGAGAGGTGGATTTGAAATAAGTGTTTGATATGCACGAAGAAAAGTTGGAAAATTGAAATGGTTTCAAAGTATCTTGCATATTATATCTCTTGTGCATTTAATATTTATTTCAATTCAACAGGAAAGAATACGTTTGATCATTCAATTTGAATATTTTAAGGAAAACATTACGTATCACTTTTGCAGTAGTTGTCAAGAATTATTAAAATTGCTGAAATTGTAGGATGATAAATTTAAATTTTCTTTAAAATTTAAAATAGCCATTAGATCTGAAAAGATTTCTTTGCAAAACCACTTGTTATGATCATTTCTCTGAATCAGATGTTAAATTAGATTTGCTTAGCGAATAAAGGCTTTGTAGCAATTACATCCGTTTAAGTAAAAGCTCATGACCTCATAAAAGAGGGAAATTGATTAAAGTGGCTGGTGCGACCACTACCTGCAGCGGACACAACAACTTATAACAATTTATGGACTGACAATTTGATGAAATTCAATTTTATATTTGAAATCATTTACACCACAACTACCTGCTGGATTAAGTTTATGATAGAAATTTTATTATTTAAAATTATGTTAAAAAAATACTTTGAACCCTGCAGTTAAAGTCAATAGAACAACGTAGCTGATGTGGTCTTTTTTTGCGAACCAGTCAAACCTAATCTGATCTAAAGTGCAAAAAAAGGTACTAATATTATATTAATATTTAAATTAACCAAAAATTCTAATTGTAACTGAACGTTATTTCATAGCTGAAACGTAAGTAGATTTCATTTCTCTAAAATAGTTGAAAACATAGTTAGATTCTTGTTTAATCTCTTTGACTTCTAAACAAGCATTTTTCATCTGAATCAAAGCCCACACTGGGCGCAATGTTGTTTTGATAAAATCTTTCAAGATTGATTGAAAAAAACTGTTATAAAAATAATTCAAAGCTTCTTTAGGCCCTTTTTTGTATTTTCCAAACATTATATAGCGTGCTTATTGAACGGATTTGACAGAATCATGGATAAAAAAAAAATCATAGGACTGTATGACTGTATGACTCGCATCAATAGAAAGAGAGATTTTTCGTCCTTAATTTCATATGCAAATATTACTGCACAGTGTTTTTGATTTCTTTATACACTTTTTCGGGCCAGTAATTTATCGTTTAATACTCTCAAAAAACATTCATCATATGAGCATACTCATCACAGTAAAAAAAAATCACAGCTAACATGCACCAAATCTTCTCCACGTCACCAGACAGTCACCCCCTATTCGAAGCCAACCAGCAAAAATCTAGCCTGTCAGTAAACATAGCACTCACGCAACACCATCACCCGCAGAAAAAGGTGAGGACATCGACAACACTCCCCGCACCAGATTTTAAAATATTCTTAGCTTTTTAACATCTTTTAATGATAATAATACAGTACTTTGTTATAATTATATGAAAGGGGGGAATAAAAAGTGAGGCTATGTACATGCAATTATTTATATAAAATAAATAAATGATAGCGTTTCATCTGGTTAATTTTATGTTTATCCTTTAAGCAATGAGTAACACTGGTATAAGAAAGAGAAAAATTATAAACAATAACAGAAAACAACCTTAACGATTAAGGGAGAAAAAAAATTGATATTACTTTGTGACTATTTATAAACAGAACTTAAAAATCGAACAAGAATAAGTATTATTAAATTGTATAATTCAAGTAACAATAATAAAAACGAATATGATAAATTTATATACAAACTAAACTAAATTGAAAGTATTTTTCATTTATTTATCGAAACATATATAAATAACAAGGAAATGAAAAGTTAATAAAAACCAATTATGATTAATTATATACCAAATTATTGATTAATAGGAATGATAGGAGTTTAAACTCGAATATTGTATATGAAACTAGTAGTTATAACAAAATTTAAATTTAAGTAAAAAATGAATTGAAAATGAATTAGTAACACACCAAAGTCAGAAGTTTCTTAATGCGAACCGGTTTAGCTTCCGTTTTACACCTCAAATGATGATAAGCTTTTCAAGTCCTTTGGAAGATTGTTGTCTAATCTTTTTATTACTTCTGCACGTGGGTCATCTTAAAGTATTGTTTGTCCCAGTTCTATAGTTGTGTATCTCACTGATAATTTTAAGATAACTAGAGAATCAATTTTTTTGTGAAATATTTTTTACATGGCTTTAAACTTCTCAAATATTGTAAATTTGGATTAGGCTATTTCACCTATTATACAAAGTAGTTGAATTGTAGAAGTTCTCAAATCTAAATTATGCAATATTTTAATCTTTTAATTGAGCGTCCTGTTCAACATCGAAATATGAGCTGAGGATGTTTGAAAATACCATAATTTATCGATGGAGTAACAAAAGCATAATAGATCATATTTTTCAAATTGAGAAGAAAATATTTTCTTCCTCTCATAACATAATCTGGCCGACTGGAACTTGGTTTTTAAACGTTATTGACAACAGTGAAGTTCTTCCTTTGCACCAGGAATTTCGAGTAGATCGGAATTATACTATTTCTGACAAATCGGATGGTGGGGGTGTATTCATTGCCTTAAGCGATCTTTTCATAGAGCAATTTGTCAATTTCTATTCTTTTTGTTCTTATTATCCTGATAACTTTTACCTAGTAATTATGTCTGGCTATGATCCTTGTAGCAGTTCTTGCGCTGTGTATGAAAATTTTTTTGTTGAGATATTTTCTTACGTTCATAATTCCTTTTTTCAATCCAGTAATAGTTTGTGGTGATTTCAATGTGCCTTCTGTTGACTAGGACCTAGTTTCAAATTGCATTTTCATAGTACTTTTGTCATTCCTTTCACTTAACTCCCTTTCCTAGCATACCACTAAGAGTAACTACAATGGTCGTATTCTCGACCTTATCCTCTCTAATAATCGCTCTCTTGATATATCTGTATCCACCGAGCTCCATTCCTATGTTTTAGTATACCCTCACCACCTTCTTTTTTCTCTTTATATCCCGCTGACATACTCTTCAGAGAAGAGAATCTCATTTGCTCCGAGTTCCGCTAGGCTAATTACCCAGGAATATCATCGGAATTCGAAAACCTTAACTGGTTTTCGTTGCTTCATGTGCTAAATATGTATCATGCAGTTTCCAAATTATGCTCCTTTTTGAGTGACCTTATCTATACTTTTATCTTTTAGATCAGATCATCCTGAGAACGCCCTATGCGTTTCGAGGGCAATCTAAATGAAAAATGTTCCCCGCAAAAAGTTTCGAAGGTCAAATTCTCCTCTGATCTGGCCGTATTTCGGACCCTGCGTTCTTCGGCTAAAATAATACTGAAGGAAGCAATGTACCATTACTTTTCTAGTTTGGAGTCATGCATTTCTTCTTGTAGCACTAAACCTTTTGCGACATACAATCGGTATTAAAAGGAAAACATTTCCATCCCGAACCATGTTACTTTCAATGGCTCTATCTTCTTTTCCCCGCTTGAAAAGTTTTCCTCCACGTACATGCCCTTGATTTTCTTTCCGTTGCTCCTTCGATTTCTCTAATCCATACTAAACCGATTGAAGTTGAGAGCTTATTTTTCAGACTTGATCAGCATTCCGGTAGTGGACATGATTGTACTCCCAATTTGAATGTGTGGTCTACGATTTCCTCATTGTGGGCACACCCCCCCATACTATCCTCTTTAAATTGAGCTTATCATCTGATGTTTTTCTGTCTGCCTGGAAAATTTCTAATACAATTTTCAAAGCTGACAAAATTTCCCCCGTCTCCAATTATCATCCTATTTGTCTGCTCCTTTGCTTCAGTAAACTTATTGAGGGTCAGTCTACGTTGACTAAAATGCATAAGTGTACACAGATTTTTCAAAAGATTATGTCTTTGATTCTGTCAACCATGGAATATTACTGAATAATGTCGGACAGTTTGGTTGTTGCGGCTCACTCATGTTTTGGTTTCGTTTCTACCTAAATAATCAAGTGTGCAAATTTACTATTAACAATTCTTTCTCTTTCGTCCTTCTTCTGGTGTTCCACAATGGTTTATCCTTGGTCCATTACTCTTTTGTACATTTTTATCAATGATCTTCCTTCGATTATCGATTCGCTTCTTTACTACATGTTAGCGATTTGAACCTGTTCTGAGTCATCAGTTCAGGTAATGACTGTACTATTCTACAGAATGATATGTGTCCTCTTCTCAATTAATGTAACCGCAGTTCCTTGTATTTAAATGCTAACAAACGTAAACAAATGACCTTTTCTGTCAAATCCTCTCATATTTCATACTAGCTTATTATCAAAAATTTCTTATTATTGTGGAGACGAAGAGAGAGCTGCGACCGAGAGCGTGGCTCGCAGACGCAAACGGCAGGATTTGAGTCATCGCGGTGCCGGACCGGCAAATAGAGCGCATTGACTGCACAACCCTCACGAAGAAAAGACGTATTGCTCTTCATCTGTGAATATACAATAAACACTTTTGAATAAACAGTTTTGAGTTAGAATCTTATACGTGTTAATCATTTGTCCCACATTATAAACAATTATTTTTCATTCCTTAATCAATGCAGAGAGTTGGGTGTAACTTTTGATCCTAAATTGTAATTTATATTCCATGTTGCGAATGACACTGCTTAAGTTTCCCGATTTTCTAAATTAGTAGTTCGTTCTGCCTCAAAATTTGTTCACATCTATACTAGACCCGTACGAGGGTTTGGGATTGCTTTACTTTTTTATACTTGTGTTCGTATTTTCTAATGTTACTTCATTGTGTCGTCGAACATGCTTGTCAAGAGTGGTATCCACGTTTCCTATACCTTTTTAAGGCTAACGAGCGCATGCAGCGAAGGTGCACACGCTCTTTGTTCTTTAAATATAATACCCATTACTCCTCATACCCGCCTTTCCCTACGGCGAATTCCTGCCTTGGAGTCCCGCCGTTCCGCCGACTGTTGCTTGACTAGTGCTTTCTGTTCAAATCTCCACGAGGTATTATATCTCACTTCATCGATTCTACCCAACCTAGCAACTCGTTACCTGTCAACAGGTATCGGGAAGCCTTCGCTGTTCCGTTGGCGAGTATAAATTGGTATTCCTGTTTTCTCTTTGTCGGAATTCCTAGGCATCATAAAAACTTCGGGCTTGGTCGTCTACCACAATCATTCCATACATTTAATAGATGTTCGAAACTATTTATACTTATATTATAACCGTATATATATTATACTTATTCTAATTATTCCAATTATTACATCAGCAGTAATCGGAGGTATTGGGGGACTATCACAAACTTGAATTCGTAAATTAATAGCTTTCTCTTCCATTAATCACCTAAGATGAATAATATTAGCAATAAATAATTCAATAAAAACATGAATGGTCTATTTCATTATTTATACATTTATAAGATTTGCTGTAGTTTATTTACTAAATCAATATAAAATATTTCATATTAATCAATTATTTATCATATTTTCATCATCAATTACTATTAAATTTTTCTTTTTTATTCATTTTCTTTCACTTGGAGGATTACCCCCCTCTTTAGGATTTTTTCCAAAATGAATAGTAATTCAACAACTAACCTCATCAAACCAAATAATATTAATTTTTGTATTAATTTTATGTTCATTGATCACACTTTATTTCTATTTGCGAATATGTTATACAACATTTATACTAGGTAGTAAAGAAATTAATTGAAATCTGCTCATGCACAAAAATAAAAAAAATTATTTATTTATATCTAGAATAAGATTCTTTTCAATCAGAGGATTACCAATAATTACTATAGCATATTTATATATTTAAGGCTTTAAGTTAAATAAACTAATAGCCTTCAAAGCTATAAATATAAGATTAATCTTTTAAGCCTTAGTAATTATTTTACTCCTTTAGAATTGCAGTCTAATATCATCGTTGACTATAAAGCTAATAATTGATTAAAAAGGTATATCCTTATAAATAAATTTACAATCTATCGCCTAAATTTCAGCCATTTAATCATTCGCGACAATGGCTTTTTTCCACAAATCATAAAGATATTGGTACACTTTATTTTATTTTTGGTGCATGAGCAGGAATAGTGGGAACATCTTTAAGAATATTAATTCGAACAGAATTGGGCCACCCAGGATCATTAATTGGTGATGATCAAATTTATAACGTAATTGTAACGGCCCATGCATTTGTAATAATTTTTTTTATAGTTATACCTATTATAATTGGTGGATTTGGTAATTGGTTAGTACCATTAATACTTGGAGCACCAGATATAGCATTTCCCCGTATAAATAATATAAGTTTTTGGATACTTCCCCCGTCTCTTACACTTTTATTAGCTTCATCAATGGCGTGTTTTCTTTTATCTTTTTGTAAATATCAATTTATATTCTTTTTCTTTTTTCTTCTTTCATTGCCGTTATTGGAATCTGTATTCTGTTGCAATTAATTTTTGTACATTTTGGGACATACTTTAGATTTGATCTTCGTGATAGGATTGGACCACGATAACTTGTCATCTATTAAAATACCTATTTATTTTGTTTCATCCAGCATTTTAATAATTTGATTGTTAATGGAAATTTCATTCATTGATATTGCATACCTTTTTTTCTGTCTGAATATGAGATAGTGTGTTTTCCTTGTGTTTACTGTCAATCTATACGCTAGCAGCCAGCTATGGTATTTAGTCATCGTTTACTTTTCTCAACAATTATTCAGATTCTTGACTCGACATTTAAAAGTTCAGGATCGCTTGCATTAATTACATATTTGGAACGTCAGGCAATGATATTTAGTCCTTGCATGTATGACAAGTTAAGGAAGGAACTATTGCATATTGGTGTTTTTGCTAACACTGACTTATCCTTTAAATTGAGTTTTGATGGTGGTAATTTTTTAATATCCTATGCCTCTGTGCCTCGAATACCTAACTCAAATAAAATGTATCTAAAGACCTTGTAACCGAATGAATCAAACGCTTTTTTTAATCAGCAAAAACGCCGCAATATGAAAGAATTTATCTTATTTGGAATTAATGCAGTGTTGTTCATTTATCAATGCTGTACTGGTGTGACTCCTCTCTAAAAAGCCATTTTGATTTTGATCAAAGCATACTGTTTTGGCAATTAAATCTATTAGCCTGTCATTTGAAATTCTTTTGAAAATTGTACCGAAGGAGCTTAATTATTTCTGTTATTTTTAATAATTTCCGTCCAAATTATATATTTGTCCATTTTACATATGAAGTTTATTTATTTCACCTATGAAGGCAAATAATCATTGAAACAAACTGAGATCACATTTAATTTGCATAATTTATAATTTGCATTCAATGTCATATTTGATTTGCATAAAAGAATTTACAGAAAATTCATTTGAATATAATTATCAATTTTACTACACGAAACTTTCTCGCGGATTACTACCACTTAGCAGACGTAATAAATAGCCGAATTCCTTAAGTTTTTCTCTCGACATCCATAATTCGTTCAACTCATATTGCACTCCTGCAACAACGCAATTTCTCTGTTCTCTAGCACAATAAAAAAAAACATTAGCTGCACAGTAATTTAAGAGTTTTTCCTCTTGAAGAAAACTCCTCGACTCTACACAACTCCACATTCTGACTACTTTTGCACATTGAATTCCAACCCGAATCGTGGTCGTTCACAGTTTTTTTTTTGTTTGTAACGTCCTTTGTCTGCAACAGCATCAGCAGCAGTAAAAGCACAACAACATGAAGTTTATCTTGTGATTCATGACCATAAGCAAGTAGCAGCAGAAACATTTCGGCAATAAGCAATGCATGTTCGGAAATGGATACAAAGGAGCTGACGTAAAAACTACTACCGAAAAAGACGAGCATACAATGAAAACTTGAAAAGGATTCGCTCGGCTTTGGCACACCACGTAGCGATAAGACCATGTTCAATGGCCACTCGAAAGAGTTTTAAGTTTATGTCGAAACTCTTGTTTCTTTGCTAGTCGAAATACCGATGGTCGAAGTAATATGATAAGATAATCTTTAATAGTAGTAGATATGGATACTGGTCGAACTTTTTCAGAGTTTTTGGTGCTTTGTCGGGAAAAGTTGACTGTGTTTAAAGGGCAGTTTGTATGCTGCAAATTGAAATTGTAGTAATAAGAGTTAATTTGTAGTACGCGTGAGTCTAATAGCACGAATTTTGAAGATAATGATAGAAATCTCAAACTGAAATGTTTTTCAGAAAGTTTTTGTAAGCATTAAGGATAACTGAAATAGCGTGGCAGCCCCTTGAATTTAATTAATTTGTTTGTACAAACTACGGCAGATCTCCGAAAAAAATCTCTAAGCTAAATGTGGAGAGTTACGCTTATGATCTATTTTATTATCTGGATTTGACTAAAATAATTATTTAATATTTGGTGATTTTAGAATCAATTAAACTAAATTTTTAGTGTAGACAGAGTAGATGCACAAGCTAGCCGACACACTACTCGTGCACTAACCATCAGGTAAACAAACAAAAACAAAATCGTTCTCCGTTATACATATATCCTTTAAGGCGGTATTCCGGTTTTTCACGCGATAATCATTCATTATTTCAATATGAATTTTAATACATAAAAATAAATACTCAATGGATATGGTTTTATTTTGCGTTTATTGCAGGATTTAAACTTTAGAAAAAACTTGGATTTCAAAAAAAAAGTTGAAAATTGTTGTTGCTATGAGGGCTTGAAGTTGACCTTTGAAAATCAATCTTGGCAGGATTGCGTCCGTTTGAATTATCTGAAATTAGCAAATGAGGTGTCATTTTACTCAGGAAAATACCCGTTACAAGATGAACTACGCTTATCAATATCCAATTATTCGTTAAAAAATGGCAGCTGATAACAAATTTTTTTTCTAATTTTTCCGTTTTTATTTTAGTTTTTTTATTAAAAATTATAGTTAATTGTTTTGTATCATCACAATCGTAGTTCAGCTTTTTCCTTAAATCATAGCAAATAATTTGATATATCACTCATTAAATTCTGTAAGACCGTTTTCGAGAAATCTTGTCAAGAAGTTGAGAAAAGATGGTTTTGAGAAAATCGCGTTTAAAGTTTTATCTCAAACACTCTCGCCTCAAGCGTGCCAGGGATTTTCCAGAGATTATAGTGGTGGAAATGCGAATAACTTCAAAACGAAAACAGATACTGCGATAAAATTTTAAAGCAAGATTATATGATCATAGTGGAATAAGAAAATGCAAAAAAAAAATTTTCGATTTTTTCAAACCGAAAGACCGGAATACCCCCTTAAGTCTAGTTTTCAGCTGACCATACTTCCAGTTCTAGAAATTGATTCCAAACTTTCGTTTTCGTTCATCTACACATTAGCTTCAATACTATGTTGTAGGTACTATAGTAGATTTCAGTCCCGAGAATCGATTAGGAACTCCATATAATTCGATTTATATCTTCCATAGCTCGCTGGCCGTACTGTTTTAAAGAACGTTTGTTCTTTTTGTAGATTACGGTTCATTTAGTCTTTATCCTTTTAAGCAGTAACGTACAATACGTTCATATCGAAGAAAAGAAACGAATCGTTCTGTCCGTCTATTGATGGACCTACACGAAGAAAGTATTAGTCACAGAGGATAAAGGATATAAGTGTGCAACCAATTGCTTCTAATTATTTGCTTTGCAGTTCTTGTGAATGATTAGATTGGCAAGTCAGGCATTTATCGTGTTTTGTTTTGTTTCCATTCTTGGTTTGCTTTCAATTGAATTTTCCTACTAGCGAATTCCAACGAGAGAAGAGGGTGTGGGTGGTTCTAGCTATAAGAGCAGAAAAATCAATGTGAAAATTTCAGTAGAAAAATTGATAGATAAT
The DNA here is from genome assembly GCA_947369275.1 of Nemotelus nigrinus. Classification (NCBI taxonomy): domain Eukaryota; kingdom Metazoa; phylum Arthropoda; class Insecta; order Diptera; family Stratiomyidae; genus Nemotelus; species Nemotelus nigrinus. The sequence continues at coordinate 184,264,882 of OX376372.1, read as the reverse complement.
TTTTTGTTTGGGATGGCAGCAGAAATTAATGGAGTGTTGGTTTATTACTAAATAAGCTATTTAAGCACAAAACATTTATCTAAATGTTTAGCTTTTTTGATGGTTTTTACAAAGTTCACAAGAACAAACATTTTCATAATAATTCCAAACTTACTTTAATCAAATTATACTTTATATTATTTCCACTTTATCAGGACGAGAAATATGTCAATTGATACACTGCTGTGTTGATGTTGAATTTACAAGTGGAATGTAGTCTCTTTTTGAGGAAAACATTTTGGCGCTATCAGATTTCCGATTTATTCCGCGATTCAAACAATCGCATCAGGTTTACTTTATCGCAGACGATTCATTTTCTCAAATCCTGAAATCAAACCATATCCGTTTCCACTTTATCATTACAACATCCGATACCCCTCCAAATCTATTATCTCCTTTTTTCACGCACCACTTTCCAGCATAAGCCGGCCTTTTGAAAACAAACATTCCAATTTCCACTTTACTTTGGCTCTCAAGCGATTTTCTATTCAGTTTAGCACTATCGCGGATCAATCCAAAAAAAAACTTGGTCGGAATTCGATAGCGCTTACCACCTAGTGTGCTGCCTTTTATTAAAACTGAACCAAACCGGCTGGAACGGAACAAATTCACCAACCAGTAGTTTTTCTCCTTGCATATTGATTTCGATCGTTATCCTGTCGATGACCTAATCCCCCACTCAAATGCATTGCTTTAAATCTATATGGACGTTCATCGAGCCGACTAGGACCCAAATACTGCGTTGAAGTTGATGATGTTGGGATCATAGATGTGACGGCAACAGGACGACGACAGGACTAAATCTTTCAAATGTTCGGATGCAACCAAACTGAACCGTGAACTTTTTGATAGAGTTTTTCATAAGCTCTTTGCAACAGGAGAGTTGAATGACGTAAAGCCATCGCAACTTTTTTCATAGAGAAAGTAAATGCATTCATTGATGTGGGGAAAGTAGTGATGGTTTTCGCTATTTTTCGTTTCCGGTTTCATTTGGTTTCATTTCAATGATAAAGTTAGTAGTTTTCGGGCAAAAGTAGATAGTTTACAGTTTTGGTATGAATTTTACTTGACTGAAAAATTTACGAGAGCTACGTCAACTGAAGTTGATTTGAACAAAGACTTGTTTGGTATTGAGAGTTCAGTGATGTTAAGGACAGATTGCATAGCTGGGAACAAATCGATTTTTTTCCATACGAAATAGCCTAAAACTAATTTTGAACACTGATTCAATTGACGTGCTTACTCTGAAAAAAATCCACATGGCGCCCAGAGCTATGTAACATAGCGCATTATTTAGGGCCTCATACGCTATGTACATAGTACTCTGAGCTATGCAATATGGCTTCCAGCGCCATAATGTCAGAATCTACATAGCGCGTGGTCCTATGTAACATGGCGCAGCATTTATGGTCCCATACGCTATGTACATAGTACCCTGAGTATGCAGTATGGCTCCCAGCGCCATAATTACATGACGGAGAAATTATGGCCCACACGCTATATTACATAGTACCATGAGCCATGTAATATGGCTCATGGCACTCCAATTATAGCTCGCAGCCATACTGTGTGAGGCGATGTATAAATGTCGGCAAGTGACTCTTGAGTATCGTCGATAGAAGTGCGCTGAAAAAATACGTAGTGCTAAACGCCAGAGTTTAAAGACTTCTGGCATGTAGTTTTTTAATTTTTTAGTGGGAAAGCAAGGCTTGTAATGCTTGGGGTCCATAGTTCGAATTTAGGTTTAGACGAAGGATTACAGACCGAGTTAATCTAGTTCTGATTTCAAATTTTTTTTCAAAGCTTGGGGTGGTGGAGCTCTCATTGCTCTGAGAAATTCGTTTTCTCCTGATGTTATCGCATGCTCATCGAACAGTTTGTTCGATATTATTATCGTCTTCATGAAAAATGGGTTTGATTCAATTGTCGCCTCCTGGGACTAATTTTCTCGTGTTAATAGTGTCAACGTCTATGGCAAAAACTACGAGTTCCTCAACGATACGATCAACTTTTCTTTCCCAAATTCTAAATTTATATTTTGTGGAGGCTTCAATTTTCCAAACATTCATTGGTCTTCCGTTCCAGGGCGGTTTGAACCTAAATCACATCACATACGAGTAGTAACCAATTTCGCCAACTTAAGCGCTTTTATGAACAACTGCTTTATTCGATTCGTAATCACTTGAATCGAATTATGGTTATCGTCTTATCTAATATTCTCATCAGCTTGAAATGTATAAATCTTTTTTTTTATAAATAGGAGTTGATTAGCATTATCATCTTATGGAAGCTATGAACTATATTCCGCTCTTAAACAGATTTTTTACCCCAAAATCTTACACATAACTTTTTTTGCGGTGACCTTAACGGCTTGAACTTGCTCTAAAGCCCACTCGATTCCAATGTCCTGTCACCGATATCCTGCGAAGACTCAGTCAACTATCTTACACCATTTTGGAAGCTCTTTTTCTTCTAATTATTCTAACTTCTTAGACCAAATCAACCTTCTTGGTTTAATAAATCAAGCAATTCATACCTTCACCTCAATCATAAGTACCGAGGAAAATTTAAGCACTCTGGTTCACCACTCGACCAACATTCGTATTATAAATTGAAATCTGCTCCAAAACGACTAATCAAAAATTGTTACAGTTCTCATTTATTACAATTCAAATCTTCTATTCAGATTCGTCATAAAACATTTTGGTCCCACTGTAAGCAACTGCGCAGTAGTGAGATCTCGCCTCGTAGTATCAAATTCGGTGGCCAGATTTTAAATACTCTTTAAACATGCTGCAAGCTTCTTTTCCTGCATTTTTCACTCGTTTACACAAAATTTACTCAAGATGAACTTAATGCAAACTTTATTCAAGTCGAACTTCAAGATAATAGATCGTTTTCATTTGCTGTGTTGGCTCCTTCTCAGCCGATGGAGCGGATTACAAGCGACATCCATTCGTAAACAAAATTCCGGACCTCAAAGACTTCACAATCTCGAAGGGAACACCCCCAAACTCCGCAAAACTAGAAGATAGTTTTTGATTTAACTTCAGATTACTCTCCTGTCGTCATTACTCTGAATATGTCACCCCAATTTGCTTGCTGTAAGCGTAAATATACGAACAAAACCAACTGGAATGCATTCAGACGATACCTCACTAATTCAATATTTCTAACAGCATCAATCATATCACCGGAAGATGTCAATTCTGATGTTATTCTTTTTAATTACCAAGCTATGGAGGCATCTGACACAGCAGCCCCTGAAATTGCACTGCACTCCTCAGCTCGAAAAACAACATACTCTACATAAATAAAAATTATTGTACAGGAAAAAAAAGCTGGCACGAAGAAATTGGCAGCTGCACAGGTCTCCTCACACTAAAGCATGACTTAACTAGGCTTCTAGTGAGCTCAAGCTGGCAGTTGCGAAAGACCACGAGCTAAAGGTCTATTCATGCTTGGAAAATCTCAATCCCACTAAGAATGTCGACTATTCATTGTTGAAAGCGGTCAAAGAAATAGACAAACCTACCATCAGGGAAGCCCCACTTAGAAATTCCAACGAACAATGAGCCAGGAGTGACGCAGAGAGAGCCATCGCTTTCGCAGTTCATCTTGAACAGTTTTTCACACCTTTTACTTCGGCAGCATGCTACTTTCCTTGTAATATCAATGCATTCACGACCAATCAAGGCTTCAGCTAAAGATTTGCAAACAGTTACCAATTTTCTTGTCTTTCTAGTCTCTTCAATGCTATCTCCCGAACCGGATATTTTCCTGAATCTTGGAAAACCGGCGAAATTATAAAGATCTCCAAGCCTGGTTAGAGCTCCTCTCAAATGAAGTCATACAGACCAATTAGTCTTTTGTCCTGCGTCTTCAAAGTTTTCGAGAAAGTTCTGTTGAAAAAGCTACTACCAATGCTAGAAGATGCGAAAAAAAACTTCCAGAACATCAATTAGGATTTCGAAGATATCACAGCACCATTCAACAGATCCACAGAATTGCATCAGACATTAAAATAGCATTCCAAGACAAGAAGTACTTAGCTTTCGATAAAGTCTGACATGAAGGATTGATCTTCAAAATTCAAGCAATGCTTCCGAAAAGCTTCCATAAAATACTTTTCTCCTACCTAACCAACCGCACATTCCAGGTGAGATACAAAAGCTATTCTACCATTAAATATAATGTGCATGCAAGTGTACCTCAAGGAAGTGTTTTGGCACCGGTGCTTTACACAATCTTCACATCTGATCTACCAATAGGCGACAAAAAAACTACAGCTACCTTTGTGGATGACATTCCAATTCTATGTATCCTCTTGAAGAATGCCTAGCAAAATGGAGAATCACAGTGAACGAATCCAAATGCATCCACGTTTCTTTCACATTGCTAAAACGGACTTGTCCTCAAGTATACCTCAAAGTAACGAAGTGAAATATCTCGGAATGGACCTTGACAGAAATCTCACCTGGAAACGGCACATTGAAGCTAAAAATCAACAACTGAACCTTAAATTCATAAACTTTAAATGGATGCTCAATAGTACGTTAAAAATTTCTCTCGAATCTGAAGTGCTCGTCTATAAGTCTGTTTTAAAGCCAATCTGGACCTTTGCTTTACAAATCTGGAGAGCAGCTCGCCCATCAGACGTCAACATCATCCAGAGGACACAATCAAAAATACTTCGGCCTACCACCGGAGTCCTGTGGTACTTCCGCAACACTGATCTCCACAAATTCCTGCGGATCGAGACGATTGCCTGTTATATTAGCAACCGCATTGTAAGTTATATTGCAGCCCACGCTCATCACCCTAACAAGCAGGCAAAAAATACTAGCCCACCTCTAACGTAGAAAAAAAATAACTTGCGTAGCCACTTTTCTTTAGTTTTCGAGCTCTTTGCATTATGTAAATTGTAATTCTAGAACAGTTACTTTGCTCTTTGCTCTCTGACTCTAAGCCAATAATATAACTTGCGTCCATAATGTACACGTCCTCAGCTGTGAGAGGTGCACATCACTTCTCCTAGCACGTAAGATTGAAAAACAAAATGAAGCTGTTTATACGAAGGTAGCGGTTTAATAAAGTTATTACAAAAAAAGACCATTGATATAAGAACAGCTTACGAAATTAATATTGTAAAAAAATAATATAAAAGTATCTACAAACAATGCAATAATTCATCTCTTTCCACTGTGATTTTTAAAATTGAAAAGTTTTAGCTGCCGATTAATGCCATATTTCAAAATTTTCGTTTCATTTCCGCCCCCCATATTTCCTCAAACACAACTGTCTAAGCAATATCTGCAAACAATAACATCTCAATTTCCATTCCGTCAATCAAAACAGGACCATTTGCCACAAGCCCTACTCTAATTTTCTTATTATCATAAAACTCTTGAAAAACTTATCTGAAATTCGATATTGTATACGCCGTGCCGTGCTGCCAAAAATAAATTCGTATTACACTCGTTTCGCTCTGATAGTCCATTTCCACTACTAGCCTGGATGACTAACATTCCGAAAATTCTAAAGAATTAATCACATACAACCAGCAACCGAGAACAAATGACGACTGCTCCAACGAATCGACGAAATGTTGTGGTTTGATTTCTTTTCTTCATTTTTCAGAGAAAGAAGAGGCGAGTGATTGTGAGGCCTCTACGCGAAATGTTTGCAAAGTTCAGTTTGTACACCAGGTTTGAAAGAAAAAAGTTTTCAATTTCGCCTCCACAATTCTTTAAACAATCTTTCGATTGCAAAACACAATCGTAAAGTTTTGATTGAAAATTGAGAATCGAAACGGAACGATTTCGATTGGTTGGTCAGTCAAAACATGAGCTGTCTTAATTAGTGTGCTGAACAGGAGGTTTTTGTTGCTTTTAACGGTTTGCATTAGGTAACTCTAAATATTGTTTCAAGTGTCAGGTTGTTTCTTTAAAAATTGTACAAATCTTTGGAGGCATTAAATGGTTATTCCATGGCTGAGGTGATCGAACGGAAGTATCGTATCGTTATTTTCAGCTTTTGAGGAGAATACATTTGCCGGGAAAAAAGCCATTTTTAGTGAACCTGTTATAGTTGGAGGTGAAACCGAAGGGTCTAGCTACTTAAAGAGAATCTTTCAACGAGAATTTGCAAGACAATTTTCGGGAATTTTGTAAGTTTGAGAAGAATTCTATCTTAGTCCTGTCTAAGACCTATCTGAGAACTATCTAAGTTTAATAGACAATTTTCAAAAGATTACGAGAAAAAAAGAAACATCTTTGCAGTTTGTGGATTTCGTCAACTAAAATGAATTAAGAAGGTTATTGATTTGTGATCACGGTTCCCTTCTTGTCTATAATCGCATAGACAACGTATATCGTCTCTAAAGCTTATCAAAGCAGAGAATAATTGATACGGGAAACTCGATCGTTTTGCGGAATAAGCCTCCGAAAGCAGAATCAAATTGGAATTGTTTTTGCGGGATGATTAAAATTGAAAAGAAGGTTGTCGGTAGCCGAAGAGTAACATACCTTGAAAGCATTTATTTTTGGTATTAAATCCGTTTATTCACTGCAGGACTGCAATTTAACAAAATCAAGTGTAAAACTCCCCGAATCGCAGGAATCGGTAAAATTTAAACTACCCCATTCGCATCCGACCCTGCAACATCATTTCATATTAGCTACGTTCAAATCCAAAACTCTAGTACCTCCGACCAAATAAATTTTGGCAAGCTGCCATTTTGCATCTACAGAGATCAGCAAAACATTCAAGAAAACACCAGACATCGAGCGAATACCGTTGCCTATAGCTAGGTGTTCTCACAATCGTCTGCTCACATAGTCGCGAACATTGAAGAGGAAAATCTGAATTTGATGAAAAGCCAAACGGCGTCATCAACCTTCGCTATCCAGCACAGAAGACGGTTCGCTCTGGGCCAAATGCAAATAAATTAGTTTTGAGAAAACACCGCAGGTATTTCGTAATAACAAGTGGAAAGCCTAGGGAACGAGCAAGGTTACTTCTTCATAATATCTGTACAATATGTTTGTACAGAAATATTTATGTATATATACATACATATTACGTTGCGCCTGGACGGATTTTCCGATTCGCTTTTTGTGTGCAAACAATCTGAAAATAGCTGAAATTGCTGTAGGTCGGATTAATTTTGTCTTTTCTGAATCACAATTCACAACGAAGATGACGGTCGACGCGACAACGGATTTATTTACTTACTCAGCGGCGGGTTTTCGCCAAAGAAAAGCAAAAAATGAATTCATACTGCATTCTCCAAATATTATTACATATTTTGAAATACGTCAGGACTTAGCAGGCGAAAAACAACAGGAGCTTGAGATTTGCTTGACGTTGCGATGCATGTTCTCGAGAGGAAAGTGATTAAAATTTAAAAGTAATAAGATATTTAAAGGCATTTGAATTGCGAAATAACTTTAAATTCGTATGGCATAATTTAAACCAACTCTAAATAATACGAGCATTAATTCACCTATAGCCATAAGATATAATCCGAACTAGGCAAACACAACGTTTTCCACGTAATTGCAATTTATTAAACCCAATTGTACTCACATCGGAACAGATGGCTCTCAGATCAATTTTCCAGGCGCCATGGTACTGATTTGGATACAGCAGCTGGAATGCATCCCTCGATATGCCAGACCAGACCCATGCATTCCAATACGCATTGTGAGCTTATTTGCATACTCGAATCAGTTGCAGCGTTCTGAGCAAAGTATTTTGAGACGCCAGCTGAACCGACATCAAATCGTGCAGCCCGGCGGCATTTTCTACTTATCAAAACATAAATCACGTCCGGAAATCCGAATGAGGTCTTGACGTTGACTAGAGCGGACGGGTTTGATTTCCAGGTTCAATACAACAATATTTATGTGTTAAGTGCAGCGGTGGTCCATGGATTTTAACACGAATTAAGTGATTAGCAAGATGCATTGGCATTTTGGTGAAATCACGTTGATTGTGATTACCATAACAGGTACAAGGTTAATTGAACAATGTTTTTATCTGGGTATTTTTGCATATACATTTTGTATTATGGTGCAGTTTAACACGTAATTAACACTTCTATTATTTTCTTGTGTAAACTACCTTGGTTTTTTTTAAATGCAGTCGATGGAGAGAAAATTGAATTTCAATATATTTTCGTGGCGCCAGCTGGTCACTCATTTATTCAACACCGAATGAGACGAATATTAATACGAAATGAGAATGATACGCATTTGATTTCGTGAATAATTACAGCTTATTACATAGTTCCTGTTTGTCTTATAATAAATAAATAATATATAACTTGCAATAGCTTTGGTTCAAAGCCGACATTCAAAATTAAATGTTTATTTCAACTCCCATTCTACTCAATTTTACAATTTACATGACATAAAATTTACCATTTTACAATGCCCCATTATAACACAGTTTAATAGTTTAACACGTTCACGCCGGCGCGGTCCACCGGTGGCCCGCGCTAAACTGTCTCATCTGGCGGCGCGTACCACCGGTAGCCCGCACTAGATTGTCTCATCGGGCGGCGCGTACCACCGGTGGCCCGCACTAAATTGTCTCATTGGGCGGCGCGTATCACCGGTGGTACGCATTCGATTGTGCATATTAGACGCTGAAAACTAAAATAATGAAAATTTAACGTATTTTCATTCAAAACATTTATTTTTAATTGCAATTATAATTAATAACGTATCATAAACATAAGTTTTATTCAATAACATAAACATAATAATGCAGTATTATAAATATAACTCAAATTCGGTAAAAATAACGTAAACATTCAATATTATTTTCTTTATAATTTCATTTTTTATTGTTTTGTGTGTAATTTGTTAAAACATTTCAAGCAAAATGCTGGCTGACCCTTGCAATGCCCACAATACGTCTTAACTCTTGTTGTTTTGTTAGTGGCATAATCTCTGCCCTTTTTCTTGGACAAATTTTTATAGCATTCCTTGCAGCGTTTACGGGACTCTCTTGCAGATCCCTCATATGATTGAAGAACATGTTTATTTGACGGTATATGACAGTATATTTGTTCTTTTGCCAAAAGGTGATCAATAATCACTTCCCTAAATTGTAATATATTCATATTTTTAGTGCCCCATCTTTTATGAATATACCAGGCATTCACGAGGGAAGTTCCGCATATTAATTGTAATATTACTTTTCGGTACCATTTAATGGTTTTTCGTAAACAACTGTAATACCCCGATAGTTGGTCTGATAAATCAACACCTTTTTTTGCAATATTATAATCAAACACAGCATCGGGCTTTACTTTGCCATTTGTTCCTTGTACAAATTTACACCGGTGATTCTTTGAGGTAGTTAACATGCATACTGGTCTTTTGTCAGTCCATTTCAGAAATTTTACACCGCTACGATTTTCGAAACTTATCATTTCACCACGTTTTTGTTTTGTTTTTGCCTGCGGTGGTAGAAATTTTTTGTTTATTTTTACACTACCACACATAAATGTATTGGTCTCTAAAAGTTCTTCGCCCAAAGGGACACTTGTATAATAACTATCAATAAATAGTATGCGGCCCTCAAATAATAAGCCATTTAGTAATCTCATTACTACATCATGAGAATGTGATTTTTCAATGATCGTTTCATTTTTCCCGGCATAAATTTCGAAATTATAAGTGTAGCCTTCAGGCAAACACAATTTGTATAATTTTACGCCGTACTTATGTCGCTTGCCTGGGATGTACTGACGAAAACCTAGGCGTCCTCTCCACGGAACCATACTTTCATCGATAACGATATTTTTTCCAGGATTTATAGAACTCTTAAAGGTATCCACGATTGCGTCACTAATGTTACGAATTTTGTACAACCGATCTTCAGTTCTGGCTGTAGTATTTTCTGAAAAATGTAAAAACTTAAGAATAGATAAAAAACGATCACGTCGCATTGCATTTTTTATGCGTGCGTTCGCATACATGTCGTTGTTAGACCAATACAATCTAATTTCTGGTAATTGCACTACACCCAAAATAAGCAATATGCCAATAAAAGTATTCATTTCATCTCTTGTAACAGACTGCCAGGCCTGTTGGTGCGTTCTACTGCTAGATGTAGAATTATTTATGCATTGTATAGCATATTTATTTGTTTCTTCAACTATCAAATCTAGTATGTGATCCGTGAAGAATAGTTTGTATAAATCAAAAGGGTCATTACAGTCAGTGTTTTCATTTAAAAATTCCTCTTCTTCCGAATACTCATTTATGACTGAAGTTCTTTCTTTTACTTCTTGCCATTCCTCATCGTTATCCTCGTTCTCTGATTTAGACATCAAATCTTCTTCTTCCGTGGAACATTCGTTCACTTCACTGTTTATATTAACAAAATCCTCATCTGAACAGGAAGAGAGTATCCGTAATCTTGATGCCTTTCTCCTGCTTCTATTTATAGATTCATCAGAATCACTTATTTCCATGTCCATGTTACCTATATTTTATCAGGGCAAAAATTAAAAAAAAACATTCAACTACCTTTCTAGTTATACTTACTGGTAGAAATCTGTGGTCAGGATGAAAAAACGGCACGAATTACACAACTTGCACAATAAGCATTCACTTTACTACTGAGTAAACATACAACGCGTATGCAGGTTTGTACAGGAAAAAATCGCTTGCCGCCAGATGAAGCGCGGCATTAATTTCAGCGCCGCCTCACAGCAAAACAAATGAAAATCGGCCCCGGCGTGAACGTGTTAATATAATCTACAAACATTTTCAAATTGATTCTGAAAGAGTATAAGTGAAATACAAATAAATACTTCCAAACTGATGCAAATAATACTTACAAACGATACTTAAAATAATGTCATTTGAATAATTTACATTACTTTAACTTCGATCTAACTTTAACTTACATCTAATAACTTCACAGCAACCAATGATTAATTGACGTGCAAATATCATTCTCATATAGTTTATAATAGTACAGTTATTTAAGTAATTTTTGTACAGTCACAAATACAAACTCCTGAATCTTATAAAAAATAGCGCCCAGCGTGGGTGATGAATAATTCAAGAAGTTTTTCTATTTAAATTCACCATGAAGCATCGAAGAGCCTTGGAAACGAACGGATAGATAAAAAAGTTTCAGCTTTTTCTAATAAGTTCAATTAATAATAAAAATCACACAGGTTCAGCACTGCAAATAATCAAATAAATTTTCCCGAAAAGAGTAGTGAAGTTATTGAATATTATATAAAAGGGGCTATGGAACATTCGAGATTTGTATTTTTCAAATAAAAATAATTTTTTGAAACAATGTTGGTTCATTTTTGTTCATTTGACATATTTACGCAAATTAAGCATATTAATCCAAGTATCGACTGTCTATTATATCACTTCAAAAATTATTGAAGAATTGCAAAGATTTTTTTTACTTTAATTGTACATTATTAATCTAGCTTCAAGCTGAATTAACAATAGAATTTGAAATTTAGCGCCTATACTGTTTTGACTTCCTGGCTACTATCGTTTTTAAGGGGGCAGGTACGCTTAGAATTTTGAGAAAATCGATTTTATTTTCTTTGCGTTTTCTAAAAGTAGCATATATCAAGAGCATTCTCTGCAAATTTCAGACGAATCGGACAATTTTTTATGGAGATAAATAACTTTGAATGAAGTTGTCTTTATTGCATTAAGTGTTTTTCGCATGCTTTAAAAACATTTTTCTCGAAACTGTGTTTTCGAAGTCGGTGATCACTGTAACTTGAAACCGGCTTTATCGATCAGTTATCATTTATTTGAAATGTAATTATCCTCCGGACGAACGAAGGATTTTTTGATTGGACGATATACATTTTTTCAATAGCCGAAAATGTGAGTGAAATTTTGGTCGAAAATACAATTTTGAGTTTCAACAACCGCCATTTTTCGAAAAATCAAAATCTGCCAAAGTCCTTCGTCCATCCGGAGCACTATGTCATTAACTAATAATCTCCGATTTTGTTTTTGTTTCGGATGATCCAGTGACAAGCTACAGTGATCTCGGCCAAACAATTTTTTTTTTACCCCTCGAAAATTTACTCTATTTCGATTAATTTTCAACCTTTTGCCTTAAAAAATTTACAATAGCTTCAACAAATATATTTCTTTCAAGTAAAAAAACATTTGTTATTAATTACTTTAATGTCTGTCTAAAAACAATCCTGAAACAGAGCTTTTTTTGGACGTCCCAAGTGTACATGACCCCTTAATGCATTCTTATTTGTCATGCACTTACGCTACACACTAATAATACTATCCACTACTGGGATAGTACTGGCAGTACTAGGATTTTTCGGGTAATAAGAATTATATTTGAAGCGATTGGCTGTAGCTTTTACAATCGCGTATCACCGTATTTATCTTCTTTCACAAGATAACTTTCTCGATTTAAATAATTTAGTTAGATAAAAAGAGCGAATTAAATAGAATTTTTGGATGAGTATCTCGAGCCCTGTACAGAGATTCGGTAATTAAAAACTGAGTTCACAGAGAAAGCAGTAAAATGATTACCACAATGGTGCATTTACATGTTAAAACTATATGACGGCCATTAATCAATATGTGGTCAAGTTTGATTAGTCACAAAATTAAAATGTATGTAAATTATTTTGAGAAAACAAAAAATTAAGTGTTTGAAACTGTAACGTTTACACAAGAACTATTTTGCTTTAACTAAATTTCAAGCCTTTACTATCATTTCAATGCAAAGCCTGGTAAAATAATTGGAGAGTTTACATAGCGCCATTTACTACAATTTATTGTTACTAATAAGTTTTTCTTCGAAACTCCGTATTGATTTGGTGATATTGTTAGCTAAATTTATACCTTCGATTTAATTTCTAGTAAAATTAATATGAAATTTGGCATTCTACTTATATTCAAAAATGTATTTTCAAAAACAGTTTTCAGATGTTTCGTTACAAAATACTTTGCTTAAGACGTCATTGTTCAAAAGAAGTAGATTGTATAAGGAGTTGCGTGAAGCAAATTAAGGTACTAACAAAATATCATCGAAACAAAAAACAAAATATCATCGAATTTAAATGAAATTGGTCCTATATGCAGCATTTGTTGAGATACCCACACATCGAATTCCAAATAATGTAACCTGAATATACCTGAGGGGTAAATATTGTGTAGCAATTTTGTCTTCCAAATTATAACGAGAGAAAATTTAGACAAGAGTTTGAAATAAATTACCTAGAACTATTTTTTTTTGCTTTTTTGTTTAATTAATTTTAGGTATATTCTAGATTTGAAATTTGATGCCTGTTTATGTGTCTTATTCAACTTTTTATGCTGCAAAGCAAATTGTACAGATTTACTTGACAGGAGATTGCTTGAAGGCACCTCAACTGAACCGAAGTCCAGTAGAGGGCCTGCCAAGCAGGGTAATGAGTAATGGCTGACTATCAACAGGGGCTGATCAACAAAAAATAAAAAAAAATTAATGCACCGGGAGCAGGATGCCCTAGAAATGGGCGCAGCACCCTTTAGTCCGACCCCGACAGATTCTGACCCCACTTTGCTAGCTCTACGTGGCTGGGGTGTTTCACTTGAAAATGGGATGAATTTGCTCCCAGAAAAATGGGAACGCTGCGTATATTTCATCCGTCATGAAAATATACTAGCCCCAAAATAAAAAACGAAGGGGTTTTTGTCTGTGAAGGACCAGAAGCAGCTCTCAGGCATGGGCTGAAAGAGTCAGACCCAGCCGAGATGTGACAAAGCAAGTTGCTAGCTATCTGTTGAAAAAGGGACGAAATAACGCGAGATAATCTAAAAGGGAGGGGGTAAATTGCCTCTATTTAGTAAACCCCAGATGTTGCGGAGTCACTCCGCCCACGGACTTTGGCAGAAAACAAATAAAAGCAAACCAAAGAGAAAACTAACTGACCAAGGTTCCTCCCTTTAAAGAAAATCTGAAATTCAAAAATTGATCAAAACCTTGGAGAGCCAGGCCATTGCGAAACCTGAAAATAAAAGTCTTCCCGGGCTTTCACGTAGGTCCACAGTTATCAAGCTTGGAAAAGATAGTTCACGTAATCAAAATCCACCAACAAATCCCAACTAATTTTAATTAGTTAAAAGCAAGATCCCAGCCTATCTCCACCCGGAGTTCAACTGCCCCCAGCCACGTTTTTAGATCGATTGCCTCGTGGCTAACTTGCCCGCAACTGGCAACGGTAAATTGTTTACCATTTCGGCACAAACTTTTGGCCTTGAAATGTGTAGTGATGGGCAGCACCTGTGCGTGCTTAGCACAGTGTGCTAGCACACTTCGGTGTGCTGTGCGAGTGCGGCACTTTATAAGTGTGTCGGCAGCACACTGACACACTGACACAGTGCCGACACACTGACACAGTGCCGACACACTAGCCCAGTGACGACACACTAGCACAGTGCCGGCACACTGACACAGTGCCGACACACTGACACAGTGCCGACACACTGACACTACCGGCACACTGACACTGCCGACACACTGACACAGGGCCGACACACTGACACAGGGCCGACACACTGACACAGTGCCGACACACTGACACTGCCGGCACACTTGTACTGGCAGGCACACTCCACGGGAACGAATGCTGTACGAGTGGCGTTGATTTTGCCCATTAATATGATGTGCTTCGGTAACAAGGCGTTGTTTGCATTACAGAATGTGCACACATTTTGCGGTCTCGAAAGCATTAGCTATTGAATGCATTAGCTGATGAATGAGATAATTAGGGAACGCAAAAAGGCAGATAAGATTTGTTATTCGTATATTTTCTGGGTGAAAGTTTTGATTTTGAGTACACTACCGATGATTTGTGTTTTTCTAAATGCTGCGGACGTCTTCAAACGGGATGAAAGTTTAAACACAGATACAAATACGTTTACTTGCGGTACATATGAAAGAAATGCTTTCACGTTGAAAATATTTGTGGCAAATAGATTTTGAGCAGATAGAAGGGTTTTGTCGTAACATGCAACGATAAAATGATAGCGATAAAATGATCTGCTGCAGATAGAAGGTTTATGGTAAGCAGTGCTATGTTTTTAAATATTCAAATATTACAGGAGTTTTTAGGGCAAAAGTAGCTGAAATCGGCCAATTTTGGGTTAGAGTGATTTCGGACATAACGGGCCAAGACCTATTGCTGTGATACAAAGATTTCGGTTTTGTAGGGGAGTAAGGGGTTTTTTGGCCATAGTTTGGCAAAAACTGCCGTTACCATGGTTTCGATGATTGAAAGTGGTCGGAGAGTACAGTAGTGATATTTTAAGGACGAAAAAAATGTTTGATAGGGGAAATTGGGCAAAACCGTCCAATTTTCCCAATTTTTTTTTTTTTGGTCTAGCATGAATTCGGGGACTTTTCTGAATTGTTTCGAGCGAAATTTCCATCCAAGTTTGGGGAAAAGCGGCCTAGTTTCGAAGATACGGCAAAAGTAGCTGAAATCGGCCAATTTCGGATTAGAGTGGTTTCGGACATAACGGGCCAAGACCTATTGCTGTGATACAAACATTTCGGTTTTGTAGGGGAGTAAGGGGTTTTTTGGTCATAGTTTGGTAAAAACTGCCTTTACGGCGCTTTCGATGATTGAACGTGGTCGGGGAGTACAATAGTGATATTTTAAGGACGAAAAAAATTTTCGTTAGGGGAAATTGGGCAAAACCGTCCAATTTTCTCAAAATTTTTTTTTGTCCAGCATGAATTCGGGGACCTTTTTGAGTAGTTTCGAGCGAAATTCCCGTACAAGCCTGGGAAAAAGTGGCCTAGTTTCGAAGATACGGCAACATGAAATCCGCCGGAAAACTGTCTGGAAAAACTTAAAGTAGCACTAAAAGTGCTAAGTAGGAAAAGGTTCAGATCCTCTTTGGCTCGATAGTTGGCTTCTCCGGCTGTGCTGGACAAAAAAATTTTTTTTGGGAAAATTGGACGGTTTTGCCCAATTTCCCCCAACGAAAATTTTTTTCGTCCTTAAAATATCACTATTGTACTCCCCGACCACGTTCAATCATCGAAACCATGGTAACGGCAGTTTTTACCAAACTATGACCAAAAAACCCCTTACTCCCCTACAAAACCGAAATGTTTGTATCACAGCAATAGGTCTTGGCCCGTTATGTCCGAAACCACTCTAATCCAAAATTGGCCGATTTCAGCTACTTTTGCCGTATCTTCGAAACTAGGCCGCTTTTCCCCAAACTTGGATGGTAATTTCGCTCGAAACAACTCAGAAAAGTCCCCGAATTCATGCTAGACAAAAAAAAAAAAAATTGGGAAAATTGGACGGTTTTGCCCAATTTCCCCTATCAAACATTTTTTCGTCCTTAAAATATCACTACTGTACTCTCCGATCACTTTCAATCATCGAAACCATGGTAACGGCAGTTTTTGCCAAACTATGGCCAAAAAACCCCTTACTCCCCTACAAAACCGAAATCTTTGTATCACAGCAATAGGTCTTGGCCCGTTATGTCCGAAATCACTCTAACCCAAAATTGGCCGATTTCAGCTACTTTTGCCCTAAAAACTCCTTTAATATTTGAATATTTAAAAACATAGCACTGCTTACCATAAACCTTCTATCTGCAGCAGATCATTTTATCGCTATCATTTTATCGTTGCATGCTACGACAAAACCCTTCTATCTGCACAAAACCTATTTTCCACAAATATTTTCAACGTGAAAGCATTTCTTTCATATGTACCGCAAGTAAACGTATTTGTATCTGTGTTTAAACTTTCATCCCGTTTGAAGACGTCCGCAGCATTTAGAAAAACACAAATCATCGGTAGTGTACTCAAAATCAAAACTTTCACCCAGAAAATATACGAATAACAAATCTTATCTGCCTTTTTGCGTTCCCTAATTATCTCATTCATCAGCTAATGCATTCAATAGCTAATGCTTTCGAAACCGCAAAATGTGTACACATTCTGTAATGCAAACAACGCCTTGTTACCGAAGCACATCATATTAATGGGCAAAATCAATGCCACTCGTACAGCATTCGTTCCCGTGGAGTGTGCCTGCCAGTACAAGTGTGCCGGCAGTGTCAGTGTGTCGGCACTGTGTCAGTGTGTCGGCCCTGTGTCAGTGTGTCGGCAGTGTCAGTGTGCTGGCAGTGTCAGTGTGTCGCCACTGTGCTAATGTGTCGGCACTGTGTCAGTGTGCCGGCACTGTGCTAGTGTGTCGTCACTGTGTCAGTGTGTCGTCACTGTGTCAGTGTGTCGGCACTGTGTCAATGTGCGGCACTGTGTCAGTGCTGGGAGCACAGTGCTAGCACACTTAAGTGTGGTGTGCGAAGTGTGCTAGCACAGTAAAGTGTGCTGGTTTTACCCATCACTAGAAATGTGTTAAATCTCAGGCTACAGTTAGGTCTAGACGAGTGACTTTGATAGGACTCGGCGGCGGTCGTGCAGCCTCCATTGTGAGTTAATTTTTTGGGCACGAGTCCAAGGGATTTTGTAGCCACTTGCCGTTCACATGTTGGCTCACAAGCTGCCACAGGCGCAGTCTGCGTTGGCTTTGCTTCGTACCATTGCCTCAAAACACCATCAAGCCACGTAATAATCAAATCAGAACGTGCCTTCGTCAACTGTTATACAGGAAAGCAATGCGAAGACGTAGATAACTGAATTCGGACAAGCTCGACTTGAGCTGACCTCACATCCTGGTCTAACAAGACGAAGAGGAAGGTGAAGACGTCAATTCGGAAAGGCGCAAACGGGACTGGCTTTGATAGTTTTCGTGCTGGTCACGAGCGGAGGCGGAAGTGAATGATATGTTTTCAACATCTGTGGCTAATTTATCGGAATTCAGTACCATATTGTGCTTTAACACAACGAATTCGTTGCAAAATTAGAATGCACTGAAATGTATTGAGTATCTATACCATTGTTGTGGGTATTTCAGAACGATTCAGTGAATTATAATTTTCCTAGGGCAAGCACTATCGGTTCGCTAGCGCCATTCGTCACAATTGTTTATGTACGTATAGAGCACTATATCGCCGTGACTCGATGTCCCATCATCACCTCCAACCAGCAAATTTAGCAAAACTAGATTTCTTTATAGAATTGAAAAAATAGAAAATTGGGCATCTATTGTAGTATATTTTATCGCATTTATGTAATTAAGTAATTAGGTACAGCAAAAAGCTGCCCTTTCATTCTTCTTTACAGCAAATTGCGCCAGACCGTTTGTTATTACTTTTCGCAAATGTTCTCCTACTGCATACATAATGAATGAACCTACAAGTTTTTGGCTACGGCTGAAGTACGCGAGCAATTTTGATTTTTTTTAACCGTCCAAAACAGCCGATTACTAGTTGACTATTGACAGCTGCCAAAATCAGGAATCGCAGTGAATGTGTGGATGGTCAGCATGTATTTGCTACACATGTGATTTTAGCATCTCGTATTGAAGCCAAAGCAAGATAGATCTGACAAACATTATGTGTTAAGAGACCTGTAATGATCAGTGCTAGAACATCTTGATTAAATTCAATGCTGCGAAAAAATTTAATGAGATAGTAAACAAGTGTAGGCTCAATAAATTATGATTTTCATAACAGCAAAAATTGTTGGTCAAATGTGGTTTGGGAGTATTTTGTTTGGCTGAGTTGATGAGAATTCCTAATTTCACTTACTGATTTTTCAGTGAAGCTACATTTTCTGACAACTTTAGGCCAAGCGGTTAATTTTGTTTCTTATTTTGTATATATTTTGTATATGCTTGACTAATATTAAATGCTAAAATATTTGGATTAAATTAAGCTGTATCATTGAATGGTGTAGTATTTCCCTTAAATTGTTTGAATTTTATTATTCTTAATGCAAAAAATGATTAGCGCTTTTTATTACTTTTTAGTTCAGTTTCATGAGCATGGCCAAAAGCAAGAAGGATTCACTATTTTGTAGCTTAATAAATGAAAATATCATTTTAATAAAAATATGTATTATATGATTGTTTGATGATACTAAAAAGAAACGAAAAAGTAATTTTGGTGGATTACCGTTCTCCGCAGTTATAGAGATTGTTTTTTTTACATTAGTTTCTTTTTTACGGATATTCAATACAAATCACCCTCAGATTATAATACTCAGTTGGAAAAATGAAATTACAATAACAACCCGACAATTATAAGCCTTGAAGATAGAGTATTTTACTTCAAACTCAAAGATGAAGATAAAAATACAATTTACTACAAACGCCATGATCACTACCCGTCCTTTTTGTGTAGTTCAATGCAAATGACCGCCAAAAATATAACCCAATGCTCAACTCTATTACCGATTCGCCATTCATTGAAAATTATTTGCTCGTGAAATAGAAATATGCGTACAACCAACCTCCTGTCTCGTCTGAACCATTACTATTACTAGGACGTGTTGAAAGAGTACTTACGAAACACACTATAATTGTGAACACGTCCTAAGCGATTTATGCAAAACCTCGAAAAATACTGACGCATTTTGCGTTGCGACCATTTACGACAAAAAAAAACGGGCTATTAATACCACTGCGCTACCTTGATGAGTCTCGAAGACTATTTAAAAGACACGGGGTTTCGTTGAAATGTTTGATTTATGAACGAGAAATGCTGTCACCAAGCGATTTCATCATCACCAAGCTGACAGTGAAAATGCGCAGGAATTTCGCAATTTGACAAGTTATTTTTGAAAGCTGCGATTTTTTCGAAAATATTTACGAAGTTCAAAATAAATTTGAAATATAAATTAAATAAATAATTTTATTAAAATTTTTTATTTTATTGGTTGTGTTAAATTTTCGAATCCAGTTTTCACTACAATAATTTAAAAAATATTCAGATAAGCTATCTGCATACTTTGATGAAAAGTTAATATTTGAAATGATTAGAAACCGATCATAAATACGTTCATCAAATGATATTTTAAGGCAGATTTGTAATCAATGGATTTTCAAGCATTTTTTTTTTAAATCGGACTAACCTATATTGTTCACTTTTTTTGAAGAAATCATCAGCTTATTTTCATTTGGAATTAATAAAGCAAGAGGTTTCAAATTAAGCGAGAATGTTTTCCACATTTTCCTTTAACGCTTCATTAACTATGTAATATTGTTCTAAAACAAAATTCGAGATGAAATTATAAAAAAGCAAATGACGTCATACGAAATCTACAGCACGCTACACCTGCGATAAGCTAATGAGAAAATTGACAATATAAGGAATGCTCTGTACGCAGAATTTTGAAGGTATTAATTAATTGGTCAAATTGAAGTCGCCGAAACAAATTATCAGGCTAAATTAGTGTGAAATGAAAAGCACATCATCTCATCAAAGGACAAGATTGATTCAAGGATGAAGGCAAAGCTCCGAAATTCGATAAATGTACCATGCGTACCAACGAGAAATAATCTGTTCATGGCTATGAGAATGTGTCGTCTTTTGGGTCATATAATCATCACTATCATCATACCAACCACAATGCGGAATTTTCCGAAGCGATCCATGATGCATCATACCTGCACCAAGGCACCAAGGAGCATGAGACCGATGTCATCATCTCGTTCATGATCCGGATCGTCTTCATCGCAGCAATCACCAAAAAGACACACTTAATCCCAACGGCCCCAAGGGCTCGAATTCGAAATGCATGGCTTGCATCATTGCATCGGAATGCTGGCTGGTTGGTTGGCCGGCCGGCTGCAAATGAGATTACGATGCGTTTCGTCGTGCAACGGATGCATCGCGTCCCTGTTAATGCCTTGCATCACGACCGAATGAATCCAAAACACATACTATATGCTCATACATTTACTTTTTGTGGTTGGGGATTCCGTCATCTTCGTTTTTGCCTTTAGTTGGCTGAGAAGCATATCGAAACGTGACTTTGAATCCAAACAATTTCACTGTTTTATGTCCGCAAATCATGCGATTTGTGATGAGTGACGGGAATGCGTTTTGTGTCGAATCGAGGGAAATCTGATGAAGTGTTGTTTCGAGCTAGCTGAGTCGTTTTGTTGGCTGAAATCTGTTTACTGTTTGCGTGTAGAGTGGCTTAGACAGCGTTATCTCAATTGATAAGGGATTAAATATAGTGTGACTATAGACATGTCAGCTTATTCTTGGAACAGAATACTTATAAGTGTGTGAAAATGGATACAAAGCAAACTCGTATTCTTTGTGTAGTTTTGATATTACCATATCCTATATCATTTATTTACACTAGTTTATATGAAAAAGGAAACAAAATTTACATTCGCGTAAAAGTGTATGCAAGAAAGCATGAATAATTTGATACCTATGATTCATATTCTATTTCTCAGATTCGCCACTTATCAAACTTTGATATACTAATAGATACATACCAGTTAATTATATTTGTCCGGATTTGTAAGCTTCAGGGTTTTTTGTATTAACAAGAAATTATATGAAACACTTTGGCGACTTTGGCTTTAGTGAGTTTCTAGGTACCACTATATTACTAAGGACACAAGATGCATGAATATCTTAAGAGTAAATAATGATAGTTTGGTATTATTTTTAGCTTCATTATGATGATGTTTTGGAAATTGTTAGCCCCTTGCGTGGACTAAGTGCGTAAAAGTAAGCAAAGATCATTTGGAAAATTTCTGATCCTCACGATGAAAAATATAATTTTGTGGTTTTTAGTTTATATACGTGCGACCCTTAGCTTTTAAAGGCAAGCAAACAAAAACCTTTCAAATCAACGACCTTCCGTAAAAAATTCTGGTTTTCAGTCAAATTGAAATTTTCCTAATTTTCCATCTATATTTTTATCACCCGAAAGTTATCTGCACGAGAGGCAATGACCAAATGGTCAGATCCAATTGAATCCACAAAATAGATTGATCTTGAGTAGGGCCAAGTCTGCATGATATTCAATAAAAATATTCTCAAACAGAGGCAGTAGTGCCATCTTCAAAATTTACTTAACAAAATAAAAGCTTTTGACCCTATAACTTCCGATCCAGTTATGAGATTAAAGCGAAATTCATACAGCAGATGTACCGTATTGGAAGCCAAGTCAGATAGGACTCTGGGAGAAAATTTGCTACAGAGCTGCCAGCTACAGTAGTTTTTGTAACTTTTTTCTCATAAATCTTCAAAATTCTTGCTTTTACCCTTTCAGTTGATTAATTGATTCTATAGCATTTAATTTTCATAGTTTTTTACGTCAATAGTTTTATTTCTCTTTATCATTGGTAAATTAATAGCTTTTAAGTACGTATGAGTCGAAGAAAACGAGCTAGTTTGTTTTACAATGTCATGCAAGGTATTTTACGGAATTAATAATGATGTGCTGTTGGATAAACGGCGTCAATTTGGCATTTTTAATGTCCAACACTCCAAGATCTTCTCTTTTATTATCTACTCATTTTTATTCCTTATTTGGTGATCCCTAAGGTTTCATTTTTGGTAATCTCTTGTTCGTTCGTTTTTGGTCATTCTCTTGTTCTTGTCCTTGTGTGAGCTGTTTTTCCGCAATATTACCTAATGAGTTGTAAAATCTTTCGTAAACACACCTGTTCCTCTCTGCTTTAACATGTAGATAATCATAAGGTTCTTGGCGTTTTTTTTACTCTTGCTTAAAATTTGACCTCTATTTTCACATCTGCAGGTTCAAAAATGGAAGGATTTGTTCTACGGTGTAATCGTTGCATAATCAATATCCTCACTTGCGACCGCCTTTTTACATAGCTTGCACGTAGCATACTTAAATATTTTTCACAAGTTTGTTCTCCTCGTTTTGTTTACCTGTCAGATGCAGTCGAGCTCAGTCTACTTTTTCTATTCGTTTTGTGCGTAGAAAAGTAGTTTTTCTTTCATCGTTAGTTGGGACGATTAAAAGTCACAATGTAAACCAGCTTGGATGTTTTTCACATCTTTCTCTAGTTACAAAAGGCGTATTCTACGGGTTTTGTCTGAACCTGTCTTCTTATAATGCTAATATTTTAATATTCTACATTAGCTGCTTTTACTATTTAACATATTACTATTTCAATATTGCAAACGACAAAATTCTTTCCCGAGCGAATAAGCAGCTAAGCTTTATAAAGCGACGTACCAAGGAATTTAAAATACACTGCACTGGTACGCCCTCTTCTTGAATACGCCAGCATTATCTGGAACCCAGCTTTTTCAATCCAAAGTAACAGACTCGAGTCCGTACAACCCTTACAACACAAAACTATTCAGCCCTTACAACTTCGCAAATTTACCCCTTTATGGGTCATTTAAACTTAACTCCACTTGCATCCAGAAGAATGGTCATATCAGCTTGCTTCACAGTTGACGTCATTAGAGGCGTTATTAAAGTTCAATTCCTGAATAGTAAAATGGTGATACCACCAGGTCCAATCGTTTGTTAAAGGAATATCCACATTCCACCATATATGCTGCTAACGAGCCGGTAAAGCGAACCAGCATCTGCAGGATTTTCAATGACTTTAGCAATCTTTATTCCCAAACAATCTCCAAAATATTTTTCAAAACCTCCCTTATCAAAGCCATTTGTATCCCATTATTTTCAAAGCTTTTTATAATGATTGTTTTTAATTGTTATTCATTTATTTTATTGTTATTTATTTATTAGATATTTAAAAATTGTTATTTACTTAGTTATTTATCAATGCGTTATTTGTTTGTACCTTACTTTTTTTTGTTTTATTATGTATTCATTTGCAGTTCTTTTTTCGTTTTTGTTTTACATATGTGCACTAAATGTATGTCTTATTTGGCTAATAAATAATATAAAATTGAAAATAGGAGCACATTATATTTTTATGCACAATTGTAGTCTACCATACTCCCCTCCAAACTCGAATGTGGGTGTTTCATAATCTCAAACATTATTTAAAGTGGTCCGCATAATCACTTGATTTCATTCCAACTAAGCATGTTTGGGAAAAATTAGAACATTGACTAGTAATTCCTAATATTCTCAGTTTGTGGAAAAATAAAAACAGAGTGACTCAGTAATACCCAAAAATATTATAAAAACCTAGTTTCTTCTATACCAGAATGACTACAAACAGTCAAACAAAGCTACTTAAAAATTGTCAAATATCTTTAAAATTTTCAATTGCGTCTTGATATGGGATCCAAGTGGAACAACCATTTCTTAGGTTCAATTTTTCATCAATTTTCCTTCGTAGACGATATTCTTTTTCTTTTTCTTTTGGGAGATATCATTGTTTACTTGTAATTTTCCTATAACGGTAAAATAAACAAACATATAATAATAAAAGGCAACAGCTCTTTTCTGCATTATATAAAAAATATTAGAAAGAACTCCTTTCAAATGTTGGTTTTTGCATCACTTTTTCTCAGCACTGTATGCGAGTTCACGATTGACCAAAGAAAGCATTATATCCACAGGAGTGCTTATAATTTGACCCTATATAGTAACAAATTCACTTAAAATCACTTAAATTCATACCTTATTGGCATTACTTTTATCCGGGTAGAATATACTACTGTGATCAAAGAGTAAGGTGAAATTGTCATTTAAAACTCCCAGGCATTAGGAAGGCAGGTAATTTTTTCCCCTAGTTTGGTAGGACTGTCTTTGCCAAGGGTCTGTTTGTCAAAAGTTTTAATTGTCTCCGAGCTATACGTGTTTTTGTAAACAACCAAAAGTGAATTTTTCGATTTTTACAATGGGTGATTTTGGGCAACAAAGAATTTGCATCCAATTTTGTTTGCGGAACGAACATTCTTGTGCGGACACGTTGGAAATGCTGCGGAAGGCCTTTGGTGATCAAACTATGGCACGAAAAAACGTTTATAAGTGGTACAACGAGTTCAAAGCGGGCCGAGAACACGTTGAAGACGAACCGCGCTCTGGACGACCATCAACGTCTACCGACGAGAATTACGTCCAAAAAATCAAAGATTTGGTGCTTAAAAATCATCGATTGACAATTAAAGACCTTGCTGATAGTGTTGGAATATCATTTGGCTCAGCCAAAACCAGTTTGAAGGATGTTTTGTGTCTCAAACGCGTCTAGTCTCGATACGTGCCAAAATCGCTCAATTTTTTGGAAAAAAAAGCGTCGCGTTGATGTGTGTGAAACTTTGGTGTCTGACTATCACGACTACTTGAAATGCATTACTACTGGAGACGAGACCTGCATTTACGCACACGACCCTGAAACCACCGACCAATCCAGCGAATATCGTGCAAAAGGTGAAGCAAGACCGAAAAGCACGGCAGAGTCGATCAAAAATCTGGGTCATATTGACAGTTTTCTTTGATTATCGTGGTGTGGTGCACTAAGAATTCCTTCCGCCGGGCTAAACTGTCAACAAATGATATTATTTGAGCGTTATGCGTCGTTTGCGTGAAGCTATTCGTCTGAAACGGCCGGAATTATGGGCGAACAACTCTTGGTTTCTTCATCACGATAATGCACCATGTCATACTGCATAGGTTCTTCGTGACTTTTTTACCAAAAACATGACTCACATCGTTCCGCAACCACCGTATTCGCCTGATTTGGCTCCGTGCGACTTCTGGCTATTCAGCAAACTCAAAAGGCCAATGCGGGGACGCCGTTTTGACACGATTGAGGAGATAAAAACTGAATCGAAGAAGGTCTTGAAATCTATACCAGAAAAAGACTATTCCGTCTGTTTAGAGGACTGAAAAAAGCGTTGGCAAAAGTGCGTTTTATCGGACAGGAATAACTTTGAAGGGGATGAAATTGATTAGGAAGAATAAATAAAGAATTTGCATTTTATAAAAAAATTCACCTTACTTTTTGATCACAGTAGTACATAATTTATTAGATTGTTCGCATCATTTCTTGAGCGTAAATTTACATACAGGAAGAATAACTTAGCATTCTGATATTTTCTTGAACCCTTCTTGAGCACTAGGGCTAAGCAATTGAGCTCAAGGTACTTTCCATAGATAACCTAAAGCAAGCTTATTAGAACTTCTCGAGCTTGTTATAAATGTTCAACTGGGTTTTGCTTTTGTAATTAAATCTGTTGGAAGTTGCTAAAGAGCGAATTTTTGATTTCCGTTTCGATTTAACTCAGGTAAGAAAATAAGTACTGGCTAGTCGATTTGACATAGCTAAAAAAAAACCAGGACATATGCTTCGGTCTCTGTGCGTAGCAATGTCTGAAAAACCAATGAATTCAACTAGTTTATGATAAAGTTTAGTATATTCTTATATTTTTCTTATGGAAGCATTTTGCCTACATTTTAAAATTGATAAGAACAATAGATATTTTTTACTTTACTATGATCATTTTATGTACCAATGGTTCTGAATAATGCATTGTAATGAGACAGCACCAAGAATAAATCAACATTTTTAGTAATATTCTGAGCAAAAGAATTGACGGCTGAGCAAAAGAATTGACTGTAAATTGCCGCAATATGCTAAAGATCGTCTAGAATCAAAGCTAAACTTCATGTGTAATAATTTTCATGTCTTCACTTTGAATAATATTTTAAAGAATTCCAAACACCAAGCTCTTTCAGCACTCACTCACTCACTTTATAATCCAACAAAGAAACCTTTCAAGGTCACACAGTCAGTAATTGCTAATCAACAACAATGTCAATCAAGTCTTAAATGTTTCTTCAAAGAACGATGCATTGTATTATCTTTTCCTCGAAAAAATTAATGCTGTTCTGTGGCATGCCGATTCGATTACTTCATTCAACAGAAACTTCCAACAAATGCCAATTACAGCCTGTCACTCAGCATGCCAACGATTTATTCAGCAATCGTGGACCCCACCGAGCAGATAAGATATCCAAAGAACATTACCATGTTCTTGCACAACAATTACTCGTATGACTGCGAATTGCGAACAATAATTCCAGAAGAATTCTATTCATGTTGATCGGATCTCTCCAGATATTTAGATGTTGCTATTATTCGCTGCCCTATTCAGAAGTGTGTTTATCTTCAATTAACCCGATATCAGATCGTTTGCAAGTGCAAGGGCCATGAAAAAAACATGTAGACAGAATTGTATCTTAAAAAGCAAGCGAAAGAATGAAAGATATTTACATGTATCTTCGAACTCTAATTATAATTCATCCACTTTACACCTTATAAATAAGCTCCGCATGCGGTTTGATGATGTTTGGAAGATGCTTTGCAAGTCGATTTGGTTTTAACGCTTTTATTAAGCCCATAACGTACATTTGCAGATACTTACTGTATTTCAATCATCAGATAGTTATTGATGTAGCCATGATCCAAGGGCTTTCATGTTATTTTCAGGGCTGATGAGCCATTTTACACTATAGTGCACCGTACGCGGTGTACTTATGGATGTTTTCAACGAGAAATCGTGTAAATAGAAACCAATATGAATTTTCCAGTATTTATTTATCATGAAGTTTTATTCGATCGAAATGAATGTTTACGGATCTTTCTACGCGATTATTCGTATAATTTTAATGGTGTTATCGAAAGTCGGTAATATTTTGATCTCATTCAAGGTAAGGTTCGGTGGGATTGGTTTATTACATAATACAGTTTATTTTAATCTTACCCAAAATGGATTTCCGATTTTACTACCAATTAGAATCTCTAGTCGATGAATAATAGTTACGCACCTGGAAGAAAATAGAAAAGAAAGGTTAACTAGTTTTTGATTTGAAAAATGAAATTAATTCGTATAGATTTTTTTTCCTGAAGAGAAAGACTTGTTTCAAGCAAAATGGCGTATTCGCAAGATGAATTTTTTTAAGGCAGATCAGCAAATAAGTCGTTGAGCATTTAATCTAACTTTCTTTCTGCTTCTTTTTTTCCTTTTCCTCGCATAGTTACACTATATACTTGGTACTAAATTCATCCTAATCAAACGATGGAAAAAAAATATTAAATTTTATTTTGCAAAGTCAACTTATTCATATCGTCGTTCACTTAATGTCCATAAATTGTTATTGTCTGCGATTCGAAACAATATATTACGCAAACAGAATTTTTCACGCCAATCAGTATTAACAGATTCACAAACAACAACCGGAGAACGAGTCATTAATAACAATTAAAACTGCAACAGATCGCGTCAGCTGAAAAACATTTAATCGCAATGCAATTTCTGCGATATAAAAACCTCACATTCTCGTTTGGAAGTGGCATATGTATTTTTTTCTCCAGCCTTGATTCCGATCTCGTTGACCATCTTGTCCGACAATAGACCTGCTTCCGAATTGCACTAGAAACTAAACATGATATGCCAAAGTAGTTGACATGGTTTAATATCAATAAATCTATTGATAGTCAGATGAATATATTCGAGGGCTCGCGAAACGCAATTTGATTCAAGGTCAAAAGGAGAAAACTATTATAATCGTCCACGAAAACCAGTCGATTGACTCTTCGACATGCGAGCACCATAAATTATTTCTCGATTAGAGACATCATTGCAACCTCTAGAGCATTTTGGTTGTTTCTCCAATCATTGGTCTGCAATTGAAATGACGACGATGATAATGATTTATTGCACGCGACGACCAGTAAATTGATTTCGGGTTCCATGTGATAACTTAATAGCTTTCTGGCTGAAAATCGAACAATGTGGTCATTCGATTTGTGGCATTGTATGTGATATGTATGATCTTGAATCTAAAAAACATAATCAGCTGCAAAAAAAAACGACACCAGATACAAGCATATGCAAATTGCTGAAGTCGACTAATTATAATATATCTTCGTGAACTTTGAAACCGGTTCTCCATTAGATAATATCTATTTTGGTGTAATTACCTCCTTATTATCGATATGTTCATAGGCAGAATTGTATGTTTGCACGTAGAGCTGAGAATTTGCAGGCTATTGTTTGTTTAACTGTAATTTAACCTTTGCTGAATACAATTGTTACGCTCAAGGTTTGCTGGTAGTGGATTGTCTAGCGGAGAACGGTGAGGAACATGAGCATATATGCTTGTAATTTTAGAATTGTTTTTATTGTGTACCAATTTTTTTCCTAGCTTGAAAAAATATTTTTTTTTTAATTTAAACCAATTTTTTCCTTTAGAAGCTAGATTTATTTTTATTTTGACATACATCGATATTTCGAGAGTAATCTGCCCTCTTCTAGACCAATAAACACTGAAGAAGAGGGCAGATTACCCCCGAAATATCGATATGTGTCAAAATAAAAATAAATCTAGCTTCTAAAGGAAAAAATTGGTTTAAATTTAAAAAAAATATTGTAATGTTTGTTTAACACACTCCGCTACATATAAGATTTAATTGTTAAGTATTACAAGTAAATTAGGTTTTGGTAACATGCAGACAAAGTAGGTACTACGAATTTCTAACAAAAATATTAGGATAGTTTTAAGATGTATTCGGTGCTTTAGTATATTAGAATTTTTTTTGTGACGCGGTCGTTTGATGCAACCACATTTTCCGTAAGTTTGGTGTGCAATAGTTTATATAGAATGCTTATGTTCATACAGCTAGTTTGTTGTTCTTGCTAATATTTTTTTTCGATTAAAGCATAATTAATTTTAATTCATATTGGTGGAACGTTCGTTCATTTCTTTCAAGTTTCAGAAATCAGCATTTTTTTAACATAGTTTTACTCAAGTAGAAACCAATGATATTTCCAATAAAATGAACATTTAACTGATTTTGCACCCATTTAGACATAATATAACACAAATTTATATAACACAAATTAAAAGGTAAACTATAAAGTATATTTGAAAAATCGCAAACATATTTACACTGAAAAGAAATCGTTTTTGTGGGATGGTTAAAATTGATTTTTTTTTTGTAACTAATTGGTTTTTAAAGTATGCATGATTCTCATCAGACACCAGCTCATAGTAGAAATATTGATGAGAACCACTTTGTTTAAAAAAGCCCTAGCGGTTCAGAACCGCTAGAAACATTCATGTTCGAAGAACAGTAGAGGATTTTTGCAGATTTGAGTGTATATTCTCCACTAGCTACTTTTCTTACTTAAGACTAATACACCCTACGTAATAATAGACCTTAAGCTTATTTTAATTTCGAAGACTTCATCGAAAGTTACAGCGATAGAAAGATGTTTGGGGTTGCCGTCCGAAAAACGCCCAGAACGTAGAAAATTTACACATTCTTTGCTTATTTTCATTGCAAATGTTCGCGATGTGAATACTTAATGCAAGCATTTATTGGTACGAAAATAACAAAAACAACTCTTGCTGGCAGCTCTTTGCTAGCACCGTAGCCAAAAATATGTCACATCTGCCTCACGTTGAAGTCAACATGCTCTGCGAATTTCGTATTGATCCGATCACTATTAAATTAGGATTCCACTGCATTGGAAATTCAAGGGATGCAAAGAAATTTAGGGTTACCATTCGCAAAAGTCTTCAAATTTTTTAGATCTTAATATTTTGTGTTTATTTTCATTACAAAATCACTACGAATTGAAAATTCTATGATAAAATCGCTTATTAAAGATATGCCAAAAAAAAAAAACAAAAACCACCATAGCTGCAAAATCATTGTTTTTCGAACTAGATTTCTACTGAATATTGCCTACAATAAGTTTAATTTGCCATTTGAATTTCGTTATGAGACTTTACGACACGAAAATAACCATAGCTGGCAGCTCCAACCGAATTTTTCAACCAAATTTCTTAGAATAAAATTCAGCTAGTGTGTGAATTTCATTAAAGTCGAATGCCACAATCAGAATTTATAAGGCTAAAAACAATTATTTTTCATACTAATTTTACAAAATGGCATCACTGGCACAGAATTGCCCGCATTTCAAAATCGCTTCTATCAGACCTACAAATATAGGTGAATTGAGGAAGGGTTACCGTTCTTGCTCGTTGTAAAGTTTCAAATGTTTTACTTTGGCAATGTAGACAAAGCGTAATATTTATATATGAGTGGCTTTTTTTCCAAAAAGCCACTATTTTGCAGGAGAATCTATGATTTGAAATTTTTCACTTTCAGCGCCTGCTCTAGCTACAGAGTTGCCAACTCGCTCATTCAAAGCAACAAAAATTTGCAACTTAATAATACGAATATGTTTTGAAAGTTTCATAATGATTTAATAGCTCTGTCAAAAGTTACCGCAATTTAAATATTTTGTTATTTTCCCGACCTCTTTTTAAGCACCTAGCGCACACATGAGGTTAAACAATTCCAAAACATTATCTTATTCACATTTAAAACACTATCAAAATTCACTTCCCTAACCTAATTTTATATATATATATATATATATATATATATATATATATATATATATATATATATATATATATATATGTATATATATATATATATATATTTATTTATGTATATATATATATATGTAAATATATATATATATATATATATATATATATATATATATATATATATATATTTATATATATATATATACATATGTATATATATACATATATATATACATATATATATATATATATATATATATATATATATATATATATACATATATATATATATATATATATATATATATATATATATATATATATATATATATATATATATATATATATATATATATATATATATATATATATATATATATATATATATATATATATATATATATATATATATATATATATATATATATATATATATATATATATATATATATATATATATATATATATATATATATATATATATATATGGAAATATGAAATTTTGGTCGATTTTAATACTAATGTTCTTCCAAAATTAGTAAAAATGCAATTTTAACCATCCCGCAAAAACAATTTCATTTGATTCAGCTTTCGGAGGCCAATCTCGCAAAACGGTCCAGTTTCCCGTATTAAATATTCTCTGGTTTGATAAGCGTTAGAGACGATATACGTTGTCTTAATTTATAGACAAGGAGAGAACTGTGTTCACAAATTAATAATGTTTGCAGTAATTCAATTTTTTCTAACTTGCAAAACCAATTATTTTGGGTTAGAGATACATTTTTCATTTAGAGGCTAGATGCATTTTTTTTTTATCAGATATCGCCATTTCGAGGGTAATCCACCCTCTTTATTTGAATTGCGTTTGCAGCATGCACTACAAACAAGTTTTTCGGGATTTTTTCCTCTGTAATTTATTTAACACAACGTAACTGCCGCCGTGGATTGCTCGCCGCAAATGTTTTTTCATTATTGTGTTTTTTTTTCTTTAATTTTTCAATTGTATTTCCATTGCTTCTATTCTTGTTTGTTTTTCGAGATTAGCGCAGTTTTACAGCATTAAAAAAATAGAATATTTTTAAACGACTAAATTTAAGCCAATCATCTTCATTCGCAAACGCTAAATATGGTGTAACCAAGGCTACGATAAGTAGCATAAAAAGAGGTTAAATAAGGTATAGAATTTAAGGGTTTCAGAGCGTTAGGCAGACTTGCTATACTTACATTAATGGAAACTCGCCATAAGTAAAAGTAAGGGTGTTATCTTCAAAAACAATTCTGAAAAAACTGATGGTTTTCCAGCTAATGAAAGATGACTCTAAAAATGCAAGTTGCAGTAAGGAATCAAATTATTCCTAGTAGAGAAACCAAAGCTCTTACAGAATCTAAGCGCTGGCCACTGCCAATAAACACAACATAGAAACCACTGGACAAATTAATTTTCGAAGAAATGGAGAAGAATCATTCAGCTTTTGTTTCTTTTAGTGAGAACTTTTCTTCCTTGGAAGTGCTTCTGTTCGCTTTCTTGCCTAAAAGCTGATAGCTAACTCTAGCAACGGCTAATAATATTCTATCTCCATTTTTTGTTTTCATTATCTAAAAAACTTTCATGATCCCGCTAATTTCCTGGTATTCCATCTCTCGCCTAAAATAAAAGCTACCCTGTCCGTAACAAAACTAAACTATCTGGAATTTCTCATTTCCCGAAACCATGACGAGAATAAAGCAAAAAATCACAAACCGACATTGTTTAACTTAGAGGTATTTATTTTTATGTATCTATTTTTGCCATCCGCACTCGCCGATGATCGTTTCCTTTTCGAATAACATATTTATCCTCGGAGCGTTCGGTACCGTTGGATCACAAACCATTTTTCTTTTCATATTTAAGAACTATGGTTAATTATCTTAAAAAATAAATAAGTACAATAAGCACACAGTGAAACGAAGAAACTACGCTTCGCTTAATTCTCGCCTTAAATTACAAGTGATGTTTGCGCGTGTTCGCATGAGATAAAACGCGAATTTTATTGAAACTCACTCAAAATGTTTGTTTCGAAACAATCCTTCATACAAAAATGACGTTTTTGAGCAGACATTTGAGAGGCTAGAAAAATTGAGAAGCCAGAACAATTGAAATTTCTTGTTAGATTTCGATATTTCGAGGGTAATGGAACCGCTTTTTCAGAGTCTATCAATCGATATGTAATCGAAAAAATTAAAGTAGTTTCTAAAGTACAAATTGGTCTTCAATGAAAATTATTTGGTTTTGATAGCTAGAAAAAGTTGAATCAAATTAAAAGAAAAGAAAAGAATGTCCAACTATAGCGATAAATTACGTTTGACAGAAAATAGGTACTTTTCGCTCTTTGGGCTCTAGGACTAAGTCTGATTTCGTGCATTTGGTAAAATATTAGTTGAACATTTTTCTGAAAGATTGCAAGGAAATAACTAAATCAATGCCAACAAAACTGCTAAACCAATTCCTCGTATTATTGCAAAATCAAGAAATCATCCTCTTATATGTACTATGTAGCCACATAGCCTTTCTAATCAAAAATTTAATAATAATACCAAATACTACCATCAAATTTTCAAATATTATGAATTCCATAGTGAAAGAGTACAAAATATGTATCAGTTTAAAAAACAAAGAGTTTTGCGAATTCAATCCTGTAACTTAATGACTTCTTTTCGCTAATAGGCAGCAGAATAATTGATGAATTTCGCGCAAACTGTGCGCAAAGAATTAGCAATATAATCAATCGGCAGACCCTCCTCGTAAGACTAACTACGATTGAAGAAGATTGAAGATTATACCAAACCTTAAAAATGTAGCTCTTGGAATAGATTCGATTAAGGCAGATGATTTGAAATGCATCAATCTTCTTTCTCCACTCCTTACTCTTATAGTTAACAAGTACTTGGATGAAGGAACCTTTCCTAATGTTTTGAAAAACTCTCTTATCGCCCCCATCTTTAAGAAGATATTGATGATCCAAATAATTATAGGCCAATTTCATTAGCAAGCGCCTTCAGTAAGATTTTTGAGAGAGTTATAAATTCTAGGCTAGTTCACTTTATTAACATTGTAGGCTTTGGTCAAAATTAATATGGTTTCTTTAATGGCAGCAATACAAATGCAGCCCTATAGATGCGCAACATTATAGTAACAGCCAACTGGACAAGGGTTATTATGTTTCAGCTATATTTGTTAACCTGAAAAAGGTATTCGACACAGTTGAGCATACCATTTTAGGTCATACCATCAAACGGACCATAAGTAACCAGTTCAAAGATGAAACTAGTGACAGGAGAGTGATAAATATAGGCATTGCTCAAGGATCCATTTTGGGACCAACTCTTTATTTGCTTAATATCCAGAGTCTGAATAATCTTAATTTAGTACCTAAATATGTCATTTATGCAGATGACACCTTCATATTAAACTCAAATAGAGATCCTATCGAATTAGAGCGGATGACAAATGATGATTTAGGTAGATATTTCAATTGAATAGTTACTCATAAATTTAAATAAATGTTTATAAAACGCATTACTTGATTTTGAAACAGAAAAATAAAGAAGACATATAATTAAACATCTTGATTAACAACCAACGAATTGATAGACTGGAAAAAACTAAATATTTAGGAATAATAATTGATAACATGGTCGGATCAAATTATACAAATCAGAGCCAAGATTTGTTCTATTGTAGGTTTCTTAAGAAGACGATGCTACTTGAACATTGTTTTAAAAAACATGCTTTATCATGCTTTTGTAATTCCATCTATTAGTTATGCTATGTTTAACTGGAGCCAATCTTCTTCAACAAACCTGGCCATCCTGAGCAGAATTCTAAGTAAGGCAATGAAGGCAGTTCACAATCTGTGTCCACGGACTCCCACTAATCAGCTACCTTTCATAACTGGGAAAATGACTTTTTTTCAACTATTAGTATTTCAAAAACTAATAACACAATGGAAAATCGTCCACGGAAAAAATAAATCTTCTATTTCTCTGACAATGACCATAGAAATGCAAAACGAGATCAGCAAATTCTTATAGATTGCCTCCAGTCAGAACCAATAGAGCCCTTAATGACCCGATTCTATCAGCTATATCGTTGTATAATGATATATCTGATGATTTAAAAAACAACCTATCGTATTTCGTTACTAGCAAGAAGCTGAAGCAGTATGTTATAAACCTATTTTAAAAGCGAATGAAAAAAAACACAGATTTTTTTCGTCAATTTTTTATGTAAAAATTTCTATTATCTAACTTTAGTTCTTATCTGATTTAAATTTCCCATACAAATGTCTCCATACAAATTAAATTCAGAGTCATGATTGAAAGCGCAGAAAATTCAATTCAAATAGTTTTATAACGAATAGTTTGATTTGTTTGATTTGATTCAGCACTGCCGGAGGGGCAAGTTGTGACAAATAAGATTATTCAACTGCAAGCAATATAAAAATCTTTTGTGCATGGGTGTTGATGAATTCATGTGAGAAACTAACGACCATACCACAGCTAATTAGCCAGTTATGTCACTCCCAATGTACCCTCAATTTGTTAAAGAATGAAAAAAATCGTGATGAGAGTGTGGTTCGGACCCATCTACAGATTCTTCTTTCCCTACTCGCGAATGGTCAATTTATTACTAACTTAGCGGTAATTCAAACTAACCCCATATTGTACATAGCTAGTAGGAATTACTTTGCAGTTGGTGGTGGATAAAAAGCGCATCCATATTTATATATTCTTTTTTCAACAGAGCCCTCTTTCAGCATTCATGCATGAGTATGTTGAAATGGTGTATGTTGAAATGGTTCTTCAGTTCAGCAAATCTTAGTTTGCTGAGCTGAAGAAGTGTGTCACGAAATTGGACATATATATGTGTATTTATACATTCATATGTGTTTGATTGTCGACGACGAATTCGAATTCTAATAACTAGCTTTTTTTTCCTCTGGATTATTTTCTACCACTCAATTAATTCTAAAGACTTGACTGTGCTTTCAATCATGTTCACGACTCGAAAGGAGTTTCAGAAATGCGAACCAAATAGTCATAGTTTTGATGGGATTTGAATGCGACCAAAATGTACATACTTCTCATCGATAAATTTAGCAGTTCTTTCGAAATAGTAAATAATGTTTCATTAGACAATTAGAAACGTAAAATGGCTTTTTTATTTTATGCAAGGGTTTTCCGAAATCTAATAATTTCGTCGAAGGTGGTAATAACGGCTTTCAAAAGGTGAAAATTATTTGGATAAAGTATTGCTAAAGTAGCCTCACATCAAATTTTTTGGAAGTAAAAACTGTTATGGTCACAAAGAAATAAGTAGTTGAGGCTCATTTCAAGCAGGCTAACAAGGAAATTTAAAAGCAAATTGATGACGGTTCAGCAATACATAATTTTCTCATTTGCAAGGCACTTTTGTTGCGGTCTTTTATAAAGAATATAGATACTAAAAGTTTTAAACAATATGACTAGTGCATGTACATTGACTAACAAAACTTTTGATCTTCCATATTGCTACAATAACTTAAGGCTGACAAGCTAATGACCATCCTGATTTTTCATGCAAAGTCGTGATAACGATAATTTGTACTAATGTTGTCATTTTAACTTAACTCAAGCCGACAATGTTCACATTAAAGATAATCTTAAAACCCATTAACTTTCGCACAAAACTAAAAACTCCATGGAAAACGACAAAATCAACAACTGCCGTAGCACTTACAGTTAATAAACTTCACAAATGCGGAAAAACAAACATGTCTCAGATACTCAGTTATACCTGCTCGTACTACATACTCGCGATAACAAGGTCATCGCAACAGTTTAAAGACACTCATTACGAAAGTGCATGAGAAACATTGGAATATACAGATGAAGAAAGCAAATAAATTCGCACTAGGCAAACAGATGTCAGGCAGGAAAAGCTCAGGTTTATGACCTGCATAAACAAGTTAAATGGCGAGGCGACGAATGAAAAGACTTAAAAGATACACACTTATCTGCGTGGCGAATCTATTTGCTTCGCGACGAGTTGATTAAATAGCAAGTGAAAACGATAATTGAAAGCAATCTCAGGTGCAGATTTGCATGTAATAAGATGAGCTTTCGGGTCTACGACGGTTCCAAGTGACCGCAACTGATTCGAACAGAAACTGACTACAAAGAGCTCACTCAAATTAAACCACAAGCAATTATGAGTAATTTCGAAAACACTGTCAACTAAATAAAGAATGAAATTAATCTTTCATCAAGTGTGCTTGCGGTTTTGCGGTTAGCTTGCTCTCGGGATCCTCTTTGAGTATCTTTTGCCGGAATAGAAAGATGGTTGGAAAATGCAAATGGTGTTCCTCAGTGCACAGCACTCTTATTTGCATTACGTGAAAGACGGTTTCGAGTGCGAATCTGCATCGTAGCACACAAGAATGTGGAAAAGCCGTCAATCGCATACGGAAGACTAACGAGCAGTAGAAAAAGTGCAGTACTTATGCGGCGGTCTTATTGTTGCGACAATGATTAATGGCTCAGGCATACGCATAGTTAATCGTCGATTTATCAAGTGCGTTAACAACGCACCGCTATAAGGTCGACACGATATTTCCCCGGGGCCAATTCGCAAGGTATCGCTCGTGTGAACGAGGTGACAGAGGCAGGCTATGTCACTATGCTGGCGTCATCGTCTCCAGGGCATAACTCTTACTTTCGCTGTGGACTGACTTGAATTACGTTGGGCGTACGAGAGATGAATAGTAAAAACTTGGAAATTGTTTTATGGCAGGGAATGCAAAACTTTTTTGGCTGAAGTGAATAAGTAGATTCGCAAATTAAGCTGAGTTGCTTCTGGATGAACTTTTGAAGAAGAGGTGCTGCAAAGGCTAGAGAAAACTGCTTAAGCATTTAATAAATTTCCCGAAGGCAATGCGAATTTTCTAAAATGGAAGTAGAGGTGTTGCGTTGATGACTGGTAGATGTACACTGTTCGAAGTATGTACTGTTAGTAGGCAAGGTCTATGTTAACCAAAAATAAAATTTGCAATAAACTTCAATCTCAGAATTCATAGTTTTACTTGAGTCCGCTACTTGAGTTCTAAACAGATTTCGGGAAAACCGCACTTATGAACACATGGGCTCAATTGCTGAGTAAATTTGAAATTGGAAAAAAAACTCGTTCAACTTTGAAAGCTAACTGTACTGTGTGTTTCATGCTGATGGACAAAGGAGAAATTTCTATAAGCAAAAAACTATCCAAGAATACAGCTCTTTGATGTTGAATGCTAGGCCTAGGGCATTTTCAGGATCCCGAATTTTTATCGGGAGTCCCGAGATTGTTAAAATTTAACCCATTTTGGGAATTAGAAAACTTTCATAATTACGACATGAGCTGATCAAATGAACTAATATGCCGAATTGTGCATGCTAGCAGCAGTGTTGCTAGACCCTGACAGCAAAAAATCCCACAAATGTGGGAATAACAACTCATTTTTCCTATTGCGAGTTTAAAAAGTTTTGACAAAA
This sequence comes from Nemotelus nigrinus, assembly GCA_947369275.1. Taxonomy (NCBI): domain Eukaryota; kingdom Metazoa; phylum Arthropoda; class Insecta; order Diptera; family Stratiomyidae; genus Nemotelus; species Nemotelus nigrinus. The sequence continues at coordinate 184,226,053 of OX376372.1, read as the reverse complement.
CGCTTTAGTCCCATCTTAATGCATTTGGGATTTCCACAAAAAACATTGTCTATTTTGTTATGACGCCATTATTTTTTTACTTTTATCGATGTATTTAAAAAAAAACTCTTCCTCCCTTGTTCTCTTTCACTAGAATTATAATTTCGAAACAAAATCCCAAAAAGACGTCGGAAGGATGTACCTCAGCATGTTTCTTTTTCAAATATCTGCCTTTTGGGGGGAAAACCAATTATTGATCATAGACCTAGGTAGGATTATGTACCTAGGTAATTAAAAGGCGTGAAAACTACAAAAATGTAATCAGATAGCAGTTACGTCGTTTTTATCTTTAGTATATATTTCACGATCAGTCAGTCGTACTATTCGAAACGATCCGTCAGGCCTTATTTGCATCTGATCTGAGTTCTAGTGTTAACGCTATCGAGTTGTGTGTCAGTTGTGTAGAAAAAATGAGCAAGCAATTCAACGAGTATAAGATTCCCCGTGAGCTTAATAGAGTGACTGTGTGGACCCATTTTTTGAGATCCAACGATGCGACGGAGGCAAAATGCAAACACTGCAACAATATTATAAAAACCTCATCAGGATATATAAAAGGTATGCACGTTCATTTAAATACAAAGCACAATATTGTACTGGCCAAAAAAGATATTTCGTGTTTTGATAGTGGTAGTTCTTCGTATACACAAAGCGAAAAAATTGTGGAACCTGCAGGGAAAAAACAAAAAACGATGGAAGAATATTTTCAGGCAAAAGAAAGAACATCGCTTGAAATTATTCTTTCGAGAATGACGCCGAAGGATGGAATACGTTTCAGAGTTTTCTGCACATCCAAAGATGTGAAAATTATTTTCTCACTCGCTGGATTTTCGCTTCCGAATTCGCCTCAAACTATTCGATCTATAGTAATAAATAACAATAAAAAAATAAAAGACCAAATAGCGGCCGATTTAAAAGAATTAAAACGTCAAAAACAGAGATTTAGTTTGACATTTGACGAGTGGACATCCACAACATATAGAAGATTCATGAATTTGAATGTCCATGGCTGGAAAGATGGGAAATGCTTTTACTGGAATATGGGTTTAGTTCGAATTATTGGCTCACTACCAGCAACAATGAGTATATCATTACTTGAAGGTAGACTGAGGGACTTTAATTTACATTATCTAAAGATATAGTGTCAATTACTACCGATGGACCACATGTCATGAAAAAAGTTGGACGATTGATTGATGCGCATCACCAGCTATGCTAGCGCATGGTATTCAACTAGCGGTGCTTGATGTCCTATATTCTAGGAACACTGAAGAATGTTCCTCATCAAATCTCCTCGAAATTCAACATAAAGATACCACCGAGCCTGAAATCGATTCTGCTGAAGAGCAATATGATCTAGTTATGGAGCCTGTATTTAAAGAAAAAATTAATGTTTCGCCTCATTACAAATCTGTAATTGAAAAAGTTCGAACCGTGGTAAAACTGTTCAGGATATCTCCCGTAATAAATGATGAATCATTACAAAAATATGTAGTGGAGGAATTCGGAAAGGAAATTAATTTACTGTTAGATTGCAAAATTTGCTGGAGCAGTCTAGCAGCAATGATAGAACGATTCAGCACCTTAAGCCTGTGCGTATGTAAAACTTTGATAGACTTACGATCAAACATTTCATTTGCAGAAGAAAAATTACGTTTAATTCGTACAATTGCTGAGGCTTTGCAGCCAATAAAATTTGCAGTGGAAACATTAAGCAATCGTCAGGCAACTTTGCTTACTGCTGAAACTACGTTGCAGTTCACATTAAAAAAAGTTGATTCAGCAAGACACTTCCGTAAGCCAAAATTTAGCTGAAGCTCTGCGAGCTCGAATAAAAGAAAGAAAAACTTTGTTCACAGGAGCCTTGATTTATCTTCATAATTTACCGAAATTTAATGAGAAATTGTGTAACGATGATGACGCTTTCGAATTGCCAATGATGCCGGTAATCAAGGAGACAATTTTAAATTTGCTCAAACGACTTTGGACACCTAATTTCGATGATTCCATAACCACTGAAGAAGAAACGACGTCCTCTGATCTACGCCCAAATATTCTGGTGGCTGCAGCTATGTCAATGACAGAGGAATTGCAGCAGGAACTTAGGGCTGAAATGGAAATCCCTTCAACTTCTACGTTTATGTATTCTGCTACATATTTATCGTTGGAGACCGTAATACTAAAAGAAATATCTCTTTATGAAAATGGAGACGCTAAGGGCTCATTGTTACAATTGGCGTATGATTACATGCTAACAATCCCATCAACAAGTGTAGAGCCCGAAAGATCTTTTTCATCAGCTGGGTATGAGCAGTAAAATCAGATCTAGTTTAAATTTTGAAACTATTGACGCATTATGTTTATTAACAGCATACTTTCAAAACGAATCAACAGTTTGAAGCAATCGATATTATTAATTATCACTTGTTTCTTTGAAAAGCAATATTATTTTGTAATTGAAATGTAAGCAACTAAAAAGAATTATGTCTTTTTATTATATTATCGAAAAATCTGTTATGCTGATTGAATTTTAATTCGTTTGTAGCTAATATAATGTAACAATCATGAACAAATGAGAAATTATTAGATAAGAAGATTAGAAGAAACTAGATCCTAATATTGTATTAGAAGAAATTATATCATAAGATTAAATTCGAAGAAATTATAGATTGACGTTACTTCACAAATTAAACATTATAATGAAGTAAACTTTACTGGTTTTATATGTATATATGTTTGAAATAAAATTTGAATGGAGTACGAATAAGTTAACATATCTGTTTAATTTCACTTAAAATAGTTCTTTTTAAAATCCCAAAATCTCGGGATTATCTCGGGATCCCGAACAATTGAATCCCGAACTTTTGGGATCGCCATTTCAACCTCGGGATTAATACGCTAGCTAGGCCAGACAAAGTTGCCTATACGCACATCAATAATATGAGCATTTGATCATTGTTGCGACAAAGACCTCCCTGTCTACGAAACCGTCATAAAATGATACCATCCACATATTTGTGCGAGAACCCACCTGCATCATCCAGACTTCTCCAACCCTTCCGCACAATCGGCTAAAACAGTGTTCGGAACAAAACGATTTGCACTGTTTTGCGTTTGGTTTGCGGTGCCTCGGGCAATTTTATCCAATTAATTTATTCGACACGGAGACAATCGTATCTATTGACATTGTGCGTAAATTACAGAAAGACTTTTGCTGGTGCACCGCAATCGGCTTCGTCATAGTTCTCGTAGACACAAAGAAACACAATACGGAAATGCAAGCTCTGTGGAATTGTCGCAACAATGCTGTCGTCGACTGCAGTCCCGCAAACTTATTATCGAGAATAGACTCTGGTGGCATAGTATTTGCGCTCTAGAAAAGCTATAATTAGTTAATTAGCTTGGGTTTGCTGAAGTCTTGCAACCGAAAAACGCATTGCTTTGCTACGACAGAGTGGCAACGAAGAGTTCTTATCGAATGGCAAAGTGGAACGCTGTAATGATAAATTACAGTGAAATCGGAGTAAGAGAGTAGAAAACTATGAGTAGATTGTAGTTTCTTTGATATCTAATTGATGAAGGACCACGTTGTTAATGGCAAAGTTATGTGAAACCATCGATCACAAGTGAGATAGTTAAACTGGTAGAAAATATGGTGAAATGATTTCCGGTGCTGAAAGATATTAATTGAATTGAAACTATAATAATTGAAATTACAGGCTTCGTATCAAAAGATTTATAGTCTTTGAAACTGTTGCAAGTGTATGCAAGTCTGACAGTCAAATTAATAAGCTGTTGTGCTCCATAATGCTTCAATGCCATATTGGAAATAATCATTAGCGGATAGATTAATTTGGCACGTCAGGCTCTTAGAAATTAATTCAAATAAAATTTATTGTTGCAATTTATATCAAATCTAGAGAAAGGGGATGAGTTTATCCAAGAAATAAATAGATAAACTAAAAAATAGCTAAAAATAGATGAAAACTAAGCTCTGATAAGAGTTTTATGCATACGCTGATAACACTTTGTCAGTGGTACCAAAAATATGCATTATACTTATAGCTTCCGGTGCCGTCTTCAGATTTAAACGAAACTCATACAGTTGATGGACATCAGATAAACTTTTTTACCACGAAATACTATCATCAAATATTCAAATAATAATTATATGGTAATGAATGTAAATAGAAAATTGTTTGAATATCAAAAATTTTGAATATTTGCGAGCGGTAATCATTTAATTCTTTTTACTCTTTAACTTTAAGTTTTAACGCAGCCATCGGATCATATGCTTTGGATCAGAGCGTTGCCAGCACGAAGCATTATTTTCTTACTAACAAGTGCTACCATTAAATTATCATATGACAAATATGAACAATAAAAATAAAGGGACACGTTTAAATTTTCCAATTTTCCATATTTCGCGGATGGCAGCCCAATAAAACTTTCTATTCCTGTGAATTTCGATGTAATATCAAATTTCAATTTAGAATCAAAAACAACAACCAGGGTTCTAAAAGGCTGAGGGCAGAGAAACAACAGACAAGGAATAATAAAATACATGAGGAGCATTTTATATGAGAATGACATTTGATGACCCTTCAAGAAATTTAGTGGCAAGAAGAGAACAAGTAGAATCGATTCAGGTGACACTGCAGCGATGACTATGAAAATAGGAGAAAAACCAGGAGTGGAGACTAAATATGCAGAAACTTTTACTTTTATTTAGTAGTAAATTAAGGTTCATAGAGCTGTCAAATGCCTTTAAAATTCTATATAAATCATATAAAATTAGCGTTGAAAACAAAAGGCTGAGGCGGCGAAATTAGTGAGCACCATATGTGAAGCTTTTAGAGAAGGATAAACTCTATTGTTTGCAAGGTGTCTAAAGAGTTAGCTAATACCAAAGAGGAATGAAATAGGACGATAGATGGAAACGATTGATAGAGAGAATGAGAGGGGTTTCAATAAGATATTGGGAGCACCATCTGAACCGGAACTTTTGTAAAAATCTAAGGAAGTCATCAGACACCAGTAGACCAGTAGTAGACTTCCAAAGAATTTGTGGGACAAGGATAGGACAAGGACTCAGGAGATATCGAGGTGGTTACTGAATTTTTAAAAGTGAAAAAGGAAGCTTGTGGAGTTAAAAGGATTTCGCTTGATTGGAGCAAATTTAAGTCTCGATGTAGCGTGTAGCTTATACTCTTGCAGCTCCAGAACACGAACTACGGAATTCCTAAAAATCAGTGCATAGAGCCACCTTTTTAGTCTTTAACGATCCTCTTCTTTTTCTTTTAGAGCACCAGGGACTAAAAGAGGCATTATCGAGAAGTCAGCTCTATAAAAGCTGTAACCCTGAATAGAAAGACTTTTATTCCTTACTTGAAACTTAATATCAACATCAGTTACAAGTAAAAGGTGGTGATGAACAGATTGCACATGTAGAATAGGAGCCGGAGAAAGGAAGAGTGAATTTGAAGGAATGCTAGAAAGAACTAAATCAAGAATTTTGTTGTTAGTATTTCGAAAATAGCTTATTTATTTATTTTATACTATATATAGGGTCATCCATTTCGTGCTTGAGAAAGTAATACCCTGCATGCCAATGTCTGTCAAAGATACACGTCAATCACGTTGTCATTCCTTCAGTTGATTGTTTGCTATTTTAGAATCTGGATCGGTTAACAGTGGAACAACGATTTCAAATTATTAAATTTCGAAATAATAATTTTTCGAAAAAAAAAATTCTTCAGAGATGTGGCCCATTTCTCGTTTTGAAGATACGTTAATAAGCAGAACTGCAGAATGTGGGACTCGGAAAATGCACAAGTGATCGTAGAGAGGAGATTATATCCGCAAAATGTCACTGTGTGGTGCGCATTATGACCATCAGAACATAATGCATCACCGTCGATTTTGAGCGCTAAGGCCACATGTTTACCGATCATTTTTGAACGATCGAAGATTATGATCTTGACCATATGTGGATTTGCCTGTGTAACAAGTCACGTAACACAGGCAAAGCGAGCTCTTTTGCAAGAGAAATTACCAGGACGTGTAATTTCGCGACTGGCTGATATGAATTGGCCTGCAAGATTTAACACCTTTGGATTTCTTTTTTTTGGGGGGTACGCAAACGATCGTGTTTATGCGAGCAGCTCCCAAATTTTGAACGAACTGAAAGCGAATATTCATGAGCTCATGGCCGAAATATTGCCCAAAATGTCCCGGAAAGTCATTGAAAATTGCCTCAAAAGGATTGAGTCCTGTTAAAAATTCTGTGGAATACATTTGAACGATGTTGTATTTCACATATAATGGCAAAGATGAAATAAAAGTTACATCACTTTTTGAATATTTTGTGTTTTTTTTTTAAGTTTACTTTCTCAAGTATTGGATGAATATCCCTGTAAAAACCCATTTAAAAATCCAATTATAGATTCGATAAATAGAAATAAATATATATGTATATACATAACAATATCAAGGAAACTATGAAAATTCAAAAATTCGGAATGGTGCAGTGATACAAAACAGAATCAAAAGCAAAATTGACCAAAAAATGAAACAAACAATAGAATACTTTAGGAGATGTTCAGAGTATATGACAGAACATTATTTTTTAAAGCACGTTTAAATACAAATAACGTTCGAGGAAGATGACCAAGGTTAAAACTATTGTGCTGACGAGACGAACACAAAAGCGGAAAAAAGAAATACGAGTAGGTATCAGTACGGACAAATGGAACATAAAAGTTGAATAACGTTCTATTTGGACGGCCCGATTTTCGAACACAAAGATACATGCAGGGAGCAACTAATATACCGGAGCTAAAAAAATTGAAAAGGATGCAGTCGGTAAGGAACATACTGGGTGACTCAAGTGAAGTATTTGGAAGATGGAGAGGTGCATACTGTAATAACAATACGGAAAACTGAACTTATAGAAAAACGAGCGGGTGAATCAGTGTTGCACGGATTCAACTGCATCGGTCAGTATCTACATATAATGTGGACATAAAATTTGGCAACAGTATTCAAGGACACTACGAACCAAGGAAAAAACATATGTGAAAAAAAGGAAAAATAAACAAAAGGTTTAGAGTGTCTGATGATGAATCTTAAAAAATTAGAGGCCTTTTCAGTGATGTATAAAATATGCAGGTCAAACTACAACTTGGAGTCAAAAATCAAGCTTAAGCAGTTAAAACTAGTAACAGCATTGAGAGAGGAGTCAAAAACAGTTTAGCAGAAGAGCAAATGGGATGATTTGTAGATTAAAGACATTCGATTACATTTTGTAACATTCATAGTGAGGGAATTCGCATCGCACCAGTTAGCCAAATCGTACAAATCGATCTGCAATGTGGAACAGTAATTAGCGAATTCAATAATTCTGAAAATCTTAAAATTATCTACAAACAAATGGCAAAATGAGTAAGAAAGGGAATAAATAAAAGGAGCAATATAGGTCCAACAAATGATCCTTGCGGAGCTCCTGAGGTAAGAAAAAATGGTTTGGAAAAGCAAAATGCGACAGTAACAACACAAGAGCGATCAAAAACGTAGAAAAGGAATCAAGAAAACAGGGCACCGGAGAGACTAAACCCAACTAGCTTTGACAGAAGAATATAATGGTTCACAGAATGGAAAACTTTTGCAAAGTCTTTTTACAGGACATCTATTTGATTTTCTTGTTCGATTGCGGAAGTAACGGTGTTCGTAAGCAACAATAAGTTTGTTATCGTTGACTTACTTTTTATGAATCTATGCTGTTCACTGGCTAGCAAGGGCTGTTTGAAAGGGTACACTCTGTTGTAAACGATTTTTTTGAGGAGCTTACTAAAACAGGACCAAATGGATATGGTTAGGCAATTAGAGGTAGGAGAAATATCACCAGCTTCATAGGTAGGAAATATATTGGCGTATTTACAAAGGGATGGAAAGGTCCCAGTTGAGATGCTTGGATTAAAAATGATTGCCAGAGGAATACACAAGGAAGATGCAATTGATTTTGTGAAAAGATTCAGATTGCCGTCAGCATCGAAGCTAGTGCTTGAGTCAAGAAACAGTATTAATGATTCAATTTCCAAAAGGATTAATAAAAAAAATAAAGGGTACAGGCGTGTACGGGAAAAATGATTGATTTCGAAGAATTACTGTAGCCGGAGGCAAAAGAAGAGAAAATTTGAGCAAAGAGCACACTGCACTTGAGTTGAAGAGGCAGACGTATCACAAAGATACAAAACAGAAGAAATGCGAGAGGAAGTTTTAAGGGATTTGATATAGGACCAAGTAGACTTAGGATTACCGAATGTAATAGAAGTTTCGAAATGCTCAAGGTGAACATGCATCGCGTCATTGGCTGCCTTTGTTGGAGCTTATGCCAGCTTATTTGCGAGCAAGAACAAAATGAAAAGAAAGAAGAAGTCAAAGCAGAGAGGTGGTTGTAAGAGAGTAAACAGAAGTTACTGGAGCCCAATTCTACTGACTGTAAGTCGACCTACGTCATTTTGACGCCACTCTCTTAAAATATAGAAAACGGTTTTGGGAATTCTACCTGCCTATTTTATTTCAAATTTGCATCCATCTCTCCATACACACATTTCACCATATAATCCACACAACTATATTATCTCCACTTTAGACTTGAGACACATATGCAGTATCAAACGCATCATATGCAGTTTTTTACAGTACGCACTAGAAACGAAGTTTCACCTCTCAATGCAACCGTACGTTTTTTTTTAAGAAAAAAAAAAACGGCTGACCTTTGCCATTTAGAGGGAATATATACAAATAGAAGCAATAACAACTAGAATAATAATTCCATTTCGTTTAAAACTTTGTTATTTCTCCGCCTTTATGTTTACGTATAGACGATATCTTAACATTTAATATTAATTAAACTATATACATGAAATATATATGATATCAATGTTTATGAACGTATTTAAATTTTCTTTCTTCATATTCAAAATCACTGTTATAACCGATAATCGTGATCATTTCCCATCAGCTGTTGGTCGATACTACGTTTGATATGTGTGCTTCGGACCGATTCTTCCCAAAACTTCCATAAAATTGCAATTTTCTGATACAGCACATTTGTCTCTACCGTTAGACACTCCTTAGCTCTGAGCTTCAGGGTCAAGGTCAAGGTCTCTTCTATTGTATTTTGCCATAAATTAACCCCAAAGGGTTTTCCGAACAAGCTTTTTTCGCTCATATTTAAGTAGCTCAGCTGATAAGCAATCGGCCGTCAAATTCGAATTCGTTAAGGATATCAGGAAATATTAGATGTTGGTAATTTTCGACTGTGCTAATATTAGTTTCGGGAAAATAACACAATTGTTTCAACCAAAAAATAGTGCACAATGTACTTCAATTATAAGTCAGCGTAATTAATGTCTAAGTAAGTAAAACAGTATTATAACCGCATCATAATGTATGGGAAAATTGTCAATGTACGCAAGCGATTTCAAAAATTTCACCATATTTATATGCTGTCTATAACAAACGCGTAGCTAAGCAAGTAAAACAATTAAAAACATAGTTGTTGAACTAGCTGATACTGCAAACTATTTGCTCCGCAAAACATCACTTTAAGTTTCAAATAAAAACTCTTAAGCTAATATGCTCACATTCTTCAGTTAAAAAAACCGCATTTACAAAAACTATTTTCGCGATTCATGCTTTCAGGACCGTTAAAAATAAGTGACTGAATGTGGTCGAAGAAACAGAAAACTTTCAAATTGGTGGTAAAATCTTGTGGATATTTATTATAGAAAAATAGTAAAAGATTGACCTAAGACCATATTTAGGAATACTGCTTTAATAATTACAACATAATTAGTAAAGCTTTTTCATGATACTAATCCATAAAAAAACCAAAAAGATTTCTTTCGTATAAATCACGTTTTTCCTAAATATCTTCACCAAACTGCATGCAAGTCCCTGCAATATTAAATAAAGCCAGTGCTGATGTCCACAATCTCGCCCACTAAAGCTCAACTGAGCCTGTTGCCCTTTTAATCCGCGTCAACGACCGACAACTTTTCAGGAATTATTTGTTCCAGGAATCAGCATCCTAGTCATCACTACCTTCACTAAACCAGCCCCATTACAACTTTCGATGTTTTCATTTTTGTTACCTCCATCCACGAAATTTCGTATCTATAACGTTCAACGTAATTGCACTCATTAATTTTAATCTGACACAACCAACAGTGAAAACTGGAAGCTTCGCAACTTAACAAAAGCATCCGCTATAGTCTCCCTGTTTCCCAAAAGCCAGCTGAAATCGCCGGCAATAATCACGGCATGCTCCTTCATCGTTGTCTTTGCACTTAACTTCGGGTACTGGATATTGGTTGTTTGTTTGGAATAAAATTGTTACCGCTCACCAACTCACTTCCGATCCGTATCATCCTCGTTAACGTTATCGGTATTCTTGTTGTTTTTGTTGTCATCGTCGACAATAAGAAGCAATATCATTTTATTCATTTGGCTGTGTGCCATGCCCGCATATTAATCGCGCTAGCTCCTGGCATCTCAAATACCAGAGCAAGATTGTTGAAGGAACTTGTGAAAGACTCAAACTTGTCAGCAAGGAAACGGCGAAAATAGATAATTTTATAGTCCTACCAAATCTGTACGCACAATTAGATCATATTAGACGTTGTTCTTTTACTTGAAGCATCATGTCGTTGAACTTTTGAACATGAAGACAGTATCCTGGAGATATTTCGGGTAACAGTTGTCGTTGATTGAGAAACTTAACGAAAACTCAAGGAATGTTAAATTGTTTGGTATCTGAAAAGTTGTGGAAGGAGCAGTGCTTTGTATAGTTGCTAATTGGATAAAGAGCTCTGTTCAAAGAAAGTCAGCAAATAGCAGAAAGGTTTTCTGGAAAATCGCATTAAATTTGATAGTAGCATAATTAGTGTGAAATGCTATGACGATAGGAATTTGTATTATGTTTCGGTATAATGCGAGAAACCACGACAGAAAGCGGTTTCGAAAAGGAAGAGTAAATACAAGTTGAACTATTTGATGTAATAGTATTAATTTAATACTTTGATAATACTCACAAATCAGTTTTATACCTTATCAGTTATCAAACCTAAGTAAGTACCATCAACCGACTATCTTCATTTGAATTCATTTACATTAGTCCAATTTATTCATTCGAATCAAAACGTTAAAAGATTTAAGCTACTAATATCGCCACATTACCCAGTCTATTATCTCTGCCCCAGTCGAATTTCGATCCAATTAAAAGCACTTGAAAAGCCAGTCACCAGCCACTTATCTTCTTCCCTCATTCGCCATTTCGACCAATGCAATTACCATCATTGCTCCCGATTTCCACTGAAGACGATAGTCGTTACTATTTCATTAATAATAAATTACTTCCAATCGTCACGTCGAGCGTTCTGCGTCGTGACCAGAAAACAGAAAAAAAATTGTTTTGTCACCTCCACGCTACAGTGCAAAGTCCAGTCCAAGGCGATATATACAGGCGGTAGTTAAAGAAAAAATTTGAGCCCAAAGGACTCAAGATGAGATAAAAAAAACATGATGATAGTGTGCGCGAAATAAAATTGCTGTGAAAATATGTTGGCGCCAAATTAATGTTATTGGCAAGTGCGACACAAGAAAAGCATCGAGCTACGATGGTATGCCTTGTTGGTAGCAAGGGGCCAAGGTTGCGATAAAAGTGCACGAAAACCTGTTGCCATGGAGCTGGTCCAACATTAAATGCGAATGCAATTAATGCAACGACGACGACGGATGCTGGTGACCAGGAGAACTTGAAATCATGTGTCCCGCAAATTATGTCGAGAAGGTTTGCAGCAAGTGTGCTTAAGTGCTTTAATTGCCAAAATTGTCGGGATGCTGGTGAAGTTGAAAAAATAGCCAGGGCTTTTCGGAGTAGCAGGGCGAAAATTTATGGAATCATCCTGTGCATGCATTATTTTGAAAAAAGGGTTAACATATATTTTCCTGCCATGTGCTGAAAATTAATGTAAGCCGAGAGTTTTTAAATTAATTCTCATTTTTTCGATGCAATTATGGTTTCGGATTTCCGAAATAATTAATATAAACAACTCTTACCTTTTGAACAACGAGCGGCGTACCAAAATCCTTGCCACCTTGGAGACGAAAACCCCAAGGCTGAGCGTCGAAGCGACTGAGGCGTATTGTCGACAGTTGACCAGCCATGTCTGAAACGAAGAGCAAAACAAATAGCAATTAGAACCTTTCATTCATTCATTCATTCATTACAGTTTGTGCAGAATATAGAGTTGTTCTTTGAGACATAAAGCATTAGACATAAACACGTGCCCTTTATTCCTATATGCTACTACTGTCCTACCCGCAAATACTCACTAGTGAAACCCAAGAACGAAACAATCTTCGTCTTTTAATAGTTCGTTACCTAGATGCTTCAGGATCGTCTGAGCCGATAGCCAACTCGGCTCGTCTCATCCATATTGTGGTGAAATTAATTAAGTCGGAAACGAAGAGAATAATGCATCAGATGGTTCTGGTCAATTAGAAAACGTAATTGAATACATTGTTTGCTGTGAGATACATTCTGACCCTGGAGGATTCTGGTTGCTGAGCTTGGGCCAGCTACGGACTTAGTAGATCAGAAACAGCGCTCTAATGAGGTCGAAAACAACAATGGAACGATGACTGACACAAGGGATTTCAGTGAAATATGATTAGTTTGCGAAGATACAATGGCTTTTGCAAAGCACAACGAAAAGGAAATAAAGGTAGGTAATGAAGTGACTGTAATGGAATGGTAGATGTTGTGGTGTCGGTTATGGATTTGCGTCTGGTAAGGAAAAATTGTTTCATTGTTTAGATAAATCGATATTGGTATTCTTTCTTCACGTAAAGGATGTGAAGTGCTTCGTTAGACATTTCCGTAAAGCAGGATATTAAATAAATTATTACGTAGTAAAATACTATCATAAAAGTAATTACGAGCTCTGTTCAACAGCCAACCGACTTTTATTCAAAAAATCAATATTTATTTACCTACAAATTATTGAACATGGGTCCACTTCATAAAACACTCTTTTAGCTGCTAAACATTTCTATCAGCGGTTCTGCCATTGGTGAAAGCATCGATGGAACGACTCTTTTAGTTTGGCGCGCAGTTGACTCGTCACGTTCTGCTTTATGTTTTTTTTTGCTCCAAACTTTGGTCGTTGGGAAATAATTACCGCGTTGAGAAAGTTAGGGCGACTGTTATCAGTAAGTAAACGAAATTGTCATTCTTCAATTTTTTTAACAATTTTGACATAAACTTTGATGAGATCTTCTAGAGACCTTTGATGTGGTTGTGCTACTCATCTATCTGCATGGTGCCCATTGACTCATACCAAAACATTCACTAGTTCTCGCGAACCATTTCAACTTAAGCATCACCACACTTTAAGCGGAATTTAACTTGGTGACGTTTTTCTAATTTTCATTTTGTCCCAAGTAAACTTAAGATGGCTCCCACAAATTTGTGCTCACGTACCTAGGGCTCACTGTCAACTTATTGGTTTTGCAGTCGTCAAAAAATCAACCGTGCACACTAAGCATGGTTTCAATAGCACACTATGCTTCAACTCCGTAGCTTTGCCAATGCAAATTGTCAATGAAACTTTTGTTTCAAATATTGTTTAAAAGACCTCCTTTGCTAATTAGAAACTCTCTACAACCTCTCTAAGAAGATTTCTAGAAAACTTGAAGACTTTTTGCTTAAATTGAGGAAAAGAACTTCAAAAAGAACAGTTTTCCTTCCCAGAAGCAAGATAATTATTTATAACATCAAAGCAGTATGTTACCTCACTTGCAAACTTGAAGCACAGCAACAATGAGGAGGGCAATAACAGTGCCATACCTGTCAACAATTTGCTAATGCAGCGAATAATTGTCATCTCCAGGCAAAGTTTATCAAGTGTCAAGAAGGTACAAAAGTGCACACAGCAAGGCGAAGAGAATATGTGTTAACTGCGATGATGATCATCCGCTCAGCTACGAGGGATATTCAAAGAATCCCAAATACTTAAAGAAGATTTTAAATTTTCTTATTTTTGTTTTAAATATTAACATGACAATTGATCTATCTCACAAATGAAAAGTGAAAAGTGGTTTATTTCTATTTTGGAATTTATTTTTTGAATAATTGAATTACAGTGTAAGCGTCTTTGAATTCATCAGAGATTTTAAACTATTGTTGGCTTACAGCTGTTTGTCTCACAATGGAGGCATCCAGAGCATTACTTCTGGTGCAGAATACAAGTGAATGTCTGAAATTGACAAAGATAACATTCCAACTCTAATAGAGAGGAAATTGAAATCAAATGAAGTCATATCGAGATCATAAAAGAACAACGTTTCAATGTCAAAATTGAAGATTTTTTTGCTTGATTTTTTTTTTAACTAAAAGCAATACGTAGCTTGGTGAAACCGAAATGAGTATCAAACCAGGGACGGATTTCAGATAAAGTATATACAAATTTTAAATATTTTTGAATTTTAAAAACTTGAACTTTCGCCAATTGTGATCTTTCTTTTACTGGTTATGGACTTTTGAGGTACTTCGCTCACTTTTTCTTCTATTTTCTGGCTGAATAGAGCGTTGGGACTGAGCAGAGATTTTTTAGTTTGTTGAATCTTTGTCATTGCTCTTTAGCACTATTTCCGGGACCAAGAAAAATGAACCCTGTGTCATATGTTCGGGTGCATTTATCACCAGAGGGCTTTTTATTTTTGGTGGCTTTGAAAAATCCTTGATATTTTCCAGTTTAATTAGGAACCTTTTTTTGTTCATGGGTGATTTTTTTTAATTGTGATTTTGATTAGTTGAAATTATTGAGTGATTTAATTCCAATTGAAAGTTAAGAATAGTTTTTCCTTTGATTTTCCCATCTTCGCGGGTGTTCCACAGGGAGCAGTTCTAGGTTCCACGCTTTTCAATATATACACTGCTGACATTCTAGAAGATTCTATGTGCGAAATAACAACTTTTGCAGATGACACTTGCTTATTTGCTAGTGACTATCACCCCGATAAAATTAAGAGTATTCGCGAAAGTAAACTTGATAAACTTTATCAGTTCTGCTTTAGGTAGAAGATAAAAATTAACTCTGCGAAGACGAAAGCCATCTTCTTTACTAGAAAAATGAAAAGTAGTAGTCTCTCCAGCAGCCGTCTTAGCTTCTTGTGGCAGGATATTCCCTGAGACAAAGATATCAAGTATCTCGGTGTGACCCTTGAGAGCAAGCTCTCATTCGAAAATCATGTTAACGAAGTCTGCAACAAAATTTCCATGTCCATCAAAACCTTATACCCGCTAACAAATCGAAACTCTTTTCTCTCAAAGAACAATAAATTGCTCATTTATAGAGCTGGGATACAACCACTCATTTCATATGGCTGTCCTGTCTGGAGCTGTTGCGCCGCATCCCATATTAAAAAGCTTCAGATAATGCAGAACAAATGCTTGAAAATTATATTAAACAAGCCCTGGCACAAATACTCACTCCACCATATCGCCAACTTGCTTACAGTGAACTGATAAAAAGAACGCTCTTCAAAGCAAGATTTTATTCATAAACAACCCTCTTTTTGCTTTTGTCTCATCAAACATTTTTGCTTGATGCAAATTTAGGTCCTACGATCAGTTTTAAGTAGTAGATTTAAGCATATTCATATACAAAGTTTTTGTTTTCCTTGAGTGTTTTCTTTGTGAAATTACTCTATGAATTGTTACAAATTAAACACAACACAAGCTAGATTTTGATAAATGTAGTTTGTAAAGACACTAGTCTGTATTAGTTGAATTTTCAACTTATATTAATAAAAATAATTATAATAATAAAATATTTATTTATTTTATTCGGTTGAGTAATTTAATTCATTCACGCGCACAATTTTTGTTGGAAAATGCTCTTTTGCACGGGGCAACTCAACAGGACGTTTTAAAAAGTTGAGTTTAAGAGGACGAGGTCAGGAAAGTTGATTCATATACTGCCAAATTTTTATTGTTTCCCTTTCACGAATTTGGTGCCCTTTAACTCGATAATTAACCAGCATTAACAGTGCCCATGGATCAGAAAAATTTTAATTCAGAAGTTAAATATACAAAATATGCCGCGAGAACAATAGGATTAGATGATAGAATAATGGGAAATCTTATCAAAAAGAAGGACAAAATACAGCGTGATTTGTTAACGACGCTCTTTAAAAACAGCTATAAGCGCTACAATAATTTTCTCGTCCATTTTCAAAATAGTTCGGGAAGTTCTTTAACGCTTTGACATGAAGGCAGTTCCGATCAATAGGGCTAAAAAATTAGATGATAAATTATGTTACGTGAAGGACAAGAAAGATAAAAAGGAAAAATGTGGAATAAATCAAACTACTTGCTCAGAATGCGACAAAGTATACTTAGTCAAACAAAACGGTTAGTTAGACTAACGGAACATAAGCGGAAAGCAGCCTTAGCGAGGAAAAGGAACATAACGTTTGTACGATCAGCAGCATCCCTGGCTGCTGCTGATCGTACAAACTAATTCAGGCTTCCACTTAACTACCCGTAACATCAGCAGCAGCGAAACACATCCTGGAGGAAGAACACAACATTACATGGGAAAACGTGGAGGTGATCAAGGAGGGTTCAAGAGCCTGAACTTATGGAAAACCAAGATGAATAGACGACTCAATATCCAGGTTAATTTGAACATACATTTTATGGTTAGGAGCACAATGTAAAATATAATTAATTTTTATACTTAGTTGAAATGTACTTAAGTAAATAATAAGTAGCTGATTAGTAGGTAATTAGTAAAAATCAATAGTTTTAAAGTAAGCATTATGAGTAAGATACCTAAGTTACATTAAGGTTAGACCAATACACACTTAAGAAGAGGGCAGATTACGACGGCAGTTTGATAAGTCAGTGACTTTTTGAATTTCCCACGCAGTATTTTTAAAAGGAACATTGCTCCCGTCAAATGCTATCTATTAAAATACTACTGTAACATTTTGAGCAAGCTGGGTCATTTAGTTTGTGTTTGTCAGCCATTGAAAGCAGACAACTTCATGAATTTTAACGGAAGTGGAAAAAAGTGAAAACCATGTTCTGATTAAGCATTACTTTTTGCGGAAAAAACCGATACCAAAAAAAAGTTTCATAAATACTATGGAGACTCTGCACTATCAGTTTTAATGGTTAAGAAGTGGTTTGCTGAGTTTGGTTGTGGTCGTGACAGCACAAATGACACCGAATATTCAAGTCGCCCAAAAGTGACCATCATGCCAGAAATTGTCGATAAAATCCAAGGAATGATATTGCACGATCGGAGAATGGATGTGCGTGAGGAAGCTGAGACTGTAGACATCTCAACTGAGATCCAACTGGGCACATCATATTTCACATGAATATTTGGACATGAAAAAGCTATCCGCGCGATTGCTGCTGCAATTGCTCAGACTCGACCACAAGTGGAACCGTTTGACCACATCAAATGAGTATAAAATCAAGGAACAATCAAAACAGTGAATTTCTTTGGGTGAACGTGCACCAAAGCAGGCCAGGATGGGTGGGTCGACCAACAAGGTCATGGTCACAATACCTTGGAATTCACGCTGTATCGTTTATATTGATTACCTTGAAAAGAGTGAAACGATCCCGGCGAATATTATTCAGAGCTTTCGGACAAATTCGATATTGATTTAAAGTAGAAACGGTCACATTTGGTAAAGAAAAAAAGGTTCCACGAAGATAATGCACAGAAACACACGTGTGGAACCACCACGGCAAAAGTCCATAAATTAGGCTACGAACAGCTAACCCATCCAGCATATTCTTTAGATTTAGGCCTCTGCAACTATACCCTCTTTCCAAACCTGAAGATATAATTGGGGAAATGAATGAAGAAGTCATCACTGAAACAAACGCCTATTTCGAAGGCCTTGATGAAACCTATTATTTGAATGGAATAAAAAAAATTGCGAAAACGATGGACTAAATATATAGAGCTAAAAGGAGATTATTTGACAAATAGAACGCTTATTTGCAAAAAAAACTTTGATTCGAAAATTCACGGAATTATCGAACTACCCTCGTACTCTCAAAATATCGATATCTGTCAAGGAATTAAAATATATCTAGATTCTAAAGGAAAAAGTGATCTTTGAATAAAAATATATTTTGAGTCGTTTTCAATTTCATTTATCGAAATTTTGACTAGCTGGCGCGTGGTTTATTACAGTCACACACAGTGAACGAGCTATAATTTTTGATTCCTCCAAATCAAAGAATCTTTATGAAAATACTTCTTCTTTAAATACTGGCTACCCAAACGATTTTCATTGGAAAAGAAATAAAACATTTTTGAAAATTATTCTCTTACTTAGAACAACAAAGCAAAACCAAAACTGGCAGCATGGGAGAGTCAAGAGGCACTTTCATTGATAATGTTGGCGGCAATTTATTTCATCTTAAAAGTCTGCACAAGACTTTATCGGAGAAAAGTTTCTTGATATATTAGAGTAGAACGAAATGAAATCTTTAATCTTCAATATGTGCTAGCTTTTTCTTCCACATATAACAGTACATTATTCAAGGATAAGTACGCATTTTAGTTGGTTTTTATTTGATTGAAATGCAGGCACGGCACCTTTTCATTGCAAGTTGGCTGTCAGGGAGATTTATTTGATAGTTGCAAACACTTTTTGCATTCGTGCAGCAGTTTTATTCATCACAGTTTAATGGACGTTTCCGGACTTTGCTTTTGAGGAAGATTTACATTTCATTCTTGTTTCTTCATCGATACAAGCCTTCCGCGTAATTACGACTTATTCACTATGGAAGAAAATTGCTCTCTACTCGATGGCCACTTTGATCTAGACATTCTGCTTAAGTCTGACCAAAGACTATCAAGAAATATTTTTTTTTAAATATTTTGAGAACTTTTAATTTTTAATTAAGAGAATTTTTAATTTAAGCGGAAATTCGTGAAGTCAATAGCAGCACAAAATAACAATTTGGTTTACTAAAATAGGATATTTGACACAAAAAAGGGGGCAGTGGATGATTCTTGAGTTTAATTGCTGAGGTGTTATTTCAATATAGTATTCTAATCAATAGGGTTTGATGAAAAATATGCGCCAAGTGCGTATTAGCTCCCCGAAAAATTGTATAAACAGTAAGAATTTAGATAGACTTATTTAGCAATCTCTCTCTCTCTATTAATAAAAAAAGTTTTGGAAATTTGGTCGGATTATATTTTTATTTTTCTCTTATAGTAGACATATAATATATATATATATATATATATATATATATATATATATATATATATATATATATATATATATATATATATATATATATATATATATATGTATATATATATATATATATATATATATATATATATATATATATATATATATATATATATATATATATATATATATGTATATATATGTACTGCGACTGTGAACTTTTATTGATTTTCGCACGGCTTTAGTACATACGTCCAGTAAAATGTACAATTTAAAATCGTAAATGGTCTGGGGGTCGGTGAGCGAAGCGAGCAGGGGGTATCAATAAATAAAATTTAATCAGGCATTATAAAGTATCCCCCCCCCCCCCCTAGTATCAATAAATAAAATTTAATCAGGCATTATAAAGCACCGATGTATTTATTTATTTATTTATTGTCTAAATCAACAGATACAAATCCAATTAAAGATTAGACAAGGAATAAACTTATATATAAAAGAAAAAGAAAAGAAACTATAAATTAAAGCTAAACGAAGTATAATCAGCCAGTGAAATTTGATCACAATTCAACACAGATATGAGATCAAAAATTCAAAGAGTTACTTTATTTTATATGATGGCTAACATAACCCTTTTCCAATTTACTACTAGCTACTAGCAGGCAAAAGTTAAATCACTAATAGCGAGTGTTTCCAAAACTACCAATGACTGAATACTTCGAACATCCATGAAAAACAATAGTTTGTTCATTTCGACAAAAAACCAAGCCGGGTGAGAACCAAATATTTCGGTTTCATTGAAATCACACAAGTTCAAGAATGTGAACCTGAAGCTCAAACACGAGCTACCAGCAACAACAAAAAAACTAACTAACTAACAAAAACAATCAATAAGACTTCAAACACTTCACGGGCCCAAAATGATTGGTTTGATTGAAATGATTGTTTATACTGAGTCAGTGGTGTAGATGAAGCTATAGTACACTCAGCTGAGAGGGATGAATTAGTTAGTTTTCATTCAGGAGAATTGCTTTCAAAACATTGAAAATCCAAATCAGAATTGATATTTGAAATCTTTGTTAAATATATCAAGTGCATTCAGTACTATTCACGAATTGTTTTTCTATCTTTTCGAGTTTTGAATTGAAACAAACTCGAAACCAATCTTCGTCTACTCCACTGAAAGATTCAATCATTCATGCCTCATTAGTCTTCTTCATCGACAGCGTGAAAATGAAAGGTGTAGGCTAGCTTAACCTACTCGAGTCTGGTCTGGTCTAGCCTATTAGTCTGGCACCCTGAGAAATACTCGTTACTTATTATGTTCCTAGATACGCAGTCATCTAGTTAGCTACAACAGGCCCGCACGATCATCATCTTGAAGATTTATAATTTGCGTTCGATTGAAGGCCAAATACTCGAAATGTGTATGATCGATGGTTGGTTAAGACGAGACCCGCTTTAAATCACTCGTCGATTTTGGATTGCAGGAATTTTGACACCACCGGTCCCAAAAAGTCCAACAAAATACAACTAAATGAAAACGAACCGAACTACAACAAGTTAATACTGATATACATTTACACTAGTTGTGGTGTCTGATTGCGGAATTTCATTTCGCTTAGAGACGTGCACGGAGGATTCAGACTTTCGTTGAAGCTCCGGTATTTGACGATGTAAAAAAGTGACTGCTAAACAAAAATTACTGAGTTGTTTCAGATGTAAGCCAATTTGCAAGACAAAGTGCTAGATGAGTTTGAATTTGATTGCTGATGCCAGACAGGGTATCAGTGTGACTACATATTATCTACTCGCATTTGGATGGATGAAGCTTAATTTAGGTGTTGGTAAGTGTAAGATTTTAGACCGGATTCGAAACAATAGTTGATAATAAACTGAGAATCAGTGTAATTTTATTTTCTCAGCTGCGAATTTCACAAAGCTATGCGTGATTCGTTGAAGCACAATCAATTTTTTAAGTCAATGTTTTGCGCAAATTGCTTAGAAAATTGTAAGCATAGTTTGCTTTAGTCTCAATATTTACTGAAATAGAAGTAACCTTGAATAAAAAAATAGTCCGAAGGCCATAAAAATTGCCTTCATTTTTCAATTATTTGTTTGTGGACATTTTTTCGAAAACATATACATGTCTAACTAACAAAACATGGAATGATTGATTATTAATCGCAGAGGAAGTGCAATAAAGAAATACATTACATGACTACTTTAGGAGTATTCGCCGATTATTACCTCTTCCTAAACAAAATTAAACACACGATTGAAACACTGATCGGAACCGCTATATACATGGCAAACGGATTATAATATCAATAACAATCCCAAACAATTTTGGAGCTATGTGAATTCATTTAGAAAGGATTTTTCAATACATGCTACTACAAGCGACTTTCACAGTTCCGATAGCACCGAGATCGCTGATATGTTTACCATTCTAGTCAAACTACTAATTTTGATCCACTATGCACATAAAGTCCTGTTAACTTGTCTGATTTTTGTACTGATGACCCAAGATATCCCGCTGGAGGAAGAAAACGACGCAGATATTGAAACCATGTGGACAATTTTATAAAAGAAGGAATCAAAACAGTAGCAGAAAAGACGTTAGGACATAAACGCCAAAACCCTCGAAATGACTGGTTTAATGATGAGTGTCAAGATGGTATTACAAAGAGAAATGAGGCTTCCAAAGAGTTTATCCAAAGACCAACACGGACTAAAACCGAAAACTATAACATCCTCCGGCGACCGGCAAAAAAAAAAAAATTACCAACGACAAGATCCAGAAACTGAACGAAAACATGACCTATAACGATCTACGAGCTGCGTATTCCTCAATCAAACAGTTACGCGAGGGATGCAAACCACGAACGAGCCTTTGTAAGGATGAAAGTGGTTCCATCATCAGTAACTCGGTCGAGATTAAAGAAAGATGGGCACGGTATTTTAAACAGCTGCTTAATCCCGCGCCGACGACAAATTCAGCAGATCCAAATATCCCAGAAGCAGAGCAGGACATTGACATCTCTTCGCCAACATTTGAAGAAGTTCAGGCAGCCATACGTAACCTTCAAATAAATAAAGCTCCTGAAATAGATAGAATAACACCCGAATTACTCAGAAATGGTGAAACTTTTCTTTGCAATATTCTCCACCAATTAATACTCAAAATTTGGGCAACAGAACAGTTACCAAATGATTGGCGAAAAAGTATTATATGCCCCATTTACAAAAAGGAGACAAATTACGTTGCGAAAACTACACAGGCATCGCTTTATTATGCTCGTCCTATAAAGTGTTGTCCAAAATTATTGAACGCAAAATGAAGCCCTTCTATGATAACATCATAGGAGAATATCAAGGTGGCTTCAGGTCCGGACGATCTATGATAGATCAAATATTCTCAATCAAACGCGTGCTTGAAAAATGCTAGGAGTATAATATCGACGTGCACCAGATCTTCATAGATTTCAAGCAAGCCTATGATAGTGTAGATAGAAATATACTTTACCGAATCATGCTCGACTTGGGAATTCCAACATAACTCGTTCGCGACAATGATGAACGCCAAATCTCAGGTCAAAGTCAACAGTGACCTAACCAACAGCTTCCACACTAACTCAAGCTTAAAGCAAGGAGATGTACTTGCCCCGATGCTATTCAACCTTGCTCTGGAATACGTCATCAGAAGAATACCAGCTGATACAACAGGCACACTACTGTTCAAGTCCACGCAAATAGTAACATTGGCCAATGACATCAACGTTATGGCACGGACCATACCAGAAACAAAGGAAATTTTCCTAAGTTTGGAGTCAGAAGCTAAGAAAATAAATCTACGGGTCAATAAATAAATCTACGGAAGATAAAACCAAACTAATGACCCCAACAAGAAAAATGACGCCAATCAGACAAAACTTGACCTTAGGAGACTACAACATCGAGAATGTAGATAACTTCATCTACTTAGGAGTCCACCTTGATAATTCAGGCAGTGAAAAGGACGAAATTTTACGGCGAATAAATGCAGCAAACAAGGCGTACTATTCCATACTCCCCATAATCAAGTCTACGAACGTGCAAAAACACTCATACAAAACACTCATTAAACCTGTGCTTCTCTATCGAAGCGAAGCCTGGACTTTGACTACGACTCCGAAAAGGATCTGTACGTATTCGAGCGCAAAGTGCTACGACGAATTTTTGGCCCCATACAAGAAGAGACAGAGTGGAGAATACGATACAACAATGAATTGTACTACATATATGGCGACCCACCTGTATCCCCTTGCATTAAATTACGAAAATTACAATGGACCGGTCACGTCGAGAGTGGAGGCCAATAGACTACCTAAAAGCGTCCAGTTGGTAGGCCGAGGAAACGTTGGGAAGACACGATAGACGCAGACAGCAGGTCAATACTGGGGCTCAATAATTGGAGAACCAGGTCGCAGGATCGAGACGATTGGAGGCGGACGTTACTGGAGGCCTTGGCCCGATTTGGGCTGTCGCGCCATCGATGATGATAGATGTTCTATTCAAATATCATTGTTAGACGTTTTCTGATTTTTCTAATTTTAAAAAACCAATTTTCTTCGAAAAGTAGTCAAAATGGCATTTGTACTAACCAATTACAACATCATATTCGTTTCAAAAATGAATTCTCATAAAGCATGATTCTAATGATGTGGTGCCTGTAGTGTATATGCGTTGCTATTGATGCTCTGGAAGCAAAATAATATGAAGTGAAATGCTCGCTAAAAAACAATAGCGAAGCAAAAAATCCTAGTATTTGAGCAAACGCCTCTTCGATGTAAGGAAACCTTTATAAGCTGCTTTGTGCAAAGATAAAAACAGGACATTCCTGAAATATGATTCCAAAATACGAGATATGTTTTCTGCAGCCAGGGAATACAGTGGCACCGCCTTCTTTTACAGAATATGAATTGATTAGTACAGGGTGGTTGAAGACTTTTCAATACTTTTGGCGTTTACTTTCTCTAATAGACATGCATAAAGCTGTTTAAATACTTCGAAAAACTTATCGACAAAATGCTTTGGGAAAATCAAGCAAGAGTTTAAGTAAATTGGCCCCTTTCAAAAGTGGCTAACTGCCACTGGAAAATTAGCGTTGTTTGGATCGCCCCTCGGCCTCAAGAGTAGTCAGATATCTCAAAACTATTGACGAGTTGACTTAACTTTTGCGAGGTCGGTAGCCCTGTTCTCTAAGGCGCCAGTCCGAGGCAATGCTCGACTGCCTGCGGGCACGAATCCCGCTGTATACTCATGGTTGTATTTGTTCGTCTTGCGTTGTATAAAGAATCGCCGACTAAGCATAATACCATAAATAGTCACATAACAGCTTTAGAAGTGACGGGATATAAGACTGGCGCAAATGTGGCAATTAAGTGCTTAGAATAATATAATTTGAATCGGTTTCTCTTATCTGTGTCTTCTCGTGTATGGCATAGCTAAGCATGCGCTTCAATGGGTAATTTTGAGCCTTTGCATTCTCATAGAAAAAAACTGAAGGTTTCAACATGAAAGAAGGGGAAAAAGACAAGGAAGGAAAAAGCGATCGCAAATTAATACCTTGAATGAGAACATACTATCGTTGGATAGAAGTTGCAGTTTCTAAAATTTGTAATAACTAATAGCCCGTCCAGACTACAGCTACTTAAGTATCCGGATACATAAGTATTGTCCACACTGCAGCGACACTTTTCATTGATTTTCATGGCAAGGGTAAAATGTATCTGCAGATGTCGCTCCAGTGTGGACAATACTTATGTATCCGGATACTTAAGTAGCTGTAGTCTGGACGGGCTATAACGTAAACAAAAATTAATATTCTCCCGCTACATGTGGTCACATCAGACAGGTATGCGCTTAGAACTGATGTCTGGTGAGAAAAAAAAGTGCATACTTTCGAAACCACTTATGTAGTTAAACATTTCCAATTTTTAATCAACTCACACAATGAAAAAAAATATTTTCATAATAACAATGAATGTAGATCATCAACCTCATATTCATTCACACAAGGAACAATTCATAATGCCAATGAAATTATTCATCATAATATTCCAGAAGATTAAGAACAATTCATTAATGCTTTGAATCAACTTTCATCAAAAAATCTAGCTTGTACAAATGCACAAATACATGCACACAGTTTCATTATTAGTGCAAGTAATGTACACCTTCATGATGCTGATGAACGCATTCATTAAAACAATGAGCCTTATTTGTTACTACAAAGCATATATTTTGAGAAACTTCATTGAAGAGAATGTTCTTAATGTCAATGGGCACGTATATTAAACGAAAGATTGAGTTCATCATATTTATGTATATTCACTGAAATCGCGAATTCTTGACACACAAGCTGACAAGACGCAATCGCAGCAAGTCATTAACAAGTGCAGTTGAAAAAATAGTGTTATATGCTAGTTGTTGGTGAGCGTGTTTTTGTGGTTTTACGAGTATAATCGAAGCGTTCATTTACTGTATACAAATAGTATATACATATTTAATTCATGTTTCATGCTGAAAGTGTTTTTAAAATAGTGAAGAAAAGTTGGGCTAAATTCGACTACATGCCCCCATAGCCGTTAGACCGTTTTACCGATTGTGTTTTTTTTGTGTTTTTATTTTAAGTAAAGGGGAATATTATGATATTATAACATAATTATATTTTCTGTGTATCTCCTAAATTCACTGATTTTTCAGATGGTTCGCAGTAAATTGGATTTCGTTACTCCCAGCTGCTTGTCATTGGCATTCGAAACTTAGGAATGCAGCAACAAAGCTCAAACCGTTGATTATATCCTCAATAATTGATAATACATATCATGACCGCTCTAGCCTCAATCAGTTTCGTAACTAACAGCTATTCCGAAACATACTACAATACGAACCAAATTCCGAAAACCTTGACAAAGGCATTTGACGTGCTTTTAAACC
The DNA here is from genome assembly GCA_947369275.1 of Nemotelus nigrinus. Lineage (NCBI taxonomy): Eukaryota > Metazoa > Arthropoda > Insecta > Diptera > Stratiomyidae > Nemotelus > Nemotelus nigrinus. The sequence goes on along the minus strand of OX376372.1, from coordinate 184,199,716 downwards.
GCTCTTGGTACTAACAATGCTTCTACTAGCCTCGCCACATATGTATATGGTACCAAATTTGCATGCGACATATTTGTCCACTCTAATTGAAATGTGAGCTGTCATTTCATTTCGATTCGAATAAAACGGAAACCGCTTACATTTCAATTCACATACTTTACATATTGTTTGTAGTTAATTGACAAGCGTTAACTAGTCTCAATTTTCACAGAACACATGTCCCACATGTAAGTCAACGGGATTAAGCAATCACATCCAGACCTTATAGCCTTACATAACCCCATCGATTTTCCCTGAGATCATTGCCAATATCGCAGCATAACATAATCGTATCGATTTCAATTACACATCGGCACTATGTGAAAAAGCTCTGCGATCTGTAAATAATATCATTAATCAGATTAGTAATAATTAAAAACGAAATGACCGGGACTAAAGTCAATTATGATAATCTGGCGTCGTTTCGCCATTGCATCCCTACCAAGCGTATTGGCAGCGGACCGTTGCCTATTTAATAGCTTCCCAAATATTAAATAAAATTATGTATATCAGAACCGGAGCGCTTCGTCCCATTTAATCCTTTGATGCTGTGCTCGAGCCGGGGGTTTATGCATGAATATTATTTGTGCAAGTTTTCCGATCCGTTTGCGACGCAGACTACAGACTCGGATGTATCTTTTTCAGAGCACAAGCTGAACATACAACATTTCCATATATTTTCCGGATAATTATGATGAGCACGATGATGATGTTGATGAGGAGGAGGCAGTGATTGTCGTGGACTCGTGGTGGTAGTGATGATGACGACGATGATCCCGTCGCTCCAGTGCTGATTATAATGATGCTAATGGTGAGCATTCATTTCAATTACTGCAAATGCAATGATTGCATCGCTAGCCAAGGAAGCAGGCGGGCAGCTAATGAGCCAGTGCAGCGACTTAATCCAATTCAATTTTAATGAAATACAATGTGGTGTCGGCCTAAAGCGGGCCGGGGGGCTGAAATTCTTTAATCTCGCTGCGGATGTGATTATGTCCGTGTTTAATGTGAAATGAATGTTGTGGAAGGGATCGTTAATGGCTCGAGATTTGTTTGGAGTATCTGGCAAGGACTGATTAGTTTAATTTGTATGGCGGTAATTATTATTAGTACGATACATATTATTGAACTGAAATGGAATTGGATTATGCATTTGTCGATGCCGTCGAGTATTGACATTTAATCGGATTTTGGAATAATTTATAATTTAAATTTTTTTTCGATGGATGTTTTGCAGTAGCAAAATAATTAGCAGTGGAGAATATCGAAAGAGAATACCGAAAATTATGATCATTAATGAATTCCGATCAAAAAGCTATGCATTATAAAAACTGGTTAAAAAAAAAATAAGCTTAAGAGTCGATAAATGAGCGGAGAATGTTTTGCTGCTAAAAACAGAAATGGTACAAAGTTCATCAAAAGATGTTCACAAACATTTACACTCTTTTTGACTTTTAGCACTGTGACCGTAATCAAATAAATATTGTTATATATATACATATGTACATGAATATGTTTTTTTTTTCTCGAATAAAATTAGATCACTTTTTATAGATGCGTTATGCAACAAACATCTGAGCAAGTTCGACGTGCATATGCAATATCACAATTTCAGATCAAATGCGCACTTTAGCAACAATCGAAAGCTACCAGATGCTCTGCACAAACAAACAGCTGAGTTTGCATTCACTAGATCCAAATGCACGCATACTCATATCATGCATTCGAGTTTGTTTCGAATGATGAATGTATTCCGACAAAGTGACTTAGAATTGAAATTGCATTTAGCAATGGTAAATTGCAGCCCAGGTGTTTATCAGTTTGACGTTCGCAATCGCATTGAGAATTTTTTTGTAGTTAAAATTTTGACTCAGCTTTTCGATCGACAGATAACAATGAATGCTGTACCTTGTAATAAACTTGGAATGATCAATATTACTATTACATGTGGACTAATATTCATATGGAGAAATTGTAGTTTGGAATCTTCTATCCATTCTGTCTACAATACCTGGGCTATTCTAGTAAAAAAAAATTACCGATCTGCCAAATAAATCCAAGAGAAGATTTTTCAATGAAATTATGTTTACTGTAAAATGATAAATACAATGTGGGAAGGTTAGGTTAGGTCAGAGATTTTCCTACACCCCCCTTACACCCCCCTAATACCCCCCTGGAAAAAGCATACACCCCCCCTAACACGGAAAATTTAAATACAAAGAGGGACCTTTGTGTCCTTTGTTGCAAAGGGACACTCCTCCTAAAATTCTGAACACACCCCCCAAGAAAAATTCCTGAGAAAGCCCCTGGGTTAGGTTGAAGTGGCTGCCGATCTACAGAGTCCTGACGACCAGCACACATAGGCACAAGAGAGGCCCGTTGTGATGCCACAATAAATAGTGACTCTTTCCTACTCACTGAAATCAGGAAACCATCTGCTTCCTTTTACAGACCGGACTATCCCCATTAAATTGACCAGGGACAGTGCGGTAAGGTTTGAGAAGAAGGGTGCACCAAGTGCCGTCAATCTTCTCCTTGCCAAAGCCGGGCACTGGCACATGAGATGGAAGACGGATTCCTCCTCGTTCTCCGAGCCACGACTCCGACAAAAATCGTTAAACTCTACGCCCAATCGTTGCACAGGCCGCCCTCTGAGTCAGTGGCCCGTAAGAACGCCCACAGTGCAACGCAGAGCGCTTCAAGTTAAGCCTAAAAGCTGACTGGTGCGATACACATCCATCGATATCCAGGACTGCCTTGTTATCGCACAGGCTGATTCATCTGCCCAGGACTTCATAGCATCGTCAAAATATTTTTGCCTTATGGCCAATTTTACCGATGTCATCGGCATACCTATTGAGAAGGAGCAAGCCTTGCAAACCTATCGGCCTCGCAGTTGCCTTGAAAACCCCTATACTCTAATCAATTGAACAACTGAATGTATTGATATCTACCTAAGAGATGCACGGCATTCAGCAACAATCATGGACACGGTACAAGGGCAAGCAAAGGATTTAATAGCCGCTTGACTATCTGTGAAAATACCAATATTAACCCCGAATACTCGATTGCACAGAAACCAGTCGATTGTCTGATAAATAGCCACAGCCTCCGCCTAAAAAATATTACAGTGGTCTGGTAAACGGAGGGACAGCTTGACGTTCAGCGCTTCTGAGTATACACCACTCCCGACTCTATTGTTTAGCTTTGAGCCGTTAGTCTATACATGGATAAGCTCACTTTTGAGGGTGACACCATCACACCATCCATCCCTATCAGGAATGCAAGTTGTGAACTCCAAATCCTGTAGTCATTGCGGAGCGATGTAATCAACATCCGCTGGTGCGGGTACTCTCTCGGCCAAACTCCTAGCATGACCGAACTCTGTTCTATTCCATACTGAAATACAACTCAGTCTCACAGCAGCAAGATTAGCTTGTCAATTTAGCAGCACAAAAAGAGCCTTAGTAGGAGTGGAGCGGAGCGCTCCAGTTACCAGTAGTGCAGCCATCATCCCCACGTTTTCAAGCTGCCATTTGCAGGTAGCTTTAAGAGCAGCCTACCACCAGAACGCCACCCTAAGCAAAAGAATTGACTCAATCACAGCAGTATAAAGCCAATCAACAGTATGAGGCTGCAGTCCCTAACTCGCCCCTATGGCGCGTTTACAGCAGTAAAGTGAAAAAAAGCCTTCCGAGCTCTTTCTGCTACATTTTAGGTCCATAGTAACTTCGACTCAAGGATCAGCCTTAAGTACTTGACCTTCTGGCTTAAGTTAATGGAGACCCCATTGAATTTGGGTAACTCAAAACAAGGAACTTTGAACTTCCTTGTAAACAGCACTAGCTCCATTTTCCTAGGATTCACATTCAAGCCGCACTCACGACTCCAACGTGAAAGTATGTCAAGAAAGTTATTAAGCCTCTCCGATAGCGTAGAGAAATACTTTCCTGACACTGCTGCAGCTATGTCGTCCACATAAGCAACAACTTTGCAGTCGGCACTGTACAGCCTCATTAGGAGAGTATTCACCGTGGTGTTCCACAGCAGGGGAGAGAGGACTCCGCCCTGAGGTGTGCACGTACTGACTCCTCGTCTTACGCTGGCATTTCCCAGGGAAGCGATTATCACTCTACTTTTAAGAAAGCTGCACAATAAAAGCAATCAACCGCTCATCCAAATGTAGCACCAAGAGGGCCTCAACAATTGCGTCTGACATTACGTTGTTGAAGGTCAAAGATCGTGAAATTCAGTTTTTCTTAAATATCTCAATAACTATTGATTTTGCTTGAATTTGATTGGATTTTTTTAAGCACAAGAATCTGCGCATAAGCTTTATACACAAAAGTTGCGTGAGACATATAGTTCTTGAAACATGAGTCTGATAAAACTTCGATGAAATACACATAATCCGCTATCGTCTATGCATAGTGATGTAAAAAGTCGAAGTTTTTTCAGACTTATATCTCGAAAAATATGTGTCATACGTAAATTTTGTGTTCAAATCATATTTGCAGATTTTTTCGCTTAACAAATTCAATTCAATTGAAAATTACACATTAAATCAATAGAGGTATTAAAAAAGCTGATTTAATAATTTTTATTGTGCGAACGACTTCGTAATAAGCTTTTCACATTATGCTTGCCATCTTACAATAAACAGAATTCCGCTGAAAATTCTTAACTTGGCTTTATTTGGCAGAGCACATCTAACGTGGCGCTTACGAACCTAATCATCAAGTTCAAATAGAATGAGCTAATTTTTCAAGTACTTTAGATTGAGATACATTTTGTTGTCACGTCCATCAGAGCTGACAAAATTTTTTGGAATGAAATTGAATAAAAATTCGTGTTTACCATAATTTTGTTCTCATAATAAATAGCGGCGTTTTCTCTGCTTTCCATTTACTATAATGTTGGAGGATTCTCATGTATTTCTCTTTCCATATGTTTTTATGCACAATTAAAAACGAAAAATATTTATTTTATTAATTATTTGTGATTTTAATATGCATTTTATTGTAAGTTTTGATAATGAAAATAAAGAAAAATATAAATATTCATAATTGAAATCGATTTTAGATGTATATGTAGTATTAATTTTACGGAGAGATGTCACTAGTGGCGTTAATCGCGTTATAAAAAGCGCAAGTAGTATAGTTTGTTTGTTTTGTTTACAATAATTACTTTCTTATTTAAGGGAGTTGCTGCAACACAAAGGATTGACTAAACTTTTAATTGCTTCAAAAGTAAAGTGCTTCGTCATAGCCTTTAGCAAAAGTGAATTATTTGATCTATTTTCAGGCACATTTTGCTGATTGTTTTTAATTTTTAACTGTCACTCTTGATTTCAGATTCCATGCAAGGATTATGGTTTTTGTTTATTGTCGACATGAAATTATGATAGTGAAATAAATAAGATAAAACAAATGAGAGATTCAATTTACAATAATATCATTTTTTGATAAGATAATTTGGTTCACGCAATATGCCTTTTAGTCTGGGAATAGACAGTAAGTTTTACGGTTAAGGATCTAAGCATCATTTATGACTTGAAGACTCTTTCTTTAGTTAATTTGAATATTTCATTTGTTCCCATAATAAACAACGAGCTTTAATTTTTAAAACCTACATACTTTTACAGATGAAAATTACTACAAAATGACGGAGCCCAGCAAATAAAAGTGCGATACATACCAATGGAGCGAAAATTTCATTAAATGAAGCACGTCAAGAAGCAAAAAGTAGTATAAAGGGTGTGATCGCATTGTCTGATAGTACAGTCCAAACACTGACTTCTAAACTTCTATTGTGTGGGGTCTCTCGTTCAAATCCAGATTTGGAAGCGGGACTTCGCACCAAGCTGTAACTTCACCTAACACTGAATAAATACTTGAATTAAGGCAACGTAGCACCTCCAAATTTTTAAAAAATCGATTTTTGTTTTTTGATTGAATATGCTAGAATGAAGGTTTTAAAACATGATTTTAATAATATAAAATTGAAATTCTAAAACAAAAATATTTTATGAGTATATATAGCGAAGCGCCCCAAGATCATTGATTCTATGATTTTCGTTCACTTCGCTATATCGCTACATCGAATTAAGCCAAAGTGTAGACAAAGATAAATGAGTCATCTCCTTTAAAAGAAGCAAAAAATAAGCTAGCCTTGGCAAAAAAATAAAAAAAAAAATAAAAAAATGTTAAAGATGTTTCTAAAAAAAAGTGTAGAATTTCCAAAAAAAGGTCCGAAAAAAGTTCACCTGGCACTAAAATTAATGAAAAATTTAGCCACGTATTATGGCCTAACTATAAGACGAAATCCTGATTCAGTTGAAAATATGCGCAAGGAAATTTGGGCAGCATATTACCACAAAATTTCAACTGATGAGAACCCTCAACACTGTTATTGTCCTGTTGGAGAAACGGCTTGGTGTAACTGGCGCAACGCGGAGGCAGCGGGTGATAATGCATTAAACAATTTCAAGCATCCTCCACCTTAATATGATGAGGTAAAAGAAATTTTAAAGCCTATTTATGATTACTTATCATCAGAAGATTTATTAAAGCGTTGCTTGGGCAATTTTGCGCAGAATAATAACAAAAGCTATAATTCTTGTGTTTGGAATTTGGCCCCCAAACATACTTTTTGTGGGAAAAACGTACTAAATATGGCTGCAAATATTTCTGTATGTACATTTAATGAAGGAATTATGGCTTTCTTGAAAATAGTGCAAGTCATGGGAATTGCAATTTGCCAATGTGCGCTGGAACATGCAGAGCATAGAGATGCTGGAAGAATTAACCAGGCGGAAAAACACTCAACTGAGGCATCTAAAGAGGCCAGAACTGCTCGAAGGGAGCAAAAATCTTTAGAAGAGGAGGAGTATGAGCAAGAAGAAGGTGTATTGTATGGTCCAAGCATCGCAGATTAATTTTCGATAAGATTTATTGCAAAAAATATTGAATTTCAACTTTAAACGCGATTTTCTCGAAACAACGTTTTTCAGGTTGGCGTGCATGATTAAGAAAAATATTATCCAATCGTTTTGAAATTTTAAGACGTTAATCTGCACATGTTAATGCTCAGAATGAACTACGGATGAAAAAATCGGCATTAAACTTTTTTAGTTATAGCCGATTTTTGGGGAAAAAAAACCTCGATTTTCGAAAAAACGCCGCCATTTTGTTATTTTTCAACCAAATTTTTGTTTTTTAGTTCATTCTAAGGCCGCTTTGATGCTGGTCAAAACCCCGTTTTTGTTTTTTTTTCAGACTTTCCTGAGGGCAGTTATCATGCACACCAGGTTTTTTTGGTGTATTTTCCAAAAAATTGTAACAGGCGACAGGGGGCCACAAAACATTTTGAACAATTTTGCTTATGTAGTCTAAGACATATAAAGTATGTGTAAAAAGTTTCATTAAGATATGTCTTTTTATTCAATTAAAAACAAGCCTTTTAAAATAACATATGTTTTTCAATTTGAAGGTGCTATGTCGCCTTAAATCAGGAGTTAAGTGAGTTGTGGGGCTAATTACTAATCACAAGCTCTCTATCAGTTTCAAACTCTGATTTGACAAAGTTTGTCATGGGATTCCTTTACTTACTATTCATTCTTTATACAATGTCTAATATCTTCTTACAGACTTAAGTTTTGTAAATTATTTGAATAACTAATGCATCAAATTTTCAATCTTACGTATTTTAAGGCTTCTGGGTCTTCAAATTTACTCACCTGCAAAATAAAATTTAAAGTAAGTCTGACTGTATGATTTATTTTTACTAAATATATTTTTCACCACAAAATACTTAATAAATATGAACCTAACGTTTTTGCACTTAAAGCAACACCGCATCAAATCAACAGAATAATTATATGATCTCATCGAAAATCCACATTCAAATCGAATCACTAATTATTTAACTAATTGCAACTCAATAATCCAATCACCATCATTCCAACAGTTACACCTAATCAAATTATCCCCAAAGCTAATTTAGTTGATCAGCCAAACACTCTCAATCATTCTTACGAGCTGTCACTGAGCATCATCTAATTCCTCTAATAGGAACCAATTAAAGCAACAACCCAGTCGAACTGCTCACTGATCCTACATCCAATTCAACGCCAATACCATACACCACAGAATATACAGAATCAATCCAACTCTATTGACTATCCCCGTTCGAGTATACTTATCCTGTCCGCTCGCTGCCAGCCATAAAACCATCACTACTAAAACGTCCTTCCTGGCCTAATGCTCTGTTTGGGTAATTTATTTGAAACTGTTCTATAAATTTTTTGGCCCCGATACGACTGGACACTCGACATAACGAATAAATGGCAAAACCACTGCCAATATGCACGAGGACGAGTATCTGAGGTCCAACTTGTTTGCTAGCGTGCAACGAAAAATAGTAATGCAATCGAAAGTGTTCCGGTGGAGTTAAGTTTTATGGATTGTTGAGGAGTGAGCTATGGAACCTAGACTAGTCCACAGAGAGTAGTAAAATGTTATGTTTCTTTTATGGCAGTTCGTGTATATCAGCTTGCAATAGCTAAGTATTCTTTGGTCTTTGTTTTGCGAAGATAGTTTTATGGCCGTTGTGAAATAATTTATTTTAGCTGGAAGTCGAAATTCGGTATGGTTGCGTGTAGTGTGGTGGTTGTTGGTTTGATTGCTTCCTATGCTTTTAGTCACTGATAACTAAATTATTTTATTTGCTGTTTTTCATCCAAGCCTGTTTATATCGAACATTATAACAGTAAATAGCTTCGTTCATTGTTAAGTTTATATGAATTCATAGAAATTCTACATCACAGATAGCATTGATTCAAATCAGTCATATGATAGATTCAATTTATTTGAATCATAATTATATTGCTAGCCACGATGTCGAGGTAGATAGATATCGAAGTGATAATTAGTAGCATCTATAGTCATTATTACGGCAAAACTATCTATCTTCAATCAATGGCTACAATCAAATCCTCCATCAGATAAGCTTTGATATCTAATTACAATAGGGACTCGGTCACCCGTCGTATTACCTTAAAAACTTATCTTTGAAAGCAGGTTTATTTTGTCTTATTAAAAACGACCAACACTTCCAATTAATGAATCGAGCCACCCAAACACCTATAAATCATTTACGGCGAATAGAAAACATACGACAGAGTCTCTAATCGCAATTTGTGTGGATTATCCTCACTTCACACCTCAACCGAATTTATTCCATCGCTAGAGCTTGCAGCACCTGTAAAGTTCACATGGCAAAACACGATCTATTCAATAGATAATCGCTAAGTGGAAGTACCTGGGTGCTTATTTACGGCCCTACCGCCGAGAACTTTTCCATAAAAATAACATTTAATAGTTTCCTGGTGAAAATAATCGATCGACCTGGGTAATGGTGGTAGTATTGAAAACATGCGCTGTTCCATTGCTAGTAAAGCCAGCCAGTGAGTATATCAAGAATCTGTTATGTCACCAAATAGAAACACAAACTGGCGGAGACGTGGCTGGTGTTATCTAGATTCCGAACTACTTGTACTGACGATCGATTGGCGGCCACATTAGATGGAAATGGAAATTATATCTGGTTAGAAGCTGTCCGATAATAAATTGCTGACAAACATTTCGAATCGGACATTTATCAAATTGTTTGTTTTGGTAATACCGTAAGGGTATTGAACGATCGGATAAGATATGATATTTTAAAGAAAAAGTTAGGTACACATACATTGTATGCATCATACATATGTTATATAATACATGTTTTGATTATGTAGAGGGTTTTGCATTATTATCGAATATCTTATTAAGGAGAATTAATGCGCTTCGGTGACGCATTATAATAGTTATGAAAAAAAAACTTTCCACAATTTCTTGAGCTTAAATCCACTAACTTTCAAAATAAATTTGATCCGTTTGAATTTTACAGATTTCTTCCTTCACCTGGTTTGAGAAATAATCATTTTCTAGAAGTTTAGAATCGATGGGACTCTCTAGGGTCTAATGTTGGTTGTTCAGACTCAATTAGTTACAATACAGTGACGATTGTTTTTGTCATTTTTCGGTAGAGACTTCGCTAGATTGACTTCTGGCGCCATATACATAGTCGATTTGGGGATTGTGATAAAATATAGCGCCACACGCCATAATACATGGTGAAAAGTACATAGGAGCAGGCGCTATGCTGATAGCCCTCCACGCCATGGACTATAGTCCTCCACGCCATGCACGCCATGCAGATGGCGTGGAGAGCTATAGTATATGGCGTGGAGGGCTATTACCTCTTCTGGGAATTATATTGTCCCATAGTGATACATCTTGTAGCTCAAACTGGTGATTGGTCAAATGCATTAAAAATCAACTTTGCTTTCTCTTTTTTTCTTGCTTTTTGACATGTTGGTCATGTATTTATCACTAAAAAAAACCTAATTCGTTTGCTGAAATGTTCCTAACAAACTCCTATTTGCAATAATTAGTACAAACATCACCTTACCTCCTTTAGTTTTTCAGACAAGAAATTATCTAAAAGAACCCAGTTCGTAACCTCTAAAACTGATTAGCCTGAAAGTATGCAAATGCTGTAACTCTTCTTTACCTAAACCTATGACAAACTATTTTACTCGTTATATTCAAGAGGACTCTATCTGCTTAGAAACTTGCAAATGTTTTTGTGACATTTTTGGTTATTTAACAACAGTCATTAGGTATTTCGACTCGAACCATCTAATCAATTACATCCAGTATAGTTTCCGATCTGGCCATTGCGCTGAAAACTTGAAAATGCTGATCACAGAGCAATGGAATAGTTGTCTGCCCAACTTTGGTGCAGCCAAAGTCATTGCTCTGGACATTTGATAAGCTTTTGGAAGAGTCTAGTATTCAATCGTCTTAGCTTCATTATATTCATCCTCCTAGATTCATTATATTCATTGAAGGCTTTTTCTAGCCATTTGACAAGAGTTGTAACGTGTTTTTTTTAAATTCATAATGAAATATATTTAATCCTTTCGCGACAGCAGGTGTTTTAGTGAATTTCTGAATGCCCCTAGTGACATAAGGACTAAAGGTAAATAAGTATGAAACATAAAAACTGATCATGTTTTCAGCTAATTATGATGATTGCAAATTTTAAACCCCTCACAGGCGCTAAGTGCCGAAAAGTAGACAATTTTCTTTGTCTACTTGTTTTTTTAAATTTCAAGCGGTGATAACATAGTCATCAGATCATTACGAAATTTACAGGACACATTGATGATCATAAGAAACACGCTTCTTCGATGAGTGTGGAGTAGGTAGTACTGTAGAGTCTTTACTGGTTAGAATTTTTCAAACCATAAACTCTACTAAATTTTTTGTTTGAACAACACGTTTTATTCTTTATTTTTCAATTGTGTACATACAAGCTTAGATATTAAATGATTTAGACTAAGGTCTTTACAAACTATAATTAATAAGTTAGCATAAGCTAAGAATTTATTATCTAGTACTTATAGTAAATAAAATACACGGCGTACATAATATCTTGATTACGAGTATTTGTCCACCTAATAGCCGCTTCAACCCTCCGAGAACACAGGGGGTCAAATTGACCCCAGAGACCTTTTTGAGCGCTTAGGCCTGCGGGAAAAGGGGAGTGCTATAGGCTCCTAAGTATATTTCTGTGTCTTGACTATTAGTTTACACCGTTCGCTTCCAGTCCCAAATGGTCAGTCGTCGTTGAGAAGCCTTTGAAGCAGATCAAGGGGTCAAATAGACCCCATCTGTACTCGACGTCAATTTTGAGGTAAAAATTCAAGTTTTTTTACTTTATAAATCGACAAATTAATTTAAAAAAGCCAAAAATTAAGTTTGCAAGTGTTTTTATTTTTTATTTTTAGCAATATGGCGTAAAATCTGCGTTCTAGTGTACGCATAATTTGTTAGCCGAAGACAATGATAACAATTTTAGCGACAGTGATTCATCCGAAGATGACCATGTCTCGGAGCAATCAGAATCTGATTATTCAGAAGCTTATACCTTTTTTGCAACCCTTTATATATGGCTAGTTTTTATTCTACTATGTCTGGAGAGTATCCATATACATTTTAAGCTCAAAAAGGTAAAAACTGACAAAGTTATGATTTTTTTTATATGTGCAAATTTTAAAATCCTCACAATCGCCACCGTAAATATGCAAAATAAATACCTTTTTTTAAGGGTCACTATAGGGTTAAATGATTTGGTCATATCTTGAGACTATCCACCTAAATTTTTAGCCCAAAATATTGAAAATTAAAAAAGTTACGATTTTTTTTTTGTAAAAAAGCTGATTTGCGACAAAACTGTTTTTCCCCGATTTTTTTAGGTATGTTTAGGACATTTAGGGCACTTCTAATGTATGAGAACTACGAACTGTCTCAAAGAATACTTACAAATTTTTTCAAATGAAAATCTTCAGTGGCGGTGATTCTATAGACGTTCAAAAGTGGTTGGGGTCAATTTGACCCCAATTGTTCTCGATGATCGAAAAAATGGGTGTGTTCTTGGAGGGTTAATATTTGTTGCCTATTATCTTCGGCCCATTGTCGTCTGTGTCACTTTGACATTGGACCCAACATTTATTTGTAATCCACGCTTTCCAAACTCTGTCTTGCACTGTTAGTAAGTGTGCTGTTTAAAGCATACAAGCGCAGGTAGTCAATTTGTGCGTACAATGAATTTAATGAAACTTAATTGATTTTCAGTAATTTCGCCAAAACAATAGTTTATTTCAGCTAACTATAACAGTTTATATATGTACTTTCAAAAACATGGATCTTCCATTACATTGCAACTTAGCTTAAAATAGAGTCCAACTTGACACATATTTCCCTTGAGCTCGACTCAATACCAAAATCAATACCCTTATTCTAACCATAAATCTTCTACCAAATAAAAAATCTACTTATTCTCGCAACACTGCTCACCAGCACCATAACCATACGTTGTATTTAACAAATCAAGCAACACAAGCACCGAATCGAATGCTGTCAACTCTACTTGATGTGATTAATTTCATCGAAAGGCTTACAAAGGTTTCTTTTTTGAATTTCATCCGGCCAATAACCTTCCCCGAGTACTTGATTCGATCTTGGCGGTTTTGGTGTTTGCGGTGTTGACTTTGAATTGGGTCCATTTAAGCGCGTACACATAAGAGAGTTTATCAAACACTTGGAATATCCCGCAACACTCGTCTGAAGTTGAAAAGTCGAAAAACTGTAAAGTACCCACAATCAGATGAAATTAAGATTTCTTTTAACAGCAAAACTGTTTACCGTTCAGTAGTTTATGCGCTGCATGAAGCGTATTGAACTTCGAAGTACCAGAAATAAAACAAAAAAATTTAGTATTGAAATTATCGAAAAATTTCGAAACTGTCAAATATATCAAATCGAATTGAAAGTGGCAAAAATGAAAAACCAAAATATATTTAATTTGTTTAGTTGTTCTCAGCATGACTCTCATAATTTCGATTAATTTTGATTAGCAGTGAATATGAATATTTTTTGGGTTTATTGAAAAAGTTTAAAGCAGCTTTCTTTCGAAGTTGAAAACAATTCATGCGAGTACATATTTGCGTAGGTTTCCAATCGAGCTGTGGATCAGCCAACTAGTCAATCATCGAAATCAGTCATGTTGAAAGCATCAGCTCAAAAACGAAAATCTGCACGCTCAGGCAGCGCAATTTCGATGAAGAGAAATTGTTTACTCAGCGATGACAGCATCATGCGAATACAAACCACAACAGCATACTTTTTGGTGGATTTTTTTTTCTAGTTTTTCTGGAGCCCGGTCTAGATCCACAATTATTTATTTACCTGCCGTGGACGCAATTCTTATTTTTAGATGTGTGCGCAATTCAAAAGTGCGGCAGTTATCGCATATGTTCAATTAAATAGCGAGCAGACACCAGGTAGTCTGAGCTCGAAACGAAGCATAGAATTCGCAAGTATAGAGTTTGAATGGAATAGTGTCGAGGAGCAGCTATAGGTGGAGAACGTTGGAGCTATTCATTCGTTTTGTATGATTGCAATTTCGCTAAATGAGCTACGAGTGTACGAGTACATGAGCTTTCTATCTCGTTTGATAAGTATTTTGATTAGTAAGACAGGAAGTCATTTCGAGCTTCTGTACAATTTTCGAGTGACTTTGATTTGACTGAGAGTTTCGCGATTAATGATGAGAGTGCGTTTGACTAAAGTATGACGCAAGATAGTTATTTTTAAAGTGGAGAACAATTTTCAGTTTGAAAACACGATGAGAAAATGGAATGGTTCTTGGGGTTGGATGTAATGAGGATGTAAAAGATAATATATTTTTGGTTAATTTTAGTGGGTACTATCTGAATCTTACTTTCTTTCTATTACAAAAAAAAATTGTAGCTGTTTGAACCTGCAAAATAATTACTGAACTTAATAAGAAACACACTAAAATATTAATTAAAGATCTTTCAATTCTTTTTCCGGGTGTTTGAAAGATGATCGGCTAAGAAAATTGGCCGATATCTGCATTTTGAGATCATTATTGGCACTTGTAAGACATATGTATGTGTGCAGATTCAATATTCCAATCAAAATATAACTTTTTATTCATTTTAATCCCTTAACACTAGCTAAATTGTTAGTGTTTGTTGGTTATATATCTCGTTGTAACATATAATTTGGTTCCCTAGCTCAATTATAAACCCCTCCATGTGGAGTTAATTACATGGTATTAATCTAGTACCTTATGTCGTTATTCATATTCTTGACACGAACACGAATGGATCTAATAAAAATATTCAAAAATTTAATACGACGCATGGTAAGACATTCGGATATGCAGATATGATGAGCCTTTTGGAAATGAAATGTTGATACGTTTTGTTTGTATCACCAAATGAAAACGTTTGTTTCTATTCGTTTTTAAACGATCCATGGCAAAAACATAAAATTTACGTCGGTGACCCGACAAATTTTGACCCATCACGCATATTCTCCGGTTTATGGAACAGAGTTACGCTGCATTTCATAATTATATCTTACTTATAACTAGTGATATGCTGGAAATAAAGAGGCAGAAAGGAAACTGAAAAGAGGTATGACTGTTTCATTATTGATCTTCATATCCTAAAAACTAATTCAGCTAAAGGCTGAAGCTTCAGTCAACCATATTTCTTCAAAAAAAAAGTGAAGCGCAAGTTTCGGCTTTTTTGGAAGCTAACCTCAACTTTAATATAGAAGCTCATTTTTATAAAAATTGTTGAAGCTAGAAATTTCAAATTCGGATTGCAGGTCTTGTACATATTAGAAATGGCAAAAAAGGGCGTGGCTACTGTATTAAAATGAAAGAAATTGTTACATACTTCAAATTTGATCTTTAACTCTTTTGTAAAATCTGATTTAGCTTATGTTCAAACATTTGTGAAAATTCAGCTGGGAATGGAGGGGAAAAAAATGCGATAATGCGAGTTCCAGAAAAAACAAAAGCGAAAATCGTGTGCTGGATCCAGACTCCTGTCAAGTCATAAATAATAGGTGATTACAAAAATTTGGATGATACATTTGGCTGTTTTATGAGCGTGACTTTTTCACTTGCCTTAAGTTGTGGGCGCTCGAAATTTTGAGGGTTGTGGGTTTACGTGTGAAACACTAAAAGCTGTTTATAGAAAATATTTGGAAATATTTTTGCATAAGACTATAAACGTACTGCAGATGATTATTTAAGAGAAATAAAGTTGCAGAGAATTGAAAATTAATATGTCACTTTTTTGGTTGCAAAGTTGCTGCAAAGTTTTAAATGTTTAGCTTCTCTCTGTTTCTATCTCTCTCTCTCTCTCTTTGGAGCTCCAAGTCAACAAAAAGTTGCTCCCTGTCTAGTCTTGTCTAGCTGCAGTGACCGTTCTGATTACGGTCTAAAACTACAACCCCACAATGATTGTACGAGAGGGCAAGGCTAGTAAATCCGTGAGCCACTTGCGTCGTGCAGTACGTTAATTTTTTCAATCGCAGAAATAAAGACAGTAAATTGGGAGATACTGGTTTATCAGAATAAGAGTTTGATGTGCCTTATCATAGAAGAAACTGAAAATGATTACATATAAATGTTACCGAAAGTAGAATGCACCTCCGTGTGGTCTTTCGGTAAGACTCTCGGATTGGCACTTATCCTACCCTAGCCTTGCGACTAACTGCGGTCGTTGACGTAACTCGCATTTCCCGCCAAATTAGTTGAACTCATTTTAAAGCTAGCGTAAACCAGAGAAATAAAGCAAAAGTATCTTAATGGGTATCATACACTATTGCAAGTGGTGCAACATATATTCGAACATATAGTTCTTCATTTCCGAGATAATTACTTTTGCTGCTTCTAACGTAAAAAAACCCTAGTGAATCAGAACCGCTAGAAACACTGATGTTCGAAAAACAGTAGAGGATTTGTGCAAATTTTGAATGTGTATTCTACCACTAGCTACTTAAGGACAACCTTAGTAATAATATACCCTAAGCCAGTTTAATTTCGATGACTTCATCGAAGGTTACAGCGATAGAAAGGTCTTTGGGGCTGCCATCCAAAAAATTCCCAGACCTTAAAAAATTTAAACATTGGTAGGGTTTCCAGCGGTTGGACCAAATGTGACCTGACCTATAGCGCGGACTAAGTGAATTTAGTTCTAAGGTGTTCACATTGACCTGACCTAAAATTCGGTCAGGTCGAACTTAGTCCTCGTTTGTACGTGACAGCTGTCATTTAGTTCAATTTTAGTTCATACACTGTAATTATCTTTTCATATGTTTCTCAAACGTGATCATTTAAATGATTTTGAGTTAAATGAGAGGGTTGCGAGTTTAAATTCGACGAACATATATTATTAATAGTCGCGCAAAAATCAAGGCTTAGGTCGGGCGTGTTTACAGCGATATAGTCCACGACCTATTTTAGGCCAGACCTTTTGAAATCGTGTACTGACCTATTGCTTGGGTCGGAAACTGAGTGTTTACAGCAGGTGGACTAAATTATCTAGGTGGTATTTGGTGTATAGTTCGCGGACTAAACGTCAGATGTAAACGCTATCATTGTTTACTTATTTCCATTGCAAATGTTTCTGTAAACATTTATTGGTACGAAAATAGCAAAAACGCCTCGTGCTGTCAACCCTTTGCTAGCACCGAAGCCAAAAGTATGTCACATTTACCCCACGCTCAAGTTAACCTACTCTGCGAATTTAGTATTGATTTGATGACTGTATTGGAAGTTATAGGGATACAAAGAAATTTAGGGCTACCACCCGTAAAAGTTTTCAAATTTTCTAGATCGTAATATTGGTTGTTTATTTTCACTAAAAGATCACTATGATTTGAAAAGTTTATGATAAAATCGCTTATTAAAGATAGGCAAAAAACATACAAAAGCAACCATAGCTAGCAACCCTATGATTTTTTTTCCAACTAAATTTCTGCTGAGTATTGTCCACAACAAGTACAGTTTGCCATATGAATTTCGTTATGGTTTCATGAATGCAGTTGAAGCTATATGACAAAGAAATTTATTTTCCTGAGCGAATTTTCAAAATTTAAAACACTAAAATTATCATAGCTGGCAGCTTCAACCGAATTTTTCAACCAAATTTTTCAGCTACTGTGTGAATTTCGTCAAAATCTGGTGACTGAATCAGAATTTATAGGGTAAAAGCAGTTATTTTTCCTAGTAATTTTTCAAGATGGTACCAACGGCAAAGAATTGCCCGCATTTCAAAATCGTTTCTATCAGACCTGGTCCTACTTAAGACCAATACATTCTGTGATTTTCAACTGTATCTGATAATTGGGTCGTAAGTTCCCGTGAACAGAATTTTTTGATGCTAAAAATATAGGCTAATTGGGGGAAGTGTTACCAGTCGTGTCCATTCTAAAAATTTTGTCTAAAAAGCGACAATTTTTCAGAAGAGTCGATGATTTGAAGGTTTTCATTCACAGCGCCTGCCCTAGCTACAGGGTTGTCAACACACTCATCAAAAGCAACATGAATTTACAACTTAATAGTACCAATATGTTCTGAAGGCACCTAGCGCACAAATGGAGTTAAACAATTTCAAAACATTATCCGATTCACATTTAAAACACGTTCAAAATTCATTTTCCTTACTCAGATTTTGCAAAAATTATTTGTGAACAGAATAATAGGTATCTTTAAAATATCACTAAAATGGCCGCCGGCGCCAAAGGGCTAAAAATAAATAACATTTGGTGAAACCTGGACCTATTTTGCATATACATCAATGTATCCTGAAAATTTCAGCTAAATCGAATGGTGCGTTTCCGAGAAATAATCGCTGACTTTTTTTGATGATATATATAGATATATATATATATATATAT
Organism: Nemotelus nigrinus; assembly: GCA_947369275.1. Taxonomy (NCBI): domain Eukaryota; kingdom Metazoa; phylum Arthropoda; class Insecta; order Diptera; family Stratiomyidae; genus Nemotelus; species Nemotelus nigrinus. The sequence goes on along the minus strand of OX376372.1, from coordinate 184,181,282 downwards.
ATATATATATATATATATATATATATATATATATATATATATATATATATATATATATATATATATATATATATATATATATATATATATTTGCCGCCTCCGGTGTACCTAAGAGTAAGAACTAAAGAAGGGAATACTAAAACTGATTAAAATATTTTCCAAATTTTTTGAGTTAATCAAAGCCAGTTCACGATACATATTATGGCTTTGGCAGAGAAAACAAGATGTATTTCAGTGATGAAACTTAAATGTTCAATAAAATTTTTAGTGTTTTTTGAATTGTTGTAATATTGTTGCCAATAATTTTGCGAACAAATCTCCATAATAATCATGTCATTAACTGGCTTTACATTTTAGAAATAAACATCTCGAATCCAATATTTCTTTTCTCTCTCGTAAAAGCTGTCGTACTTTACATGTACTCGAATTCCCAAGAAAATTTTCTCATTTATGTACATACATCGTTTACGAGACCAACACTAAATCTTCTGAAAGGTCATTTTCGATTTAAATCACATCGAAAATTTGCGACATTCAAATCATTGCGGTTGACATTGAATATAATGAATGTTAATAATAGTCACGCTAATCGAATTTTCGAGCATTTTCACGATCACTGCATTTCTCACGTATTCATACTTTAAAATCTTAATTTTTCACGTTATTTTCCTGTGTGTCAAATGTTTCGAATATTTATTTGATTGCATACAATGGGAAATGAGGAATGAAAAGCATGCGTTGGACGAGCGGGGAGCACGTTGATGTGATTTCATGCTTACTATGTGGGTGGTAACTACTTCGCCTAGTAATTTTGATTTCATGACATTTTTATTAATTATGGAAATGATTTTAAAAAAAGCATTTAACAGTCAGCAGCTCAAGGTTTTTTTTGGTCATTTTAACGTAATTCGGGTTGTTTTAAAAAAAATAGTTGCATGATATCATTTCACCAAAGAATTCATTAAAATAAGATTTATTGTCATCATCAACATACGCCATTGAATTTGCCTGATCAAATCATATTTTAAAAAAGATAAAGATAACGTCAAACGGGAATCTATAGTGAACAATCCAGGGTTATCTACCATCGGATTTTAATTCAGTTTTTCATGGTTGAATAAAAAATTTCGGAGAACCACTATTTGATACGAAAAAATAAACAAATTGCATTTTGAACCACAACAATACAACGGCACCAATCCGACCTTCCGTCCCAGTTCAATATTTCAACTCGAATCCCGTCAATTTCAATTAATACACTTCAACTAGCATGAAAACGATGCGTCGAGTCAAGTTGATGATGTGTGATTGCATTAGACCGAATACGATTCAATTTCAGCAAATGAATTCGACTCAGTGCATTAGACTCGTACGTATGTACGTATCTTTGCTGCATGTTCTCGATAAAATGTAAAATAGGCTGTTCTTATTGTTCTTGAACTGAATACTTAAGCGTAAACTACCCGTGACCAAAATTCCCTCAGCTCGGCGTGCATGTCTGGCCTGACGGGCTTCGACCACGAACTAGCAGCGGCAGAAGAGCCATCAGACGGAGGCAAAAAAAAAATCGAAAATAATGGCATTATTACGAACAGTGTAGCAATGGCAACATCAAGTATCTTATCTGCCAACTAGTTAACTTCTGTAACAATGTAAGATTCTTAAGTTCGTTCAAGTACGTGGTGCGAATTGAATGGGATTTGCTGAAGTTCCTTCGCAGAAATTATTTCGAATTGCAATGAACTTGCGTGTCTCTGCGATTCCTGCACCGAATGGAGGTAATGAGAATGGGTTAGGGTTTCAGGATGGCACGAGAAAAAAAAACGGTTAACAAGTCTGGGTTTGTACTGTAACCGGTGTTAATTATTTTCGAGACTGATGAATGAAGAAAACCGATGACCTCGAAGAATGCCACAAATGAACGAAATTCATCTTGAAGTACGGGAAAGAATTAGAAAACGAGAAAGAAACTGCTAGGTGTACTCGAGACTCAGGCAATGACTTTGGAATTTGTTTCCGGTGGCCGATGTAATTAGACTGATTATAAATGGGCTAGTTAGTTATTCGCGCGAGCAAGGTTAAATTTAAATTACCAGAGAAAATAATACTGCAAAGGAGAAAAAGAAACATTTGGCATTAAAAAGGATTGCAATTTATTTTTCTATAATATTGGGTATCAGTGAAGCTCTTTTACAACTTTCTAGCAGTACATTACGCAAATATTTTAACAGTGTATCTAAAAAAATTTTGAGTATCCAAATTTATTGTTAATATTTAAAGATAGCTATTTTTTGTCCATTTTCTGACCAATCTTTCAACATTTTTCACACCCGCGCATGAAAGACGAGAATTTCTTTCTTTTCAAATGTTCAAAGTATTAATAAATAGTTCTTGACATAGTCCAAAAGAATTTTAATAAAGTTATATCGAGAAAAAAAACTACTAAATCAAATTTATCGAAACGGCTCGGCGCCAGAATGTTCTCCGAAAATCTATTTTCGGGCGATCTATTTATACAATAAGAGTCATGTTATATGTGACATTAATCTATGTCGTTTCTGAATGATTCAAATTAATTTGTCTGCGAATAGGAATTAGATTCTTACTACGGTGCGTTGTTTGGAATTGGCAACTAATTTGAGGATACAATGACCTCGTGGTTTCAATTGAGTATGCTTAATGCCTCCCAACCAGATATAATTGGAAATTGGGAAATTTATTACAACCAGTCGTAATTTTGAGATATGTTGGAAAGAATTTATTGCAATTTTAGCTGCTTTCATTCACGCATAAAATATTTGATCAGTACTTTTTTTAGGAATAAAATAAATTCGAGTATGGACCGAGTCAGTTTACAGGACTATGGAACATCAGTATTTTCACGATTCTTACATTAGCATCGTAATTTTTTCAACAAATTTGAGTAAAAAATAATAAAATATTCAAAACTGACAAAACTGACTTCAGCTACATTGAGAGCTCTTATCAACCCATATTTTACCCTTAACACAAATCATAATTAAGCATTGAATGGAACACATGATGATCATGGTACTAAAATGCTTCCGAGGTGCCTAATGTGTATAAACATTCAAAAAATTTAACTCTAGAAACAGTTGTTGAGCTGTTAGGTTCGAGGATACACATATCGTATTGATTACAAGAATTTAATTCCTTAATGTGAGTAAAAATGATCAAAATGCTATCAGCCATTTGAGGCTACTGCAGAAGTTCGAAACTCATTAAAGAAAAATATCGCGTGCATGTCAATGGAAGTGAAAGAAATGAAAACTCATCAGTTCAACAACAAAAAAGTGGCAAATACAGCTATGGACATATACGAGAGACATTCAAATATAAACGAAACTTCTGTTCTAGAAGAGCTGACAATGAAGGAGAGGGAATAGGAGCGTCAGTAAGCATTATTGGCGATATAATAAGACTATCCTCTCTCTCGTAATCAAGTCCAGCCAAAACCCAGTAGCGCAAACGGTTAGCCAATACTACCTCTAAGAGAATGATGAGACGAGAAAGTTCTGGAAAAAACAAAAGATTTTGATCGTAATGTCCGCTGTAATTTTTATGAAAGTTTATTATTTTCAAATTCTTTCATTTAAGCAAATTATCGCCAAAAAAACCAATATACCTGTATTACAAAAACAAATATTAGTAATGTGCCGAGAAACCATTCTGCTTCATAGGAGATTCGAAGTTTTTTGGAGATTCGTAGGGGATTCGGGAATTTGTAGAAGATTCGACATTTTCATTATAAGTTCGCAAGCTTTTTTCACCACTTCGAACAATTGGTCCATGTTTGTGGAATTGGCTGGCTATTGGCTATGGCTTGTTTTACAATTCCCCATAAGTGTTCAATTTGATTTTAAATCCGGACTCGTTAATGGTCAGTTTAAAACGGTGACGCTGTGACTCCTCCACAAATTTCCTTGTATGTTTGAATTCGTAGCATCTACATCATAAGAAGATTCTCCTTAGTACATGGCAGCAAAATAATTTCTAAACAGCTCACATACTTTTTTTTTTTGGTTTTTGGTGGTCCCACATTACACCACGAGAAACATCCTCAAAGATTGATGAAGCCATCTTTGTGCTTAACAACAGTTGAAGCTTAAGCAAGGACCGAGTTCCTTACTTCTTGGTCGTCATACAAATCTCCTGCCATCAGCAATGGAAATTTCCGCTTTTTGATTGATCTCACCGAAAATTCATTGCTTTCTCTGAAAAGTTGACGATTTTTTGGGCTCTGCTATGATGTTTGGACAATTTATCTATCCGTACTATGAGTTGTCTTTCGGGCTCTGTTAGCCCGGGGAATATATTGGGCAGTCTTTTAACGTTCCGCATGATTCAGTGCTCCCTAGTCCATTTTTATGGAACACTGTAGGCGGCTGAAAATGTGTGGATATAACAAGCCTAACTCTCTGAAGTGTACAATCATTTTAACTAAAGAAGAGCAAATTTAAACCTGCATGGATGGAAAAACATTGAAGTCTCTAGAAACACCAGCCAAATGAAAGTTAAACTTAATAGACAAGTAAGCTCTGCGTGCGAAATAGAAAAACTACAACGGTTCTAACTGTAAAGCTCGCAGGAAAAAACGGGAAGGTCCAAGCATATGCGATATTCAGTGGTTACTCAGAGGGCACTTTGATCATGGAAGCAATGCGAGAGCAATTCCAAGTGGACAGTTTTGTAGTTCCCCTTACCATCGAATGGATTAGATGGAGAGGAGAAATTCCGAGTAAGAGGAGATTTTGAAGGGAGTAAATCCTATCAGCTGTGCAATGTTTGAACTCCTTAGCTTTGAAGAAATGAAGCAACAATGGGACCATCTATGAATACTGAAAATGAATAAATCGATCGAAGAAGGAAGAGCAGACCGACAACGGTTGGTGGGAAACGGGTTTCTTATGACGGCCTGTAATAAAGGAAATGTCGATATATACTGTCGCTTGTCGACGCGAGCAGTGAATATAGCAAGAAAGACCGAATGTCACGCTAGATCCATCTAGAGTTCTAGTTGGCAGTTGCATCTTGAAGTGCAATGTAACTTGACGATCAAGCCACCGCCAAGAGAATGTTATTATATTGACTAAGTTCTGCTACCTGAAGATTGAACACCTTCTTGAATAATGCAAGAAATTAGCAAAAACACCATAGCCGGAGGCGATAGGTACCCTTCAGAAGGCAATGTAGCAGTTGACGCTATCATCAGCCTAAAATGTTGTCTTACCAACGCCACTATATTGGACTAAGACGGGAAACGTCCCGTGATTCTAGAAGCTGGTTATCATTTCACTACAGTTCTTATATTAAGGTAGAAATACCAAATTCTTAACATTTGCAATGCATTAGTGTATAGAATAGTGTCGAGGTGTCGAGAATGCAAGTTTTAAAAGGCGACCCATGAATCCGGAAATGGGGAGAATTCAGGATGCACCACTACAAACTCTCAAACTACTGTTCGTCATTATATTCAGGATCTTATTCAGGATAATGTGAAAGGTTGCGATAGATTCGGAAGAGAAAGCATTGATCGTAATAGATACGATGGAAAGACAGTGTATAAAGCTTGAGAAAGGAAAGACGATAATTTTAATCTAAACGGGAAATACCGTGCTTGTAGAGTAACGAACGAATGAATTTCCTTCTAACGGATTCAATGGATTTTCTATCACATTCATATTGAGAAGACTACACAACAGAGGCATATTCAAGAGTTCATCGGTCAAAAGACGAATACGAAAGTAAGGTTGCTTACATAGATTCAATATTTCCGATGATCTTAAGGTAAAGCCTGACAGTTTGGGTGCTCGACTAACTAAATCTGAGACATGACAATCAAATTTGAGCTTTTTGTCAAACATAACCCTAAGATATTTGATGCAGACAAGAGAAAAGAGCACATGGGTATCCAAAGAGTGATAGAATATAATGGACGAAGTTTTATGAGGAACCTGCAGATTTTGACATTTTTTTGTATTCAGAAGAAGCTTGTTTTCCTGACACTGGCTTTCGAAGATCGTAAGGTTGGATGGACCAATGGACCTTATGATTACGAAAAGCTAAAGAGCTTCGGCATGAAACAGGCATTTACAAGAAAGAAGCGGAAGCAGATTATTCACAATAAATAGGAAGAGAAGGAGACCCAGAATAAATCCTTGTGGAACACCAGTTCTAGGTTCGAAAGAATAAGAGCCTAACAAAATCGATCGCATAGGTATGATTCTATCCATTTCATAATGTATACAAGTTTGTGGAGGTGACAAAAAGAAGATTATGGTCAATATGTTCAAAAGCTTTAGAAAAGTCCATATCTACAGCGTGAACTTCAAGTTGAGCCTCCAAAATTTTAGCAACAAAATTCGTGAAGTGTACAAAGTTTGTTAATGCTGAGGCATCCGGAAGAAATGCGTGCTGTTCGCTTACAATGAGATGCCCGTATTGAATTGTGATAAAGTCATGTACGTACCATTCAAGAATCCGGAAAAGGATGGAAAAACCGATATTGAGCGAAAACTATTTGTAGAGGAAACGGCATCTGATTTGGGAATTGGATGAATTATAGCCTTTTGCCAGAGGGCAAAAAAATAACCTTCGAAAAGGCTCTCAATAATGATGGTGGCCAAAGGAAGGCTTAATGAAGTGTGTGTCATTTTCGGAAATATCTTGGAAGGTCATCAATACTTATGCTTGATAAAAATTTGAGTTTTCCTTTTATGGATACCACAATAGAAGGCGTAATGAAAGAAGTACGATAGAATTATGTCGGTAATCTGCTGGAGATTTCAAAAGAAGGATATATTGCCAAAGACACAGAGAACGATGAGGCAAAGTACTGAGCATGCAGATCACAGCTGCTTTGAGTGGGAAGTAGAAACTTAATCCTCATATTTAAGGGAAGTCGAAGTAGTATTCTGAGGGGTTCGCAATTATGGTCCTTATAAGATTTATCAACTGTCAGGGATGTCTTGAAGATATTTACTCCGACAATGACACGAATTCCTGAAGAGCAAATAAAGGGATAAAGCGATAGTTAAGTGTTTAAAAGAAATTGCTAAAAAATAGACTGTATGAATTCTTTTCGATTCGCAAAGGGCCGCATATGGGTGGATCATAGAAGCAACTAGTAAGACTGGTTAAGAAAAGTCTACAAACTATTTAGTTAAGTCAATAGAGCTTTCGCGGATCCTCATCAAGCGACGTCAATTAAGATCGTAAAAGCGGTATTGATTGTTTTGGTGTAGACCTCCAAAGGCTCGAAAATGCCCCCAGTCTAACCATATTTTAAGAAGACTAGCCAAACCGATTCAAACTGATTGCGCTTCATAAAAACTAGTTGAGAATGTTATATGGCTGAAAACTTGTTAGAAACCATATCGTTTGTTTATTTCTGCACAACTATAACATCAATAACTTTCAACATAAGATAATCGAAGCCTTTTTTTAGGAAAACTAAGTGAAAATTGAACAAGCAATGATAGATTCGCTGCGAATCAATGATAGATTCTATTCTATAGACAACTACTCTAAGCCCTAAGTTAAATAAAACTGAGACGGAAACTGGTAGCAAGCTAGATACTAAATAAGTCGAACGATGCCTTCCGCTCAATTTTGAAGCTCCATTGAAGTTGAAATATACAAGCGCATGGGTTTGGAATTCGACTTGATCAAATACAAGAGCCTGCGATCTGAGGTAAAAAGCGCTGTCAAATTTACAATGCCTAATTCCTTTAATAGCGTCGAGTCGTCCATTCAATCAAATCATCAATAACAATCCACTCCCTCGAACGATCTTCTAGCATTCCTCACAATATCCTCCTTGGTGAAGTAACGTTCTTGTCAATCTTTTGCTACCAGTTTTCACCTTTTTTTTGTATTGTATCTTCATTTCGTAGGAAGCTATATCTTTCATGCTTCGAATCGATAATACCATTGCTTAAGGCAACAATGGAATTCTTCATTATCCATAATTTGTTCGAGTATCTTGCCACTGACGTTTTTTTTTTTGGCGCAATGGAATATCGCAAATATTTTCCCGCTACGCAAGTTCACCACAATCGTGGTTATATTTCCAGTTATGCTTCCAAGCTTTAGTAAAAAAACAACATTATCCTTAATGCATCATAAAATCAGCAGACAATAGAAAACGATTCGTAGCTTGATTTGGTAATTTTGACGGCAATAAAAGGGACAATAGATAGGACAATAAATAAATATTTACAAAAACGTAGAAGGTGGATGAGTAGGTTGAAGTGGCTCTCGATCAACAGAGGGCTGCAGACAGACGTAGATATGCACAATCGAGACCCGTTGTGCGGCCACAACCAGCAGAGAGTTACTAAAATCAGGACACCGTCTGCTTTCTTTGGCAAACAACACAATATTTTTTAAGTTGACCAGAGATAGTTTTCTCAAACTTGAGAGGAAGGGTGCATAAGTGGCGCCACCATTCTCCTCGCCAAAGCCAGTCACTAGCACATTAGATGGAGGACTCATTGCTTGATAAATGTCGTTGAACCCTGTGCCCAACTGTTGCACATGTCATTCTATGATGCAGTGGCTCGTAAGAAAGCCCACAGCACAACGCTCAGCACAAGGAATTAAAAGAAATCTTAGGAAAAACGTAGAAAAACTACACCAATAACTCCTTTTAAATTATGCATCAAATAACCACTTCTTCTAGCAATCATGATCGAATTTCAGTCTGACTCAATTTTGGTGCTGCGTATTCCTATTTTCGAACGATCCATGACAATTTACGAAAAATCGAAACTGTAAACAAGACACATTTCGGAGATTTAATGAGCTATTTGGCTGCAGTTAACGATGCATTCGCGACAGAATAAACAAAAAAAATAAACATTCATTTTTCAAAGAAAAACGAATGGCATTCTCACAATTTCCTAGCGATTTAAATTCATCCCTGCGCGCAAAACTTGGGGTGCTATAAAAACGAGCTCACTAGCTGATTCATTTATCTGTTCAGCAATTTCGCTGGTTGTTGTCGAGTTGTCGCATCAAAAATTATTGCAAGGTGTTGAGTGCAAAACTCATTCCATTCGTCACTGTTGCACTGAAATTAACGAAAACATTAACTTGAACTACTGACGCATCAAACTGAAGGTATTTGCACTTGCCAGCTGCATTAGCCATTCATTGGCGTGCATGAAAATTAGCAAAATTGCTGAATGAAATACGACCCAGATCTCGCCGTGGATTGCTGGTGCGCCGGCGAAAGCTAAGCGTATTCAAGCTAAGCGAGTTTACTAGTTGGATGGGTGGATTCGTACATTCGTTTTTGTTGGTGACGACTGCCAAAATATTTTCCACTTCAAGAGTGTGGGTTTTTTTTCGCATGAAGGTTCCTCAGATATACAGACCGAGGAAGATGCGGTGAAGAAAACTATGGGAGGAGAAAACAGGCGGTCGCAAGGAAGTTTTATTTCTGAGATGATGACGTCAACGACGACGTGAGTACGTCATTTGATACGGTAATGCTATGTATACAGCTCGCAATTGGCGGTAACCCTACTGTGATCCCGCTCGCTTTTTATTCTATAGAATTACATCACACAGGGAAAAGCCAGGGGGTGGAAGAAAATTTTCGGACCGAATTTTTAAAAATAGACCGTCGGCAGAAACAGGTCGTTTGGCAGAACGACGAACAATTGCAGGAATTCGAAAATGATTTCTAATTTCACTCTCAACTGCCAAAAAAGATGATCAAATCGTAGCAAATAATTCAAAGAACGACACTCTCTAACCCGATACCTAATCACTAATTGACCACCATAATCCTTTTCCAAAATATCGAGTCATAGATAATTCAACCTGACACACTCATAAATCGCACATATAGCATAAATAACGCATCAACACTACTCGACGGGACCTCTTTCGACTGTTCCACGGAACGTCTTTCTATAAATAAACTCACCTTGAAACGTTTTATCCACTAAGCACACAGAAATTCAAAATAATTTAAATAGTTGAGCGTTACAGGTGTTAAATTAGTTTTTCACTTCACTTCACCGCGTATGTGATCTTGAAAGTTCCCTTTTCAAGTCGTTTTCGAAATTATATATATTTCTATTTCTGGGTAACAAGTGACGAAACGAACAGAAAAATAAAACCCGAAGACTCTTCAGCGTTCGATCACAAATTGATTGAAAAACACTTTCGAACTGTTCAGGAAAACTGAGTTTTCGTAGTGAATTGTATTTTGGGAGGAACTGAAGAATGCGTGTAACGGAAACGGAAGGATGATGCCACTTACTGGATTCTACGAATAATTTTTTCGATTTAAAAACTTTCGGGAAGAATTTCGAAAAAAAAATCTGACTTGGATACTTTTCTTTTCTGGGTTTTTTACGAATGTTAAGTTCGGCGAATGAACGTGGACCAAGCAACGATTTTCTCTCAACTAAAGAACCAAAAAATCATGTCGTCGTCAAAATATTCGAAATTTTCGTATGTGCTCGATTTCAATAGCAACGTCGGACGCGGCGACGGCAACGGGAAAATCTTTTCGAGTCCCCGGATTTTACGAACACTAAGATTTCTATGTATTCGTACGGATCTATGAGATCGAGAGAAATTTCGATGGACTCTTGAAAAAGCATGTTTGACTGTCTGTTCGGCTTGCCCATTTATTTGGTCCGTCGTTAAAAATAAGAAAATTGTGAAAGTTTGAAATGTAGCGCGGGAAATTCTTAAGGGGAGTGGAGCTTTGAAATAAGGGTTTGTTTTCAAATAAACCTGAGAATAGTTCTTCTTCGTTATTAACGCAAATTTCACGCTGTAGTAGCGTGTAACCAATAACGATTAGACTTTTATGGTTTCACTTAAACCATCCAAACTCAAATTGGCAGATATTGGCGAAATATTGGTAAACTTTGTACATGAGTATAACTGAGCCTTGAATTATCAAGATATACCCCAGCAATGCCTCCAAGCTTAGTAGAACTTTTTTCGCCCCCGCCGATCTCCTCGTCAAATTAATCGGTGTCTTTTCTGTGCAGTTGACTATTTATTGACTATACTTCTTTTTTAAGGAAGTAAATAGTTGAAAGGCAAGAAACCTGGGCATGTACTAGTTCTTTTTTTTTGACAGATCTGATGGTACCGGGATGACCAGTTTTATGCCAACTTCCAGAGTACATGAATGCTTTTTGATCGCGGCTTGAACACTTTTGGACATGAATAAACTTTTCGTTAGACTCATTCGTTTTTTTTTTAGGCAACAATAGCTGTTCAATTCTTTGATTTTGAACATAGTGAATTAAGAATAATTTGACAATTTTGTTTGGGTCTACTGTAGTGTACTTTGCTACTGATAGCCGGATGGAAAACTTAAAACAGTTGCAGATACTTAGTTTGTTAAGACTGTTTAGCAGAGGTAGACTTTGACGTTTTATAATGGGCAAACAGTGCCTAATCCAGTGTTTTTGGTTTTTAGATTTGCGGCTCATCAATCCAGCAAATTTAAAAAAAATGACTATAAGCTATGGCTCACGAAAATACGTTGGTAACAGTCTGCCGATTGTAGGTTATAAACTGGACCTAGACTTTTAGGATATAAGTTTGAAGCCCTGTCGATTCCTTTTTTCACCAAAACTTATTTAAATTTCACCAGCTTTCATCGGCTAATTTTTGTTTTGCTCCAGAAGGATATTAAAAGGGATTAAAATTAAATTAGGGATCGAAACTCTAAATTTGCTTCAGAACTTGTGTTTTAAATTCAAATATTTTAATTTTTACAGTTGTATTTCTGTGCTTCTAACTATTCTTCGAAGCACTATCTTGGTGCTTCGTCTTCACTATATTAGTGCCACGTCTTTTTATCCACGTACATTCGAAATTATAATTTCGGGGACTTGGAGTTATTACATAATTGAGATAATTTACAATTACCAGACAAAAATTTGGATCACAATCAATCATACTTGATCATACAATTACTTCTTATGCAAATCATAGCGTTCTCAACACCCTTAATTCACCACTAGCCATCAAATCAATTTCTATCGGCTATTTCAGCATCAGCAACAACAAGTTGGAAACTTTTTCAAAAACTCTGCAAACAATTAAGAGTACGTTCTCCGAGCTCATACATCCATACATTACATACAATAGTCTAATGGTTATTGTCGGCAAAGTTCCAACATTTTCGCGCGTTCTCTGCTCTAATTTTCTCGTTGGCTTGGTTGTTTTCCACGTCGCCAGCCACCATTATGCTCACCATGATCATCATCGTCTGGTGGATCGGCTGCTCGGGTTGGGAGGACTCGGTCTGTCGGTCGGATTGGATCCAATAATACATACAATCAAACTTGATCCGAATGCGAACCGTCAAAAAGAAAAGAAAATCGTTTTTCCTAAAAATAAAGTAGAAGAAAAGCTCGCCGTGCGGCTGCCAATACCAGTATATGCAAACATGTGGGAAAAATCCCACGTTGAAGCTGAACAAACAAACACTTGGCGAACTGATCGCGTCAAGAATTGGTCGCTTGTGACAGATTGATCGCCAGCAAAAAATTACCACAAGTCTCAACTTTGAGTAATCTTTTTTTGACTTTGCTCAAGTCAAGGATAGTATAGAATGTCAGGTTTGACGGAACTTATTAACTTTTGATGGACGCTGCACTTTACGAAAAGTTGCCAAATTTTTGAAGGTGGCAGCTTTTCTTGGGCGCTTGTAACAGTTTTTCAATAATACAGTACTAATCTCACTGGCTGGTAAACGGAAGATGCATTTGTTCAATTCGCCAAAGCCAATTTGGTACTAACAGATACTTTTAATTTGGTCGCATCATCTGGCCGGATATGAGAAGTGTCCAGAGGGGAAATCTAAATCTTTACGAATCGTAAAAGATTGGCCACCGATCTGTGCTATGAACGATAAAATTGGAAGCTTACGCACTCCGGCCTACAAGTTCGAATCATTGCTTTCAGAGAGAAAAAATATCCCGTTTTGCAAAGTGTATCTATGAAATTCTAAGTACTGAGTATGCTGAGTATGTTCGCTTATATGCTTGCTATTCGTGACGACATGATCGAATTATTTTTGCGGTAAGTTTGCGGAAATTTGATCAGGCTGCACTTTTCTATTCGTGACATAATAATTTAGCCTCTAAGAAGATTATAGTTACCATGTACCTGTCGTGACACTTGTCGCTCTAATCGCTACGACCGGAAGTCAATTGGAAAATATGAAACTAGAAATACCAAGTCAACACACGAACTAATGTGTAATGAGTACAATTTTCTAAGGCGTAAAGAGATGTGAATTGCAATGGAGCGATTGAACTCTCGTTTTTTCCATGATTTAATACGAAATGAACACCCATGTTGCAGTGGTAGCAAGGCGGTCAAGAATGATTTGAAGACAGTTATTAGATATTTAGCGGATAAAGCTAGTTGTGGCAATGCACTTTGTGCGCTGATTGATTTGGTGTAATGAAAATACGCTGTTGATTTGGTGTAGTTTTATCGTACTGGATTGCCATAAATGACCTTCTCAGATAATTGGTTGATGTATACTTGAAATATTTACATGCCCCTATTTGTTAATTTTAATGAGTTTCGAGTTCAGTAGAACGAAACATATACAGATCGATCATTAGCAGACTCTGCAAACACTGAAGTTGATTCAAGGTTTCGGCACTCAATTCTTGATTCATCGTGATTATTAGATAAAATTTTTCTTTTTTGGAATTATATTACAATAAGAATGAGGAATCACTCCATCTTCTTACATGAGAGTTTTAGCGATGCTGCCACGCAACTTAGATTGTAAGCGAATCGAGGTACTTGATGAGACACTTCACTAGACAAGAGCACATTTAAATAGTGTAAAAAGAGGTATCACTAATTCAATTTTCAGAGTTCGATTGGGGATTTTGTTGCAAATATTTTCTAGCTATTGTACAAGTTCTCAAGCCCTGGTTTTAACTAAAAACATATAGTGATGCATATTTCGAAAATTTGTTCATTTGCTGACGATAAAAAATCAAAAAAATTATAGTACACATAGACTCAATAGGAAAAAAAACAGTGTGAAACGAATTTTCACGAGTCAATATATTAATCTTTAGAAAGAACTACCACAATTTCTAATATATCGAGCCTAAAATGACCCTGGAAGAAGAAGGAAGGAATTATGACAGTCTTCTACGAGATTGGCATAACTTGGACTAATGAAACTCAATTATGAAACAATACGCATTTTTTTTCAATAGAGGCAAGTGATTATGAGTTGTTGAAATAGCAATCCAAAAGATTGGTTTTCTCAGTACCAATTCACTCAAAAACGAACCATCAGTCAAAGCCCAACAAAACTTCGACACCAATTGATAAATATTTCATAGTGAGATTAAGCATTTGTGTAATTTTTCTCCCGTTAGAGTTGTTTTTAAGGAAGCATATCCTATCTACCTCGAAAGCACAACTGAACAACATAACAAATGTCTCCAATAGAATTCAGGACCTTGCTTTGTCCAATCTCCCAAAATCATACCGCTTCTTAAGTGCTGCTTTCGTTTCCTTAGTATCTCCTGACCCTCATCATCCTCCTCTTATCTTTGAAATTTCGAATAATAATTCTATAAAGAACCAAATCCTTTCCTTAGTACGTTTTAACTTTCACAAAGCTGATTCAACTGGCATGGCGATCGAAATAGATTGAATTAGCTGATTCTTTTTCTTCCGTGGCCTTGACATTGATGATGCTTGGCGCAAATTGTATTATTCCTCCCAAACCTCATTCTGCGATTCACACCAAACTCATCGTCTTGAAAACTAAATGATGCTTCTTGGTTCATGAATGATGTTGTAGTCGCACTAGTTTACTTGCTGACCTCCTTTTTATAAAGAACTACAATCCAAGCCGAAAGAAGCTGCCAGACAAGCGATGCGCACTTACATAGCTACTTTCATAACCTCTGTGCGTCCCTCTTTCCATTTTGTTCAATGTAAGTATATCTTCCGGGTCTCTCCCTTCTATCCGCATATATAATTTTTATCGTCCCATTTCCCTTCTTTCTTGTTTTAGCAAGATCCTTGAGAAAGTGGTATACAAATGAACTTTTTTATACAGTCCTTCCAAGTTCATGCGCAGCTTTCTTTTATCAAAGGTAAATCCACTTTAACCAACCTTCTTTTCTACACATATATGGACCCGTCCACTCTCGACTATCAAAAACAGTTCGACGTACTATATACTGACTTCTCCGAAGCTTCTGACTCTGTCAAACATAACCTACTTCTTCAAAAACTGAGGAACAATGGCATAGCTTTCCTCTTCTTTACTGGTTTAACTCTTACATCTTTGTGAGAGTATATGTATACGTACTCTTACTTACGTATCTGTACTGTAAATGCTCTCTTTATCCTGCATCAGGTGCTCCACAAGGATCTATCCATGGTCCTCTTCACTTTCTTTTGTTCACAAACGATCTTTCTCTTTTAATACGATCTTTTTGTCTTTTATGTGCCTATGATTTCAAGATATTTCGAGTGATCAAGTCACAAGATGGCTGTATGCTTTTTAAAAACGGTCTTAAAAACTTACACATTTGGTGCGCTGACAATGCTCTCTAACAAAATATCTTTTAATTGGAAAACGTCACCTTTAACATTCTCCTATTCTGTTTCTGGCTCTCCCTTTAATGCTGTTGAAAATTTTACAGATGTTGGTGCAATATTTGATTCAAATTTAAGGAGAGAAATACATATAGACCCGCAAATTTTAATCGATTTTGATGATTTTTTTCTTTTAAGAATAATTTATTCCTCATTTTCGAAACTTTGCCAAATGGTTTATTTATATTTTTAACTATTACAAAAATTTTTTTTTAATATTCCCAAATGGCTGATTTTCAGTCTGGGAAGGTCACACCGAGAGTTGTCGGTTGGCGTAGTTTGTTATGTTTTGTGGATGAACTTAAAAAAATTAATGAAAAATAGAAATTTGCAGAATGAAACACTTTGTAACAATTATTTCAATTATCAGCCAAATTTTTCAATAGTTTTTGCTAGGAAAAGTAAATTAAAAAAAAAAAAATACCAAGCTAATAAGTTCCTATAGAAAATAACATCAATGAAAAGATGTGTGCAAAATTTCAGTGCGATAGATAGAAACATTTTTGATTTATACTCCACGCCGATTTGAAAAAAAGTGTTTGAAGAAAAACGCGTTTAAAGTTTGAGTTCATGAAAATTCAACAAATATAGTGATTTACTGGTTAGCTAGCAATTTCAGTGTCTTATAATAGTCCTTTTGTAGCCTTGTATAGCTCACTTTTCACAAGAAGTTCCTCTTGACGTGCTTGACGTGCTTGACGAGCTTCTTTAGTCGGTAACAAGCTGCGCCGATTCGCTCGGGTCACTCTCAGTTCATCTACTTTATCTGCGTATAATTTACACTGTCTGCCGATTTTTATATCTAAATTGTTCATTACTTGTAAAAGAGATGTTTTATATTCATTGAACAACCCAGCTGCCGTATACGTGGCAATTTCTATTATTTTTTTAACCCTGAATGAAAGTAATCCCAAAAACCCTAATGTAACTCTAATGTAACCACCAAACCGTCGAGTTGAAACTCTCATTTTCATTCTGCGTATGGTCACCCAAACATCTTTCGAGCAAATTCTCTCGGGATAAATCTTAAAATATTGGCTTTATATACTCTTGGACCTCTGTATGCAGTGGTGCACGGTGTTGAATAAGTTTTGAATTTTCTCCAGAAGCTTCAGCTTTCCGCCACTTACACCAGCTGTCGGGACCCGATGGACAGTCCTCATGTTTTGAATTATCATGCGTGGAGTACATATGATAGTAAGTGGCCATTACAGCCTTTTTCATATCGTCGAAGCTGTTGACATCCCACCAAATAGCTAATTACAATTTGTTTATAAGCGCTTCGGTTATTTCACTCCTTCCTCTAAGTTTGTGATTTTTTTTAACCTTTCGAGTACCTTATTCTTCTGCACGTGGCCAATACACTCACCTTTTATCAGACAGCTCACCCAAATTAGATTCCCGGCTATGAGGGACGCCAAGGAAGCGGGCTTAATAAGGGTCAAATTGTTCTACATTGGTCCTAATTCGTACATGAGCTTTGCAAAGACTGGTGCAGACAGGAAAATCAAAATATGAACTGAAAAAATATCGAAAGCTGCTAGATTAATTTCTTCGTATGAAACACTCAAAAGATTACTTCAGCTACGATACAAAAATATTTTGCTATTTTTGTATCTAAGCTGAGGTAACGGTGGCTTTCCGCAAAAGTGGCAGTGATGAAGCTGGAATAGACCGTCTTCCTTGCAACAAATACCTCCGCATAGTAGATAAGAAGTGGGGCGACTGCTGCAGATTCTGTGGAGTACAGGCAGAGAGAATAGAGCTCCTTTTCACATACTATTCAGCACTAACGAGACGAAGATTAGAGCTTCGTGGCTCTGATTTTTGATCTGGGACACAAAAAAGTATCCAAGTTCAGAAAGAGTGTGGATGTCCGAATATATATAGCGCCGAAAAGGCACAATTGACCCAGAAGGTTGCAGTCCTGGGCACGCTCCATGAGTCAAATCAATCAATATTCCGTCTGCTTAATTTTAGGCATCTTTTTCCATGGTTCAAAACTATTTCATTCATAATGTACTGCAAGTTGGCTTTTATAGCCTGAATAGTTCGCGATTTATCCGCTTTTATAATTTTTTGCTTGAATCGACTGAGGAGTAGGCTAATGTTTTCATGGATCTACCTTTTTGAAACCAGGTATCGTTCGGTTCAATGTCTTCCGTATTTTCGAAGCGAAGCAGATTTTGAAATTGAATTGCTCTTTATTTGTGATTAATAAGAATACCAGCTGTCCAGCTGATAATAAAAACCAAAATCTTTTAAAGGCACATTTTATGTTTGAGCAGCTAAGACTAAAAACGTATATGTCTCTCCTCTAAAGGATGTTTTTCTCGAACTTGACCAAATCAGAAAATTGTCTTTTCAAAGATCTTCCCGGAATTGTTGTCGATCAAACTCAACTTCAAAAGATAGTTTGAAAGAATCACCCATGCAGTAGCCTTATCGATTTTTCTTTTGTGGTGGTTGATTTCTAATTGTCAAAATCGTTAATTCTGATATTTTATTAAAGAAAAGAATTATGGGCTTTTTTTTGGGCGTGATCTACCAAGATGTCCAAATATATCAGGGTTGCTAGGAGTATGCTACTAGATTTGCTTTAATTTCGAATAATAGAAAACATAAGGTATAAAATGCATTTCCATTTATTTCGAAGACATATGGAAAATATTAATTTTAACGTAAATGAAAAATAATTTTATTCAGATTTCCACTACGCTCCATAAGTTGCATTTTCTGGCAAAATTATTGATTCAAGATGCAGAAGTATTTGCTTTCATACTTGATCATCCTTCATTTATCAAAATTGACTTACTTCTACTGCAGAGACAAATCTACTGGCGTTTAATCGCATAACTCAGGTAGCGGATAATCTAGACCGGTGCCTAATATAATGAATTTATCCATTTGCTCACCAGTTTGCTTGCCAATTTGTAGTGTCAGTGTAGGTGCGGCACTAGTAACCAATACGCTGGGGAAGAAATATCCAATTAAACTCTGGGAAGCAGTAGTTTGTAGGTTGTTGTTGAAACTGCATCTCAGCCTCCCCAAAAATGTATAAAAAGAAAGAGAGTTACAACAAATGGCTAATACCTACGTCACCGCACATAGCATTGTTACTAGCAATCTTAAATGGTTGAATATGCTGCATCGCTTCACAAGAAAAATTTTTTCTACCCACACCTCTAAACAACAGCAAAAATATTTCAAGGAAAATTTAGTTGGAGATAAACAAGAAATTCACTTGAAATAAGTTAATTCCATAGGCAATAAATTTATGTGGAAATATTAAAGTATTTTGTAAAAAAATATACGAAATATAATAACAGTCCCAGCTTATGTCATATTTCTAAGACAGAGAGAAAAATATTGTCAACAATTTCTCGAAAACCCTTATCTGAATACATTCTAATTCAAGTAAACCATTCGTCATGCATCATATCGTGTACACATATGAATTAAAATGTAGAATATTTATCACTTCTCTTATCACAGTTTCGCACGAAAAGCTGAAACAATAAATTCTTACACTTGAAACTTACTTTTCATTTGCCTCTACTATCGCGTATCGTATTCAAATTCCAAAACAGTTTCCTCTGTTTATTTGCTTTATCTTCTTACATAAAAACAATTCAAGTTGAAAAAGATTATTTCAAACGTGCGAAATTCTGAGCACAAGAACACCCAACAATACTTCAAGCACTTAGCATACTAATCACCCGCTCATTAGCGCAAAAATGCAACAAACCGCACGGAACAAAGCGAATTCGAACGGAAAATTAATTTAAAAATAGATAAATTCACTAGGTAGAAGCTTTTTTTTGAAAATAACTATAAACAACAAGCACATACACTTTCACATTCATCCATCACACTGAATTCCATAGCAGATACGCACATCTAATACCGATGATTTTCTCAAGCAGCAAAATCTTCGCCCGGTCTCAGTGCACGTCGCGATCGAAATTCGTTAAATTCCCTCAAATCGAACATGCGCAAACCGCGAATTTGGCGCAAACAAACACGCATATAGACTATGTGAGGCCGACAGAAAATCCGAGGAAAATTTGTCGCACAAGTTCTCTTTCCCAATTTCCTTGGCACACCAACACGATCTGAACCTTAAGATCATCGAAAACTGAATGAAACCAAGGAACAAGATTTCAATGGAGATCTTGGTTTCCCCACGATCGTGCCGCTCAACTCCATATGAATTTGCCCGATCAAGTCGGGCAGTAGGCTCAGATCGTGGTCCATGTGTAGCTTGGAGTTGAGTTTCAAGAGCAACTAAGATCTTGGGCCAGCAGCAGCACATTACTGGAAACTTCCAACTGGTTCGCAACACTTACATCGATGCGACTGAAAGTTTGCGATCATGGTGACTCGAGAAATGAAAGGTTCTGCAAATAACAATTAAACCAACGCAGTGCCAACCTGACGATCCAAACATGACTAGACTGCAGTTAACCGGTGAGGGTTGGCCGAAAATTTCGTTGAAGAACTGGATCAGCTTAGATCGGCACGAAGCGGATGGGCGATGTTGTGGTCGGAGTTTCCGTTTGCGGGTATGTTGCAGGAGTTCTGGGTTGGACGCTATAGAGCTCATTGGTTTAGAATAGTATATTTTGCCGGCTGCAAGTGAGTCTTAGAACACACACATTTTCTAGTTGGGTTGGAATAAGAGGGTCGAATTATACTTATTTATCCCCACAGCCAAAATCAGCAGTTTTATTTAGAAGTTGAATAGCAGGAAGAAGAAAAAATGGAACAAATCTAAAAAAAATATTGCAAGAAAACGCAGTGTTTATATGTGACAGTTAGGCATCTTTCTAACAAAATGGAGTTAGCGAAAGACCATTGAGAGTTGCGAAAAACTTTGGACAGTAATCTTCAGGACACGAAACATTATTTGTGCTGGCGTATTGAGTATAGTCGATATTTAATTTCTTGGAAAATTTAAAGTTACTTTGCAATTTTCTTTCGAACTATCCATCTTGTCAACACTGTCCAACATCCCCGGCAAATCGGTCGGGTTTTCTTCAAGAAATGGGACGACCACAACAAACCATGCACCAGTCCAAGACATTTCAGCTTCAACTACACAAAGTACATACTCATGTTTGTGTGTCATTTGATCGATTTTTCGGACCACAGATCCGCAGAGCCAACAGCAAAACCAAAACAACAATATCGTCTCAGTCAAATCTTCGTAGCAGGCCAGCCAGTCTCACAGGCCTGATGCCGGAAAGTCAGCGACGTGATCGACATAAGAAACGATCATTTCGATCAACGAAAATTCACAAAACTCCACGTAATGAACCAGAATGGCATTCCTGCGCTACGTTGCGTCCGCTGGTTGAAGTACATTACAGGCATTCAAAAGAAGATCAGTATCGACATTGATTTCGCATCGATAAGTTGCGAAGTGATCTTGTCACGGACATTGGTCAAGAAGGAGGCAGGGAGGGCATTTTCTTTTATTTAAGGACCGATCGAAAACCCGAAAGAAAGTCGTCCGATTGTCACGAAATGGGTTTGCAGATCCGCACCAGACGCAATTGGAGATAATTTTAATTGGAGCATCGATTTCTAATTAAGGTTCGGGCGATCGATTATACACACTTACTTTGATAACTAGACAAGACGTTTGACACGAGACATGACGCGATATTGACGAGTTTGTTGTAGTTTTTCACTTGACGTGAATGGCGGGCTCGAATCGTAGGAATAGACAATAGCCTTTCTTCGAGCCAAGCATTAGACATGCACATGACTAGACTTTGACCATCTGGCCGAAGTGTGACTGTGGCGAGATCACGGATTATGGAGATCAGGTCGACGCAACCAATACGGGGCGTGAGTCAGATGTGATGAACGCGCTAAGATGATTATAGTGCGGTAGAGGTGTGAATTGTTTGGAATGACGAAACTTATTTCCAAAAGATACATTTATGGCTAGTAACAGCGATCAATGGGTTTAGTGACGTAGATCGTCGGATTCACGACACTAAGTGGTCTTTTCCGAAAGAAAGCTTAGTCATTTGAGTCACTAGCGGAAGAGCTGCAAAAACCTTGTATAGTGCTTATGCTATACGAGTGCCTTCATTGTATCTTTATGACTAAGAAACTATCATTTAAATGTCTCTAGTTTGCATAACTCTACAATGTACCGGAAGAAGGTAAACTCGAAATGCACAATGAATACGTGACGGTGACACTCTAATATTCATTCAATGTCAAGATCAATTTCAATCAAAAGATCATGCATGGACAATGTTGTGCTTTGCAATGGATCTGTTGAAAGTTGATATTGGTATGCAAACAGGTTGTTATCGTAATCTACGAAAAAATGCGGACTCGAGAGAAACAGTTACTTTATGGAAGTTGAATTAACGCAAATGTAAATAGTTTTGGTATTTTGTAGAAAAGTTTTTTCACTTCTCTTTTAAGACTTACTTCGCGCTAAATTTTATATCTAAATTGTTGTTTTAGTTGAAAAGTATCACTGCTTTGACAGTCTACTGTGAAGTAGCTTGTAGTTGTATTATTTTCAAAATTTCCGCTCTAGTTTTGAACTCAAAACGATCAATGTTTTAAAGCCGTATTGCGAACATTGCACTGGACATTTTATAATGCAATTAGGGCTTTTAATAATTTATTTCTGCACATAAGAAAAGTTTCAACCAAATCAACTGAAGGTCTGTTTAATTTACAATAAAAGTGAAAATTCAATGATTACAACCAGATTTTAGGTTCTAAGACTAATGATAAAAATTTAATGAATCACTTTGCGCAATTTGATGCAAATTTTTCCAATGCTGCTTTTGATTTTATTTAAAATGTAAATTCAGAGAAAAAAACAGACAAATCTTCAGCAAATCTACGAACCACTATAACAAACATAAATTTAGGGAGGCGTCTAGTTTTGATGGTATTCCTCTTAACGTTGAAAAAAATGTGGTCCCGGATATTTTGAACACCCGAGACTTACGAGCATTGTTCTGGCGTTCTGCTACATTTTAGCCATTTAAAAAAGTGCTGCCAAATCAGCTGAAAATTACAGAAGCCTCAGTTCATTAAACTATTAATTACAATTTAAGCAGGAGCCATTCTTGCTGAGTTTTCAGAAATTCCTGAGCGATAGAATTTTTATCGGATGTTTAGGCTGGCGTTCATCATCGCTACTTTACAGTAGACCGAATATCTATTCTTGAAGATACTTAAAAATATGTAGTTAAATGTAGTAAAAAATTGCATGCACATTTTGACAGTTCTAAGGTTCAATTCCCATGTAAGGCATGTTAGCGAAAAAATTATTTTTCAAAATCGAGTCCCGTTTTAGGCAGTTTGATGATACTCCAAAGTCCCCCAAAAAACTCCATGACCGCACACGAGTGCTTTAGGGTGGTGAAAAGAGTCGGTGAGCTATAACATGGTTTTAAGAAAGGGATAAGGGTTTTAGCGTGACAAAAAAACACTTTTTTTACAATTTTTTTCAGAAATATAGAGAGACAAACAAACCGGTGACAAAGGTTTTTCAAGAACGTATTTGGAAAATGATGATTTGCGGTGTTGATTGTATCTCAGCTGAAAATTATCGGAAATCAAAAAACATTAAAATTTAATCCAAGTAGCATCAATGAAACTGATTTACTTACTTGTTTCATAATTTTGCATAACAACTTTTATCATCATTTTGATTCAACGGCTGCATTCAAAATTGTTGGCTTTATTTTTATTGTGTGCCAATCCTTTTCTTAGTTTGTAAAAATATTTAAATTTTTCCTTTTGAAGCTAGATTTATTTTAATTGCTCGACATATATCGATATTTGGAGGGTAATCTACCCACTTCTTCAGTGTCTATCTATAAGCTTCCTATTTGCAATTACCTGACAAGAAAAAAATCAGACGCAGGAGACTTTGAGGGCCAAAGGAATGTGGAGTTTGTGGAAGCCATTTTACTGGAGAACTTCTGCCGCGATTCTGCCACAACAAGAGAAGTGTCAAAACAAAAACTTTAAACTTTAAATACCGGTGTCCATTGGCCGTAACTGTGAGATCGTTTTCTTCAAAAAGGTAAGGCTCGACAATGCAACTTGATGAAACTGCACACTGCACTGTGACTCAAAGTGGACGCAATGCCATCTCATGAAGTATTTGTGTGTTAGAGTCACTCCACGCTCGACAATACTTATTGTTTATATAACCTTTTGGATCGAAATGGACTTCGCCAGAAACAAAATTGCAGTTCATTATGTTTTTGACCTCTTCCACCATTTGAATAAACTTCTAGCAAAATTCAAAGCAAATCGGCAAGCCTGCTGCCTTTAAATTGCTTGTTAGTTGAATTTTATAAAGCAATAAGTGGAAACCTTTATGCAGAAATGTCTGATGTACCCGTCTGCAGATGCCCATTTGAGCAGATAAGTTCCTTGTTGAAATTCCAGGATTGGCTTGCATGGCAACAGCTATAGCAGCGACAGTCTCATACGTCCAAACAGAAGGATATCGATGAGAAGGTCTTCTTATGATTTTCCCATGCTCCGCAAAATTTTTTACGAGCCTCATTATAATCCATCAGCTCGATTGACTGCAGCCCTATGTGCGTCCAAATTCTCTTTGGACGAAAATCACAGACTCCAATGCATGCTAGCGGTACACAACCGCTCATTTTTGCTAAATTTAAAGACCAATCTTCAAAATGATATAAAATCGAATAGTAAAAAGAAATAAAATGGATACAGAAACAAGTTATATTTTTTTTGGAATCGTCTCTCATCAGCTACCCTGGCATCTCTAACCCAAAATAATCATATTTATACGTTGACCGAACTTTATATAACAAAACGTTAATCGTAGGTAAGAAGATCATACTTTCAGACGCATTAATCTCATCACTATTTTGTGATCTGATACTTCAAGCAAACTACCTCTGCGAACTATGGCCTAAAGAAGAAGAACTGTGACATAAAGGCGGTTGGTAAATAGTCCCAATAAGAACCATTTTGAAGATCTTTGCATCCCTTAAAATAAAAAAAAAGCATAGAGTAACAGCTATAAGTATCAAATTAAGATTCTTTTTTACTTACATTCTACAAGTATGACTTTCGCAAATCGAAATAAATTTTTATTACTTTTTTAGAACGTGATATACGTACATAAAGATATGCATCCCACAAAAATCATAAGACTACTGCTTCAAACGGCGAAAAATGGGAAGGCAGCTCTTCACAAAAAAAAAACCCAAAAATGGAAAACTGTTTTGCAGAATTTAGTCATTTTCTATTATTTCTATGATATTAAATCTAAAATGTTTCTAAGATTTCGAAAACTGTTAAGCTTTCAAAAAAAATTATTTCAAGCTACAAAACATAACTAAAGATTGTCAATTTGGCAACAAACATTTGCAGCTAAAAAATTATTTCGAAAATGTTAAGTAAATGTGGGAAATTTTCAAGTAAATAATTTCATACTAAAATATCGTCTTGTTTTGAAAAAAAACCCAAATCGAAATTGTTTCAATCAAGTTCTTATAGCAAAAGATCTTTCGAATCCATTCGATACTTTTTATTCACTACTACTTTGCATTCATTCATAGCGCATCATCGGTAGGACCGGCCAACAATGAACAAACTAATATGAATACCCATCATGAAACCTTTGTCACCAAAGCCATTAGCGAAAGTACATCAACAGCAAGCAGTCAATCGTCAAACAAAGGACTCAATAATATCCTAACTGACAGTCAATTACGCAGGTAGGTATCGGACGACCTTGCATTCCTCCGACCCAAGTCCAGTGTCTCAATCGACTCATAACAACAATAATTATCTCTGTTTGTTGCGAACAATGCGGATTATACCTAGTCAGGTCGAACATTGCGCCAGCCGTAACGAACTCTGGCGCCATTCGTATTAATCCCAAACCAGAAATAGACTTCTGCCACTTACCACTACTATCCACAGGCTGCGAAATTTCCATCCTTCTGATAATACTGAAAAAATCCGGGTTAAGTACTCGTTCTGAGGAACGTCACTATCAAGTCATCAAACAAAGAAGTAATATTTTTTGCATACACCCAACTACGAGACGCGATTTCGTTTCTCTGACTTCGACTTGAGCATAAAACCGCAGCGAACACGAACAAAAACGGCACAAAGATATTCTTCCGCGAATTTAAACAACCCGTTGCGATTGTCGGTTGAGCAATTGGGCGTAGCGTCCAAGTTCAGCTTCGATTCCTCCAAGTACACTTAGTTTCTCGTTTTGAGACACAGTTGCTCCTCACCGGGCTCTAATTAAATAAATAAACAATAATGGAATGCAAGCAGCCAGCCAACAAACACTGACTATCTTTTTGTTTTCATTCGACTCGATCCGCGACACTCGTTCTGCTCCTCTATCACTTCGCGCTGCCAAACAGTGTGTGGGTGGATCTGGACAGCAAAATTCACAAAGCACTAAACACACTCACTATGGACCTTCAGTTGCATTACACAGCCTCAATTCACTTGAAGACGATTATAACTTTCTGCAAGATCGCACCCAATCACACCTGGAAATCGAAACGAACTGAAGCTCCAAGTTCAGCTGGAGACCGCGAAACCGCTAAATTTCCATTTCATTTCGCGAATTTCGCATAGTCAAAGCTCCACCGGGCCCATCCGATCCGATCAAGCCGGTAAGTGCAGTTTTTGCACCTTGTCGATTTCCCTGAGTCGCCGAAATCGAATGCACTCCACAAATTCTCCGGGCCACGAATGCAATGCAAAATGCACTGGAAGACGCGTGGATGTGGTGCACCTAGAAGAGTCGATGGTTGTGAGTCGATCTCGAACTGCAGCAAGACGTTCTCAGTTACTGGAAAAGTGGTAAGATTTCTCAGGTAAATCAGTAGGTGCACAGTTTACTACAGTGGCTTTATCAAAATTGACAAGGTAGTGTGGTTGGTGACTCACTTTACTGAGCCGGTCACAGTGCCTCATATGTGAGTACGTGTTTTGTTACTAGCTTTTCGGTGGTTTATCAGTTTTCAGATAGGCATGCGCTTTGTTCAAATGATGATTTTAGTGGAAAAATAACGACCAAGCAAAGCGTTTGATTAACAGTTAGTTGTGGCATTGACTCAGCTGGTTTGGATTTAGTTGCAGTTAAAAGCTTGCTGGTAGCTAGTAATGTAATGCGGGTATATCGCTGAGTATTTTCTGCTCAAAGGTTACTAGATATTTTGGTTGTTTGACGTATTAATTGAAAATTTCAACTTAAGATATCTGTAATTTGTTAGTTTTTTTTTCATTCATATTGTATCTTGCTTGATAAACGAATAAAATAAAACAAATCTAGAAATTGATAAGAAGTTACAGAATTGTTTAACTGTTTAACTTAGGGCAAAGGACAACATTTTCTTAATGTCATATATATATATATATATATATATATATATATATATATATATATATATATATATATATATATATATATATATATATATACACAAATATATATACATATGTATATATATATATATATATATATATATATATATATATATATATATATATATATATAAATATATATATATATATATATATATATATATATATATATATATATATATATATATATATATATATATATATATATATATATATATATATAATATACATATATCATAAAAAAAAATTTTGTGACTATTTCTCTAGAACGTGCCCCCCGATTAAGCTAAAACTTTCAGGATACGTTTGTATTTTTAACCCTTTGTCGTCGGCGGCCATTTTAGTGATATTTAAGTACCCCTATTATTCTTTTAAAAAATAGTTTTAAAAAAACTAAGATTGCAAAATTTATTTTGAACGTGTTTTTAAAAAAGATTTGGTATGGTTTTGGACATTTTTAACCTTTTGTGTGCGCTAGGTGCCTAAATTGAGATCGAAAAATTTGAAATTTTTTTAATTGCGATAACTTTTGACAGAGCTATTAAATTATTACGAAACTTACGGAACATATTGATGTTACTAAGTTGTATACTTATAAGATTCTGGCAGCTCTGTAGCTGAAAGTGAAAACCTTCAAACCGTCGACTCTGCTGATATATTTTCGGCTTCAAGAAAAATAGCAACTCATATACAAATCTTATACTTTGCCTATACAGTCAAAGTAAAACTTTGGAAATTCCATGTCGGACAAGAACGGCAACCCTTCCCCAATTAACCTATATTTTTATCATCAAAAATTTATGTTCACGGGAACTCACGACTCAATGATTAGATATAGTTGAAATTTACAGAATGTATTGGTCTGATAAAACCGATTTTGAAATTTAGGCAATTCTGTGCCTCTGGGTGTCATCTTAAAAAATCACTAAAAAAATAACTGCTTTTGGCCCTATAAATCCTGATTAAAGTAATCCCACGGCAACCCTCGTACGGGTCCGAATCTTGCTCTAAGCCACGTTTGATGGAAATATGGTTGAACAATTATGTTGGAGCTGCCAGCTAAGGTAATTGTGATGTCTTAAATTTTAAAAATTCCCTCAGGAAAATAAAGCTCTTTGCCCTATAGATTCCAGTGCAGTCATAGAATCATAACGAAACTCATATGGTAAATTTAACTTATTGTAGACAATACTCAGCTGAAATCTAATTGGAAAAACATTGTTGGGGCTGCTAGATTTAGTTTGTTTTGTATTTTTTTTTGGCATATCTTTAGTGCGCGATTTTATCAAATCATGGTGATCTTGTAGTGAAAAGAAACAACAAATCTAGAAAATTTGAAAACTACTGGGTGTGGTAACTCTAAATTGATTTATATCCCTATAGCTTCCAATGCAGTCATCGGACCAATACGAAATTTTCAGAGTAGATTGACTTTAATGTGCGGTAGATGCGACACATTTTTGGCTTCGGTGCTAGCAAAAGGCTGCCATAAAGTATTCACATCGCGAACATTTTCAATGAAAATAAGTAAACAATGTTTAAATTTTCTAAGGTCTGGATATTTTTTGAATGGCAGCCCCAAACCCCTTTCTATCGATGCAACTTTCCATGGAGTCATCATAATTGAATTGGCTATTATTATTTAGGGTGTATTGGTCTTTAGTAGGAAAAGTAGCTAGTTGTAATGACCTTAAAAGGCTAGTGGTAGAATACACATTCAAAATCTGCGTAAATCCTCGGTAAAACTCGACTTGATGCACCACACAGCCGTAACATGAATTTTGCCGATAGAGGTCTCGCTAGTATGTTTGTGTTTTTGTGGTTGTGTGTTTGCTTTTGAGGTTTTTTGTTTGTTTGTTTGTTTTTTTTTTCTTAATTGTATTGTCTTCTCGAGTATTTTTCTGCATAAGTTTGTGTGTTTTTCAATTTTCGACCCCTGCTACCACCTATTCGGCCTCTGGTCGTAGAATGTCCCGGCTGATGTGCATCAAGTCGATTTTACCCAAATCCTCTACTGTTAGTGTTTCTAGCGGCTTTGATGCGGTAGGGGTTTGTTTTATAAATATGGGATGCAGAAACTGTCGTAAATGGTTTGCTTGAAACTTTGCTTTCAACTGAACAATTGCAGGGCAAATTATAATATTGGACTCGCTCTAATAAAAATGAAACAAAACTTATGTGCCTTTTATGTATTTGGCATATTACAAAATCTCATATACACGATATTTTAGCTATGAATATGAGTATTTGTTTGATTGGGCATAGGTTCATATTCATTTTCCACCATATGTGATATGCCAAATTACCCTACCTAAGAGGGGATTTTGAATTTTGGATTGATTTTTTTTTTTTTTTGAATTTTATTGTACATACGTTTGACACAACGTGCCTTTTCATGTTTTATATTATATCCACAAAAATATACTTTATGTTTCATTGTTATTTTATGAATTATATGCTAAAGCAAAAAGGTATACTTTATATCCCGGAATTACCCTATTGTTTAGTTTTCTCATTTTAAATTCAAATAGTTGAATCCAATTATAGTAAACTTAGGTAACAATCTCAATCAGAATGTATGCTGCAGTGTTTTTTGCTCAATTTGCTTTATAATTAATTTGTATACAGTTTGTCTTTTGGCTGATACTCAATATTGTATAAAGTTTGGTCATTAGGGAAAATGTCCCATAATGTGACTTTGAATTGTAGCTTGAGCAATTAGTTTACATAAATACGACGGGAAATAAAATAAAATCATCAGTTCGACAATATACACATGTAGCAAGACGTAACACTTTCTACAATACAAGCAACAACTTGACTAACGTCAATAATTTAGGGCAAATGAGGCTTATGTATGAGGAACGTGTCTGAATCTGGTCTAGTCAGCTCATGCTCGAGAGCCTTAAGTTCTGTTCGACAATCCTTATCGGATTAACAGAAAGGCTCATTAATAAATAATAGGTTCGCGAGAATGGAGTGATACATTTTTCGACTCACTTTACCTTTGATTAACTCTGGAACCTATTCAGAGCTAGGTGAACTCAAAGCTCGGTGCGCGGCCCTCACTCGAACCTGGATTCAAATCAGGAACTCGACACACTAGAAGACAGATACAAATTTCACAACGCTTGAAAATACGTAGTGTCATATATCTGAAGTATGGTTCACACCATGCGTCGTCGACTCACCCCATCCACAGAGAGCAAGCAAATCTGCACTTCAGTAACCGTCGGATTCGCACTCGAAAGTGTTCTGTTAATGGGGACAAGGGGCTAACAACGCCATTTCTGGAGCACCGTTCTCCAAAGATAATACCTTTCTTGCCTCTTTTGATAATTTTCACATCGTACCTTTGTCAAGATCTCTTCTGCATTTTGGGTTAGTTGAGATTTTCTGGTAACTTCCAACTAACAAAATTTGCAAGCTATGCGGCTCAATCTCAAGCCGGAAAGAGTTGAAACTTAGATTCATCACGTCAGCAGTTACTGAAAAACGCCAATTTCAATGAAAAAAAAAATGTGTTAATGGTTAATGCGATGAAATGTGGACGATTATTCAACTGGTCCATTATAACCGGTGCAATGGAAAATGTGCAAAATTAACCATCGGGTTTTCGCATTGACCAGTGATTCCAGGTTGGAAATTCAATACTTTCATTTGAAGATTATACTGATCAAAAAACAGGCTATATTGTCAGAAACACGTACAGGAACGCTTGTAACTTCTTGAATCATTGTCAAGAGCATATGAGTTAGAAAAATATTTTGATATGACTCGATTCGGCTTCTAACAATTATTATGCACGAGGCTGATTCTGTTAAAACCATATAAAAAATGTTATAAAATTCCCTATAAAACTAGAAACGATTTTTGGTTAATTTTGTATTGGCGAAGGAAAATATTTGTATCGGAGATGCGTTCTGATGATTTGTTTGTTTTCAGTTATAATTCGCAATAGTTTTTCTGGTAGTCACATTTGAAGTGATGTACGCTAAAAACTCTGATCTCCTATGAACCAAGAAGTTTTCTACAGGTGATATTTTTCCCCACGTCATACCAATTAATAACTTAGTCTTTGGTATTGTCATTTAGACATCGGATTATATGAAATTGCATATTTGCATATGAGCATTTTGCAATATTTTGCATAAATATAGTTTTTTTTTATAGTTTTATTTCAGTTGAACATCAGTGCTGCCATTTTAGCATTTTGAATGCTAGATCTAGCATTATTTTTTCCCAAACGGCATTCAAAATTCGGAGTTAGCATCTAGCATTATTTTTAGCATTTAAATTTATATTTCGGAATAATCTGGCACTAATCTATTTACAATCTCGCCCATCAAATTTTTCTCAATAATAGCTCTGTTTGTGTACTTTCAGTCGGGTTCATGAAAGGAAACTTCCTGAATCATGTGGTGGCGGAGTTTCATGAAAAATACAAAAACGAGCTCATGGCATTTTCTTAGAAGTGACAGCCAGAAGTGAAATTTGTCTGATTTTAAAATAATGATAGTGATTATAAAGTCTAAAATATAAAGATTATAAAGTCATATATATTGCTTTAAATTTGGAAACGTTCCATTAAATCGTGATGATGCTAAAAATCAGAGAAATGGCCCCATTCACTTCAGACTCCCAGGAGCCTCGGGCATCTACAAGTTCAAGTTTACCAAAGTATGTGCATTCTAGTTAGATATTTTTTCCTGAATAAGAATCAATTGTTTTGTGAGGGCTTCAAATGCAAGCAATCGCACGGATAACGCTGGAGAAAAATCCGAAACTAATACTTTTTCTTCAATTAAAAATGAACAATTGTTGCTGTTTTGATTGTGAGATTCCAAACGATGTTTTGAAAAATATTTGTAGAAATGAGCTTTACACAAGAAAAGAAGATTTAGATATAACTGATATGTCTGTAATCGATATAGAATCATATTGAGATGTAAATTTTAAACTTCTAATTTGTTTTTGTTATACATACGAGGGTTGATCAATAAGTAATGATTATGAATATAAAACAAGGTGATTAAACTTAGAAGATGTATTTATTTTTCAACATAGGTAGTCTTCTAACAAGCTAATAAATTTAGTTCATCTTTTCTCCAAACCCAGGTTACCCTTAGAAAAATAATGCTTTTTCTTGACTCTCCCAAAAGGCCTCAACAGCGGCCATCATTTCCCTATCATCTTCAAATTTCTTACTCCGAAGGTGATGTTTGAGTCAAGGAAAGAGGTAGAAGCCACTGAGATCTAGACCCAGATATCATCCACGGTCATGAAATGTGACAAAAAGTTCTCCTGATCTGCCTGGAACTTTTTGAGATTCATCCTTGAAATGTCGACTCATTTCTTCTTATGATCGTCTGTTAACATTCTCGGTACCCAACGCGCAGAGACCTTCTTCAAATGTAATTTGTTGGCAAAGATTTTACGAACACTTCCATATGAGATCCCTGTGACCTCAGCTGCATGCCTGGAATCATGGTCTATTTGCATGTTTTTTTTTTTCATCATGACTAAAGCCCTGAAATGTATTCGAAGCGAAACGGAACGAAGTGTCAAATCCTATACAAAATCAGCCTGGTACGGAATTTCGTTTCGTTTGGTTTTGCTCGTCAGTAATGTGTTCGAAGGCGTATAAGTGTCTTCGAAGACAACGCAGTGACTCGCTCTGAGATGGCGCTGCACTATGTATAAGTTAAATTTCGCGGCCATTTAATGACCCAGGTACCTTAAATTGATGCGAAAAATGTGACAGCTCATAATTTCATTCGAGTTTGCGGATATTTTATTGAAAAATGAGTGGAAATGGATGGATGAACAGTGCATCCTTGCAACAGTAGTTTTTGTTTTGCCGATAAAATCATTTTTAATGCCGGTTAGTTAAATTTATATGCACCGAATTCAAATGTAATGCACTTGTTAAATGTCATCAGTGGCAATTTATACTGCCTCCGGTGTCGGGGTGCGGAACTTTATTTCGCTCGATTCCGCACAGACGTTTTCGCTGCATTTCGTTCGTCGAATACATTACTAGGCTTTAGTGAGTATATGTAGAAGTAAATTTTTTTTTTGTTTGGAATTTTATGCGAACAATAACCGATTATAATTACTTATTGATAAGCTCTCATATAAATATACATATTGTTCTTATATTGAACCATGTTTATTTCAATTAAATAAGAAAGCATTATTTAGCATTATAACTTTACAAGATCTAGCATTATTTAGCATTAAATAAAATTGAATCTAGCATTATTCCAAAAAAAATAAATGGCAGCACTGTTGAACATGACCAGCGCCAACTAGAACACTGGGCCATAGTACTTGAGTGTTGACGAATCGGTAGGTAGGCATACAAAAATCAAAAATCAAAAACAAAATTTTTTTACATTACTATAACATATATGCAGACACTATTATACAATGCTGCCTACAATCACACCACAGTCAAGGAACTGTGTAGCATGCCGGCCTGGTGTTCTAGATGGCATTATCATGACAATTCGAGCGTTTTTTTCATTGCATAGTTTGTTCTTGCATTGATAAATACGCACTTAGAAATATTGACATTGTGCAACTTATTCTATTAACTTTTCCGCGAAAATGCCACCCGTTAAATATACAACGCGAATTTTAATGGAAAATTGGATTCAAAGGTATCCTGGTGATTTTACGACTGATGGCAGTGTAGTGTTTTGCAAAAGTTTGTGAAAAACATATCCCCTCGTCGAAAAAATTTCAAATTGATCAGCATGTAAAAACTGTATCGTATGTAGCTGAAAAGAGTAAGTGCGCCAATAGCCGTCAGCAACTATTGACTCAAAAGACTCGTTCCACTTCTACCTCTTCTCCACAAAAAGCAGAATTTCGCAAAGATTTATGTGAGTTATTGATAGGCTATAATAAACCATTCAATTAGGTCAATAATGACATATTTAAGAAGTTCATGAAATAGTACTGCACAAACCAAATCATTCCTGAGGAATCAATGATTCGCAAAAAAATACTTTTTCACGTGTATGAGGAGGCTTTAAACGAAATTCGAAAAGATATTTCGAATAATTTACAATGGATATCAGCTGATGAAACAACTGACTCTTGTGAACGTTATATAGCAAACTTGATTATTGAGAAATTGACGATAGAACCATCTATTCCATACTAAGTTCCATGTAAGGTCCTTGAAATCATTCGACAATTGCTCGATTGGTCAATGATTCGATATAAGCATTGTTTCCTGATTCTTCCATCGATCAAAAAGTTTGTGTATTCGTACCACATGCTGCACCTTATATGAAAAAAGCCGGCAAAGTGCTTCAAATATTTTATCCAAATTTGATACATGTCACATGTGTAGCGCATGAGCTGCATCGATTTTCAGAAGAAATCAGGAGAGAATTTGGAAATGTAAACAAACTAATTTCAGCGACAAAAAAAGTATTTTTCAAGGCTCCCTCCCGAGTGCTAATTTGAAAACAAATGCTCATGAATGTGCCGTTACCTCCAGATCCAATTGTAACCAGGTTGGGTACCTGGTTGAAGGTAGCTTTGTTCTATACGGAGCATTTCGAAGCTGTGAACTCAATCAAGAACCATTTGAAGACCCCATGATCAAAAAGAATCTAGCTATAATTAAACCACACTTCAGCCAATTACGGTTTATTATCGAAAAGCTAGATAACAGCAATCTATTATGCAAATCGATTCATTTATTAGAAGAAGCAACAGCTTTGTCAAATGCGCTTCTAGAATCATTGTCTACAGACCTTCAAAACAAACTTGGAATTATTTTTTCGAAAAATTCGGGCCTTGAAGCCATCAAGGAAATAAATTATTTTATCAAAAGTACAGATAAAACCTGGCCGGAAGGATTTCGAAGAACATGGCATCAAATTTCAAATTTTGTCCTTTGACATCAGTTGACGTCGAACGCTCATTTTCTGCGTACAAAATGATATCAAGCGACAAACGGCACAAATTTCAAATAGAAAATGTGGAAAAATACATTATTGTCTACTGTCACAAAAATTATACTACGTAGCTATTGATTTGCAAAGAAAAATATGTTCTTGATGTGAAAATTTTTAATTTTTGGATGTATAGAGACAAAATGCAGTTTTTGTTTGATTCTGAATAAAATGTTTATGTATTCCAACTAAATATGTTTCTTTTTTATTGAGCATATTCTGTGCAAATTATATTTGCATGTATATTTCAGCATTTTGTTTGTGCATATAATCCGATGTCTAGTCATTAGTATGCATTTAATATAACCAATCATTGATACTGGGATTTTACTTAAGGCACCATCTGGCTTCGAAGCCAAACCGATGGTAAATAAGTATAAAAATTTCTTTAAAATTTGTAATATGCAGTACATGCTATTGTATAATTTTTGAATAACTGATGATTAAATTTTCATTAGCGCAAAACTAGATATTACATTGA
Source organism: Nemotelus nigrinus (assembly GCA_947369275.1). Classification (NCBI taxonomy): domain Eukaryota; kingdom Metazoa; phylum Arthropoda; class Insecta; order Diptera; family Stratiomyidae; genus Nemotelus; species Nemotelus nigrinus. The sequence goes on along the minus strand of OX376372.1, from coordinate 184,145,726 downwards.
ATGCTGTGTACGAAAAATGGCATTTACTTGCATCATCTTAGCTCAAACACATGGTGCATTCAAGCCGGAACGAATATATGCGAAAAAAGTATGGAAAAATTAACTCAATAATTTGATTTTTGGACAAGATAAGACCCAATATTCAGTGTTACAATGTTTTTGCAGTAAAACTTGACAATAAAAATAAGTTTTCGCCCATAACTCATGCACTGAGAAAATCCGAAAATTGAATGCCAACAATGTGAACAAAACGACTCAATATTTTTATATTATGTAGAACTTTCATAAAAAATGGTACTTTTATTCATATTTTATTTCATGGTGAGATAACTTAACTGGAACTCAAGCGGAAATTTACCTCTAAAGTAAAAATGCATACAATACATTACACACGTTTACCATAGCATTTTATCTATTATTTGCTCTGCTGAAATCTCAATAAAAATATAGGTGGCGATCTTTTTCGCTGCTTATAGCTTAAAGAATTAACTTACCAAGAATATGAATCAAATAGTATTTGTTTGGCTCAATTTAAAAAAGTTTAGTATCAGAATGTTGCATGTATTTCGAATATTCGAAAGAAAATGCATCGAAAACTAAATTTTACCGTGGATGCAAACCATAAAAAAGCAGCATCTATACGAATTTTCATGCACGCTCGCGCTAACATAGCTTAAAGTTTATGTGTTTGTGTACGAAGTAAACTTTCAGTAGAGTTTGTATCTTGCATAAAGTTTCGACATAATACTACGGATGTAAACTTATCATACTTTATATGAAATCTAAGAGCGAACGAAAATGGCAAAGTTCTGAATATTTGATGTGAGTGCGTTTCAAAAATAATTTCATCGGAACAAGTCTAAACAGTGAAATAAATAATCAATTCCTATGTTATTAATGTCTCCTGATCGGCAGACGTTAACAAATTATTGATTTATATGGAAGTATTTTGTTTGGAATACTATTTGAAAATTGAATTTGCTAAGCTGTGGTTTCGAAGAAATGCAACATTTTCTCTCAATACGTACTACATACTTTAGATAGCAAACGAAATGAATCAAATTTGGAAATTAGCTTGCTATTGAAATCGTGAAGCTATTCAATTTGATTTACATGCATAGATTATAATTCTGGAATACTTAAAGTAAATTCGATAAGGGTTTTTTTCACATACGGCTCTTTGAAGGATTATTTGTGGCTCTTGATAAATGTACCCGATCCCTTTTCATTTTGGTGCTATCATATTATATATTATATTTTAAAAATTATTATCGTTCCGTATGTGATTCAAAATTTTTTTTTAAATTACAAACAACAAATATGAAAGACTAAGTGCAACGTTATTAAATTAAGAATTCTATGATTCATCAAAAACTGCGCGAACGAGCATAAACAGTGGCATAATCGTCCGTAATCGACCGGCTCCAGACCGATTTTGCATTTGTAAACTTTCATTGCAACGGACAGTTGACTTTGTGCTCTGGAGGAAACAATTTGTATCACTCTTGCTACAGATATAATTTGTAATCTGGAATTTTTGGTAAGTTAACTAAATTTGTTTCGTAATATGTAACACGTGTTGTTATTGTTTTAATAACATAAAACTTGTATTTTCTAAATTTCTTTATTTATTTGCAGTTCTTTAAAAAATATGACAGAGAACGAAAATAGAAAAAGAAAATACGAGCAAGAAAATAAAAGTTTTAATAATGAGTGGGAGGAGAATTTTGTTTTTTTATTGACAATAACGGAAAAGCATTATGTGTTATTTGTAATTCTACGGTAAAAAATTATAAAACTAGCAATTTACGTCGACATAATGAAACCAATAATCCTCAGTTTTTCAAGCAGTACACACCAAATTCCTAATTAAGATCAGATAAACTTGCTTCTTCAAAGTCTAATTTAAATAAACAACAGTCAATTTTGATTACCTTCAGGAATAAAGCTAATAATGTGGCTGAATCCAGTTTTGTTATTGCCTGGAATATTGCTCGTGCAAAACGCCCGTATGGAGAGTGTGAGTTTATTAAAAAAAACTTCCAAGATGTACTTAAAGTTTTAGATTCAAATAATGCAGCATTGCACAAAGGTTTTTCGCAAATTCCCATCTCGAGACACACAACCAAACGACGCATAACTGCAATTAATACATCTTTTGAATATAATTCAAAAAAGATTTGAAAAACTATATTGTATTCAGCTTAGCCCTTGACAAATCGACAGATATCACAGATCTTCCGCAATTGGCAGTTTTTATACGTTTTGTTTCACATGATTTCGTTGTTAAAGAAGAATTATTAGAATTTATAGTAGCACTTCAAGAGGCAGCCCGCGGTGTCGATATTAAAAATGCATTAGATTCCATGATGCAAACTTTTGGTGTGCCTCTTAATAAACTTGAAAGCATTGCAACTGATGGAGCGCCGGCAATGCTGGGTAAAAAAATCGGTCTTATTGGGCTTTTAAGAAATGATTCTCAAATTCCGCAATTCATACCGATTCACTGCATAGTTCACCGAGAACATCTGGTTACAAAATATCTAAAATATTCTGATGTTATGAAAACAGTGTTGCACATTTTAAATTACATTCGCACCAATGCAAAAAATCATCGACAATTTAAAAATTTCCTTGAAGAATTAAAGTACGAAGAACTTCCAAATGACATTAATTTCGTTTTCCTTGTTAGATGGCTATCTAGCTACATGCATTAAATCGTTTTGTAAATTTGTTTGACCCGATAACTGCATTTCTAAAAGAAAAGGAAATAACTTATTCAGAATTAGACGATGACGAGTGGTTACAAGACTTAATGTTTTTGACTGATGTCATGGAACATTTGCAAACACTGAGTTTACAATTGCAGGGAAAAAGCAAAATAATATCTGACCTCTCACAGTTTAAATTTAGTTTTCAAACTAAATTAGAACTTTTTCAAAAGGACATTAAAAACAAAACATTTTGTCATTTTCCTCGAATTCAAAAAATTTGTTCCAATATTAAACAAGAAAAACTCAACGAGTATATAAAAAAGCTAGAAGGAAAATTGACGGAATTCCAAAATAGATTTCAAGACTTGAACTATTTTAAATCATCACTTGATTTTTTTGTGAATCCATTTGAAATTAACATAATTCAAGGTGCGTATTCTATTTCCAGTATAATTATGACCCCAAAAACATCTGGAGAATTCGAATTAATAGAGATGCAAGAATATCAAGCTCTACAATTAAAATATAAGTCGACGTCGATTATTGAATTTTGGAAATTTGTACAAGAATTGAAGAATCCTGAATTAAAAAAGGCTGCTTGTCGAATTATTTCAATATTGGGAACAACGTACATATGTGAATCATTTTATTCCACTTTAAAATTCGTGAAATCCAAACATCGATCAGTATTAACTAACCAGCAACTCAAAAAATTAGTGAGAAGTGCTGTCACCAATTACTCACCAAATTTTAAAGAATTATCAAGAGAACTAAAATAAATGTGTTTAATTATTGATATTTAAATTCAACACACCTATTTTGTACTTTTATTTATATGCTTTCAATAAATACGTATTTAATTCCGGCTCGCGAAAAATTTCAAATTTTGATAAATGGCTCAGATTATTACGGAGCTTGGCCACCCCTGACATATGCACATAGTGATTTGAAAATTTATTTATCTAAAAGATAATGTTGCGAACGATAGCTATATTTGAATTATTCTATTTCCCGCCTGGGACCTTGTCCATGCTAAGAACATTTTATACTAGTAGGCTCTGAACGAGCTGCCATTTTGTGAAAAATAAAAGAAGTTTAGTAGTCAGTTAATTGCTGTTGTGAAAACATTGGCTCGTCTAAGAGAGACGATAATTAGAAAATAAATTCGGTTTTGTTTTAAATCCATCGTAGTTTCGGGTATCGAATTCAACATTAGTGGCGACCGTGACAGGACCCGGCAACGATGGATCGTCTAAAAAAAAATCGTTCTGTGCTCAGAGGAGCATTTACAAAATCAGTTGGCGATTTTGAAACCTTGCTGCAGAGTCAGCAACCGAATAAAGGGAAGCTTTTTGCTGTCTGGGAAGTGATTGAAAAAAGGTATGAAAAATTGCTTGATGGCAACCAACAGCTATACGAGGCGCTTTTGGACGAGGCCACCGAAGAGGAGTTGCAGGCAGAGCTGAATAGCTGTCTCACGTATGATATGAGATATTTTGAAGTAAAAGGACAAATTCAAGGTCATCAGACCGACGCACACAGTGCCGCGGAGTCGGCATGTGAAGGGGATGGTGCACGTCAGGCATCAAGTACTGTTAGACGGCGGAAATATAAGCTGCCAACCATTGAATTGAAACGTTTTGGTGGCGATGTGAAAGATTGGCTGCCATTTTGGAGCCAATTTGCCAAAATTGACGCTGATCCTGAAATTGACGATTGTGACAAGGTACATTATCTAGTACAAGCGACGATAGTTGAAAGTAGAGCTCGACGGCTGGTTGAGAGTTTTCCCGCGACCGGTGAAAATTATCCTAAAATTGTTGAGAGTTTGAAGGCTCGTTTCGGTCGCGAAGATCTTCAGATAGAGGTTTATGTGCGTGAATTATTGAAAATTATTCTACAGAATTCAGTGACAAAAACCAGTTTTGAAATAATGTCGTTGTACGACAAGTTGGAGGCGCATATGAGGGCTCTTGAAACGTTAGGTGTTACCGCGGACAAATGTGCAGCAATGCTTTTCCCATTGATTGAATCCTGCATCCCAAGTCAACTACTGCGTGTGTGGCAGCGATCTGTCGATTTTACAAAATCAGATGTTGATAATTCCGCGCCAATGGAACATCGGCTGTTGAGCTTGATGGCGTTTATCAAGCGGGAAGTAGACAACGAGCAACATCTTGCTTTAGCCTCGGATACGTTCCAAAATAATCAGCCGAAAGAGCGGAATATTAAACCCTATAGGAGGGAAATTGTTACGAGAACAGCAGCTGATTTGGTGAATTATCAATCTCAGCAATGTATATTTTGTAGTGGTAGCCATCTCACGGCAGATTGCAGGAAAACAGATATTTGGACGTTGCAACATAAAAGAAGAAAGCTGGCCAATCAGGGAGCTTGTTTTCGATGCTGTCAAGTTGGGCATCGTGCAAATATATGCAAACTTGATTTGAAATGTGTGAGATGTCACCAAGCGCATTGTAGATCAATGTGCACAACATCGTCGAATACCATCGCCGAAACGTTGCAAAGTGCGCAAAGTCAAGCACTTTCGTCGCAAGCAAATACTCAAGTGTTTTTGCAAACCCTACAGATAAGGTTAAAAGGTGTCAAGTCAGACCAGATTGTTCGAGCTTTGATTGATACGGGATCTCAGAGATCCTATGTTTTGAGTGATGTTATCACAGCCCTTGGATTGAAATCGAAAAAAAGAGAAAAACTTATACATTCTCTCTTTGGTGGTATGAACTCTGCTGAGCAGTGGCATAATATATATGATTTAAATGCTGTTTATGGCAATTCATTGCATAAGTTTGAAGCTTTGGAGCAGTCCACAATATGCAGCGACATTCGATTGGCGAAGAATGGACCCTGGGAAGAAGAGATTGAGGAGCTGGGTATTACCCTCAGTGACAGCAATAATTCAGGACCAGTGGAGCTTCTGTTTGGAGCTGATATAGCAGGGAAGTTATATACAGGCAAGAGATTTGTTCTGAATTGTGGCTTAGTGGCTATGGAAACAATATTTGGATGGTCGTTGATGGGTAAAGTGAGGTATCCGGATGATCCGGAGGTATGCAATGTGACGATGAGTGTGTGTTCTCTTTTGGATAAAGATGCTACCATCACTCATTTATGGGAACTAGATGTCTTGGGCATAACTGATCCACATGAAAAGAAGACGGCAGACCAAAGAGCTCTTGATGCTTTGGACTTTTTTAAACAAACAGTTACCATTGACCACGACAACAGATATGAAGTTAGATTACCTTGGATAAAAGGTCATCCACCTCTACCAAGTAACTATGAGATAGCGAAAAAGAGGTTGGAGAGCACTATTGACAAGTTGCGAAGAAATAACTTGTTAAAGAGCTATGATGAAGTTTTCCAAGAATGGGAAAGAAGTGGAATTATTGAGCAGATCACAGTCGATCATGATCATTCAAATGCACACTATCTTCCGCATAGACCAGTTATAAAAGAGAACAGTACAACAAGAATTCGTCCTGTGTTCGATGCTTCCGCCAGAGAGAAGAACAAACCTGCGTTGAATGATTGTTTGGAGAAGGGAATGAATCTTATCGAATTGATTCCTGTCATTTTGTTGCGATTTAGAAAATTCCGAATCGGAGTAGTTTCAGATATACGCAAAGCTTTTCTGCAGATTGGTGTCCATGAAAAGGATAGAGATTTTTTGAGATTCTTGTGGATAGACAAGAACGGTGCAACTAAAATTTACCGACATCGTCGCGTGGTATTCGGAGTTAATTGTAGTCCCTTTTTACTTGGCGCAACAATTAATTATCATTTGGAGAAATGTGCAGGTATTAACTTTGACGACACTATTTTGAGGCTTCGTAGTAGTTTCTATGTAGATAACTGCGTTACAAGTTTGCCAGATGAGTCTTCACTACATCTTTTTAAAAAGGAATCTATAAAAATACTGTCTACTGCTGCATTTGAATTGCGAGGGTGGGAGTCTACACAACTTAGTGGAAAGGGAGGCGTGTGCATTCCTGTACTAGGTCTTATGTGGGATTCGAGACGAGACACATTGTTCTTGAATCGAGATAATCTAAATGGCATTGTTAAACAAGCGGATGGTGTCATGTCGAAACGGACAATTCTTTCGGCAGCTCAACGTGTTTTTGATCCTATTGGCTTTACTTGCCCGGTATCGTTGCAGCCGAAATTATTATTGCAGCGCCTTTGGAAATGTGGTTTAAAGTGGGATGAGCCTATTGATGACGAGATTGCACTTTTGTTTCGAAAATGGCTTGAAGGGTTGCGGTACCTGTTCGACATCGAAATACCCAGGTGGTTGGACATCGATATGGATAAAACGGAATACAGTTTTCATGTATTCTGTGATGCGAGCTCGGCTGCATATGCTGCAGTAATATTTCTTCGAAGCATTAAGGATGGTAACGTGTCAGTGCGATTGATTGCAGCTAAAGCAAGAGTTGCACCAGTGAAATCAATCACGATACCTCGTTTGGAGTTACTAGCTGCTACGATTGGAGCTAGACTTTTTGCAGTGGTTAAAGAATGTTTTCCCAGTGAACATTCAGAGTGCTATTTCTGGTCAGACTCCTCTACAGTCCTGGCATGGATTCGACGTGAAGAACCTTGGGCAGTATTCGTAGGAAATCGAGTTAAAGAGATTAGGACACTTACGGCAGTTGAGTCTTGGCATCACGTTCCGGAGACACAGAATCCAGCAGATCTGACATCGCGCGGGTGCTCGGGTATCACTTTTTTGAACAGTAGATGGTGGGAGGGACCGCAATGGCTGTATGATCCTCCTGCTTTATGGCCTGCAGAGGTTTGCGAGCACAACGAAACGGAAATAGACGGAGAAAGACGAAAGTGTTTTGTCATGATATCGGTATCGAGTGAATTGGATTATTGGCATTTGTTGTATTTTGCAAAATATCTTAAAACCGTTCGTATGATTGCGTGGATAAATCGGTTTATATATAATATACGTAACCCGAAAGATAAACGTTGTGGTGAATTAACTACTGAAGAAACTGAATTATCTGAAATATTTGTGTTGAAAATGTTACAAAGTGCGTGTTTTCATGACGAAAAATGTAAAGACTTATCTTCATTACACCCTTTTAGGGACGAGCATGGACTGATTCGTACTAAAAGTCGTATTTCAAACCGTGATGATATCCATGACTTTTTGTATCCGATAATATTACCGAAAAAACATTTATTAGTTTCGCGATTAATTCATGATACACATGTTAGATCTTGTCACGCTGGAACCGATATATTATTGAGCTTACTTAGAGAAAGATATTGGATACTCGGTGGAAGAAGATCGGTGCGGTCAGTGATATCTCATTGTGTTGTGTGCAAAAGGTTCGCTTTGAAGCCTATAAGACTCGAGGCTCCGTGTTTGCCAATCGATCGCGTGAGTGATGTTGTCCCTTTCGAAGTAACAGGAGTTGACTTTGCCGGACCTGTATACTTAAACAATGGCGAAAAAGCGTGGATATGTTTGTTCACTTGTGCAGTTTATCGGGCGGTGCATTTAGAGCTTGCCACATCTTTATCTACCTTGTGTTTTATGAAAGCTTTGCGACGATTTATTAGCCGTCGTGGACGACCGAAAATAATCTATTCGGACAATGGAACGAATTTTTCCGGTGCGGCAAATGCGTTATCGAAACTCGATTGGAATCGTGTGTTGGAGTACGGAACCGTTGAGCGTATTGTATGGAAATTTAATCCGCCTGCAGCACCCTGGTGGGGTGGCTTCTGGGAGCGACTGGTAGGGCTTCTAAAAACTTTATTGAGGCGCACCCTAATGCGATCATCACTTTGTTATGAAGATTTGCAAACTATTTTGTGTGATTGTGAGGCGAATATTAATGCCCGGCCGTTAACTTATATGCCAAGCGATGATGCTGAGTTTGTTACTTTGACACCTGCTATGCTCTTGGGACAGAGAAGAAGTCATGGAGTATTTGATTGTGACCGATTGGAGGAATCTTTCAACCCCTTGCTGACTGATCAGCAACAAGCACTAAGTGCGACCCTTCGAAGACGATTTCGAAGTGAATATCTGGGTCGTATGACATGGCCTGCAACTAGTAGGCAACACGGGTCTTACGAGCCCAATATCGGGGAGGTTGTTTTAATTGGGGAGGACAACAAGAAGCGATTGGATTGGAGTTTAGGCCGCATTAAAGAAGTAATACGTGGCAGAGATGGTGTGATTCGACTTGTGCGATTAGATACGGAAAGGGGATCAATCGTGCGACCTTTGCAGCGTATTTATCCTTTGGAGTGTAACCCAGCGTCTGAAGAACTAATTAGTACTGAAGATTTGAGGAATGATGACAAACAGGAAGTCAACGATATAGAAGAGGAACTGGTAGCCCCGATATTGATGTCTAGACGCGGTCGAACGATAAAGCAGCCAGCAAGATTGATTGATTTTGTACCTAAATGAAAACTTTGTAAAAGTTCTCAGGTGGGAGGATGTTGCGAACGATAGCTATATTTGAATTATTCTATTTCCCGCCTGGGACCTTGTCCATGCTAAGAACATTTTATACTAGTAGGCTCTGAATGAGCTGCCATTTTGTGAAAAATAAAAGAAGTTTAGTAGTCAGTTAATTGCTGTTGTGAAAACATTGGCTCGTCTAAGAGAGACGATAATTAGAAAATAAATTCGGTTTTGTTTTAAATCCATCGTAGTTTCGGGTATCGAATTCAACAGATAATTGAAATATAAAAATCAATAAATATTTATTTATTTCGTACGTGGACGTCTTAGCAAATAAACTAAGTAGCCACATGAATAGTAAATAATTTATTTAGTAAAATTATATGAACAAAATAAATTGACAAATGTAGAAACATAATGCATTACCAATGAAAAACTCGCATCTTTACTTGATCTCAATAACTAGATACAACTGAAAGAAATCTAGATTGGTCTCTGGTGGGTCGATATTGTATGGAAAATAATAGTATATATAGCTTGCATTAATTTGGTATATTACAGTTTTGAAGAAAGATGATCAAATGATTTGATTTAAATTGAATATTGACTTTTTGTGTACTAGACTTAAATATCAGGCCGCTAATTAGTTGATCTAATGTAGCTAATACGCTCCAGAAATTTTAAGTTTAAGTAAATAATATAAGCCTGCAAATAGATAATATAAGAACAGAAGCATGTGGATATCATAAATATCCCACTATATAAGGGCATAAACAAGCTATTGAAAAATAAACAAGTAAAGGCTGCAATTCTTTTTGTTGAATAAATCACCAACTGGTGAACTGAAGTACCAAAATTTTATTGTCTTACAATCTATATACACAGCTTTATAAATTAAATTTAGCAAAATTAATGATGAACCTATGATTTCATATCTGATCAAAGTTCATCTTGTATGCATGCAAAATTAATTGTTCACAGTCGCAGTTTGCAGTTTTGCTGTTTGATGTCGCAATATGCAATTTTACTGCAGTAATTTGCAATTCTGCGTGATTGCAGAAATGGAATGTTAAACTTTGAGAAGTTCGAAAACATTCAATGAAATTGAATCGCAACTAAGCAAATGATTAAAATTATATATTAGTTCACCGACATGAATAGCAATAATAAAAATGAATTCTTTTCGAGCAGAATATTTTACAATGATTTAACCAGGAAATTCGAAATAATGCGAATAATTTTTTGCATCTTCAAGGTTGTCCAAACTTCAGCTTAAGAGAAACTGTCAGACAATTTATTTGTTGAATTTAAACCAAGCGTCGATATAAAAAATAAATATACATATATTTCTCTCAAATATATTTAAAATGCTATTCTTTGCTAAGAAAAAAGATGAAATTCATAAACAAGGCGAGCTAGCTATGTCAGTCCGCTGAAATTTTTTATTTACATATGTCGATTTTCTTCACTACTTATATACTTATTTAAAGGGGGCCCGGTCGCTCTGCTCGCTAAGACGTCAGGCCGAAAAGCGGCGTGCTACGGGGCCTGCGGGTTCGAATCCAGCCAGTGCCATGCCTGTAAGTGTGAATGCGTGTGATTGTCCATGAAAGTGCCAAATGGGCCCAAACTGGTGGCCTAATGCTGGCCGCGTTCCCGGCAGCCCTCTTCACTAACCTAACCTAACCTATATACTTATTTTATTTTAAACTCCCTATGAGTACCTACAGTGGCTCACAGCTTATTTGATACAGTGCTTCTTTAAAAAATTAAGTTGCGATAACTCAAAAAATAATAACAATATCAAAAAAAATTTGAACACCATTTTGAAGGCAATTGTTTGTTGTTTATTAAACAAGTTTATATTTGTTACAAAGTTGCTGTTTTACATCTTAAAAAACAAAAAAACTAAAAATAATAACAAATTTCATGTCACAGCTTATTTGATACAGTTTGATTAAACATTAAAATTGTTGTGAATTATGAGGTTTCCAGTTGATTTCAATACTTTGTTTGATAGTCCTTAGACTTGAGCAGAGCCTGGAGCCTATTCGGCATTGAATTAACGAGTTTTTTGTGATGTCAGGAGTAATTTTTTGCCAAACCTCTAGCAGTGCTTTCTTCAGGTCTTGTGTATTAGAAATCTTGTGTTTTCTAATGTTGTTATCCAACAAAGTCCACAGATTCTCAATGACGTTCATATCTGGTGACTGTGCCGGCGGAGACATCAAATGAGGGCAATCCCAAATTGGCCAGGATTGCACAATTCCCGACTTGTGCCTTGGATCATTGTCTTGGTACAACCGAAATTGGTTGCTAACACCCAGTTTTTCAGTGCTTTTCAGCAAATTGTTTTTGAGTACATAAAGGTACTTTGTTTGGTCCATTGTCTCCTCAATAAACTTTAAATTTCTGACTCCGGCTGCAGACATGCAGGCCCAAACTATCACATTACCACCACCATGCTTCACAGTAACTTTGAGGTTCTCCTTGTTTTGCTCAGTGGCTGCCTTGCGCCAGACATATGACATTCCGTCGGAGCTAAAAATGTTAAACTTGGACTCGTCCGCAAAAATAACCGTATTCCAGAACGCGGATGGCTTTCCCACATGCTCTTTGGCAAAGGCAAATCGGCTTATTGTATATTTTTTGGAAATGAAAGGCTTCCTACGAGCTACTCGGACCCTGAAATCATGGTCGCGAAGCACTCGTCGGACGGATTCAGCACTACATGACTTCCTTTATTCACGATGAACCTCAGTAACCAATTTTGGAGCGGAAATCTTTGTGTTTGCTTTCACTTTCCTTACAATGTATCGTTCGTCGGATACGGTGAAAATATTGTTTGGCGCATTTCTCCTCTTATTTTCTACCCGATTTCCGTGTAGGAAGCGCTCAATTATGTGCTGCACTGTAGAGACACTCAAATTCACACTTTCAACAATTTTTCGAACACTTTGTCCTTTTTTAAAGTGGTTTAAAACCAATTCGCACTGTTCAATTGTGGTGCGATGACCCATTTTACAAATTTGGCTTATTTTGGCACTTCAGCTTACAAAATCTTGCTAAAACTTATTTAAGCCAATGTCTTAACACAATCAAAAATTCAAGAAACAAAAACAACACAGATTAACTCCGCGAGAAATAGAAGTTTATTCGCATTGAAGTGTCTGTATCAAATAAGCTGTGAGCTGCAATTTTTCTGCGCCAGTGGTATTTCTCTTTTAAGGGACGCCGAGGAATATTGCTGGAACATTTTTGGCTTGCATTGTATTCGTTGAACATGCATCTAGTCAAATGCGTTTAAATTTTTTGAATAGGGCTCTTTATTTCAAAGTTACAGTGATTTGCATTTTTAAAAAGTCACTGTATCAAATAAGCTGTGAGCCACTGTATATAAAAGACTGAGTTAAATTGCACCAGCTCAATGTTATAATCGTACACACAATTGATTTCGAGCTGGATTTTGAAGCAAACATTGCTGTAACCAGCCGTTACCTTATGGACCAGCCTGTTATCAACTGCTGGGAAGCCAACGACCGGATCGTCAGTCGTCAAATTGTTCACAATAAACAAATGCATCTGTGTAATCGAGTATTTGGAGTTAATATTGATATTTCACAGATAGCCAAGCGGCTGTTAATTCCTTTGCTGGTCCTTGTACAGTGTCTATGATTGTCGCTAAATGCCGTTTTTTTTTTGCTGTTGGAAGGTGGAAATCTTCAAAAAGATGTTTCATGGCTCCTACCCTGTAACATGCCCTAATTTTACATCAAAACCACTTCCCTCTTCTTCCGCACTCCCCACGGGACTACACTTACAGGATTACTTCGCGGGGTGGATCAGCCCTTGGTTGCTTCTAGACATCTTTGTTTCTTCCTTCTTCTTGTCTCGTTCCCCATTAGGCAGTTTGCCGTGTATATTTTTTAGAGCTCTTGCGGCATCATTCCACGCTGTTTGGGATTCCAGCTTACAAAGTAGGATACTTTTCGCTGATATACGAGTATTTGTGCCTAGTACCGTCTCTAGGCTACATCTATATGATTCAAAGCGCGGACAACTGAACATAATGTGTTTCACATCATCAGGTACATTTTTGCAGACTGAACAGCCCGGTGAGCTGCTGTGTCTAATACAGTAAAGATAGTAACGATACCCACCATGTCCGCTCAAAAATTGGGTGATATCATAGCTCGTTCCTCCGTGGCTCCTTGAAACCCATGGCTCAACGTTGCGGATCAATTTGTGCGTCCAACGCCCATTTTGCGCCTGCTTTCAATTACTCTGCCATGAGTGCATTGATATTCGTTTTTCAGTCTCTCGCGTGCTTCTTGTCAGTGCTTCATTTAGCCGAAGCGCTTCATCCGCAAGAATTTCAATGAGCAGCGTATTGGTTATTGCACACGTCACCTCATAAGACATTGTTCAAAAGACGCCACAGGTTCGAAGTGCGATCAGTTAACAAGCCGATTGCATTTTTCGCAAATTCAATTTTATTCGTATCACTGATGCATACACTGGTGCTGCGTACAGTAAAATAGAGCTCACCACTAGTGAGATCAGTAGCTTTTATCTTTTCATCGGGCCGCTTATATTGGATAGCATTCGAGCGAGTACTGAACCAACTATTGATACCTTCTTACCTGCTTTCTTCAGATGAGGTTTGAAGCTCAGTTTATTGACGATAATTACGCCCAGGTATTTTATAGCAGGTTACGGGGTAGTTATGCAGTCGATAACCTTTATCCGTACTGCTGGTAGTTTCCTTCTGTTTGTGATTAGTACCACTTCCGTCCTGTGTTTAAGCCGACCGCAACCAATCCGTGATTTTATCACCGAGACTGATTTGTTTTTTTACTAATGTTCGAAGAAGAACATTAGTATTAAAATCACTTTGGGCAAAAATTCATATTTATATATATATATATATATATATATATATATATATATATATATATATATATATATATATATATATATATATATATATATATCTCTATATATATATATATATATATATTGTTTTATATATATAAATATATATATATATATGTATATATATATATATATATATATATATATATATATATATATATATATATATATATATATATATATATATATATATATATATATATATATATATATATATATATTTATATATATATATATATTTATATATATATATATATTTATATATATATATATATATATATATATATATATATATATATATATATATATATATATATATATATATATCATCAAAAAATTTCAGTGAAAAAATCTCAGAAAAAAGATTGTGTTTGTCCTATAACTTCCATGTAGCTCATAGTTGCCAGCTATTGTTGCTTTTGTGTTCAATTGCAATATTCTTATTAATATTCTTATTCTTATTCGATTGAACTGAAATTTTCAGGACAAATTGGTGTATATGCAGAATAGTGCCAGGTTTCACAGAAAGTTAATAATATTTAACCCTTTGGCGCCGGCGGCCATTTTAGTGTTATTTTAAATACACCTATTATTCCGTGCACAAATAATTTTCGCAAAAATAAAGTTGAAATAAATTTCGAACGTGTTTTACATGTGAGTCAGATGATGTTTTTGAATGTTTTAACCCCATGTGTGCGCTGGGTGCCTAAAAAGAGAACGGGAAAACTTGAAAAATTTTAAATTGCGTTAACTTTTGACAGAGCTATTCAATCATTACAAAATTTTCAGGACATATTGGTATTATTTAGCTGTAGATTTGTGTAGCTTTTAATGAGTGTGCTAGCAACCCTGTAGCTAGGACAGGCACTGAAAGTGAAAACCTCCATATCATCGTCTCTCTTCAAAAAATGCCGCTTCTTAAAAAAAAAGCCACTTATATGTAAATCTTGTGCTTTGTTTACATAGACAAAACAAAATTGATATGGTATAACGGGCACGCCTGGTAACCCTTGCCCAATTTACCTATATTTTTAGCATCAAAAACTTCTGTTCACGGAAACTCACGATCCGATGGGCAGAATTATTTGAAATTCACAGAATGTATTGGCCTTAAATAGGACCAGGTTTGATAGAAGTGATTTTGAAATGCGGGCGATTCTGTGCCAGTGTTGCCATCTTAAAAAACCACTAAAAAAGATAACTGTTCTTAGCCCTATAAATTCTGATTGAATCGTTCGATTTTGACGAAACTCACACAATTGCTGGACCTTACTTTAAGCCACGTTTGGTAGAAGTTTGGTTGAAAAATTCGGTTGGAGCTGCCAGCTATGATAATTTTGGTGTCTTCATTTTGAAAAAAAAAAATTTGGAAGTGAAAACATTCAAACCATCGAATATTCAAAAAAATGTCCGTTTCTTACAATAAAACCAATCTGTATATAAATCTTATGTTTTATCTACATGTTCAAAATAAAACTAAATAAATTTGATATCGGACAAGAACGGTAACCCTCTCCCAGTTAACCTATATTTTTAGCATCAAAAACTTCTGTTCACGGAAACTCACGAACCAATAATCAGATACAGCTAAAATTTACAGAATGCATTGGACTTAAGTAAGACCAGATTTGATAGAAGCGATTTTGAATTGTGGGCAAGTCTGTGCCAGTGGTGCCATCTTGAAAAATTACAAAGAAAAAAAACTGCTTTTTGCCCTATGAAATGTGAATAAGTTACCAGATTTTCATGAAATTGACACAGTAGCTAAACCTAACTCTAATCTCTGTTTGATGGAAATTTGGTTGAAAAATTTTATTGGTGCTGCCAGTTATGGTAATTTTTGTGTCTTTGGTTTTGAAAATTCGCTCAGGAAAATAAAACTTTTTGCACTATAACTTCCAGTGCAGTCATGAAATCAATACGAATTTCATACAATTAATGAAACCTGTCATAAACATTATTCAGACCAAATTTGGTTGAAAAGCCACTATAGGGTTGCCAGCTATTGTTGGTTTTGTGTTTTATTGTAATATCTTTATTAAGCGGTTTTATCGTAGAATTTTCAAATAATAATGATATTGTAGTGACAATAAACAGCAAATATTAAACTTTCGATTATTTGAAAAAACTCGCTGCAGGTAACCCTAAATTTCTTTGTACTCCTATAACTTCGAATGTAATAAAACAACGTGAAGCAGATGTGATATATTCTTGGCTTTGATACTGGTGAAAGGTTGCCAGCACGAGTCGGTTATGCTACTTTTGTATCAATAAATGCTTACAGTTAGCATTCATACCGGAAACATTTACAATGAAAATAAATAACCGATGTTTCAATTCCCAAAGTTCTGCAAATTTTTCGGATCGCAGCCCCAAACTCCAACTTCAGTTACAGTGCTGCAGGCACTGAGCATTTTCTTCATTGATGTTATCTGAGATGCTGCTTTCAAAATTTTGTGAAATAAGCAACTGATAACGAATGTAATTAACCCGTGTTTTGAAACGTTGAAATTCATGCCAGCGGTAATATCTGAAACCTTCTACCATATGAGTTATAATGCATTCTTGAGACCAAAGTAAAACATGGCATTTGAAACAGTTTGGCCGTAATAAGCAGCTCATGTGGTGGAATATGCACTCAAAACCTGCACGATTCTTCTACTGTTCTTCGAACATTAGTGTTTCTAGCGGTTCAGGTGCGCTAGAGTTTTTTTAATTTCAACTTCTGGAAATACGATGCCAATATCGTCGGAAAAACTTACCACAGTCACATTTCTGGGTACACGTAGCCTTAGTATCCCATCATACATTATATTCCAAAGCAGAGGGCCAAAGATAGATTGCTGTGATATCGTTACTAGATAAAATTTTGGTCTTCATCTGAATCGTATTTAAAGGTTCTTTTCCTGAAGTAGTTGACGATTATACATAGTGAGTAGCGTGATATTCTACCTTCCACAATACGACTCCATCTTGCAGAGTTGAACGCATTCCTTACATCTTGTGTGAGCACAGCGCTACAGTTTGCTTTATTTTTTGCGTTCATTGCTAACTGCGACACGCTTCTGACAGTGCCCTCAGCTGATCACCCTTTCCTATATTGATAGACTTTTTTCGCTTCTGATTTCCAACAGCAGTAGCTCATATATGACCCATTCGAAAACTATCCCCTGCGTATTCAGCGTGCATATTGGCCTATAAGATGATGGTTCTCCAATAGGTTTATCCTGCCTCAGCAAGATAACCAGTTTTTGTTTCTAAATGCCGTGCTTCTGTTTGGGAGATGTCAAGAAATTTGATGAATCAATATAGGGACCTGGTTTGATTTTGATTTGGGGACCTGAACATAGGTGTTTTCAGGGCCACTATAAGGCCGATGAACAGACGATGAATGATCTTGTGCAATAGCCAGGGAGTCCTGAGTCTCCATGGGCACATTTTCAACAAGCCTGCTGTTAGGCTTAACCCGTTGTGTTCTACGCTGTGCTCCTGACGTTCTTACGGACCACTGCCTCATAAAACAGCTTGCCCAATGGTGGGTACGACGGTTTAACAAAGAAATCAGATGATTTCCTGACTCTAGTGGCTAGGGGTAAGCAAACTAACGTGACATCACAACGGGCCAACTTTGTGCCTAGTGCGTTTGTTGGCAGGCATCTGTCGATCTGCAGCCACATTACCCTATCCACCTACCTTCCCAACATCTGTCATTTTCGATATGGCCGAAAATAGCAATCTAACTGCGACGAATGATATGTGCCAGCAAACAAACTAAGAACCTTCGACCTTGAAATCACATGTGCAGACTGAAAGCAACTATCATTGGCTAGTGGAAGTCAAATCGACGTCAGTGAATATTTTTCGATAAATTATCAGAAAATTGAGTGTCAAAAATATAGTTATTTGAAAAAATAATAATAATAAATTATGTCAATAATACAAATTGTGGTGCTGGCTGCTATAAAAGCATTTATTATAAAAGCATTTATTATAAAAGCAAGGACAACAGTATCATCAAATTTGGGCAATAACAACTCCCAGGTCATTTAACTATAAAGTAGATAAAGCAAAACGTATTTGATCAACCATCCACGTAGATGGTTAAATAAGACCATGTATATGGCAAAATAAGTTTGGATGAACTGAGTGAAAGTTCACTGGTGTATTCCTTCTCTAGCCTATTGTGCAGAGCTGCAATCATTAGTTGTTATTAAAAACAAAGTTGCAGTTTAAATTTATAATTAAACTCTTTGTAGATTAGTAAATGAAAGGACAAAAAGTAGTTCTTTTTAAATTGCCTTGGCTAAGAAAAACTAAATTTCTTCAGAGAGAAATTTTATTGCATTTACTTTTTATTTCAATTAAAAATATTTAAATATAGCTAAACTTACATTTAATTCAATTCTTATTTATGTTGGTAACTTAAATCGAGTTCAAATTCATCTATTTAATCGGCAACCCAGCAGCCTTTGTCTTGCATATACTTTCGCTATAATTTAAAAGCTGCTATCGTCTACATAGTGGTCGCACAATTCAATTCCATCTTGTGATATATTATAGATCTACTTGCCCTCGAGTGGGGGTTGTCTCTTACGAGCGAACTATAGCCCAACATAGAACAACCGGAATGCCGAGAAATAGAAGAGGACAAAGAACTAGAAACACGGATAGCTGAAAAAGACGATGAAATCTGGACGTGATGGAATCATATGATTTTGAATTTCGAGAACCTGTCGTTGTGTGTGATGTAATGGCCAACGTTTAATGGTTGTGTGAGTTTGAGCCCTGCCAAAGCTCTTCTGATTGTTTGAACGAATGGCAAAACAAAATTTCATTGTATCCATCATCGTATGCTGGTTGTATGCATATACAGAGGTTCATGTTCCCGTAGAACGTGTAGACTGAAAAGGACACGCGCAGACTAATGCCCAAATCCACCCCCAAATTTTTGGCAAATGCAAAAGCACCTTGTTTCGTTTCGAGACTGTTCGTATGACACGGGTGAGTGCAGTTATACCTATCGCGTACTAGAGCGCAAGGATATTATTTTTTCGAAATATTTCAGAACCTACTTGCGGTAGTTGGCAGTTCATCATGTGCAAATTTGTTGCTACTTTTTTCACAGGCCTAAAATTATGAAAACACTCTCAAGGATATACCTTCCGCTTAGAGCAATAAATTAGTCTTACTGTCCTTTTCATCTAATGATTGGAAGGTCTGCTACTGCAAGTCAATCTAATGCTCAGGAGTTAAGGGGAGTAAGGGGAAATATTTTCATTCACAAAATACTCGTCTGATATGGCAGGCATGCTTGGGGTGAAATCACATGTCTTCCGAATTGCGCAAGTGCAGCAATTTTCAAGAGGAATACATCCCTGAGAATCAGAGTGATTGAGTTCTTGTAACTTGCCAAACAGAAAAGCTTATTTGTTGGCGATTCGGTGCAGGTGTTGTGGTGGTGTCCTTCTTGTAGAAAAGCAAAAAACGTGCTACTTGCAAAGTAAACTAAAGTCTTTCGTTGGGTTACGAAAGCTTTCGTTTAGTTCTTTGGCAGAAACAGGTCTGCTTTAGCAAGCAGTGTGGAGACTTTTCCCTACGCTTAGCGCGCATCTGCTCATCGTATCGATTATTTTTCGTGCGCATTCCACATAAAGCTTAACGAAACCTTCAAAGCGAATGACAGCCATTAAGAAAGTAGGAGAACGTGAACGTGTAGCAGGCGAAACAAGGTGTCACTGCTGCGATTCAGCTCGCAGGCTGCGTGGTTGGAGAAGTTACGAAGTAGCCACAGTAAAAAAATTACGCACAGCAGATAAACTGACCGAAGGTTCTGCCACATGAGCAGCGATAGTTTGTACTAGAATCACTCAGATGTGCAAGGTGCGTGGCAATAATCATGTATTTGTTCAGAGAGAGAGAGCCTCTCTCACCCAATCACACGGACACAGGCCCAATCGTAGTTTACTTTATTCTGCAGGGAATTTTCACGAAATAACAACAATCGTTTTACACGGAAGATACGAGGAAACTCGGAAGGAGCGAGTCCTTGTGCCAACAACAAAAACCGCCATGGAAAACATCGTTCCTCAGAGCTGGGGAAGATGCTGGAACGGTCGAAACTGAAGAAAAACTTGCTTTCGATGTGGGAGCAGCGCAATCTACACATGAGCTACATGGAATTTCAGTGCCATTTGGGGCCATCTGAGAAGAAGCAGGGTAACGGTATATATCCTGCCAAACGCGCAAAACTTTTGCTCGTTTATTTTTATTTTTATATAATAATTATTGTTCTGAAGATAAAATAACGTCCTTACGCATCCCATGCCCGTTGTTAACCATTTTAACGCCGTACAGTCGCGACACGTCCTGTAAAACAAAAGTGAACCAGCGCTCGATTACAAGTTTTATTTATGTAACACTGCGAAGGATCTCCCGCTGGCTGACGAGGAGGCTCCGTTCTGCAACCGCATATTGAGCCCCGATTACAGTTTTCAGTTGCAACTAATTACAGGCTGTGCGATTTTTAGCGTGGTTTTTCAATTTTCAGTGCGGGCCGTGCTTCCATCGGTCGTTGCAAAGAGAGAGAAAGTTTCGACCGTGTAACCTTACGTACTTGAACCTTATCGTGTAAAATTCTTTCGCAGCGAGTTTCTTACGGCAAGGAGGAAACCCGAAAGAGAAATGATTTTCGTGTGTTGGTAGGGCAGCTTGATTGAAGAAGACAAAGCGGAAAGGAAGAAGCGAGGACAGGCGAGTGACGAAAAACGGACGACTGGCACGCCACGGTGTGTAACGTCGTGTAACTAAAACCGTCCCGGATAGAAGAAATATATTGCACCTTTTCTCGGTTTTTTGTCAACTACTTTCTTCTAATATTTCGGTCTCCGACCCGGACTCCAAGCAAATTTTCCAAATCTGTCTTTTTGTTTGCTGTTCGTGGACGGCAAAGGCTAAGCGAAAATATATTGCACGGTTGCAAGTGCTGCGCCTCGTGTTTGGCCGTGCAGTGAATTTGCCTCTTTCGAGTTTGTTCAGTTGATCGTTTGAATGACGTCGGGACGGAGCCAGCAAAAACGAAAATAGCTAAACGGAAGCACTTGAGAACTGCTAACCAGTTTGTCGTAGCGATGAAATGCGTGTCCGGTGCGTAAGGATTAATAGCGTTTTTACGTAATTTGTGTGGTTCGAGATAAGGTTCGAAGTTCGTGTCAGTATTGACTGATTGTGAGTCGGAAAAACTGAAGCGAATACTCAATTTTTCAGAAAAGACTTTCAAAGGTGCAACACCTGCGAAAAAATTACATAAAAATCATGTTTTTCATTTCGAATTGAGTCCGAAAAGTAGGAATTTTAACCTCTTCTCCGACAGAAGGGTGTAAGACTTCGCACACTATTACAGCCATCACTCACACAAACGCACACATCAATTAGAGTGTGAAGAGCCGAGCAGAGTTAGCTCTGTGGCAGTCTGGGATTTCCCGAAATCTTTTTTTATCTTTACCTCACTTTTTCGCAGCTTTTTCAAAAAATTTTTGCGGCAGGCGAGACTTATTTCACAGTTGCATTCAAGCCATTTTCATAATAAAGGAATCAATATAGCAGTAATTCATTCAAACGTTCTAAGTAAAGCCTCCTTGAATTTCCGTGGAAACGTATCGATGTATGACTGTGATCGCGTTTTTACAGTGTTCTTATTCTTTTCTCGGCACCCTCTCCAAGCGCCCAGTGTGGGATTCTGCTTTAGATGTTAGTGGCGTTATAGCTAAATGTGTGTGCACACTCTCAAGATGGCCGCGGCGCGTTTTTACAACAGATATTTCCTCTTGATCAGGCAAGCACACATCTACAGGCAGCAAGCGTTCTTTTAACACGCGGAGCAGGCAATAGCTGCTTCTCCAACGAGTAATTTCGAGAGTCTCAGAACTAGCAAAATAATTAGACGAATGCCTATGATCATGAGTAATTAATTGCATTTCGAAGGAAAACTTCAAGTGGAGATCTGAGTGTAGGTTAAGGTTGTCTTCTTTCCTCTTGCAGAAATGAAGCACGAAAATGAATCATTACATAAATCGCCGGAATGAATTCGCGATGAAATTTTGACAAGGCAACCGTGGCGAGAAAATGAGATGAGATTTTGCGTTTGAGAGCGAACATTTAATGGAAATGCATTGTTGAAGCAAACGTTTTAATGTTGTTACTTATTGAAAGCGGAGCGTAATGTAACTAAGCGTTTTTGTTGTTTTATTTGTTAATTTCGGTTGCGGGTCCGATACAAAAATAACGCGAAAATATCGACACGGCTTCTAACGAATGCAGATCCGATATCTCTGAGGAAGTAAAACGTTACGCTAATCAGAAGCCAAAAAATTGCAACTGGCGCAGGTGACTTAATGGAAAAACTGGGTTATGAGTCGGAATCGAAAGGTCCGCAAAATCGGCATTTAATTTGAGTGCAGTCGTGTTTAAAGTTCGAATGTTTGTCTGAAACAGCAAAGATACGGCCGGAGTCTAGAAATTAAGGTGATGATGGGGCAATGAGCCCATCATATCCTCAAATCCATTGGAGTCGCAAGCGCGTCTCAAGCGGGCCTGCACCATGCTAGCACCGCCGAACCCGAGGTCAATATGCGGCCAGGACCCGGGCTGGTCGTGATGGCGCTTGCGTTTATTTCGGGGGCTCGGCGTGGCAGCACCAGTCAGCAACAACAACGGCAACAACAGGAACCAGAACATCAACAACATCATCAGCACTTGCAGCAGCAGCAGCAACAACAACAACAGCACGACCAATATCACCTATCAATTTTTCCCAGTATCTACGATAGTTTCGGGCCGGATATCGTCATCGATAATAGTTACGAAAGCGACAGCAGCGACGGTATCGATCAGCGAACTTATCCGGGTTCGAACGGTGCTTACGTTGCGGATAACGATAATTTTGTGAGTTATAATAAATTGGGCAAAATTGGTTACGATAGTCAACCGGAAGAGGAGAAGGAAGGGAGTTTTCGTGTTAGCAGTGGTAAAAGTGCATTGGCTCGTGTCAATCCGTGGCTGTCTGCTTGCGATCTGGCGCAACCTAACCAAGCACCTGATCTGCAGGTAAATGATTTGAAATTATTTGATATTGTTTGTTTGTGTAAGTTCATTGAAGTAAGCATCGAAAAAAGGCATCGTTAATGTTTGTTTCCAATGAAAATTATTCAAAAGGTGATAATCTTTCAATTTTCGATTCTTCCAAACTCTTTAGTTTTGATGTTGGAAGAAGTTTACGATCAAACATTAATAAGATTATGCTGAAAAATATTCAATTGAACTTATATCAATATTTTGTTGGTACTGATATTGGCCTGTTGGTTCACCTAGCTATGAATAAAAGTTTGATTTGCAGCTGCTTCAATTTAAAAAAAGAATGCAAAAGTTCAAATAACGAAATGATTCAATAATTGATTATGAAAATATTTATATTCGGACTACATAGATTTTCATGGTGGCGAAATTTATGCTCGAAATTCATCTCATTGAAATTTCCGGAAAGAACATGGAGTTAGAATCATTGGCTTGTGTTTATTTTTTCAAGAGACAGTCATGAACAACCAACTTTTGAGGTTGCAGCCAATTCAGTCTGTAGTGCCAAAAAACAGCACCGCTTTCCAGATTTACCACTGGCGTCCCGAAAATTACTGGACCAAGAGTATATGAAATTTAGATACCCCTAAGCATGCGAATTCAACGGCTTTCAAGAGGTTTTTTTTTATGTAGAAGAAGGCTTCACAGTGAGATGAAGAAAACAAAAACTTAATGAACTAACGGCGGGGAGCCCCAAAAAGGTCACAATATGCGGTAAAGTTTCTCAACAAAATAAACCTACTACTAAAACCTAAACCTGATCTGCATAGCTTGATATGTAAGATTGTAATCTAAATAACACCTAGCATTTTAAGGTATATCAATAGTGCCATGCTAATATTGAGGTTCCCTATGCATGTCAGAACGCGAGAGCGATAACGGTAATATTTTCTCAAACTTATTCCGGACCTACTTGCAACTAAGCTCTAAGGAACGGCTCACCTCTAGAAAAAGGATTGATGACTATAGTCAGAAACAATCAGAGGTGGAATTACCACTTCTATGTTGAGTGTATTATATAAGATTCCTGCTTCTTATGAGTCCAACTATAGCCAAACTAATATGTGTAGATTCTAAACCACAGCCACCGTTGGCTATCACAAAAATGTTTCCTTCTTTTTGAGGGTTTGAGGTACTGAAGAGATTCAATGCAATACTTTCCAGATAAGGTCATGTGGGGCACCATTTTATAAAGCTTATTTTGCAACAAAAACCCTTTTGTACTTATGCAACAAATAGCATCAATACTCACACGATAAAAAAACGTAACATAAATCAATATGTGTTTGGATGCACTTGGATGCATTTGGACATTACCACCCGGAATATCTAGTTCACTTAGATAGGAGTCCAGTTTAACTGATTTGTTGTATTTAACGTCAGGTTTTGCAATTCAAGTTACGGGACGACTAATCTTTAACCCTTAAAGTGCATACTTCTTAGGAATCACGTAAAGTGCAGACTGGGTGTCCGACACCCTGACGTGTTCTATGCTGATTTGTTTTCCCGCTATGGAATATTTTATTACAAAAAAATATGTGATGTACTTTAAAATATCTCCTTCAAAGTCATGTAAATTTTATATTAATTTATTAATTTTAAATTTGTTTAAAAAATTGTTAAAAGAAAAAAAGTTGAAAAAATGGTTTTTTTTTAACTTAATGTTGTTGGGTGGCAGGCACCCACAATGCACTTTAAGGGTTAAGGCAGGGAGCGACAGCTGATCGACTAAAATCATACTAGACGATGCAACTCTCCTAGTTTGTCTGGGGAATCATTTGCAACACTGGTGAATGCTGGGCATATCTACACCCCTGTTATAATAAAGAGCTGTTAGCTCGTACGCCATTTAGCCTGGATTGCTAGCTTGTACGTGTGGGCTTTGCCGGCCTCGATCGGCAACATAAATGTAACGTATTTTCATTCTAAAATGACATTGGTGACTGTGTGAATGTTCAACTAGGGTAATATTATCCATCTGAAAAAAGTACACCAAAGTGAAATCAGCTCTTTCCTGTAGAACACAGTAGTAAACAATAAATATTATCTTTGCAAGCCTGTTTAGTTTTGATTTGTATATACTATTTGAGTCATTTTGACAGTACATATTTGCAATTTTTCGGTACACATAGCACATTTAGCACCGCAAATGGAAGTGGGTTATATTTTTTTCGATTTTTGAAAATTCAAAGTGAAAAAACACTATGCGGATGCATATTCTTAAAACACGTAAGAAATTTTACAATCATATAATAGGGAATTCAAAAAAAAAATTAAGTAATCTGACACCTTCTTTTTTAATATTAATTTATAGTTTGACGTTGTTAAAGCTGTTTTCACATGAAGTGGCAAATTATTGTACATGTTTGGACCCAAAATACCAGCATGTTTTCTGGTTAGCTCTAAAGTGGATCTATTTACAACGAGAGGTTGTTACATTTGGTCTCTAGTATCAAGATTATTTATGTAGTTGGTTGTTTTTGTTTTTAAAGATGAATTCTAAAATGTTGTAGGTGATAAGTCAGTCTTGCGCACGTGGACTGTATATAATCATCCCATTTGATATGTTATTGATGAAGATATGTGACTGATGAAACACTTTCGCAACAATATTCAATTTTATTGAGATGCCATCCAAATGAGAATTGAAGCCAAAGATCATGGATTTGATTTTTTCCATGTTCAAATAAAGTGTGTTTTTTGAATACAGTGGACAGTCCATCACTTGCTGGAACAGTAGCTTCACTAAAGCTTGATCCAGTAAACAAAAGTACTGTATCGTTAGCATAAAATATCATATCAAATATCTTCAAGTTGCAGAAAATTATTAATATACATAATGAACAAGATGGAGCCCCAAAATAGTTCCTTGTGGTACACCACCTTTGATGCATCTTGATTCACTTAAAATATTATCGGCTCTTACCTTTTGCGATCGGCTACTCAAATAAAATTTCATTTAGCTATAAAAAAAACATATTTAAATCCAATTTTATCAATTTTGAGAGCAAAAGTGTACGATCTACCGAATTGAAAGCTTGTTGCAGGCTTAGAAAAATGCCTTTGCATTTTTTATTTGAGTCAAGTGCATTTTTAATACAGGTGGCGTTCTCAAACTGTACTGTTTTTTATAGACCATATTATTCTCTTCAATTTGTTTGAATATTCGATATTTTAGGCATTTTTCGAGAACTGTGGCCAGGTCTAAAATTAATGATACTGGTCTGTAGTTGCAGGCACCCCAATAATACTGATAATAGTAAAAGAATTTTTGCGCAGTTAAGGCTTTATCATAGTGGCTTAGGCAAAAAATACTAAATATAATAAGTCAAAAAGTACGAGGTCTGATCAAAAAGTTCCGGGACTTTTAAAATAGCGCGCCAAAAAAGTGCCGGAGAAAAACGCGGTTGGCAGCATTGTCTAGAGGGGCACTTTTTGAGTACAGCTGTCTTTTTAGATCGTCAATACGTTGTTTAGAAGCGGCGTTAGAGCTGTTTTAGTAAACCGGCTTTTTTGAGTTCGGCGATTTTGTGGTTTTGTTTGTGATGGAAGGAAAACAAGAGCAACGCGTTTGCATAAAGTTCTGTGTGAAGTTGGGGAAAACTTTTAACAAAGCCTTCCAAATGTTACAAACGGTGTAAGTGTTTGAGTCATTCGAAGTGTCACAAATGGTTCATAAGGTTCAAAGAAGGACGTACATCAACAGAAGACAATCCTAGTTCAGGACGCCCGTCAGTTTCGACTAACCACGATCATGTGGCCCAAGTGAATGATCTTGTTCGTTCAAATCGTCGTTCAACTATTCGGAAAATGGCAGAGAAATGCAACATTTCATTCGGTTCATGCTAAGAGATTTTAGCAAAAAAAAAAAACTACACATGCGTCGAGTGGCGGTAAAGTTTGTATCATGATTGATGACCGAAGATCAGAAACAACGCAGACTTTTTGTACCAAAAATGCAATAACATTTATTCTTCAGCCTCTCTAATCACCTGATCTGGCTCCAGCATCCTTTGTTTTGTTCCCAAAAATGAAAAGATTCACGAAAGGAGAGATATTTGATGATGTTGAACTAATAAAAAAAATTGCTGGAAGAACTGAAGGGCATTGCGAAAGAAGACTTTCGAAGGGCCTTCCTACAGTGGAAGTGGCATTGGGGAAAAGTGTATATTTACCCAAAGAGAGTACATTGAAGGGGATTTAGTTTTGTAATGTTTGCCAATTGATTTATATTAAATAAGTCCCGGAACTTTTTGATCAAAATTCAAAAATTTGCTCGAAAAAACCAAAAAAAAAAAAAGAAAACGTCACTTAATTAATTTGGAAGAAAAAAATAAGTCGTACATGTTATAATAATGCTCCTAAATTTGCTTGCAGGTATAACACAAATAGGAAGGTTTATTAATATGCACTGAGCCATTTGATAAAAGTTGAAAAATTATGATTCACGAATTTCGAAATTAAGCTTTAAATCTTTTCCTCTCAATTAGAAAGGTACAAAATATCATTTTTTAGGGAAATATGTAGTTTTTCTCACAGTTATGGAACGTGCTCTCACACAAGAAAGTCTATTTATAAGACTAAGTGACTCTTTCTTAAGTGAGACACCTTCCCTCTCAGACTTGCGATACACTATCCGAGCTTAGTTATGCCTAATTGGATGGCATTGGCTTGCAATCGGGACCGTTGGGAAAATTTGTTAAAGGAGGCCCTCGTCTCAACCTGACCAGGGATTCCAACGCGAGGCCCTGTCTCAACTTAGCCGGAGTTCCACACAGTAGGAGCCAGTATTCTACCTGCTAGATAACATATTTTCAGGGTCTGGTTGTCTGAATGCTTAGTTTTTGGGCCTGTTAATCAAGCAACCTCAAAGTCTGGTTGCCCAGCTCCCTGGTAGCAAAGTCATATAGTTGTCTGTCTGTCTGAGCTACACACAAGACTCATATATCTTATCCAAATATTTTTAACCTACACAAAAAACAATGGCCGGAAATTATGTGGCTTCACCAATTTTTCGTGCATTCATTGCGTGAACTTATTGGTTTCTCACAATTAGTTACATAAGTATCATTTACACTCGACTTTTTCATAAAAGAGTACTAGTTCCATCTTGTTCATGTCATTGAGATTTAAAATTGAGATTTAAAATATTCAATCTTTTAATGAATAGTACAAGTTCATGATCTCTTCTCTGGATTCCAAGATGCATACATACTTTAACTTTTGTTTAACAGTTATTGCAATTTTTGTTTAACAGTTATTACAATAACTTTAACAGTTATTACAATTTCAACAGTAATGAAGGACCTAGCATTCGATTTTTTCGCGACAGATGTAAACCAGATTCATGGTATTTCTAATTGGGAAATTAATTATTAGATTGAAAAGCTGATGGATGGGCAAATTAAAAGATAGCTAGATGAATGAGTAGGAATACTGAAAAATAATTTATCAAACAAAAAAAAACAACAGTATTTTTAATTTCATTAATTGATTCTTTCAAACGTTTTTAAACATTTACATTCATAGATTCATGCATAAATTTAACCCTTGTGAAGGTCGAAACGTCAATCTGCATGAGTTTGAATTATATTTTTAACTTTTCGAAAGTGTGCAGTATTAATTACCAGAATTAATATCGTTTTTAATTAGTGAACGAAGAAAAGGCGGAAAAAAACTAAAATGTGATGAGTTGTTGGTATTAATGAATAATAATTGCTGTTGCTGTTGTTTACGAGAACCATTCATTAAATTTGAATGGAGCGTATGTTTTTTTTACATTTGATTGAAGAAATGGATTTAACGTGGTGGAAGATAAGGGTTTTTCCTAATACTTAGCAGACGGATTACATAATCTAACCACTTCTTACAATAAACTCTTAATTGTTGTGAATTATAGCTCTTAATTAAAAACTTGTTTTCACTATTATGTTCCAATATTTTTTGCCTCAGTTATGTATTTATAAATATTATAATTTTATTTTGATTATACCTCATTCATACCTATAGTTCTATGTATATTAATTGATTGGAATCGGTTTCGTTATTGAAGATATACTGATAAGAAATAGTTTAGTTCCAAAATGTTATATATAAAACGCGTATAAAAATAAATAGTGCTTTTATCCATTTTCCAATTACTTTTAAAAGTCACTATTCCAAAAACATTACGCTCCTTGAAACGGAGTGGTCATGTTAGCTGCAGATCGGCTTCGTGACCTCGATTACTTTTGAGTTTAAAAATATTCCTGGTAGTATTTTAATGTATTTGTCTTTTCTTGAAAAGTTTAAGTGCTTTAAATCGTGAGATTCAATTTTGCTTCAACATCAAGATGCATATCCAAATGATCCAATTATACCATAGGGCTCTAAGGGTGAAACCTTATCAAACATGATGTTCCTTGCTTCTGTTTGAAGTCAGGACAAATGACAAACACGTGGGATAGCGTTGACTTGTTAACTGATTAGCAATCTGCTGCCAATGTTAAATATATGCGCGACTTTCTTTTCATTTGGAATACTCCTTTAGCACAACGGATTCCAGGAGATTTTTCGTCCTTACCTGATTCTAAGATATTAAAGACATATAAAAAGAATCTCTTCCGCATCTACTTCGCTAGAAATATGTGGTCTATTTGCAGACTTCTTTCCTCTGTAAATTCTAATCCTACTTTTTTTGTGTTTACTTCGTCCGTCTCTTTCATTTTTCCTCTTGCCATTCACTACTTATGATCAATTTTCCAATAGTTCAATATTTGATATAAACTATATTCCAGCTTTTCTGTGAGCCTTGATGGAGTTCCTAACATAAAGAAACTTGCTACTTCTCTTTATGTTCCCCTGTCCATCAGTTGTACCATTTGTCTCTGTAATGGCATTTTCTCATCTTCTTGGAAAGTTTCAAGCATTTTTTTTAATTCATATGTCTAGCAGTCGAAACTTAATGACTAACTACAATATTTTTCCAATTTCAATCCTTTCATGTTCTTTTTTAAATTTAAGCGCTTTTATAATGCTCTTCGCCACAGTTTTGCTACTCAACAGCACGGTTTCATGAAAAGCTGAAGTACTGTCACTAGCCTGGATGAGTTTGCTCATAAAATTGCTTCTACTTTAGAAAGCCACCATCAGGTAAGCGTCATATACACTGATTTTGACTCAGTGAATCATGAGCAAATGGGAACTTCTACTCTTGTGGATTCCGCTCTTCGCGCCTTTTATTCGACTTGGCAACTTGATGCTGTTCGAAACGCTGCCGTATCACCATTTGTATTTAATCGAACTTGCTATGTCTTCCTCTATGGTTTCTCAAACTTTTCTTTTTACTAATGTTCGAAGAACATTAGTATTAAAATCGATTCGGCCAAAAATTCATATTTCCATATATATATATATATATATATATATATATATATATATATATGTACAAAAAATTTCAGTGAGATAATCTCGGGAACGCGCCATCCGATTGAGCTGAAATTTTCAGGATACATTGGTGTATATGCAGAATAGGTCCAGGTCTCTTTAAATGTCAGTTATTGTTAACCTTTTGGCGCCGGCGGCCATTTAAGTGATATTTTTAATATACCTATTATTTCGTGCACAAATAATTTTCGCAAAAATAAAGTTAACGAAATAAATTTCTAACGTGTTTTACATATGAATCGGATAATGCTTTGGAATTTTTTAACCCTATGTGTGCGCTGGGTGCCTAAAAAGAGGACGGGAAAATTTGAAAACTTTTAAATTTCGATAACTTTTGACAGAGCTATTCAATCATTACGAAATTTTCAGGACATATTGATATTATTTAGTTGTAGATTTGTGTAGCTTTTAATGAGCGTGCTGGTAACCCTGTAGCTAGGGCAGGCACTGAAAGTGAAAACCTCCAAATCATCGTCTCTCTTAAAAACATGCCGTTTCTTCAAAAAACAGCCATTCATATGTAAATCTTGTGCTTTGTTTACATAACCAAAAAAAAAAAAAGTTATGGTATAACGGGCACGCCTGGTAACCCTTGCCCAATTTACCTATATTTTTAGCATCAAAAACTTCTGTTCACGGAAACTCACGATTCGATGAGCGGAATTATTTGAAATTCACAGAATGTATTGGCCTTAAATAGGACCAGGTCTGATAGAAGTGATTTTGAAATGCGGGCGAATCTGTGCCAGTGGTGCCATCTTGAAAAACCACTAAAAAAGATAACTGTTTTTAGCCCTATAAATTCTGATTGAATCGTTCGATTTTGACAAAACTCACACAATTGCTGGACCTTACTTTAAGCCACGTTTGGTGGAAATTTGGTTGAAAAATTCGGTTGGAGCTGCCAGCTATGATAATTTTGGTGTCTTCATTTTGAAAAAAAAAATTTGGAAGTGAAAACATTCAAACCATCGAATATTCAAAAAAATGTCCGTTTCTTACAATAAAACCAATCTGTATATAAATCTTATGTTTTATCTACACGTTCAAAAAAAAAACTAAATAAATTTCATGTCGGACAAGAACGGTAACCCTCTCCCAGTTAACCTATATTTTTAGCATCAAAAACTTCTGTTCACGGAAACTCACGAACCAATAATCAGATACAGCTAAAATGTACAGAATGCATTGGACTTAAGTAAGACCAGATTTGATAGAAGCGATTTTGAATTGTGGGCAAGTCTGTGCCAGTGGTGCCATCTTGAAAAATTACAAAGAAAAAAAACTGCCTTTTGCCCTATGAAATGTGAATAAGTTACCAGATTTTCATGAAATTGACACAGTAGCTAAACCTAACTCTAATCTCTGTTGATGGAAATTTGGTTGAAAAATTTGATTGGTGCTGCCAGCTATGGTAATTTTTGTGTCTTTGGTTTTGAAAATTCGCTCAGGAAAATAAAACTTTTTGCACTATAACTTCCAGTGCAGTCATGAAATCAATACGAATTGCATACAATTAATGAAACCTGTCATAAACATTATTCAGACCAAATTTGGTTGAAAAGCCACTATAGGGTTGCCAGCTATTGTTGGTTTTGTGTTTAATTGTAATATCTTTATTAAGCGGTTTTATCGTAG
Source organism: Nemotelus nigrinus (assembly GCA_947369275.1). Lineage (NCBI taxonomy): Eukaryota > Metazoa > Arthropoda > Insecta > Diptera > Stratiomyidae > Nemotelus > Nemotelus nigrinus. The sequence continues at coordinate 184,113,422 of OX376372.1, read as the reverse complement.
AATTTTCAAATGGTAATGATATTGTAGTGACAATAAACAGCAAATATTAAGCTTTCGATCATTTGAAAAAACTCGCTGCAGGTAACCCTAAATTTCTTTATACTCCTATAACTTCGAATGTAATTAAACAACGTGAAGCAGATTTGATATATTCTTGGCTTTGATACTGGCGAAAGGTTGCCAGCACGAGTCGGTTGTGCTACTTTTGTATCAATAAATGCTTACAGTTAGTATTCATACCGGAAACATTTACAATGAAAATAAAGAACCGATGTTTCAATTCCCTAAGTTCTGCAAATTTTTCGGATCGCAGCCCCGAACACCAACTTCAGTTACAGTGCTGCAGACACTGAGCATTTTCTTCATTGATGTTATATGAGATGCTGCTTTCAAAGTTTGGTGAAATAAGCAACTGATAACGAATATAATTAACAAGTGTTTTTCTTTCATAAACTTTGAAACCCATGCCAGTGGTAATATCTGAAACCTTCTACCATATGAGTTACAATGCATTCTAGAGACCAAAGTAAAACGTGGCATTTGAAACAGTTTGGCCGTAATAAGCAGCACATGTGGTGGAATATGCACTCAAAACCTGCACGATTCTTCTACTGTTCTTCGAACATTAGTGTTTCTAGCGGTTCAGGTGCGCTAGAGTTTTTTTTTTCTTCTTCCAGTGTGCAATGAAGATCTTTTTTTGAACGTTTGGTTGTTAATCTCTTCGCCTGTGACATGCCTAGTGTGATTGTTTCTCCTTGTCTAAGGTACGCTGATGACTTGCAAATATTTCGTTTCATCAATGTTTCATCAAAATTCTGATCATCGTGTTCTGGAAAATGGCTTTAATCGTCTTGTTTCTTGTTGTGACTGCAATTTCTTGTCCTTGAATATCTTTAAATATTTCTCTATATCTTTTACCTTGAAATCTTGTGCTTTTGAGATCCTTTACACTATTTGCCGTATCATTATTTCAGTTGTCAATTATTTTACTGGCTTTGGTGCTTCTCTCGATCGGAAGCTTACGTTGAATATTCACATTAAAACCCTCACTAAAAATGCTCCATTGATCGCTGGATTTGTTAAACTTGCTTGCAGCAACTCCTTGTTTGTTTTTTTTTCTTTCTCTTTTTCTGTGGGGTCCTCGTTTCCGTTATTTGTCTAGGCTGGTTAAATATTTTCAGAAAACGATTGCTTTTAAGCATAACCTGTCATATTATCATTACAGAGAATTTTTAGTAATCTTTGGTATTCTCTAACTTGATCTCCACAGAATTAACGATTATAAAATGCTTTCTTTTTAGAGTTTTTCGCTATTTGTCTCAATCTTAGGCGTGTTTTTTTTTTACCAAATTCCGCCTTAGCTTATTTTTTTTATGCATCTTTTGCGCGTACGGAAGTTCATTTCTACTTACCTGTTTTGAGTTTATTGTGGGCGCATAATAATCTTCAGTGTAGCGTTCTCTTACAGTCTGCAGTTATTTTCAAAAGTTCACTTCGTAATGCGCTTTTTTGCATACTTCATCCTATTACACTCTATTTTACTGTTTGGTTGTATTTTTATTTTCTGCCTATATTCTTATTTTGTATTTAACTGTTCCACTTGTATTCTTTATTTATGTTATAACTAAGCGTCTAGCTTGTGTAATGAACTTTTCTGAACAAATTATTAAATTACTAAGCTGAACATTACACTACGGAGCTTGAAGAGTGACAAGAATATTTTAAATTATAATATATAAATATCAATAGTATGTTTGTTGACAATTAATCACTCTTACATAAACTCAACGTCAGAAACTAACATAAAATTACGCGCCCCATTCGAACCAGTATTCACTCAAATGATTATTTTATATGCGAATTCATACCACAACACCCACACTGGGCGCATATCATTGTATTACGAATTTTTCGCAAAAGAAGTTGTTAGGTTTGCTGAGATGTACAAATTATGTTTTTAAAAACACAAATATATGTAATAAATGCAAAATACGTGCTTTGTTTTGTACTAATCTTACGGCATCAACACAATTGATAAGCCTTTGAGAAAGCTGAAACAGTGTTTCGAAACATTTGAAAACTTTCTTATAGTAACGAAACCACGGATTTCTGGTAAAAAAAAAAACATAAATAGTGTACTAAAATTTTGTTTGAGTAAATATTCTTGGTAATACTTTTAATCATTTTATTTTTTATTATTTAGCAATATTTTGAATTTCATATTTTGTGTACTTCTAGTCCGATCGTAATGATTTTATATTATTCCTCTTTGACTAAGAAACTGTTTTCTTATACTATGCGAAATGAAAACATAAATTCCAGATAACAGTCCAAAATATCAGCTCGAATCAACGTGAATGTGTTTTCTACTTAGAAACTTCAATCATCCATATCTTTTTTCTTCGAAGTTTCCGTCTTCCTTAACAGCTTCTAGTGATACAAATCATGCACCTAATTTGTATTGCAATTAGAATCGACATTTGTCTACCATTTCTGATTGTATAACGGCGTCGTTGCACTCATTGTTGCATAAATACACATACACACAAACACTCACATCCAGCCGCTACTTCTTGGCTCATATTTAATGCATTGTGATATCTTGTAAGTACTGGCATCTTGATAAGCAAGCAACTCAGGAAATTCCAAACCAATCAAATAAATCAAGAAGGCAAAAGGTCATAGTGTGAGAAACAAATGTCCTCGTATATATGCACGTAGAAATGTATATATCGACGATAGGAACAAAGAAACAATATGTATTGACGGAAGGCTTTATTTCCACATATGTTTTTCTCACGACAAAATACAGCATAGTGTTTGATGTTATGTTTTATTGATGTGCATTTCAGATGGATGTGTATCTCATATAAACGGAATTCTTTATGTATGAGTGTCATACAGATGTATGATTTCGATTGTGTTTTGATCTTTTATGTTCAATCATAATTCTTTTATTATACTGGCCTTTGTTGCCGTGAAGTAAATGCTTTATGACATTTGTCAAACACGTGCACTTGACTTGTACCAATAAGCTACACAATTTCTTCTTCTTCAACTTCTTTTTAAAACTTCCACCAGCATTGCACTTGAAGCTGTGCAGCCAAATGGCACTTGTGATCCGCTTCTGCTTTCCGTCTTCCTCTGACATCATTTACGTTAACAAAGTGCCGAATGAGCTCGTTGTTCTCACTCTGGAAGTACATACACTTCGAAATGGGAACAAAATATCAATTCAAAAATTAGAATTCAATGAAAAGCCATCGTTATTGCGGAAGCTCTCGAGAGAGGCAAACGTGGCTTTACTTTTATGCTGTGTTTCGCTCTCGTCCTTTTACTCCAAATCATGGTGTATGTGCTGTACCGATATCGGTTTCATGACAGAGCATGTATGATGCTACACTAGCATGAAGATGAAATGGGAAATCAGGTTTGAGTAAGTGAATCAACTCTTGTCATATAGTAAGATTCTTTTGAACCATTCGATTTCTTTTTAGTAGCTATTGAGTCATATCTGGGGAGTCGAAACGAAGGCATATGACATCGTTTGATTTCTTTAGTACGATAGTGTCATCTCTCATGTATCTCAGCGTCGTATATATTCTAACAGATAATGAGTCCTTTCCCACCTTTCAGTCTCGTGGTCATTGTGGCTGCAGGTCCACAGGAACTCGTCTCGCCTTGTCCACAGCACTCGCCACCACCCATTGTCAACGATTTCGATTGAATTACCTCATCGTCGAGGCTCGTATTCACACCCCTCAATTAGCGCAGTCCTCAGTGGCTGATAGAGTATCAGTTTAAGCTCAGCGTACACATACTCAAAGGGCAAATATCTGTACATTTTTGATGACATGGTGATGGTAAGAGCGGCATTGGGACTACTTCAAGACTTGATCGACCCATTCGCATAATGGATGTCTTTCGACCTGTTTCGATGTAAAAGTTCTCGCAGAGCCTCAAGAAAAATCGAACGAAACGTAATCCCGAAAAAATTTCATTCTCAACTATTTTCTCCTTCGACCAACCGAAAAACTATCAGAACACGTAATCTGTGAAAATACAACCGAATAAGGAGCATGAAAGCTCCTGCATCAAATTATCCAGCAGATTTTTGTCGCCTACGTCTTTACCGCCCACCAACCTTGCAGAGCTTTAGCCCATCAGTCCCAGGATTCTACTAGGTGTCTCATCGTACAGAGCAGGGGCATACTGGCTCTGGTTGTTTGCTGTCCTTGCTACGATACAACTGTTGGCTGTTGCTAAATGTGTGTGTGTGTGTGTGTGGGTGATATGATCTTGGATGTGTTGGAGATTTAGTTTGGGCTTCTGTCAGCCGTTCGCCACGTGAACGAGGACAATGAGCAAGAAAACAGCTTTGCTCGTAACAAGAGGTTTTTGAAAAGCCAAAAGCAAAAAAAAAACTGAAAGAAACTCCGGCAGCTCAACGTCGAGCGGGAGAGTCCTTTTAAATTAAAGTCCAATAAATCAGCGACGCGGGCTCTGTTCAATTCTGCCTCTTTCATAGGGGAGGGGAGGTATCTGATGTAAGTGCTACTAGCGAGTATTTTGTACCAGTGCAGGTCACTCAGTTTTTCCCGTTTTTCCGTGGTTGTTGCCGTTACTGTTGTCGTTGGTCGTTGGGAGTTTGTTGACTGGTGACAATTAGTTAAAGTCGGAAATTTACAGGGCGGAAGGTGCTTTGGCATGGATTTTATAATAGCAAGAGGGTTTGTTGGTTTTGTCGTTGAGGAAGGTTTTACTATTAATTTGATGTGTTGAATCGGTAAGAATTCATGTTGGATGTCGGTGTTGTTGTCAAGTGTAAATTATGTTGTGTGAGCCTGTAAGGCAGGTTAGGAAACGACAAACTTTGATTATGATTGTAAGGTTGTTTACGATGTTTACTAAAACGTTAATTTATTGAAATGGAAAGCTTTCGAATAATCGTCTTTGGCGAAATTTTTCGTATGAAATTTTTTTGGTTTGCTTCCGACGATTAGCTCTCTCTTTGAATGCTGGCTTTAATACTTTAGAGGAATGTAAAAAAGCCATAAAAGGCATGCTGCAATTCAATTCATATTCATGCAAAAATTTTACAGTGCTTTCAATATAAAATATTTCTAAGATTTCACAGTATATTTACTCTAAATTGTTTGTCTCGCATATGCAGTTTTTAGTATCTCTGGACCTGATCTAGTGCTGCTACAAGGAAAAGTTGATAAAAATCTTGATTGGATAATTGATTTTATATGTTAAAAGCTACTAACTAGTATTTGTTATTACTAAGAGAACTTAAAGACGATGGTACGTCACTATAAGAAAAGGCCACTTATTTGTTGGTTTTGTATATTTCGAGTATTGTTTTCGAGACTGCCAATTTTAATAACATTGGCTTCTTTGTGATTTTTCCCAGTTGAGTAGTAAAAAGATTTGTCCAGTATCAGTTTTAGGTCTTTTTTGCGCAACTTGCAGCTTATTTTTATGGGTTTTGGCACACTGTATCTACATAAGAGCTCCATAGAGTAGTAATGGCTGTGTATAATTGTCCTACTTTCTACTAACATTTTTGACTTTTGATTTATCAATGGGTACAGTCCGCAGATGGTTTAAGATAATTTAACACAAGCTTCATCTGCGTGGTCTCTCAAGGTGAATTTTTTATTGAAAATAATGCCCATATATCGGAACTTCTCCGCCCAATCCATCTTTTTCTTATCCGGGAAAAGAAAATGGCCGATGTTTTTGATAAGTTTATTTTTATTTTAAATTGATAACAGTATTGGTTAATTTTAGAAAATTATTCTTCAAGTGTTTTGATTATCATGCTTGAATTCACAGAGTTTTTGTGGATGCACATGCCATCAGCAAAGAGTGTCATCTTGCAGTTAGGATTTTGGGGAAAATCTCCGCTAAATATGCTGAATAGGGTCGGACTTAAACAGGAGCCCTGCGGAACTCAGGCCGGTATGAAGAAAGTTTGCGAGTATTTATTTATTTATTTCGCCAAACAAGGTATACAATTATATATAAGTGGAATGAAAATAAGATAAAAAACTAAACAAATTTATAATAGGTGTAAAATGCAACTGAATACAATGCAAATAAATAAATTAACATTTAATTTAAAATTACATGTAGGGCACAATATTGAGCACGCAAAATTAATAAAAACAATAATGAAATCAATTAATTAACAATAACAAGGACACTAGGCCGGTAGACTAGAGAGGGTAGGATAAGAAAACTTTGGTAACTCTGGTTTCAAATGACACTTTGAATATCGTGAGGAAAAAGTGTTGGTTCATGCTGTTGAATATTTTTCAGCATTTATTTAGTGGCCATTATCAGCATATGCGGTACTATGCTTATATTTAACTCGCATTCGTCGGTATCTAATGATTCTCATGGGCTTACTAAGCACAAACCTTTCCTGTATGTAGTCGATATTAACAGCATCTCTAATGACATCGAAACTGAAGCAGATAGATAACATTAATCTTCTGGATGCAAGTGGTGGTAAGTTTAGAAGTCTAAGGCGAGATTCATGTGGTGGTAAATTGCTTAAAATACAGGGATGATAAAGATATCTAAAAGCAAATAACAAGAACTGCTTTCGAATTGATTCAAATCTCTGACTGTGAATTTAAAACGCAAGCTTACTCATGAAGAAGGTAAATGAGTGCGGTATATATTGATTTTGTAGCTCAAGGGCTCTAAAGATCTCTGGCTTGTCACTTAATGAAGCCAAGTTGTTTACTTGCTTGAGAAGTCGTTTTGTCACACCGGGACTCGATTAGCAATTTTCTCTGCAATTTCCGATTGCAACGACTGTCAAATTTATGGTATGCCATCTGTGCGTGGGGAATTTCATGGCATGCAATTTCATTTCGAAAATGCCTCTGAGCGGGAAGGACGTGCGTTATATCTGAGCGTCAAATGCTCTTAAGGAGTTATTTGAAATGCATTCGATTTTTTCGCACTTTCCCACCATTTCATTGCTCAACGACATCTAAAAATCCCTTTAAATTCAAAATACCTACATCTTCTTATAAGAAATAAGGCATTCCCATGGTTCAGCGCCATTTTGAAACCAAGAACTGTCAAAATATTGCAAGGTAGATTGCCGAGCAAATTGCATACCATATTGCCAACCATTTATGGCAGACCATAAAATATTGCATACCATAGGCTGCCTCCACTGGCAATTTCAAATTTCATGCAATGGGAAATTGCTAGTGGAGGCAGCCTGTCACAATGAAAATCAAATCGGAGCTTTACATCGAGCGCCACACCGAGGTCTAATATATTGTCAATCATACTTAGTGCCATATTGCTTAAAAGGTACGTATAATGTACGACCGTACTTTTTTGGGAGAAGCTAATCACTTGACGTTTTGCTATATTGAGAGGTTGATTGTTCACGCAACGTCAATGTTCCACGGGATTTAGTTTTAATTGAAAAAAAGCTTGGAGGCTGATGGCGACTTTATATTATGATAAATTTTCATGTCGTCTGCATAGAGTAGATGAGGTACATCAGATAAAAATTCCAACAGGTCTGAAAACAAATACTTAAAACCAGAGGACCAAGATCGCTACCTTAAGGTACACCTGAATTGACATGTTTTTTTACAGATAAGCCCTTGGAATTTCGCATATCGTGAGCGATTGTGAAGATAAGAGCTAAGCCATCTAAGTAGAATCCTGCATTCCAAATTACTGCAGCTTGGAAACCAAAATGGAATGGTTAACACGGTCAAATGAAATTGGAATTGTTATTTGCGGGATGATTAAAATTGAAAAAAAATTTTATTTGCATTGAAAATTTTTATTTATTTTATATTTCTATTAAATTATATCGTTGGATATAAGTCGGAGATGTTAAAATTTGTCACAACTAGCGTAAATAAAAGTTAATGATTTCCAACTGCAAGTGGTCACATCAGTCAAGTATGCACTGTGAGCTGGTGCCTGATGAGAATCAGTGCATACTTTCGAAACCACTTGGTCAAATGCGCTGCTGAAGTCAGTGTAGACTGCGTCAATTTGATCACCTATCTCCATTTGACAAAGAACATAGGAAATCAGCACTATTAGGTTAGTAGTAGTAGAACGCCTTTTCCTAAAACCATGCTGCTGTTTGTTAAATCAAGCATCAAACAGAGGAGATAGTTTTTCACATATGAGTTATTCAAACAGTTTAGGAATAGTGGATCGAATTGCCATGCCTCCATAATTTTAAATTGAAACTCTATCGTCATTTTTTGAATATTTGTGTAACGTAGAAGGATTTCCAATACGATGGAAAATGCTCAGAAAATTAGATGTATTAAATATGATATGAAAAGGAGAGAAAAGACAGCGCAACACATTTAATAAGAAAAGTCGGAGGAAGAAGACCGGGTGTAGGGCCTTTGTTACTATCAAGCTCCAAGATAGCCTTAAAATATCATCTCTGGCAATAGTTATAGTCTCCGCGAAAATTGTTCTATTTATTCTAGGGGAGTGATAGGATGTAGGAGTACTGGCTGGGGTAAAAACCTTTTGAAAGTTTTCTGCGAAAAAAAACTGCAAATTTCTTGAGGAGAAGAAGACATTGAGGTCTTATTACACATAGACAAGGATAACCGGGTGTTCTCCGCTTCATATTCAGAAAGTCGAAAAACTTTTTGGAGCTGTGGATCATATTCTCACCGGTGGTTTTAGTGAATCTGTCATATGCTTCGTCATACTTTTTATGGAATTCTTTGGCCACTGCATTCTATTTTTCTTTAATACGATGGCTAGAGTCAACATAATTTTTTATTGGTTTGTAAAGCTTATTTCAATGGTTCCTCAGACGTCTAAAAGTCGTGTCAAGCCAAAGCTTAGAAAGTTTTTTCTTTCTCATAATTTTAAGGTCATATCTTTCGACCGCGTCAAACAGTAATTTGTGGAATGAATTTATATTATCGTCAAGAGATTGAGATGTGAGCGTATCTGTCCAATGAGCCTTGCCAAAAGAATGGTGAATGCTATCATAATCCTCTTTACGGGAATCGTATACAATAGTATTATTCTAGGTTTGACAGACATTGAAATCTGCCGTGGATAAATCAAGATTGAGAGCGGAATGGTGAAGGCTGTTGGAGAAAAAATACTCCGCGTCAATAGTCGGGCTAACTACTACTTTGTCATAAACGTTTGTAAATAGAAGGTCTAACAAATTACCATTACGGTTGGGAGTTGAACCAACCTGCTGCAAATCATTACCATAAAAAGTACTCAGAATATCAAAATCAGAATAATGAAGATGGCTAATAGGTAGTAAGTAATTATCAGTTTCATTAAGAACAAAACGTAAATTAAGGTGATTATAGTCTCTTAGATGTATAATTTGATTCTAAGCGCTGCAAGATGCCATCAAGGGAGATATAAATTCACATATATAATTGTCCATAGAGTCATCAGATCTAGCCGGGACATAAAATAAACCGATGTATACCAATGTGCTCTCGCTGAAATTAATATGCTGAAACTATTTATGCGGGGTTGACTCGACAATTTCGCTTGAGAAGGTTTTACTAACAGCAAGTAAAATAATACCTCCTCTTGTCTGGCTAGTGGGGACATAATCATGATCATTTCTGAAGATTGTCCAGCTCTTTGTTAATATGAGATTCATTTAAACAAGTTTCAGTCAAGGCAAGTACGTTGAAATGGCATGATTTTTTGTCAAGGTAGAGTTTCTTTAATATGCCGTTTATACCACTGCAATTGTGGTAAAAAATTCTAAGGCACTTGAGAGAGCATACCTTATTAGGAGCGATTACTAATTGTAGACAAGGTTTTTGCAAGGTATTTGGAGTCAGAAGGTGTTTAGCCGAAACTGTATTTGAGGGGGTAGAAGACGATCGATTACTAATAGTAGAGGCTTTGAAATTATGGATATTCTGGGGTGGAATATTTAGACATTCAGTGGTGGAAACTGAAGATTTGTTGGAGGTTTTTTTTTGGATAGTTGGCAATTTAAAGACAGTACAATTATTGATTACATTAGCATTATTACTTATATTCCTAAAATTGTTGCTGCTGTTGGTGGACTTGCAAAGGGGGAAAACTTGATGCCTTTTCTGTCATAGCTCCTGCTGCTTCCTTCCACGTTGGTAAAAAGCCAGGCGATTTTTTTGGGGAACGAGACTTTATAATTCTGAGACGCTCTATTGTGGCCCATTGTATTGACGGATGATGCCTTGTAGTGGCCAATATTAACAAGGCATGGAAATGACGATGCCCAAGGATGGCTTTCAGATCGATTTTTCACACACATCAAAGCGGGCCATCACACGTGACCGAAAAAATCAGGGATAGTCCATCTAGTCGCCCATTGTGTAGAGTAAACTCTGTGTTTTGGTCGTCATCATTGCATCCATTGTAGAAGCCGATTATGGCCCATAGTGTCCTATGATATCAATGTTTTGCCAAGTTCTTCGCAGCTCAGACAGGCTGGACAGAAATATTTTTAGAGGGCACATATCAGCTCACCGGTAAGAATAAAAGTCAGCTTTTTTTTTTGAATGACGTCAGCAGTGACACGGTTCCGCGAATTAACCAGAGATGTTGGCAAAGGTGGGAAATAAACATCTTCCTTAACATAGTCCCAAAAAAGTCACATGACGTAAAATCAGAAGATCGCGGTGGCAAAATGTGTAGAGCCAGGTCTACCTTAGGATCTTTGCATCGCAGATGAAGGGTTGATCTAAAAATCATCGGACAGCACAGTGCTAACGGAACGAAGCTAAATCTTCTTGTAAAATGAACACATGTGAATCTTCAGTAAGTTGAGGAAAAAACCATTGCTCCAACTTGACCAGATACGTTATTCCATTTATAATGCTTGCATTTAATAAGACAATGAACACGTTTGGCTTCGCCGAGTATTTCTCCCGTTGCAATGTTGAATGGAGATTTTGTAGACTTCTTATGTCAACATTGTGTCGATTCACTTTTCCGCTAAGCTGGCAAGTAGCTTCAACGCTAAAAATTTAGGCAGTCCACACACGGGTCGTTGCCCATGGGATGCGTGAGAGATGCGTTTGATAATCGTCAAGCGTACAAAAGAACAATTGACGTCGGCCTTGTTTCTGGTCCACACAGCAGCCGGCAAGGTATCGTCAATGTTCTCTTAACTTTCAGTAGAATAGTTCCAACATGGTAATAGCCCACAAAATGATGTAATTAATGTCCCCCTAGCATGTGATCAAGCAATCATTGGCCAATTTACTGACACTGCTTAATGAAATTACCTAGGAAACTATGTTATTTCCCCTACAGCATCATTTCCTTGGCAGTGAAAATAATAATTGTACTTATTCTCTTTCCGTCGATTATTCTGAATCTATTATTGTATACATACAAGTGCTTGATATAAAACTGTAATAAAAAAAATAAATAAATATAACAAAAAATAATCTTTTTCTTCGTCATTCTCAAGGACCGCTGCACATGTTGTAAGCGGTAGTGCTTGCACAGTAAACCTTGTCTTAAAACTCGCCAACAGCTTATTTCTCTCCTATTCGGAGGTTCAATGCTGATTTAGAGACAAAATACCTACTGCATTATAGTTCTCAGCTCACTTTTTGCAAACTCAAGGACACAAAAAACCTTATGCTGCTTACTAGCCATCCTACTCACAGCTTACGGTGACACGAAATGCCTGCCAATTCGTGCCAGTGCCCTAGTGGCCTTTTATGAAAATAAAACCATCCAAGAGGTGATAAACAAAACTGTTCATATCCAATTTCTATTTCGTGAAGTGCGTCCTTATTAAATTGGGCCCAACTTTTTGAATAACCTTGTACTTTTAATTTATGTTAGCAAAATTACATTTGCAAAATTAAGTCAAAGAATGTTATTTCGATTGAAAGTTTATCAATCAAAATATAATATTTCGAGTAAAGATATATGATACGCCAATTATTTCACATATTTTTTTCAAAACAGAAGGATTGTATGGACACCATAATTATGCATGAATATTTATGAACCCATGAATAGCTGTAACTTCACTTTTTTGTACATTTTAATTCCCTGGAGCTTCAAATATTTGCATAAAAGCATTGCTTCACAGTTCGCACACATCTCAATGAAAATGTATTTATCCTGTGTCAAAATTGCACTCCATCATGTGCACCGTAGATTCATTTAAGTATTTTGCGGCCGCGGTAGTTGAACAAAAGCTCAACACATTGCTTGTTCTTTCATTCAAATGAATATGCTAAAAATAATTACAAACTATTAACGACAAACTATCAAATACCACAGTCATTGTGTTCACCTCTTATCACACTAGTATTTAAACAGCATTCAAAACCCGATTAACACTCATTTACCGACGACGATCCGCCAAGATTACTTCTAAACCCATCATAATTCATGTCTATATTGCTTCCTGGAATCGATACGGTTCGACAATCGATGAACCATCCCCGCTTTTATCAGACCGGATACAGTGTCACTTGTCGGTGTAGCAGTTGTTATCGCCAGCACACATCCGATACCCTCTAGACAAATAACGTGCGTTTAATTCCACAAAACATACAATTATTGCAATTAATTCAGGCGAGGTCGATACACTTTAATAGAATCGATCAAATCCGGCGATAAGCAATTGTCTGTTCTCGCATTAGCAGAACGTGCTTTCGATTTCCGTGTGATGCCTGACTGGGTTCGAGCCGTCGACGAAGGATGCGCCACGAAGGACGGCCTGGGAGCATTGGGTGCCTAAGAGAAGTGCGACGGGAATCAAAATTGGTTTGTCTCGATGCTCGACAGCAATACGTGTCCAGTCGATTACACATGAATGCAGTGAGTCACGCACACAGTTCGGACAGAGACGATCGGAAAGAGCTGTTGCCTAAAAATGAAGTTAAAAGCAGCAAAACTTTTTACGGCACTTATTTCATCGTTGTTGACGGCGGAGCTATGCAAGCAAGCTAATGGTGGTAGATATTAGCAGCTTGACCTGGTTTGACCTTTTATAGTCCACAGTTAATTAAATGGGAGTCAATGACAAGGGCGGGTGATGGTTATTTGTCAGCAATGATTCAAATGGAGTGGGAGTAGCATTGTCAGGAGATAAAATAAACAAGAATTCTAAGAATACGGTTTGTAAAGAAAATGTATTTAAGCTGGAAAAGTGATTTCAAAAACAATATCCACAAAAAAGTATTCTATATTGTCATATACACTGCAATCAAGAAAGCGCCCAACGTGGGTCTCGATTCTATCGAACGCCTAATAGGACGATATACAATTACTTATTGGATTCTTTCTAAATATCCATAGTTCGATTATATGTCCTCATCTTCAAGCTTCAGATTTAATCTTTATTCTCCAACAGTGCACGAAACAATGACCTGATAATCTAAAACCAAGCTTTGATCCGATCTCGTCCACATTATTAATATCCTTATCCATCGATTTGAATCCAACTTTGCATACGAATCTTCGCCTGGACCCGAAAACACGAGACTGTTATTAAGCAAATTAGCTTATTTTCCTTTGTGATTTATTGCTGACGATAGGTGCTATTCCAACCCTCGCCGTCGCCAGGCTCTTTAGTGGCCACCCGGGTTGATCCATTCTAGAGTCAAATGTCTCGCAATCCATGCAGTAAAGTAACCTTTATAAACTAAAACATCGAATAAAGTTTTTCAACGGCAATGTTTCGATTCGATAGACGGTGCACGCGAAAGATACGCGTTGCTTTTGTGAGGTCCTGCTACTTGTACGGATTTCACCGTAAATCCAAGATGATGAAGCTGTTGTTCGACTACGTAGTTACCGTAGTTAAAGTCGTACGTCACGATATTGCACTAATTTGCGTTATGAGCGTGTCTCGTAGCGAGCGAAACAGCACGACTGTATAAGTCGCTGTCACCATCAAAGAACGAATAGCACGTTTTTCGAGGATTAACGTACAACGACCGATTTTATGGGATATAATCTTTGTCGGGATTAGTGAAATTCTATGGGGTAGCAATATTTAGCGGATTGATAATAGCAGTGTGGGATATGAGTGATTGTTTTGGCGACGTTTTAATCAAAATGAGAGTTTCAAGTATGGTGGCTTGGCGGTCAGGTACACAGATGGTGGTTCAGTGTTGGTAGTGGTTAATATACTGTAGAATCTGGACGGCTTATTTTTGGAAATTCATCAATTCTTTTTGAACTCATATACTTTGAATTTCAAACCTTTCTATGAAAAGTCGAAGAATATGTTGTATTGCTATTAAGTGTATCGCAAATAGTCTTCAAGGATATATAGTTTTGATTTATTTGATAATCCCATTGAATCTTAACAAAAAATAAAATTATGAAATTACTAACTAAAAAATAAAAAATTCAAACTTTGTTATTAAAAAAATTGATATTTATAAAGTTAATTAAATTAAAGTTCATTTATATTTATAAAATTATATAAAAATTTGTAAGTTAGAAGTGCGACAAGTAAAAACATGCAGTCTTTATCATATGAACAAGTTGTTTGAATGTAATTTTAACATTCCAGCAAACTTAGATTAAGTTATATTACAACACTGGTGTGGAAATATGATTCGATTCATTTATGATAAATTAAAAGCACTTGTTTGCTAATGCAGTAAAAATAATAATATTCAAAGTATACTCGGTAGAATTCAGGGATTTTGTGTGTTCCCTCACAGTAGAAGTTTGGTTCTTTGGATGCAATTCGATAATTCACCTAAACATTTAAAAAAAAAAAGTAAAATGTGCTTCAGAAAGGACTGACTGCAACAGTTAAAACAAATGGCAATCTGAAAGCGCAACGCTTAGTCAATATTTATTTATTTATATATTTGCAAAAAAGTTCGTCTAATACAGACTAGTAGCATTTACATTCAAAAAGATTAAAAACTTATAAACAAATCAGTTAAAGTGGACTATTTTTAGCTAAGTTATTTTTCAAAGACGGTGAGCATACATTAAAGTCAAATTGATGGTAATCACTGTTAAAATTGCTTTGAATGGACGAAACGGGCTTATTGAAGGCGTACTTGGTCCAATAGGCATGGACAGATAAAATTTTGACGTGTCTCACTCTGTGACCCTTGGTATTGAGGCCAAACAAACCTAAGAGGTGTTCAGATGAAATATTACCCATGAGGAGCTTAGTAGCAGAGATCGTTTTGAAATTTTCACGTCTGTTATTAAGTGTATTCATGCATCAATATCAGGAGGCAAGCGAAGAGGATCTGACCATGCTAATTTACGCAAACAAAACCGTAGAATTTTTTTCTGAATGGACTCGATACGGTCCACATTCACTTGCTGATAAGGCATCCAAACTATACACGCATATTCAAGTATCGCTCTTACTAAGGCACAAAAAAGAATCTTAGTAAGATGTATGTCATGAAACTCTTTGGATCGCTTCCTTACAAATTCCAAGGTAGATGAAGTCTTTAATAAGATGGCGTTAGGGTAATTCCATTGAAAATCGACCAATTTTCAGAAAATTTTTGAACTCACCTCCTTGGAATTTGAAAATATTTTGGTATCCTGAAGGTCTGGTGAGCTAATTATCGAAAATGAAATATTTTTGGAAAATATGGTATATTTGCGCCAATCTTTTTAGAGTTCCACCTAATCCATCACAAATACTTTTGCCGTGATAAGAAGCAAAGAAGTTCCATTCGGCTTTTATTCCAAAATCGTCTAAATGTTTATTTATATTAATAAAGTTAAATCGATTTTTATATTGGGATGCTGCTCCATCAGAAAAATAATTGATAATGTCAATGGTGAAAAATTTATATTTTTAAAAATTTACTAGATGTTTTTGAAACAGATGAACTAATGTTGTGTTGTGCTTCATGCATTCCGATATGATGATGAGATTTGTGCAATTTACGGTCTGCAAATCAGAATCGAAGTAATATACACCGAAAGGATGAATAGTTGCTTGTGCATTTGTCCAATGGTAGCCCTGTACTTCATCCTGTATAATAAATGAATAGTTTTCCGAAAAATCGAGTAAAACTATTAATTCATTAGGGCAAAGCCGACTTTTTAATTCTTTTAGGTACCCGCTTTGCTGTTCTGCTAGGAAGGAATGTTCAAGCAATATATTTAATCTATTGGAAAAAGTTTCAAGAAAGTCCGCAGTATATTCTAATCTAGTTTCCAAAGTAGAACGATCTGTATAAGTCCATTGCTTATAACTAATACTGCTGATGCAATTTTCTTCAAATTTTTTTGCACATGTATTTACAATAACGGCTGATCCAGGACAATCCTGGCAATTACCAAAATAACAATCTATTTGTGGAGGAGAGCATATCATCAGAGATAAAAAGTCCTTATAATTAGCCAAGCTTACATCGGAATCCTTTGTTAGAAGATTTATTTTTCATCATTCCATCATTAATTTAACGTTTTGATGTATAACGCATACACAGACAGAATGTGTTCCCGATGCTCCCGCTAAAATGCAATATTTAGGCCGTAGTGCCGCAAACTTCGAAAATCCGACTTTAATACCGGTATTATCAGATTTAAATTGGCTGTATAACTCTTTTAAGTTGCACAATATTAGTCTTTTTTGGAATTGCTTTTCGCCTTCACCAGTCTAGAAATATACCTAAATTAACTATTTTGATTAGGAAAAATGTTTTTTGAGATATACCTTTACTGTAATATAATCCTTTTTGCCTGGCATCAGTCTGCTGTTTGCATCGTCACTGTAGAAAGATTTTATGAGACCATCGACATGTGGATCCGTACTTCGTCGGCTTTTCGGAGAAGTATAAACTCGTCTAATTTTTTTAATCATATATCTGGTTGCGTCAGGAAATTCGGACATTACTTTAGCACTTGACCAATTCGTTGGCAAAAGTGATAAAAGCAAACTCTTTGTTTCCTTTTCTGTAGCTTTAGAATATACTTCTTTAATATTATTTACTATAGATAGTTCATTATTGGTTTTTTTTTCTTCTGGGGGTAGATCCTGCTTTATTTGAAATACGTTTTTGTACAGTACGTTAGTGAAGTTTTTTAACTTTCTCCTGATATTAGTAGCCTCTTTTAATCTGTTTCTTTCAAATTCTGGTTCACCAATAAGTTTAAAGCACTTATTTAAGAGATCTAATACTTCACTTGTATCACAAAACACTACATCACTTGGATTGTCACTTTCAGCATCAATTACACTTTCAAATTCCATTTTGTTTGGTACATTTTCTTCACTTCTAATATTATATGAAGTGCTGGCACCAACGTTCACTTCTTCTCCTTCCACTTCTTCACTAACACTAAACTCGCTCTGAATATTTTCTTTGTTTGCTTTATGTAATTTTAATAAATTAATTCGACATGCCCCAAAGATTTTCCATTGCAACTGTAGGTTTGGTTTTGCTTCCACCATCCATTGTAATACATTTCTGAGGTTACTTTTTACAATATGATGAGTTTTTCCAAACGGATTGCCGCAACGTTTGGTATAAAAACGTTTTTCCATTTTGAAACTATACGTATGTGTATCTTTAAACTTAAGCTTGATACTTTGTGGTATGCTCAATTGTCGTAGCTAGTTAAAGTCATCAATATCATAATCAAAGTAAACTACAGGCATTGCAATTAGCCCAGATTTTATGTTGTAAAAATATGCGAAACAGGCAAAGAAAAGAAGTAATTAAAAATATATGTAGGTACAGTATGATCTGACAAGAAACTCTAGATGTAGGGAAAACCCAAAATTATCCTTATTGTTCGTGGCGCCAGTAAATGAAATCTGCTTTGAATAATCTGCTTTCTTTATTTTTGTTTTATGATTGCTTACAAATGATTTTTCTCAATTATAGCAAACAATTTATATTATAGTGTAAGGTCTATTAGTTACGAAAAAAAATCGACGCACTTTTCCTGCAAAAAAAAAAATCATAAACAATAATTACCCATAACTGAGGAATTCAAGTCCTTGATTTTGGGAAAAAAACGTCGAGCTACCATCAAGTTATTTCCTATCATATGTTGTAGGTCTCACCTTAGGTCTGTTCGCGTACCTGAATCTATTATAATATATTAAAATAGATTCACAACAAGTCGTTTTCGTACTCTTGCTGCAAGCCAAATTTCGCAGCAAAAAGAAGCCTGCTGCCAAATTCTGTTACTGCTGCAGTTTGCTGAAGTACGCGAACAGACCTCTTGTGTCGGTACCATTTTCTTTAAATTTTCTTCAGTGGTTACAGTATTTCACACCTTTAAAAATTTCTCACGTCTGCACTTTTACGAGCTCCACTTCGAAATTTCGCACGTTTGCAGTTTATATAACTGTTTACAATATATAAAAAAATGAAGAAAATCGAAGGTGCGCATTTTGAAATATTCAAGGATAAAGGACACTGTAATGATCCTTTTCATCCTTTTTGCCCAGGATGTTTCTCGCACTATTTTTGCTGGAATATCTACACCTTGTCCTTTCCAACAAGCTATATTTGAAGGCTCTACGTAAAGTAGAAGATTTTATACAATTTTTTGAATGCAACACGAACCGACGTTTCTCAAAAACTTCAAGAGGCCATATTTCCGCAAATATACCATATTTTCCAAAAATATTTTATTGGTGCACATAACTCAACTACTTATATTCACAGTGAAAATTTCATTGAAATCTGACGATAGCGATAAAAGACCGTTGGTCGATTTTCCGTGGAATGACCCGTTAATAAGATCGTCAAAAGTAGAAGAATTATTTAAAAGTAGTCCTAAATCGAGTACTTTGTCCGAACGCTTTAAGAAAATACTATTCAAAGAGTATTCAAAGCTCAACGGATTAATTTTACGCGTCTATGAAACAGCGATACATTTGTCAATATTAATGACTAATTTGTTTGTGTCACACCAAGTCATGATGCTATTTAGGTCAGCTTGAAGTCCCAAGCAGTCGTGAGTGTTAGACACCTTTTTAAAAATTTTGGCGTCATCTGCATAAAGTAAAATTGACGAATGTTTCAATGCAGATGGTAGGTCATTTATATATAAAAGAAAAAGTAGAGGTCCTAAGTGACTACCTTCAGGAACACCAGATATGATATCAATTTCTGATGAAAGGGTGCCACAAAAAGGTACGCATTGGGTACGACATTCTTAATTAGATGCTATCCAGGAAGTAAATAGCTAAGGAAAGTTAAACGAGGACAATTTACACATTAAAATGGAATGATCCAGCTTTTCAAAAGCCTTCGTGAAGTCAGTGTAAAGACAGTGTACCTGAAATCCTACCTCGATTGATGGGATAACAATATTGGAAAACTCAAGCAGGTTGGTAGTTGTGGATTTGCCTTTCATGAAACCATGTTGGAAACGAGATAATATCGATTTGCTATGAAACGCCACAACATTACTGATTATCGCTTCGAATAGTTTAACAACACATGGACGTTTTGAGATGGGACGATAGTTGCCGGCCACATTTCTATCGCCTTTTTTATGAATAGTATTTCCAACCACTAGGAAAAATACCAACCAAATGAGAAAAAAAATATGGCGGGTGATGCAACATTCCTCATTGTGAACTTCTTACTAGCTTTAGACTGCTTGAGTTGCATCTGGTTTGGTATGGTCAGGGCGATCAAATTGCTCACTTGTAAGAATTGTGTGTATTCATATGTCATCATCATCATCGGCACTACAACCGGGGTCCAGTTCTGGTTTCCTTTAACAATTTTTTCCATCAGTCCCGACAGTTTTTGTGCCGCTCGCTTGATCTTGATGAAGGATTCTCGTACAGCTAGTTCCAATCTTTCAATAGTGTCTATATCATGTGCATAAGCCAGTATCTGGCTGGCCTTGGTGACGATAGTTCCTCTCGTTGACGTATCAGAGTCTCGGATTGCTTTCTCTAACGCCATGTTGAAGAGGAGAATCTTTTTTCTTATGTAAGGAGCATATAATATATTTCTCTTCATGCTCTTCATTATACGTGCAATATAATTTCATGAATTGCTTGGTGTTATGAGGGTCCTCCATATTTAATCAGCTCAGTTGTTATGGCGTCGGCTCAAGAGTCTTTGTTAAATTTCAGCCGACTTATGACTCTTTGTACCTCTTCTATGCTGGGTGATGGCTACATAAGGTCTTTTTCTTGCACTGGTGGAGCCTCCTATTCTTCGTTGAGCTGACCAGTTAGCAATTCACTAAAGTGCACTTCCCATCGGACCAGAATGTCTTCGGTGATCACCCTCTTTCTACTTACAGTACGTGCAGCGTGGTGAGTACTGCGTCATGTTTCGGACTATTTGGTGGAACTTCCACGCCTGGTGTGGGGCTCGCTGTCTAGCTCCTTCTATTCCACGGATCAGGTCTTCCAGGCTGCGTTGTTTTGTCTGTTAAGTTTCTTTCTAATCATATGCGTCTATTTTACATATTATGATCATTTAACTAACTACAACTGATTGCCATCGGAACAAATTGTCAGCAATAGTTTCAGATGATTTCAGTAAATTATAAATTAACGGTTTCGAAACAGACTTGACAAAAGCCTTTAACAACAGTCTATGCTCTTAGGTAAGCCTCATTCTTTTCAATTTCTCAATTGTTTTTGAACTGGTGTTTTGTTATCTGAAATTTAAACCACGTCTAATCTTGCACAAGGGTCTTGTACTATCCACTTTATTTATTAACAACGTAGGTTCCATTCTGCAGTTATCTTTTGTTCGTTGTCGTATTGAAAAATTTATTTTGACCAAACATATAATACTTAAAGATGGTGCCTTGGCACCATCACACAACAATAATAAAAATATATACTACTTAAAGATGGTGCCTTGGCTTTATTTCCTCATTCATAAATTTGAATGAAAAATTGAAAAAAAATTTATTTTGTGTTAATTTGAACATTCTTAGCCTAATTTATGAGCTGTTAACAATCAAAAAAATACAGCCTAGTTGCTATATTACTGTGGTTTGTTGTGTACTATTGTTCTTGTTGTTTTATTATTTTTTCTTGTATAATTTTTTTTCGTTTATAGTCATACGTTACATGTACAGTAGCTGGAAACATCTTGGCAATATCAACTTAAAACCACATTAGGAACAAAATAAATCTAATTTATGCATAATAACAAATAACTTAGCTTAATTAGATCTAAACCTTAACTAAGACCTTAAATCTAGCCCCTCCTATTCGTTGGCAGGTCTACACAATAAAATAGTGTTTGTCTATCAGACAAAAAACAATTTTTTTAGCTTTAAACTTGAAATCTAGCATGATTTTTTTTAATTTAATATGTATGCGGTATCAACTTGCTGCTACACTGAACTGCTTCGGTTGACGGTTTCGTTTTGAAATTGATTCCTACGCATTCCTGTCATAGTTTTTCGATGAGCATCGTTAGCTTCGTCCTGAAAATAGATAAGCAAATATTTCATTTCCTGGAGAGTCGCGAGTAGTTCTCACGTTTGAGTAAGCTTCGTATGGTGAAGAGTACACTCAGAAAAATGACACTTTTTTTAGAATCACTTTAAATCAAAAGTTGATATCACTTTGAAATAAAAAGCGAACCTTGTACGAATTCCACTTTATTATAAAAATTTTCTTTTCAAATCAAAATTTTTCATCATTGAATTAAAAAGAAAACGTATATGGCGCCAAATCATATTTGAAAATTTTTGAATCAAAAATGTTCAAATATGATTTGGCGCCATATACGTTTTCTTTTTAATTCAATGATGAAAAATTTTGATTTGAAAAGAAAATTTTTATAATAAAGTGGAATTCGTACCAGGTTCGCTTTTTATTTCAAAGTGATATCAACTTTTGATTTAAAGTGATTCTAAAAAAAGTGACATTTTTCTGAGTGTGTTGCGTGAGGGTTTCCTGAGTAGTTTTGGTCGAACTACAAACTGGGGGTTTTAGGTGAATCTTGCATTTTGCCAGGAATTTTTCACTAAGCTCTAGCAGACATTTTTGAAGTGGAGGTAAGTTTACTCCTTCATATAGCTCCGCGTTTGAGAAATAATGATTTTCAGATTTAGGATACTTCCCTGCACAGGAAAGTAAGACTCATACATATCGGAAAGCGTAATTGATGATGTGTCTGTCGGTAAATGAGGAGTTTTATGCTATGAAAAAGTGGAGATAGCTCTTTCATCAGAGAGTCGAGTTGGTTATATGCATTTCCATGGATATGGAACTGATTCCAATAGTCGAAGGTGACTCCCAGATATTTTACCGATTTGTTCACTTGAACTTCAGTCCCGTTTATTTTTCAGCTGCATCGATTTCTTTTTGCTGCCACATAATTTGTGTAGAATGTCTTCCTATGCTGTGATGTTTAGTCTGATACTAATCATAATAAATACTAAGAGAAAATATTTGTCTTTCGCCCCAAATTGTGGCATACTCAGCATTATGATGATGCGTAAGTAAAAAAATTTTCACGGTCTAGAAGGATTTTAGCTTGGTAGCTTTGTATGCAAGGCTGATCTGAAGTGAACATAGTAAAAAGGATGGGGCCTAGCACTGAGCTTTGACGTATACCAATAGAAATCAATCTATTTGAGGACATCGATTTACCTATTTGAACGAAGAAGCGCAAACAAGCTGCGGTTGTGTGAGCAGTTTGATGTGTCTTCGAGGTGTCAGACTGAAAGTCGAGAAGGGCGTGGGAAAATTTAATAATTGGTTTCAATTCAATGTTAGACTGCATTTTGCTAAGAACTATTCATTCTAAGATTTTCGCTGAATTTGGAAGAAATTAAATTGGTCCCATCGTCTGAGATTCCCTTTTTGGGAATTGGGAAGACCTATGCGACATTTCAAAGAATTTGAAAACAACAGTTGTTGATGCAGCTGTTGAAAATAGAAAAGTGTTTAGGTACACCAATCGATACGAAGTCTGCACCAGAAGACTTTTGGTTGTTGCTTGATTTGATAATTGCAGCAATATGCAGAGGATTAATGAAAGTTGCCTGATCTGTGGGACATATCACCAGGTTTTCTATTGTGAACGGAGTTAGATGTGAAAGACTCTTGGTTTTAGGAGAAAGCTGTGGCTTTTCAAGGTGATTCGCAAAATTAAAGGTTCCTTCACACCGATCATCAAAAGCTTCTGATATTTGATCTTCTGAAGTCAAAAGTTAATTGTTTGTCGAAATTTGCTAAGGAAAAAATGATTTTCGTCTAGTGAACCTATTACTTTGTTTCAATATTTATTATTTATTTATTATTTATTATTTATTTTTATGGGGTTGAGCTTTTTTTTTAATGTGTCTTCCGTTCTCCTGATAAGTTTTTATGGATGAGTGACACATTTTGGTACCTAATGACTTGAGGTGATGTTTTTAAACGTCGATCGAAAATCAATTTTCTGATTCTGAAGTCTACGATCAGTATAGCTTATTGAATCTGTGAGAGTTGCACATCAATGCTTGATGTGTCTTCGAGGTGAAAGATCCAGAAAATGTGTCCAATCTATTGGCTGATATGGAAAATGAAAGAGGAGTTATTTAATGACTAACGAGAGTCTTGAATAAATACTACTGCCATGTAGTCCGATTCCGCAGTTTTGCCAGCAACTAGCATCATGATTCAAAAGACTCGCGAATATAATGAAGAAATCAATGAATGATTGCTCAAGGTAAGGCTGTAATTGGTGATGGAATGATGAGCCAATCAAGTTCGAGAATATTGTCGTGCAACCATGAAGTAAGCACCCTCTCATTCCAATCCAATCTGGGTGTCTACCCTTGACGAGATTTTTTTAAGAATGGAAAGGTTTGTTCTGACATCAAGGACTCTGGCAGTGCACGGAACATAAATTTTGCAATACAAGCTTACTGGCCTACAGTTTCACTGTATTTATTGCGGGCAAAGCTACTTTTTTCAACACGAAGCTTTTTTGTTGATCAGAATTGCTGCCCCTGAGCTGTTATCATACCTGAGAACAGTGTAACCTGGGGATGAAGGTTTGTGAAGACAGATGAGGCTAGTTTCAGAGAGAATCAGTTTGTCAGGCTTATACTTTTGCAAGAAACAAAGAAGTGCAAGCCTTTTTACATGCGAAACAAAGGATTCTACATTTAGATAAGTGATTTTTATGTTTAAAGAGAGCACATATTAAAGACGAAGCACATATGAAAGATGAGCCTACTAGACTGGACCTGCTTCTCGATTTTGGTGAACACTCTCGGTAGCGAACTGGATTTCCGTACTTTCCATAATTCACACGAAATGCTAGCTTAATTTTTTGCTTGCTATTACTCCCGTGATTTGTGTATATCGTTGCACTTGATGCAGTGATACTTCGTTCCGCAGTTTGTGGTAACATGCTCGTACGCTTGGCATTTGAGGCACTGTGTAATGTCTCGGGGGCACAATGTTTGGAAGAGCATACTCTGGCTCAGCAGATACCAGATTTGCTACCTGCTCTAATTTAGTTAGCAGCTATCAATTGGCAGTTGTGCCACGAACATGTGGAGCTAAACCTATCGCTAAATTTTAAGTCAATTCATTACTGGAAGTGTTGTCTGCAGGGCAGCCTCACCTTCATCCGCAGAGAACGAGTGATGAATTCTTCGTTAGACTGCAGTTTTTAGGTGAAGCATTTAACTCCATCTTTTTTTAACTGTTCAAAAATCTTTCTGGGATCCGTGACTTTAATGATAGTTTTTTTTTCCCGATAAGATATCTCTATCTCACCGACTGATATTTTTTCTTAATGCTCCTGATTTGTCCTTGTTTCCTGATTCTTTAGCTGTTGATTCGGTTTTGCCGCTTGATTGCTTCTCTAGTTGAACTTCGTCTATGGACAGAACGATTCCTCAATCGATTCTTCTTCCTGGCTGCCACTTGGGGCTCAGGAACCGTTTTAATCTTCGATGGCTT
This sequence comes from Nemotelus nigrinus, assembly GCA_947369275.1. Taxonomy (NCBI): domain Eukaryota; kingdom Metazoa; phylum Arthropoda; class Insecta; order Diptera; family Stratiomyidae; genus Nemotelus; species Nemotelus nigrinus. The sequence goes on along the minus strand of OX376372.1, from coordinate 184,088,533 downwards.
TTTACGTTTACCACTCGACTACACGGTTTTATTTCTAAGAGTGCTTGTGAAATCATTCGAGTACGTGTGCAATCATTAGGATGCTTTTATATAATATTCTCGGCCACATATTGTAAGTTTTCCATCATCCCCTGCTGTAGTTTTATTTAAACTATAACTATTCACGTTGGTTTTTAGGATAAACCATAAAATATTAACAAAAATGGTAGCTCTTAATTAAACTTAAGGGTTGGCTAGTAATATATGTACTTTTAAGGTGGATTAATTAAAGGAACTACAAGTACCATCGTTCCAGAGCTTCATGAAAAATGCAAGAGAAAGACATCATATGGTTATCATTCTGTGAAAATAAATAATTTCATAGTTACCTATCATGGACTAGTCTGGCATTCTTTATTCACTAATTCAGTCAGCCAGCATTTGTACTGCTCTGGAACCAGGTCTTAGCTATTTATAGAGCCCTATGAGATTTTTTCCTCAGATTTCTTAAAAAAAAAGGATTATTCAACAGTCCAGAAGCAGTTAATATTATATTGTGTTTCGTAAAGTGAAGCTCACGTGCATACGTTTTACATTTGGAAAACACTCAAAAGCCTAAATGTCAAACGATGCCAACATAATCTACATTCAATCAGAAAAAAATGACATTTACAAACGTTATGCAATAATACCAGATGTTCATATTACACTGTGTGCCCAAAAAATAATAATCAAAGTATGTCAACTATTTCTTTCGCTTATCCTACTTTTGATCAAAATATCAATATTAAAAATATTTTTTAATCTGACCCATGAACGCTTAGTGTAATAAATCATTCAAATAGCCACATTGAGTTTGGCGAATTTGAAATTATTCGCCAACTAGAACAGGAAGCAATAAAATCCACTAAGCAATTTTTCACATTTTTATTCTCATTCCAATAAAATATATCCAAGTTCGGGGACTACGTAATCAGACCGCCATTAGTTCGACTTGAAACCTTGCAACATAATCTACATGCCCTACAACGACTCCCCTTTCCTGTGCAGTAAAGCTTTTGTAACTAACCATGCCCTGATGCGCTTCGCCGTACCGTTACCTAAACCATCTCGCTTCCTATACACACACACACACATACACACATAAGGTATCCGAATGTGTGTATCATCAGTTGGGTATTAAAGATGGACCCAATGAATACCCGAAAAGCTTTGCCGTATTGTGATTGAAATTGGGGACAAGGACACCGTGTCGTCGTTTAGTGTAGTGAATGTTATGGATTCATCTGAAGCTTTCATTCGAATGAATCCACTGTCACTCTACTCACTGGACAGACCTTTATGTCCTTCGGACCTAACGTTCAAATAATGAACTGATGCGACAGCCACATGGACATTCGAACAGAATTTTTGTAAGAACTTGGATTCTGTTAGCTCGTTTCGCTTAAACGTCCTTACAGACGCCGATTACTTGGGCTGGGCTTTATAACATTTATGGACGTTGAGCTGTAATCATCATTTTATTCAGATAACTATTTGGAAGAGATCCTAAGTAGTACAATATTGAATAAAAGGGTATTCGAAGGCAATATGAGAAGAAAATAGCAAAGAAAGCTCAACTTTAATTCAAATAAAAGATACGTCGTTTCAAGCATTTTTAGAATATGACAAAAGATATTTTGAAAAATAATCGATCCTTATGCAACTAGAATGGGATTGATCAAAGTGTTTTTTGTGATTCCTTCCATCCGCAGTTTCACTAGACAGCAATCAAATAGTATCTAATAATCATTCAATACAATCGAAAATGATCATAGTTCCTCGTTCATTCTACCATTTTTTGGCAACAAAATGCTCATTCTTTTCCTCTTTCTGAGTAAAACAATTATATGTTTGCATCTTCTGCCATCCACATACCTCCACCTAAACAGATACCAAAGTAGTTCACTTTGCGAAAGGATGTAAACATTTGTTCTCGACGGGTTTCAACTAACAAACTTCTCTCGTCGAGTGTGTGAAGTGAGGGAGTATTGTATTACGTAGCTTCTTGAAACATATGATGCCCGTACAAGAAGTCAAATGCAAGAATACATAGCTTGGATGACAAATTAAGGTTTGCTATAAGAAATGGGAACATGATGTGTTTTTGCTCAGTTACGTAATCAATGTGAATTGTGGAAAACAATTATAACATAATTTCATAAAATCGAATTAAATCGAAAATAAGACAAAACTAAATCTAAATTAGATGGAAAATGTAGATGTATCAATTTAGTTTAAAATGAAGTTGAGAGTCTTGTTAAAAAAATATTTACTCGTATAAGGTTGAATATCTGCACTTTGGGCTTGTTAATCTATTTGCATTTCACACTTTTTAGGAAAATATATTGCTGATTTTTCGAGTCTGATTATTTAATTAAAAAATATGACACTTCTTGAAAAAACTTAATATCGTTTTATTCAAACGATGAAGGTAGATCACTTAGTAAAGAAAATTACTTTTAGACGGCTACTAGTATACCTTAAAACAAAGTATTTATGATCTTGTGACCTCAATTGTCTTTAAATTATCACAATGGCTCACTAGCTTGATGTACATTCATAAAAAATTACCAGGAGGCATCCAATCGGAAAATTTTATTACATCATCAAAACGCAAACTAAATAAATGGATATATCCGGTAATATTTTTTTATGTCTTACTTTTTAGTTGCAGCTGAAGATCTGCTTGACAATAACTTTTCTTATGATCACTGACCTTAAAAAATATCAATACTAGGAAAAAACGAAAGAGTTTCTAAACCATAAAAGGAATTCCGATAATATGATAATGTGAACGCTTATGAAGCTAACTAAACTATATAACTTCAAAGCAATTTAATATAAAGGATCACATTTTTTACTTGCAAGTAAAAACACAAGTAGAAAAACCAATAATTTCGCTCAGCAATTCCCTTTCGTTTCTTCAAAACCATAAACCAAATTTATGATTGTCAAATTTTTTAAATGAGTTTTTTTTTGCGCATTACAATTTAAATAAATGACTTCACTTTTCTTTCTATCAATACTGTTTCTAAATGTCAGCGTTTCCGGTCGAACATTAAAAAAAAAAGGTATTTTTACGGTGTTTTTGGCAAAATTTTGAAGTTTGTCAACCAACCTACGACTATTTGATAATTTTGAACTCGTTCTGGCCACACCTATAAAAAATACACTTTTCGACTTGAAAACAGTTCATAGAGAAGAAGCTATCGATTGAATTTTGATAATCTTAGTCTCATCGGGCTCCTTACGGTTGTGAAGTTTTTAAGTACTAAGTAAGTGCCACCAGCGAAAACGAATTGTCAAACTTCGATATCGATGATTCATTGATGTTTTTAATTAAGGACCGGTCCCTCGCCCGGGATATAGGCGATGTTTTCATAGAATGACTAACACTAATTTTCCTGATGACAAATGGCTTTCTACGGCTATTTTTGAGTAAATTAAAACGACTTCTTGATACTTCACTTTCCACTATTTCTTTGATAAAACTTTAATTCATCTATGAAAACAAAAAGTTCACATGTAAAACTCTGGAAAAATTATTTTACACAGTAAACAGCGCAAAATAATCAGAACGTTAGATAAGAAGATGAAGAATTGTAGAATTTTCAATTGGTTGTTGTTTGCTGAGTTAGCTGTAGAAGCCAATATTTGTGAACAATTTTAATAATCGGTAGCCCACAGTGGGCGCAGCTGGCCTAATAATTTGATTTGCAAAAATATGTACGAATTACACATTGAAGTTTAATGGAGCAATCAAACCAATCTATTTCTTTTGAAAACTCAGTTTCATGCTATTTCAGTGACATAAATAGCCGTCCAAACTAGTTTTTTGTTAGATGTAGGTCAATTATAGCACTTATATTATATGATTTTTCTTCCCGCTTTATTTATTTATTCATGTTGGCTTTAGTAATATTTGGGTTTGATGAACTCTATTATTTAGACTTATCATTTTGTTGCACGATGATCGATCCTATTCATTAACGTTTGTTTTACATTTCAGTCAGAAGATCTTGTCTAAAGTCATTATTAACTTCATTGTTATTCCAACTCTGCTTTTTTCAGCAACATTTTATTGTCTTGTCTAAACATATGTAACATCAGAACTGATATTGTGCCACATATTATCTTGTTTTTAAGCAAACATAGTCAAATAAATTTTCTAGGAACAAAATTTTTCAATTTTGTGTGAATTTTCACAAAAAAATCAATTAACAATAAAATCAATTCATGAAAATTCACATAGTATTCTTCGTTGATTACATCATCAGCATCGGTGCTATAACCGGAGCTCGAGCCCAGCCTCTCCAAACATGCTTCTCCATCAATTTCGATCGTGAGCCGATGTCATCTAATTAGGCTTTGTGGATACACAAACACATACACTTATCGCGCTTACATTCCACTATTCACCACACTACATTCCACCATTCATCACACATCCAATTCGCAAATCAAGTAGGCTTACGAAAAATGAAAAAGTGGATTGTCAAGAAAACAATTTGATCTGTTGTTGAATTATAAAAAAAACTCTAGCGCACCTGAACCGCTAGAAATACTAATGTTCGATGAAAAGTAGAAAAATTGGGCAGATTTTGGGTGCATGCTCCAACCTGAATTTCGTTTTGCAAGCTATAGGGGTACAAAGAAATTTACGGTTACCAGTCGCAAAAGTTTTCAAATTTTCGAAATCTTCATATTTGTTGTTTATTGTCACTAGCAAACCATTATCGTTTGGAACTTTTACGATAAAATCGCTTAATAAAGATATTGCAAATAAATACAAAACAAAACCAAATGGTTTTTTTTATCACATTCCTTCTGAATAATACCTATAATAAGTTCCATATATCATATGAAATTTGTTTTGATTTCATGACTGCACTGGAAGTTATACGGCGATAAGCTATATTTTTCTGAGGGAATTTTCAAAACCCAAGACACCCAAATTATCATAACCGGCAGCACCAACCTAATTTTTCAACCAAATACGGCTAAGAAAAAGATTCAGCTACTGTGTCAATTTCATGAAAATCTGATAACTGAATCAGAATTCATAGGGCGAAAGCAGTTTTTTTTCACCATTGGCACAGAGTTGCCCGCATTTCCAAATCGCTTCTATCAGACCTAGTCCTACTCAATGCCAATACATTCTGTGAATTTCATTTGTATCTGATTATTGGGTCGTGATATCTCGCGAACAGAAGTTTTTGATGCTAAAAATATAGGTAAATTGGAGAAGGGCTACCGTTCCTGTCCGACGCAAAATTTCAAAAGTTTTCTGTTGATTGTACAGACAAAGCATAAGAATTCTATATGAGTTGGTTTTCACTGGAAAAGACGAAAATTTTTCAGGAGAGTCGATGGTTTGAATGTTTTCAGTTTCAACGCCTGCCGTAGCTGCCGGGCTGCCAGCACGTTCATAACGCACGGGACTACAACTAAGTAACAGCAATATGTTTTGTAAGTTTCATAATGATCTGATGATCTGGTCAAAAGCTATCGCAATTCAAAAATTTTCAAATATTTCCAATCTCATTTTAGACGCTTAGCGCACACATAGGGTAAAAAATTTCAAAAAATTATCATATTCACATGTGGACCACGTTAATAATTCATTTCATAAACTTTCTTTTTGCAAAATTTAATTTTTGAAAGAAAAATTGGTATATTTAAAATATCACTAAAATAGCTGCCAGCTCCAAAAGGCTAGAGATTATTAGCTTTTTGTGAGACTTGGCACTATTCTGCATTAACAGCACTGTATCCTGAAAATTTCAGTTCAATCGGATGGCGCGTTCCTGAGATTTTTTCACTGAAATTTTTTGATGATATATATGTTATATATACCGTATAGTATATTAGTAAAAACGTTAGCTTGTCATAATTTGTTGAATGTAAAATAATGTTTAAAATATAAAATGTAAAATATTGTATCATTGAGCGTTTTTCATATTTAAGAAAAAAAACTATGATCTTCTTCCAGCTCAAAAATCCCAAGGTTAAATTTTATACTGAACATTTTTTCATATCTCCAATATTGTTGTGCTTATTTTTCTTTTTCACACAATCTGTGCCGTAGAGACCATAAATGGTGTACTTTTGACACTGTGTGCATAGCTGATTTTAGGATTGTGATAGAACATAGCGCCATAGTACATCGCGAAAAGTTCATAGGATTTCGCGCTATGTATTACAACCAGCGCGCAAAGTTATCTAGTACAGCCCTCAAAGCCATGAAATGTAGCCCTCTATGCCAGGCCTTTAAGTATTCATTGCATTACTCCTTTATAGAAGAATTCGGGATTTTGACGTTAGTAGGAGATGGAAAATTTCAATTTTCGTTCTTAGTTTATAATTTTGAAATAGATTTCCGGCTCAAACTCGAATTCAGACTCGTGAGATTGTACTTTAAGAGTAACCTCTACCCTCACAAGCTTAGGGGAAAGCTGCTTTTATTTAATCTACTTTAATGATATGTGCTGAGACTATTTTCATAGTTATCCGGGCTTTATTAAGGGATGTAAAAAGGAATTGAAACTGTGCTGAATGGGACCCGAAATCATCAGCATAGCAGTAGAGCCCATTATGTATTGATTCGGCCTTTTAAGCCATATTGTAAAGTTCAGGGAACTGTGTTCATAGCGTGTGCGATGAAAGATGTTGCAACATGAAACATATGACCTTGCCCTATGTATATTTTTTTCAATGTACTAATGTCGTTTAAGGTTCAGATATTCTGGTGAAGCTGGATTCTTGCGAAATCCGTTATACGCTTATGACACGTTAATTTGGATGCTGTACAGCCTTTTATTTTAGAATTATTTGATATCAGTCGTTCCAACGAAATTTGATGCGAAACATCAGCATTAATGTTGTTTGTCTTTTACATTTCATCCCATTTTCTTACCTTTGCAGTCTTTTTTTGCTGCTTAGGTAGTTCTAATGATTCAGCCTTCATTCTGTAGCTCTTCATGTTCACATTCCTCAACAAATTGTTTATGCGGATTCACGTCTTCTCCTTAAGTTTGTTGGAATCTCTCTGTCGGGAATTCTTTCAACACATTAAATGCCTACAATCTGCTATCCTGCTACTTCAATTTCGATTGCTATTGATTGATTATCTATTGCTATTGATACCGATGTTGTAGCAAATCATATTCTGTTTTTGTTTTTGGTTCTGAAAAGGCTTTCTCTATGCACCCTGCTTCAAATCGTTTTGTCAATTGAAAACAATTCAACTTTATTACCTATCCCATTTTGCTAGTTGATACATAAAGTTTAGGCACAAACTTTTCTAAACAGCTATCACTAGAAGAGAAGAAGAATACGTTGAATTAAAAAAAAATCACAATGCGATCGCTGTTATAATTTCCCCATATTATGCCAACTTTGCTGCAACCTTCCCGTGTTCAATATGAGTAGGAGAGTAAATCTGATCATGCTGTTATTTCTGCATTAAATGTATTAAATTTGAGATTATTACTGAATCCATAATTCTTTTTCTAATTTTATAAATTTATTCTTTAGCAAGAGAAAAACTTTACGGCTCAAATTACAAATTGCTTTCAAATTAGCACAGATTCTTAATATTTTGTATTCCGTGCACTATTTTAAAAAAGTGTTTTAAATTCTGTAAAATAGATTGCTGAAGCTCTAAATATTTCCGACGCTAGTGGATTACTCAAAATAAAAATTAAATTATTTGAAACAAAAGCAACATATGTGTTACCAGACTTATCACAAAGTCAAAAAATAAAAAATAAAAATTTTAACACTCAATTTATTCAAAATTTAAGAAAGACCCCTGTTTATTGATTTAAAATGTTATGTAACTAATATTATTGTAGCATCTATTGTTCTTTTCTGTACCTATTTTTGAGTTCCACTTTCAAAACCTTTTCATTTTTTGTTATATATATCACAAGCATATTCACAAAAAATGCATGATTTCATTTCGCGTAGCACTGTGAGTAAAACAATAGCATAAGCGCCTATATAAACTCATGCTCCTGAAGCATTAACAATTTATATCATTTTGTTATTGTTTCATTCTAGGTACATCTTCTTGTGTTGCCTTGTCATACTAAAGAGTAAAACTATAACATTTAAAAATGTTGTAGTTTTGCCTTTTGAAACTTTTTCTTTACTGTGGATGTAATTCTGAAACGATAGTAAGGATATCCAAATTATCCGCAGCATTTCGAAACGTTTTGTTGTCATTCTAATGCAAAATCGTCAAACAGATTAAGTGGTAACAAACCTTCAACATTAAAAAACATTGATATGTAACACTTTATAAAATAAGGAGATGTATATCTATGTTTAAATTTTCATGATGATTTACACTTTGATTCTTCAAAAAAACCATTCTAAGATAAAATTTGATCAAGATTTATTGATCAAAAATTCAAAACATATCGCAAACTTAAACTTCATCAGAATTCATCAAAAACAAAAAAACCAACAGATTTGATAAATGAGCATTCAATAAACGGCTGAAAAACACCCACTTTTCTTTCATATCCAATCAAATATTGTTCTCAAACTACAACTCTCTACGAATTCAAATACACTTTTGTCATTGATCAAAGAGCTTTACCCTAAATTTGTTATAAATCCAAACAGTCGGCAATTTTCACAGTCATTCAAAACGGTACACAAACTAGAGCTGCAATAACTTATACAAAGTACCGTTAGCTCTAAAACGAGTTAAGCAAATTCTTGACGGCACTTTTTACCAAATAATAATCCCTTAATCTTCAATACAACTGCAGCGTCTTCATTTCTATAGAATCACCTTGTACAACGGTGTTTCCTTCGACTTTAATTTCGCTTATTCATAACTTTGCATATTCCTTTTTCGCTTCTTTTCCAGCATCGTCAAACTCAGGAAAGACACAATAGTGCCTAGTTACAAAACTTTGTCTATCTGTCTGCTTGTCCCCAACGGTTTTTCTTTTAAAACTGCTGCACCTTAGCATGCCTGCCCCGCCAGTCCTTTCCAATCTACGAGCAATGTAAGCACGATTTCATCTTCTTTCTGCCATCGCTGTGTCTCAACGCTTAGCCTTGATTCATTCCATCCACTTCAAAGACAGCTCTGAATCAATAATATGCATTATATGGGTCAACATCAATTTCTTTAGTGCACGAGGGGAGATCCTTCTTCGACGTTGCATCCTCACCACATTGCCAGCAGCCTTTTTTGGCCTGATTTTTGCAGCCGGGGTTGTATTTCATGTGTATTTCAGTGGGGTTGAGGTGGTAGAAATGGTAGACTTTGGCGACGTCTTAAAATCTGAAAACGTGCGCCAATAACAATTTCGAAATTATAGTAGAGATTTATTAGAAAGTCTAGTATAGAGACGTTCATGAAAAGAAATGTCTCTCCAAATCGTCGTCGCCACAGTCTACTTGAATTCATTTTGAACAAGTAACATAAGAATGGATATTGAATTGCTGAATCGGCTTATAAGTTCAAGTTGGATTGGTTGAAGACTTTTGGTGTTATTTTTGAAATCTTTACAGCATTTCAGCCAGGCGAACGTGATTGCTAAGTTTTGATAATGTTTGAGAAAATCAAAAGAAAATTCAAATGAAAATGAGTTTATCAGATATCGGAGAATCGTTTCGTTGACCTGAAGCAAAAGTCTTTAACTTCCATAGAACTCTAATTAACATGATGTGAATGCATAGAATCTTTATATCGTCATCAATGAGAGTTGTAGTGATGTATTTTGTTTGAATGGACTCTCTTTGACGTCACGTCTCAGAAATGAAGAAGCACATCCAGAAAAGTTTAGTAATTCGTGTTACTGGAAACTTATGTATCGATCAAATATCCTGAAGTGCAGTATTTGCTGTATATAGAAGATAAGCTACGGTTATATTTCAGATATAGTTTAAAGCGATGCTGGTGACTCGTCGTTGAATTTGATGATCAAAGAATTCTTCGTAGTTTTGCTACAGCTAATTTCATTTAATTAATAAACGAAAAAAAAAATATTTCTCTTCATAAAATCTCCCAAAAATTGATTATATTGAAAGGTGACAAAGATGAAAGCGCAGTACAAAATTGGTAGTCATTATGACTACAAGTTACGCGATTCAAAGGAGGGAGAAAATAATTTTATGCACAGTACTAGAATTTGCTTAAATTCAGAGCTACGGCTATGAGCGCAAAAGTACTGTAAGTATAAGATATTTAAGGAAATAAGTCCAGCAAATACTTAATACATTAATCAGCTATAATCTATTAATGATTACAGAAGCAAATTCTTCGTCAGGTAACGAGAGACATGCAGATAACTTTTAAATTCACGGTGAAAAAATTATACATACATATGAAATTAGTAAAATAGTTTCTATCAGTTGACCGCGTCTCCCAATTACAAAAAATGAGCAGCGATGCGCAGTCTTTGTTGATAGAGTCTGACCAGCGTATCCTTGGTTTTCCCACTCGCCCTCAACCCTCGACTTTTGCTTCGAAAACTTTTTGGATAATTGATGCTCGTCCATTCGCTGTATGTGACCAACCTTTTGCAGTTTCCACAATTCGATGATTGTAGCGATCTCTAGATTGTCAAACATTTCGTTCAACTCGTCATTGTACCTTATTAACTATTGGTCACTCCCCTGTTTTGCTCCAATTATTTGCCTCAGGACATGTCTCTTGGAGGCGTTCAACATATTCGCATTTGCGGATGCTTATGTAATAGCCCATATTTTACATGCATCGCACACAGTGTGGCCAGATATTTGCGAGAAAATATAGCCCAATTTCAAATTTTCGTAGCCCAAAATAGCGAAGATTTTTTATTTGTAACCAAAAAACCGCCACAAATAACTAAATCAGTTCGTTTAAGCTGATTAAATTATAATATTTATGTCCGTAAAATTCATACGAAGTAACATAAATGCTCTAATTGTAGCACGGAAGTCGTTTGAAACAGTAAAAATTTTCGATACCATATACAGATAAAACTTTATTCGCAACGTATTTGAAAAGGGAAAAATGTGAATAAATTACCGGAACTGTGTGAAAATTTTAGAAAAGTCCTTGAAAAAATTTGTGCCGAAGGGCACTTATTTTTCATGAACTTTCCTAGAATGTTCACACACAAAATAAAAGCTTGCGAAAACAACTTGCAAATTTGGGTGACACAAAAATTCAATTAGTAAAAGAAACAGTCTTAATGGCTAGAAAGGCTGAATATTTTATTTAAAATGTAAATATTTTATCCGATCTCATACATTCATAACTAGGAACGCAAGTTTTCAAATAAATTATTTTTTCGATTAGACGATCAGCTGTTTAGATTAACATTATGTTTAGATTTAACATTATGTTTAGACGTTTAAATACTTTCAAAAGGAGATATACGTCAAAAAATTTCATTTGCGGGTTTCCAGGCGACGTTTTGCGAAAAATTTGAAGTGTGCTTTGAAATAAAATGAGTAATTTTTAAACATTTAATTTTGAATGACTGCGAATTGGATTCACTATAGGAATTAACAAAAGCTGCTATGGCTTCTTCGGTTTAAAATTAAAAAAAGACTTCATCATCCTTCAAACAATACATCTACTCAATCTTCCGGGAGAGATTCGTTTGTGGTAGTAATATGATTATATCCTGCCAAATTTTGAATGGCTGCTGGAATATTTGAATTCTCATCACTTTGAATTTGAACTCTCATCAAGATTCCGCTTTTGACCCTCACATTTCAAGAGAACTCACATTTTCAAAAGCACTTTTATAATTGTAAGTGGAGACACTTTATTCCAAGCAGATCGTAATTGCCAGAGAGCTTCAAATATAGAAACTAATTTTATTGGATCTAAAGAACTGTCAGTATTTTCCAGAGTTCACAATATGAGGTTCATCATACAAGTGCAGTCAGTAATTTAGTTTTATGTTTGGTATAATCCTCTGATCTAAGGGCTGTAAATAAGAAGAGCAAATTGGTGGAAAAAATTGTCGCTTGATGTCTTCCAGATTATCAATACTAAAACATCTATCTTTATCAGAAAAGATGGCGATGTTTCGGTTTTGTGTTTGCATTTCAATATCAAGTGTGCATCCATTATTTAGTACCCGTCATCTTAGCAGCATTAGCAGTTGTGCCCAAACTTCGCTTAATGTCAATTCTTCCCAACGATCTTGGTCTTTCGGTTTTTCCTATGCAGCTTTCATTGAAATTTTCACGCGTTTCTTTCAAGGTTTTTCATATGTCCATTTTTTCTGTTTAAGACGTAGTGATTTTTGATATTGCTTTGACTGAAATTCCTGAACTGTGTCTAAATCAACATCAACTTCTTCCCCACAAAGCGTGACGTAGTGAATATTGTAGTCATTTTAACAGATTTTAGCTTACTTTTTGATGCCTTCAAATCACAAAGTTTTATGTTTTTAGTGATTTGACGGGCTTTACTGTGAAGTATCTGGCCGGATGTTGGCAAATTTTTGCAGCGTGTCTTAGAAGACCATTAATACAACAATTTATCTATCTGGTAGTATTGGAAATTTAATTTCAACCGCGTTTTTCCAACGTTATTTAATTTCCATTTTAGTTGGTTTTTCTTTTTTCAAATACGATGCATCTAACTCTTACTAATTTCAAAGCTATCGGCAGTTTTTCTTTGGACGAGCAATTGTTGGTCGGATTACTGTATTACTTCTAACTCATTGCGAACACTAAGCGTTGTATTTCGCACTCATAGTAGATTTTTTCAGTTATTTTGACGTTACCTGAATAAAAAAATAAATATTTACATCATAATTATTACATGAATTGCATTCATACTTGCTTAAAGGGAAAACATACAGCAATGCTCAAATAATTCAATATTTTATTATTATCAGAATTCCAATAAAATTCAAGCTATTTATAACGTACCGAATAGTATACATTAAATAATTTTTCAGTAGAAAGTTATACAGAAATTATACGAAAAATTTTCTTGACTTTGAACAGATAATATTTTTCTGGAAAACTCATTTTTGCACAATTTTGAATGCTGATCTTAAAACCGTTTTTGGTCCGATTAACATGTACTACTAATCAAATTTGTGTGCAGCTAATCTGGTTCACGGTCCAATGCTAGAGGTTGCCCGATTACAGAGTGAATTTTCTTCAAGAAATAGTTTGTGCGTTAATTTTATAGTTCAATTGTTCAGGTGGTTCGAGCATACAGTGTCCCGATAAGTAGGTTTCACGGTATAGCCCAAATATAGTTTTTCATAAAAATAAATAACCCTAAAACTGCCAACCTGCGAAATAAAAAAACGTCCCGCGAATTCAAATTTTAGATAGCCCAATTGGCGGGAAATAGCCCAATCTGGCCACAGTGATCGCACAGCACAGGTCGTATTGACTTGTAGACTTGGAACTTAGTGTTCCTCTGTATGCAGCTGGTCTTTAGTACAGTCTAGTCTTCAGTTAGTTCAGCTGGTCTCCAGTATAGTAAATTTTTTTACCGAGCTGTATTCTCCGTTTCATTTCATTAGTTACGTTCTGTTTTCATGTCAGCCTCACACCTAAGGATATAAATATGTCCACATTTTGTAAATAATAGCCATCGTCTTATTCAAATTTGCGACCTCTTTGTAAAATATTTTTCTTCCTTCTTTTCTCAAAATAATCATATCCTGCCTTGTGAAATTCCCCATGTTGCTTCATCTTCCCTATCTTCTACACCAATCCTCTTAAAATTGAATCCTTACTCGAGTGTCTTGATGTCAATGTCGGTTGTGGTCTAATGGTATCCCTAACCTCTTAGCCAAATCACCATCATCGTCCTTATGTGTTCTTTTGTCTATTATATTTAACCTCTGCTTCTCCTCCGACTCCTACCCCACTAGTTGGAAGTCTGCTTATATTTCCCCCATCCATAAGTCTGGCGACCCAAGCTGTGTTTCCAACTATCGTCCAAATTCCTTGCTTCCTTGATTTGGAAAATTGTTTGAAAGAGTGGTTTACAACAGGCGGTTTCCTCTCCTCCATCCCTTGCTTGCTCCGGAACAGCACGGTTTTGTTAAGGGTAGATCCCCCACCTCTAAACTTATATCTTTCACTTACTTGGTTGCTTCTGCTTTAGACCAACGGAAACAAGTGCATGTGGTATATACCGACTTCTCTAAAGCATTTGATTCTATTGATCATAAAATTTTCCTTGCAAAGCTTCGAAGTTATGGGGTGTCTTGGTTTTTGTGCTATGTTTCTGGTCGTTCTTGTTCTGTATCTGTGCACTTCTCCATCTCTTCCCCTTTCTGTCTGCTTTTGGGTGTTCCTCAGGGCTCCATTCTCGGCCCATTATTATTCCTAGTCTTTATTAATGTTTTTCCTTTCTTTATTCGTTCTCCCTGCCTATTGTTTGTTGATGACTTCAAGATTTTCAAAGTAATTGAATCTATCAACGACTGCCTACAACTTCAAAATAATCTCTGTACTCTGTGCGACTGGTGCTCTAAAAATTTACTTACTTTGAACATATCACTCTTGTTCGTTGCATCCTAGAGTAATTTTGTCAAGTGTGGTCTCCTCATCATAAGTATCTCAATGAGGCAGTGGAATACGTTCAGCATAGATTTACTCGCTCACTGTTGTTTAAGTTCAACATTCCTTACTGTGGTTATAGTGATCGTCTTTCCTTATTCCAAATTCCTTCATTAGATTCCCAACGAGTGTTTCTTGACGAGTGCTTGCTTTTCAAGCTACTCCATTGCCCTATGCTCTCCGATCTTGGTTGTATGCTGTGTTTATGTAACGTCAATCGATCAAATAGATCTCAATTAATGTTTTCTCTTCCCTTTGTGCGATCTGAAGTGTATTTTAACTCTCCGCTAGTGCATATCCCCAGAAAGCAAAACGATCTTCAGCTTGGTCCTTTTCCGCTAACGTTCTTCCAATTTAAGTCGCAAATTAAAGATTTAATTCGTAAAAGCTTCTTAATATAATTGATTATTTTACAGGTTTTGCACTTTTTTCAATTTGAACTTTTCTGTTACTTTAATTTGTCGAAGTTTCAAATATGTACATAACTATTATTTTCAATTATTTGTAAATTATTTTTTTCTATTTTAAAATCTTTTTTTCGCTCCTTTTAGTTTTTCTATTTTTTTAACTGAGCAGTAGCCTGTTAAAATAGATTTAATAAATAAATAAACAAATAAATACAGCATTTTAAATACCAAAAATCATCTTCAATTATTTTTAATGCTTATCACATAGCTACTACTCGGATGAATCGAGTTTTAATGAATCGTTCCGAGAGAACCCAATTGTATCTCGCATCACATTGAATTCAATGAGTTTTGCATTTTTTCGGTCGCAAAACCGTTGAGCCAGCCGTTGCCAAACCGGGAATTGCCACGGTTGCTTTCAGGCTCTGAAACCGATTCAGTTTTAGCCTAAATGTATGTCGCAGCTAGCTTAATCGATTGAATTCCATTTAGCGCGGGAAAAGCCGTGCGGAAAAAAACCTAATCATATGTCGCGGCTCTTAGCCATAATTTTGGTTTCATCCGGTTTATTTTCAGTCATATTTCTTTTTAAGAATTCTCTCTGAACTTAAATACTCAACAAAATAGGGAGTTCAACAACGAGTCACACATGTGAATATTTAGAGAGAGAGAGAGGCGGGGATTGTAATTTGATACCGCTGGTGTTAAAATTTGATTAGATGTCGGAAATGATGCCAAGATAACCTTTTGATGATCTACATGGAGTAATAAATTTCAAGTAACTTTAAAAGTGCAATAGCGCTGTTGGTAAAAGAAATAAATACTTAAAAACGACTGCATTTTTCAAGAAGTACTCGGATGTGTCTAATTGATTCACCGCAAACTTTCAAAAAATCAGTTTCATTCAATATAGAGCCACATAATATAGCGTTATATTTGTTCGAGAATATTGTTAAGGTTTGTCTGAACGTTATGATGTCAAAATCTTTCAGTTACCGTTCGAATAAAATAAAAATATAGTTACGCACCAATATATACATAATTGTACTTCCCGAAAGTAAGCCCATTTCTCAAAGGCTTGTCATTTAAGGCGTCTGAGAAAACATAAATACGATTTGCACAAAAAATTAAGCCTGAATATTATAGTCTCCAAGCTTTTATTTGATGATTTTTTCCCCAGAAATTTAGAACTAGAATATTCCTCTCACTACCTACCTGGTGGAACATGGAGAGCACTTACAAATCATTCAGGAGGTTCATGGTCATGTTTGGTACTCGCAAAAGGCGGCTTTTTGCCTGGCAAGAAGCACAATTTATTTGATAAGTGTACGCCTGTCCGCATCTGCACAACCTGCTTCTTGGAGATAGTCATCAAATTTGTGCCCTACCTTCCTTCCTGCATTATCAGGAACCAAGATTACATGGTCGCCAATAATTTTGCTGACCTGTGATAATTCGATTATTCTGGGGAATCAGCTTGAATTTCCGGAAGAATTCTCATGAGTTTTTATTTAAAATTCTTCAAACAAGAAGATCTGCCGGAAATCCCGCCTAGCTTCCGGTTGTAAAACATGCTGCTACAGCAAAGTAAAACTCTTTTCGACAGTTTGTCGTGTGAGCACTGAGACTTGGTATAAAAATAGGTTAATATTGAGAGACAAATTTTGTCTATGAACTTCAGACCCCACCTCCCTCGATGCTGACCACTCAGTCGTGGCGGCAATGCACCTGCTCTCCTTAAAGATTGTGAAGTCCGTGATGTCATTAAGCAAAGATGAGCACCGGATCTCTTGGCTCCTGCTCAATCCGTAGCTGTGGAAAGAAAAAGTGAGCTGAAAGTTCCAAAATCAGGTTGGTGTGTCCTCCACAGATGCTGAAAATCTTCGAGATCCTCCTGTACAAAAGATCGAATCAATCAGATCTCCGTTTGAAGATCTGAGATCCGATGGCTGAGTTGGCACTTCCGGTGGTCTATGAGCCTCTTTTGCTGAGGTACGTCAATTCGTACCTCGTGTCCGTGGTATTAACCTGGTGTTTTGGGCTCATCTCCGTTGGGTTCAGTCGCCTTGGCCATAAAGTCCTGGCCAGAGGTTAGAGCGAAAAGGTGTGCTTTTTTGCAAAGTGGGCATGCCTTTTTTTCCTTAGCTAATGCTCCTCCCAGCTCTAAGGTGCAAATAAAAAAAAAACCTCTAGCACCAGAACCGCTAGAAATACTAATGTTCGAAGAACAGCAGAGAATTTGTGAAGACATTGAGAGTGTATTCCACCAGTAGCTACTTAAGGCCACTGCCACTAGCTACTTCTCATATTTAAGGCAAATACACTCTAAGTAATTATAGACCCCAAGCCAATTTAATATCGATGACTTCTTCGAAAGTTACAGCAATAGAAAGGTATTTCGGGTTGCCATCCGAAAAATATCCAGACCTTAGAAAATTTAAACATTGTTTACTTATTTTCATTGCAAATGTTCGCGATTTGAATACTTAATGTAAGCATTTATTGGTACGAAATAATAGAAACACCTCGTGCTGGCAACCCTTTGCTAGCACCGAAACCAGAAATATGCCAAGTCTGCCTCACGTTGAAGTGAACCTGCTCTGCAAATTCCGTATTGATCCGATGACTGCATTGGAAGTTATAGGAATACGAAGAAATTTAGGGCTACCACCCGCAAAAATTTTCAAACTTTCTAGATATTTTATTTGTTGTTTATTTTCACTACAAGATAGCTACGATTTGAAAAATTAAAATAAAATCGCTTATGCCAAAAAGATATGCCAAAAAAATACAAAGCCAACCTTAGCTGGCAACCCTATTATTGTTTTTCCAACTAGATTTCTGCTGAGTATTGTCTACAATAAGTTTTATTTGCCATATGAATTTTGTTATGATTTCATGACTGACCTGGAATCTATAGGGCAAAGAGCTTTATTTTCATCCGCAAATTTTCAAAATTTAAGACACCAAAATTACCATAGCTGGCAGTTCCAATCGAATTTTTCAACCGAATTTTTATCAAACGTGGCTTAGAGTAAAATTCAGCTATTGTGTGAATTTAGTCAAAATTTGGTGACTGAATCAGAATTTATAGGGTCAAAAGCAGCAAATTTCCTTCGTGATTTTTTAAAATGGCCCAGAATCTCCCAAATTTCAAAATTGTTTCTATCAGACTTGATCCTACTTAAGATCAATACATTCTGCAAATTTCAACTTTATCTGAATATTGGGTCATGTGTTCCCGTAAACAGAATTTTTCGATGCTAAAAATATGGGTAAATTGCGGAAGGGCTGTCGTTTTTATCCGACATGAAATTTCCCAAGTTTTACTTTGACTGTGTAGAGAAAGCATAAGATTTTTATATGAGTTACTTTTTTTCTTAAAAGCGATAATATTTCAGAACAGTCGATAGTTTGAAGGTTTTCACTTTCAGCGTCTACCGTAGCTACAGGGTTGTCAGCACGTTCATATAAAACTTTAAAAGTATACAACTTAATTACATTAATATGCTCTGTAAGTTTTGTAATGATTCAATAGATCTGTCAAAAAATACAGCAATTCAAAAAATTTCAAACTTTCCCGGTCTCATTTTAGGCACCTAGCGCACACAAAGGTTTAGAAATTTCCTTTAAAAACACGTTTCAAATTCATTTTACAAACTTAGTTTTTTTCGAAACTATTTTTTGATTGAATAGAAGGCATGTCTAAAATATCACTAAAGTGGCCGCTGGCGAAAAAGGGTTACAGATAATTTGGTGAAACCTGGACCTATTCTGGATACACACAAATGTATCCTGAAAGTTTCAGTTTATTAAGATGGCCTGTTCCCGAAGAATAGTCACTGAGTTGAATAAGCATAAGATATATGCGGATATATGAATTTTTGGCCGAATCGATTTTAATACCAATGTTCTTCGATTATTAGTAATAGGCTAATGTTCAAGCTCCAAACTGAATGTAAAGCCACGTGCTGAATTTCGGTAAAAAAATTATTGGAACGAACTTTCCCAATACTAGCAGTAAAATAATAGGGATAGAGATATTGAATAGAATTCTCAATGGTGAATTTATGTGCAAAAACGGATGTGATGGCAGTCAATAAATATCTCTGTTTTTCTCTCTCACAAAAGTAAAATTTATCTTAAATACTTTCACGATACAAGAAAATATAGTACTTAAAACTATGAAGTTTACACAAAAAATGATGATGACCGCTTGATTCTTGCTAAATTTCAAATTTTATTCCCATTTTAGTGCATCGGGCATAAAAAAAACCTGGTCAAATAATAGAGATTCTAAATAGCACCATCGATTACAGTCAATTATTAGTAGTAAGCTTTACCTCGAAACTCCGTATGAGTGTGGTGAAATCGCTAGCAAAATTTTTACTTTTGATTTTTCCTCTAGTAAAATGTGTATGAAAATTGGCATTTTACCCGAATTTCGTATTTGGCTAAAGAGTAAAAACAGGAAGTATACTGCGTTGCAAAATGCTCGACATAAAGAAAAGAATACCTGGGAGAGCTATCTATATAGATCAAAACAAAATCCGGATATTTGGCTTTGTACCAGCTCTTATCTATAATTTGTCGTAATTGTCGTATCAAGTTGCTTAGCTATCTTGAGAAAATTTTTACCCACACTGGGCGCTGAAATGTTGTATGGTCATTAAAAGCATTCTAGTCCATGCGAAGATTTCAAAAACATTATTTCACCACATAATTGTCAAGCATTTCATTCGAGTTTCACAATCCATTTCAGAAATTAAAATCCACTAGGCTATAGATATTTCAATAGAATTTATTTTTCGGAACAGAATCCCACTCTATTATTTCGAAACATGCATATGCAAATCACCTTTACCGTTTATTAACATTAAATTTTTCAATTTCACATTTCATACGACCAATGCTCACGCTCTTAGCTGGAGTCATTTTTTTATGCAAACAGCAGTTACGTGATGACATAAATTTGTCATATCATATTTTACGATTTATCATATTTTTGAAGGCCATGCTATTTTTGTAAGACACAATTATATGTGTTTTAGTAGGACCAAGATGAAAGGCTTATGTTAAATTGTTTCCATTCGAAATGTGAACATTAAACTAAATGAAATTAGAGTGATAAATTCGAAGTTTAGTTAGTTTTTTCTTCATTAATTCAATATGCAGAGCTGTAGTATCCATTCAAGTCTTCTAATCCAGCAGTTCATTTCTCACGATAATGCCAGATTAATAGAATAAGCTAAGGGAAAGAATATATGTAGCTCCAAAGCTAAGACGTCAGCTGGGTTACTCATAAGCTAGAACTAATTTGTGCCCCAACTGAATCTTTCCAATCACAAATAAGAGCAACAACAACATAAGAAAACATCACATTTTAATTACTCGATATCTTACTGCCCCAAAAAAAACCCCTAAAACCCTGTCTTCAATTTAAACTTGCCTTGATTTCATCATAAACCGATTGCTAATCACGCAATCAAAAACTCAATTCAAACGATCACATGCACCAAGCTCCCAAAACTCCTAAGAGAAACGGTCCATAACTAGGTTTCATATTTTGTAGGCTATTTACTAGGTTTTCTTCAGGTACCGCAGAAATATGTATGCACAGTAATTTGCGACAACCCGAAACAATTAAGGGTAATACATCCCGTGTGAATTGTATCTTATCCTCATGCCTTCAACCAGCGCAAGTACGTGCCCTTCTTGAATTCAATGATTGCCAACTCACCTCTCTACCCACTCCGTGTCTGTACCCTGTTTCCTTTCACCTTCGTACTTTGGACTAGCAGGATAATGCGACAGGCATTGACGCCAGCCTACAACAAAATTAGTTTCTATCTCGGGAGACGTGGTGACGAGTGGCAGTTTTCATTACCCTCACTCTTAGCACAACGGCGCACAGAATTATTAATACTGACTTAATTGGATGACAGAGTTCTTGTTCTGTAATTAGTCCGCGACAAAGACAATTAGACGTGCGGTCGTTGTC
This sequence comes from Nemotelus nigrinus, assembly GCA_947369275.1. Lineage (NCBI taxonomy): Eukaryota > Metazoa > Arthropoda > Insecta > Diptera > Stratiomyidae > Nemotelus > Nemotelus nigrinus. The sequence goes on along the minus strand of OX376372.1, from coordinate 184,067,539 downwards.
TTCGTTTTGTTTCTCTTCTGCCCACGCAATTGAAGTTCTCTTAGCCTATATGCACTGTCCAAGCATTTCATTTCAAGGATAATATTCATTTTTAAAGGGGTCCTTCTCCAATTAAACTGCAAATGACCAAGCTATTCACCTTCCTAGTTCATATTGAATTGAGCTCCTTCCTTGCTTTACGTCCTTGAGTTAGCTCACGTTTCGAGAGCGATAGAGGCTTATTCCAGTCGATATGGCGAAAGCATGCTGTCAATGGGGAAGCACAACTGAAGCTTGGCAGGACTTTTCGTTGTGGCCGGACTGTTTTCGACGGGCTAAACCGAACCAGTGACAAAGACAAGTAGTGACGGCGATCGAGAAGATTCTTAACGCAAGTTTTTGCATAAGAATATTGTTCTCCACGAAACGCCAGAAATAATGGTATTATGATTGCATGAGTATTTTTCATTACGAATGCTCGCCCTAGTTTTGCTCGTGAGTTTCTTGAACGAAATGAAATTGGTGCGCTGATTGAATAGCGGAAGCTGTAGCGGTTGATCAAGAAGAATACTTGAGCTATTCTTGAAAAATAATGTATACAGGAATTAAAATATTTTATTTGCAATATTGCGGTTATCTGTAGTTTCAAAGTCCGCAATTTTGGCTCCTGGAAATTTTATGTATAAGATTTTTGTTTTCTTATCCGACGTCCGTTATTTTACTGGGTTTGCCAATTGCATTCATTCTACTTAGCTATTCCATGTCCTTCCGGCAAATGCATGATGCTATTATTGCTAACATTTTGCTTAGCGTCGTCTTCGTCGTCAGAAGGACATCTTTCCGGGGGCTGATAGGACAAGGATAGAGTAAATTTTTTATCTAAACACAAATATTTAGCTCGTTCGCGGATAGACAAAGATGACAGGCGACCCGTGGACGCATGGACGGATATACATTGTACTTTGAAACCGAGAGGCTTACAGCATCCATACTCTGCTGTAAATACTAACGTGGGATGCAAAAACATGGACAACTGTATTCGGAGCAGGAGATGCTCTTTGTCAAGTTTTTATGCATTACGATTTCCTCTCCCTTTCCCGGTTCATTTTCTATTTTCATCAGCACGAGATAGCAACCAGGTCGAGATATTCAGAGAGCTGCAAGGCAAACGTGGAGACATTGCTGTTGTTGTTATTGCAGGCAAGTGGTTGGCTGGATGCCTACGTAATTCAAGGTGGATGGCTGTTGATAACGTGTCGCGTGTTATTTCATTTAGCGATGGAGTTGAATTTTTCGTTGGCTACCAAGTTGGTTGGCTGGTTGGGTGCCCAGAGCACGATGCTTACGATCTCAGGCATTGTGTGGGTAAAACGATAACGCTGGAGGAGAGTGCTAAGAGTACCCATTTTTATTTCATAAATGCTGTTTTCTTTCGATGAGTACTCGGTTTGAATGCAAGTCGTCTTCAGGTGGGTGTAGAGAAGAAATAACGATTAAGGGCAAGGGTATCCAGAACAAATGCATTCTTCAGTGAGTGTCATTAAGGCAGTCAAAAGTATTCGTTCTGTTCTTAGAAGAATGAAGGAGATTAATGATATCAAAGAATTTTTAAATACATTCCTTAAATAGAGCTTTTTGAATGCATTGAAAAAATTATCCAGGGAAAATTGATTGAAATTACTTGCTTCGAACTATACTTTCATACAAGCGTAATGCATCATTTGAGATTAGAACTGTCGTTTGCATGATGCAGCACTTTGACTCCACTCCTCTGGGTGGGCGTCTCTTTCAGTCCATCTGACTCCTCACCTAAACACAAAATCATCCCTTAGGGTATATATTTCACACTCTACCGTAAGCTGTCATAGGCTATGGTATCAGTCACGAAGTCGGTTGAGGATATATTTCAGTTCCTTCATGGTACCAAGATTTTTTTTCAAATTTCGATTTGTCATTACTTCTGCCGAAAACATTAGATCATCGTGAAACTTGCATAGCGTATTGACGTTGACCAAAACTTTGCACACATGAACTTTTGATAACCCTGTAGCTACGGCAGGCTTCTGACAAAAAAGTCCTTCAAATCATCAACCCTCCTGAAAAATTTTTGCTTTTTGACAAAAAATTCAAATCATTCGTAAATTTTCGCCAATGTCCACCATGTGAGTTTAAAATTTTCGAAATTCCGATTTGCACAAGAACGGCATTCCATTACCAAATTACCTCTATTTTCAGCACTCGAAACTTATGTTCACGAGAACTGATGACCGGATAATCCGATCCACATGAAATATACAGGACATGTTGATAGTAACTAGAATAGAAATAATTTTTAAATGCGGGCAACTCTGTGGCAGTGGTACCATCTTGAAAATCACTGGGAAGAAAACTTATTTAAGACCACATTTGGTAGTAATTTGGTTGAAAAATAAATTTGTTTGAAATAAAGCTTTTTCCTTATAACTTCCGGTCCAGTCACAAAATCAAAACGATATTCATGCAGTAAATGGACCTTGTTGTATACCAGATTCGTAAGAATTTCGTAAAAAACATGAAAGGGCTGCCAGCTTTGACGATTTTTGTAATTTTTTGGCATTTTTTACCACGCTATTATGTCATTATATTTGCAAATGGAAAAGATCCTATCATGACAATTAAAGCAAAATTTGCGTTTCAAAAATTTGAAAAGTTATGAGAGTGGCAGCCCTTAAATTCTTTTCACCCTTATAACTTCCAGCGCAGTGATTCAGGGTGGGCTTTACTTAACGTGAACCAGATTTGGTATATTTTTTTGCTTTTCTCCTAACACATGGTGACCAGCACCAGACATTTTCGTAAATATTTCACCAACAGATGATTCCATTACATACTCATATGCAAAGCATTTGCAATAAAAACTAAGAACCAATTTTTAAATTTTCCGAGATTTGAAAATTTTTTCGGATGGTAGCCTCAATCAACGTTTAACCGCTGAAAATTTGGATGAAATCTTGGGATGAGAACGAAGTTCAACGGATAAGTTGATTTAAGTATGAGTTTGCTATGGCAAACTTGTTGTTACTTCGTTGGAAAAGTGCTACCAGCACTGAAAATTTTTATCATTTATGTTATAGTACGGTTTTGTTGCTTTCGATAAGGAATGGTTGACATGATACTACAAAACGTGTATAACGTCTTTCCACATTTTTTTGTCACTCAAAGACAATTTCTTCGAAAATCAGTTTTCTAGCGGTTCTGATGCGCTAGACTTTTTATACATTAAATTTTGGCTTCATCACTCATTTCATGAGCTACAGGGAGTGATTTGGTCGAATTAACTTTAAGGACAAACATTTTTCTTTGTTAACTTCTCTGACATTGTACTGATTCTCATCAAATGACTTCTTTAAAGTTTAGGTAAATGTAGATAATAATTTTTTTTATGTTTTGTTTTGTTTTATGTATAATAAGTTTAAGTTTCGCAGAATGCGAAGAGTCGTCACATGCTTTGATGAAATATGTTCACTTTAGTACAGCTCTGCCGCAAAATCACACAAAAAACTTAATCTAAGGAGACAGGGAAATGCATACTAATTTTTATTAGCTAACCTTTCATCTTAACTAAACAGAGAACTTATGACAGATGATATCTACAATTATCTACAATTATTATTATACGCAACATGAAGTTGCACCAAACCATTTTTTTGATCACAGCAATCGACACATTTGATCAGTAGACACTTTCATGGACTTTTTCTTTTTGGCTTTCACTAACAAGCTTAAGTTCCTGAAAATAAACCAGAAAATACGAGTGTCAATAATTACCAGACAAAAATGTACATCAAAACCTTTTAAAACTATTATTATTTAACTCCTTAAAATATATTGCTCACTTTTGCACCTGCAAGTACGTTGCTTTCTGTCAAGTAGGGAAACATAAATTTCTTGTATCCACAAGCTCTTAAAATATTCAGTCCAGGAAAATCTAATTTTCTCAATGCTCTCAAAATTACATACTTGTGTGAAATCGTAAAAAAAATACAATACAATACTTTAAAGCCTCTACTTTTGAGCTACTCATACATCCATCGCTACATTCCCTGCTCCTCCAGAAAATTTCGAATGATAAATTGGTCTCGAATCATTTTCACTATCCCGTTTCGAAACCCTCATTTCGAAATTAATTGAAACTCACATTTCACCGTAAGTATGCACAGCAGAATCATCAGCTGGGTTATATCACTGTGTATTTGTTGCCATACTAGCAGTCTAATCCATATCACCTCATCTCAGACTCTCCTAAATATTCTCGAAAATTTTCGAAACTACAGTTTAAATCTCATGAATTTATCAGCCCAACGAAAGTAAACGAAAGCCCAGCAATTCACTTATAGAAGGAATGTAGCGTCATATTCTCGAAATCGCATATGTAGCGAATAGTTGCAAATAAAATCCATTTCTTTCTCTTCTCGCTCATTTTTAATTAACAACGACTTTCATGGGATATCCTTTATAATGCCAAGGATTCGCCACTCGAGTAGTTTTTGCTGTTTATCCACTTTACTGACTTGTGCCGCAAACTTTTGTCGGTACTCGTGGAATGCGATGAATGTTATTCGGGCATGATAGGGTTGCCGCTTGAGCGAAAAGACAATTTTGAATAACCTTTTGTAGAAGTGAATTTTCGGTGATAGGAATGTAGTGGTTGCCGCTGGCTGGGAAATTTCCGGCATATGAGAAAACTTCAAACATCAAAGATAAACAGTCATTTGGAAGATTTTTCGCAGTGATATTGTCAGGATTAATAAAGGAAAGCGTAAAGGGAATATTAGTGCTAGTTCTGACCATCAGTTGTCTAGGATGCACGGATCCAAAGTCCAAACAAGAAAGAATAATGTTCAAGCCATGTATCCGTCTACTACGAACCCTTTCGTGGAGCCAAGCAAAATCCGAAAACGTAAATTGATGATAGTAATTTCGCTGAGCGCGAGACGAGATTACTACGCTCCTTTCATTTCAATCCAGATCTTTTCGCCGTCATTTTACCTACCGTAATTCTAAACTTCGGACGTATAACTGAATACAATTCTCACAGATATTTAAAAAAAAACATTGAAAACTCCATGAATATTAAACAGACTGTGCATCTCACTCTACAGACAAACGTTTTCATGCTTGTTCAAAATTCTTAAGAGCTGATACTAAGGTAAAAATGGAAAATGGACAATATCAAAATAACGGTCAGTGTGACGATAGCAATGAGAAGAAAAAAAATGTTAAAAATTGAGATTATTACTCATTGTTTGAATATTAGCGCAACTTTGATTGTAATAGGATTTTCTGACGCCGGCTATGACGTTAAATTCAACAGCGATGGGAAAAGCGGCGACTTCGTAATTACTCTAATTAATTTCAGTTAGGCCGATACCATGATGACGGCAACGATGAGCCAGTGCAAAGGATGTGCTAAATTTAGCGGAGATGTATTGACCCGTGGTGCAGATAAGATTTTTATGGATTATTTGTGTCAGTAAAGATATACTGGGGATATGAAATTAATTTGGGAAGTTGTAAACGCTAGGGATTAGTATTTTGTTAATTTTTTTTTAAAGGGAATCGATAAAGGAGTTTTTGTGCATTGTGCATTTTGTACATTGTGCAACGATGGAATAGAATCAAAGAAATTTTCCGTTTGGTGTTCTATATATTTTCAACGAAGAAGAATTATTTTGCTAACATTAAATGTACAAGCTTACATACTATGCTAGATTTAATTTGAGAAAAAGAATCATAGTTGGTGAAGGAAAAAATTAGCGTTTCATTCTTTATGATTTCCTTTGTGTTTAACATTTTCATTGCAATATGCCTTAATAATTTTCCAATAAAAGGTGCTGAGATAAAAATCAATATTTAAATGAACGGAAATGAATCTCAATAAGTTTGATGTCATGCATACGAAGAGATGAATTTATTTTATTTTCAAATACGAGAAAAATGTCAAAAAAATCATTCCGGAGTTTAGCTTTTCATCACTTTGGTCATTGAAGCTGCGCACTTTCGTTAATCAGAATCATCTGCTCTTCCATCAGTTCTTTCGGCAGAATGAATTCGTTGACTGTGTCATCCAGGGATTATACAATCATTTTGTGCATCTGGTTTTTTATTCAAAATGTCCGATGCCTTTAATTACTTTGATGCTATTTCTTTAATGTCTACAAGTCAAATTCATTGAAAAAACAACTTTCCTGGCATATTTCCTCAAAATAATTTTTACATCACGCTGTGCTATTAAGCAAGAAATATTACTTATCAAGCTTTCTAGATCAAAACTAGACTAGACTGTTAAGTTGAATTTAAATCAAGACTATGCATATTTTATACGTTTGAACCGTATGAGATTGCGCTGGAGTCCATATAAAATTTGCACAAAATTAGCGCCCAACGTGGGTTAGACTATACAATAAGAATAATACAAAAATGATTTTGTTTAGCTACGTACAAATTGAGCCAAAGAGCAGAGCCAATGCATTTGTTGGCCCAAATTAAATGCGTGTGTAGAGTTTACTTTGGCGTTGGTTGCAGTTCACTCTGTGAGCGGTAACTTCGAAGTGTTGACAATGGGTTGGCTTTAGAGCATCGTCGTAGTGCGAACGATTTTTTGAGTTCGCTTTTATTTGCAGGCGCTTTTGTGGTAGATTATAAGACGCAATAAATAAGACGCAAAAAATTTAAAAACACTATAGCCTTACAACTTATAAGCTTATATATCATGAGTGAGTCTTTTGTACTGGATACAAATGCCACTGCACCCAAATCGCAACCAATACCTTGGTCTCACGTTTCTTTTCTTTAGTAAGTTCTCAGCTATTTCAGACTTTTTCCATCTTGCAGGAACGTTCCTTCTTTTTATTTTGCATGTTTCTACTATTTCTAACATTTAATTTCTGTTTTCTATGTAATGGAATCGTTTGCACCCGTCGATTCCATTGAATTCACAAAATATTTAAAAAAAAAATGCTCAAAAAATTGTTCAGCTTTTCGCTTTAAAAATATATTTCTTTACATTTAGATGTATTTAAAACTATTAAGAAAATTTGCATGGGCTGATGATAAGTATGTTTTCCACGTACTCACCTGACCTGTGAAGACTTTTTATTGATTCGTCGAAAATAAGATTGAAAGCGGTTTTATTGCATTATGACAACAAATTTCTGTCTGTTCATATTATATATGGAGTTCGTGTTAAAGGAAACTATGAAAGCCTAAAAAAACTGCTACAGAACATACAGTACACAGAGCATACAGTACACAGAACATACAGTACACAGAACATAAAAGACTTAAAAAGTTGTGAAATGTTACTAAGCGGTTGCACAACATTTTTTTGTTTTATTTGTCAGTGAGAGAGTAGAGGACAAAGCTACCACTACGAACAAAAAGAGTGGCCTAAAAGAACAAACTACTCGGCTAGTCAGAAAAGTGTGTCCAATCCTTCACCTTGTTGAATCAGATGACATTTTACTGTCACCTCTTCATATTGGGTTTGATGTCTTGGCATCGTTTGATATCTTTGTGAAAGTCTTGGATTAAATTGGGGCAGGGTTTCAATATCTCAAAAATATATTTCCAAGACTTTTTGATGCAAAAGTAAAAGAAGGAATTTTTATGAGGCCAGGCATGAAAAGAGCTATGATCCATCTAAATATGTCACCAAACTGGAATTCTTCGCAAAATAATGGCTGTGAAGAACTTATATCAAATTTCCTGACAGATTTTTAGGCTTTATGTTCTGTCGCTGAAAATGCATTTTTTGCATTCCCACTTAGGTTTCTTTCCTCCCAAATTAGGTGCAGTTAGTGATGAGCATTGGGAGCGGTTTGTGATCATTGACACGTGTTGCAGTATCGAAATGAAAAATATATTAACTAAAACTATCTGGCTTTGGAAAACGATTACCAAATGCTAATGCATTGGTTAGCTAATGCTGTATGGTAAATCTTCTATTCAGCATTGGTGCACTTGCGAGAAATTCAATAGGTATATGCATGAGCTTCTCGACTCCATCGAATATTAAGCTATGAAATTGGAAGCTGTACTGCAGTAGCCACGTTACTTGAACTACCGTTTTGGCCTATATTTTGATAGTGATTTTTATTAAATATTATGGTGTTAGGTGAATATAATTGATTTAGTTTATTGTATTCCATCAAAACCTTACTTAAACCCTGTATCATTAAGATATTTTTGGGATTGATTAAACGACTTTTGGATAATATTTTATTGCCTTTTCGGTAATATAATATTTTTGCCAAATTTTTTTTATGAAATCATTGTTTTAATGCCCCCAGTGATCAGAAAGAACTCAAGAAACTGCTACTACTAGAATTTAAAATATTCCTTATTCCTATCAGTTTTTTCGGCATTTATAGGCTTCGGCATCTAGCCGTTTCTTTTGAAGCCACCGGCTGTTTTAGAACTGAGACTTGTTTGGTGCTTAAGTTTGTGATATGAATTTAAAAGCACAAAAATATCACGATTGAACCAGAGTTGAAAAACTAAAGAAAACCTTAAAAAAACTTAATTCACCACTTTGCTGAACAGGTGCTTCCGCAAATTTACTATTCGCACAATTTGCAAAATAGCGATTGTAGTAGCATAGCAAGTATTCGTGTAAAGCCTGCTTTGCACTAATATGCTATGCACTAAAAACCATATAACTAAGTTTTAAGAAAAATTGTATCTTAATTTGAGTTAATTTTAGATTAAAATACAATCAAAAATAAATATGGTGAACGTTTAATCATAGCAATGTCATAATAAATATTTATGCAACTTTTTTTTTTTAAAAAAATTTAGATTGTCTAGGAATTGTTCAGGAATTGTTGCTTGTGCTCAGCAGCTCTTTAGGTTGTCTTGACCCCAAATTGTAATTAAATGATTAAACACTACGGGGAGAATAAAACCTTCTTAGTCGTTGGAAGCCATTCTAGTTGAAGAATTTTACGTTTGTGCACTACGGAGACATATTATTTGATATTTTAAGACGAAGACAAATACTACACAGCAAAATGTATTGAAGACATGGACTTAGACCACCTTCAGCTTCATCAAAATGGCGCTTCATGTCACACAAACCCGGGGATCTATCGATATTTTACGCACTAAATTTTGCGCTCAGAACATACTGTAGAGTAATAGTGCCATCACCCGATTTAATTAATAACAGGAAACTGATCAAGCTTAGTTGAAACTGCTCGAGAGTGACGGTTGGCATACTCATGCGAATAGAATAGTGCTGACATTAACAAACCCTCAATAACAAACGTCTCAAGATTATTACTTCTTACAACTTTCAAAAGCTAGCAAAGGCTGCTAATACCATTTCGTTGAGTTAGCTGATTCAGTATAGTGTAGTGTTTGCTTGGCAGCCCTAAATATCCTGCGAAAGGAAGCAAACTGACCCAAATTGGCCGTCTAATGCAAACCGCGTAGGCGACAACTCTCTTTTATAACCTACCCCAAATTCGATAATCGTGTAATCAGTCGTTTTGGCGATTTGACACCGTTGATCTTTTTTTCTGTGTAAAGGCGTTAAAAACTGACGTTATGTCGACAATTCAGTGATGATTTATAACAAAACATTGGTCGAGCCACAAACGATCGAAAATATACTGACGAATTGGCTCAATAGAACGGGATTTTATTATGCTCAATGACAGCTTCATTCTGTTTTTGGCTTAGCTGGAAGTACGGTTCTTGTTTATATCCTAGTGACTGAATGCTACTACCCTTTTTTTTACAAATTATTGGACGAGGTAAAGGTTTTACGAATATCAGACTGCAAAAAATTCAATAGGTTAGTAAGTATTGGGCAACAATATCACTCCTTAAAATAGCTGATTTTTAATTTACCTCTTTCTGAGCTCTATCTTAAAAGTTTCCTAAAATACTAGAGATGTTTCCTCATAGAATCTGCTTAATTATGCAAGTCCAGAACAGTGTTGTGTATTTTAATATCATAGTATTTTTTTTTTAATTACATAGTATTTATAAATCAGTTTCTTTTACGGTCCCTTGAACAATTCAACGGAAATCAAGAAAAAACCAGTAGAGAAGAAACTCTTTGGTTTCCTTATGAACCCGATCAATAACGATAACATTCCACACATCACCAAAATAGCCGTTGCTCATGAATTTCTTGGCCAGGCAGTAAAAATAACAATTTACAAAAAGCTACCCCACTAGAATTAAATTTCTTCACATGTATTTTAGGTCACTAGATTTTCAACACAGTTTAAGTTAAAAGTGTTCGAAAATATTTTTGCAATCGTCCTAACCGTAGCAATATGAAAAGTATTATCGTTTGATACGGAACTTTTCAATGCAGGACTCTTTAATGGGGGGCTCAACGGCCAAAGATGAAAAAAAACACTAAATTTCAAACTTAATTGTTTCCATTGTAGATTGAATAAAGTCTTGAAAATTTAAAACTATTCTTTGCAATAATTTTTGACACTCATTTTTTTTTTTTAAATTTCATCCCTCATCATAAAACTCGCAAAAACCTTTTATTGTCTTTTCCCCTTTCCACTTACTTTCAACGGCTTTTTAACATTTCCATATTCATTCCACTCAATGCCATTTTTTGATACCATCAGTAGAATACATGATAACAAGATTTTTTCCTGCTTGAAGTATCCTTGTTAGTTGTAACAAAAGCTCATGTTATTGGATTCGATTCGACAAACGATAAACGAAATGTCGCAAACTATAGGAACGTATGGAGTTACTTGTTTGTAACGCAGAGGAAGAGAGATGTATGATACATACAGTCATACATACCTGCAGCATTAATCGATTTGTTTCGGTTCGCACGAAAACCGATTAGTTTGCCGTAACAGTGCCAATATGAGCGTAACTTGGTTATTCCGCGTTACGAACCATCAATTCACATTTCAATGGCATAATTGGCCCGTTCGCGGTGAACTCAAACATGAATGTATGCATGATATGCAATGACATTTACAACATTTAAATTTTTGTAGTTGATATTATTCGAATCGAAGCGGTTTTAGTCTGGTTGTTTTGGCATGAAAATCAGGAACGCAATGGAGAAGTGGTGACAAAAGGGTGGGAACATATGAGATTGCATTGGGTTCGGTGAAGTTTGCTGCAGGATAAAAACTTGCAGAAATCATTAATGTTAATTGGAGTAACGGTACATTCAGTTTGCTCCTAATGGGTTTGGTGAGCGTATTGAATTTTATTCGTTGGCTTCCAGTGAGAAAATTCTGTAAGGCTGTTCGTTGGTTATTTTGGATTTCGGTTAAATCTGGTATCGATCGTGCCCCAGCAACTTTTGTGACAGTAGTTGATACCTATAGCTCAATGGTTGATAACTCTCTTGGGATTATATTTGTAGTGTTGATGCGTTAAACGTTTGCATAAATTGGGGAATCAATTAATAGAAAGGAATAAGTAATACTAGAGACAAAAATGTATAAAATATATCTAGCAGTTATATTTTTTGTCTCTTGTCTCTTTTGCTTGCCAGAATTCGAATTAACTTTATTTAAATAAGATGTACAGATAAGCGGTTTGGAGCTGAGAGGAGCACTTACTTGAAGATTATGAACTTGAACTTCAATTTAACTGATAGTTTTAGCCTCAATGGGATATTTTCAAGAGAACCTCAAATATTATGGTGTGAAGCTTGAGTGACCTAGTAGGTAGAGCACTGGCTTCTTGTGTTTTGGGGTCCTTGGTTCGAACCCAGGTTCGGACAAGGGTCCGCGCACCAAGCATTGAGTACATCTAGCTCTATATAAAGTAAGTCGTGGAACTAATCACTTCCCACTCGTATTCACAATGATTTTAAATTTTTAATGAAGCTCTCTACCAGCTTCAACCCCTAGACCCGTACGAGAGTTGTCGTGGGATTACTTTACTTCTATTATGGTGTACCTCCTTATATGTTACTTCGTCACTTTGGGCTACTGGTACATTGCTGAGCCTTGCATGAGAAGAAGTTAGTGTGAAAAATGTCAGTAGTCTGATCGCAACTCTCTTCTTTGTTATGTCGCCTCCACATTGTGAGCCATCATGTGTCCCATGTGACTCATTGTGACATTGTGACTCAACGATAGCTTGTAGTGTGGCCTGTAGTGGCCGTCAACGGCGTAGCATGGAAATGGCGATGGCCGAGGATGGCTTTTGGAGCGGTTTTTCACACACATCAAAGCGTTGAGTTGTGTAGTTGTGTAATCATTGCAGCCATTCCTGTGGTTGATAATGGCCCCAAATGTGGAGGCAGCATTAGTCATTCATCAAAAAAGGTGAGGTGGACTGGTAGGCTTCAATATACCAGATATACAAGGTGCGTCAGGTATTTGAGTACATACACATATCTGGTTGCCAATATTAAACGGTATTTTTTTTCATCTTTTTCTTTTCAGTTTAAAAATCGAGGATGCTAGCTCAAGAAATGAAAAGATCTGCCGTTATCGTAGCTATACATGCAGACCATAGCGATCTTGAAATTGCTAAATTTTTGAAAGTCGTCCGATCGTTTGTTTCCAAAGTTCATCAGGAGTTAGGAGTATCTGATGGTGATGAAGGAAGTTTTTCAAAGCGTTAAAAGCATGAGACACGTTCTGATCCTTCAAATTCCATGAGAGCCATATCGAGAGACGTCCATGTTTCTGAGTGCACAATGCGTCGGATTATTCACAAATATATTCGTTATAAGTCTGACGTGATGCGCAGAGGCCAGTTTATGTCAGCCCAAAACTAAAGCAATTATGCGCTCAAAAAGACTTTTGAATAAGTTAAAACATCCAGCAGTTCCAGAAGAGCTATGGTTTTTTTCTAATGAAAAAAATGTTGATCAATATCAAAAAATAAACCGACACGTAATGACAGATGGTTGTGTTCAGAGCCCTCAGATGTTCCTACAAAATTTCCAGCAACTGTCATGATTTTGGGAGTGGTTAGTAATGAAGGACACGACATGCCACCCCATTTCTTTCCTCAAGAACTTCGAGTGAATGCTGCCTGCCGCCTATATTGAGGTTTTAGAAACAGTTGTGAAGCCTTGAATTGATAGTGTACGTGGTTTTAGGCAATATGTTTTTCAACAGGATTCAGGACTCACGCAAGATTGGATATCTGAGAATTTGCATGATCACATAACTCCAAATTTGTGGCCACGCAGCTCTCCAGATCTTAATCTGCTGGATTATTATGTATGGGGCGTTATTGAAATAGAGACCAATAAACGTCATCATAATACACTTGGCTCTTTAAGAACAGCTATTGCCGAAGTAATGACTCATATGGACCAGAACCAGCTGATTCGGGCCTGTAAACGTTTTTGACAAAGAATTGAAGCAGTTATTTGCGCTGAAAAAGATTTTAATGAATAGTTGTTTAATTGAAAATTCAAATAATGCGCCTTAAAAGTTTTATTAAAATATAACATGTTTTCAATAAGATATACGTCTTTTAATTTTGAAGGCAATATGTTCTCAAATACCTGACGCACCCTGTACTTCTAAACTGGTGCATAGAATAGTGATTTCTGTGGCATATCGCTTATGACTTTGAACTAAGATTTTATCTAAAGCTTGACTAATGCCCAAAAAATTTGCTCAGCAATACTTTATACCCTCCAATGATGTCTAACTCAATGCAATAAGCCTATTGCGTGGCACTGTGGTATCTCAAAAATCACATTGCATTCTGGAATCTGACTTACATTCTCTAGCAACACAGGAGCCTCCATTTGCTTCAATTTGCTTCTTCGAATGCTTTGGAGACCCTAACTAGCAAACCAATAGGTCTTTATGATTTTTCTTCAAGCGAAATAGCAACTGATTGAAAGGTGTGTAGACCTGTTTCTTGTGAACTAAGAGGTAAGGCTTTTGTGAGCTATTTTTATTGGCGAATCTTAACGGAGCTTACCTATTTGAAGGTTTGCTAACGTTGTTTATTGCTTTCCACAACTAGTAGTTGGTATTTTGAGAGAGAGTGTGGTTTTTTAAAGAATGAATGAATAATTATCCAGCTTCTTTTTCCATGTGGGAGTCGGTGCTTCCAACAATCTATACTAAAGTGCGTGTTTGTTCGATATGCAATATAAAGTTTCCGATGTAAGCCTACTCCTATTTTTCTCAATTACCTTTGAAGTCGAGGAAAATTTCGTTATTTTTAGTCTTATCATTTAGTATTGCAATATCGATTCGTCATAAGTTAATGTGGAGCAGCCGGATTTGGGTTGGTGCTGGAAAACACAATACTATCTTTGGTTTATAATTTACAGTTCATTAGATATTGGTGTGTCATGGTTTGGTTTTTCATTGGTGAGCCAAAGCAAAGCAAAACCAACTTATGACCACACATAGACTTTAAGCATGAAACATTAGCTTAATCCGCATGTTTACATGGAAAGGGGAAGAATTACATCCTTGTTGTACCTCTGAAAAAAGCTTACTGAAAAATATTTTTGTTATGAATTTGTCTTAACAGCAGACTTTTATAATTTTGTAATAATTATAACATAGTCGATAGTAAAAACTTATATTTCAAAACGCGCGTCTTGTTTATTTGGATATTTTTCAGTAAAGTAGTCAATAATCTGAATCTCATAAACTTTAATAAATCTGATTTTTTTCTCGTAGAACATACGCGATTGCCGCAGAATGACTGTTCCCAAGTGTGATCCTTTATTAGAGTTAAAAATTAGTGATGAATATCATAAACTTCCAGCCTCTGGAGCAAGACGCTATAGTATTCTATATACTCGTATAGTATTCTAGTATTCTATAACACCTTGTCTGAATCTGTGAGATCAGCTAATATCGCGAAATTTGAGGAGAACCTCAAATTAGAGTGATCGAAAATGTCAAGTCCTTGGCTGTGTTAATGTTCGCGCTACGCTGCGTCATGTGGACGTCGAATGTATCCACTGCAATGGAAAGCGCATAGAACGAACTTTTCTAACATCTTCTTCGCATATGAAAATGCGATAAACGAAAATCTTTCAGGTACAATGCTTAATAATTTCTATAGTAGTATCGATTATATCAAGGATAAAACAATGTTAGTGAAATTTCGTTCACAATTTAATCTTCAATAAATGTACAAACAATTCAGTCAAATATTATAATTTTTTTAATTTTAAAAAATAGACATTGTGATTCCCTTTTTTTTTTTTACCTCCTTCCTTCCACTGTCTCCATCACTCAATCAAAATGCACGGTCCGTGTGCATCAATTCTCCTCAATATAATATATGTTAATTTCGTACTTCCCAGACAATAAAATATTGGTATAAGGGAAAGCACTTCATTCTAAAATATCTTCTTCTAAAAAACTATTTCTTGTCGTCAAGACTTATTCCCAGAGAAAAGTTTAGAAAAAAACTCTGGTTGGCGTCTTCATTATCTTTGTAAAAGGAATGATCGTAGATTTTCTTTAAATTTAACCAAATTCGCTGATTCTCTTATATCTTTAGGTAAGGTATTGTAATAAGCCAAAGACTGTTGCACTGGATCCATTTTCAAACGATCTGTCCTAGCTTTTTTAATCGCAAGGCTATTCGCCGATCTTGTGGCTATCTGAGTTATTTCTCCAACATTTCTTATAACATATGGCCATTTGAGTTTTTTGCTCAGTATCTTAAATATTAGCTTCCCTTGTTCAAGACACATTATTTGTTGTATGCTTAGTAGTCCTGTTTCACGATACACATGTGAACTTGGAGTCAGAGTTGGCATTTTGAATATAGTCTTGATAGCCTTAGTGATTAGTCTTCCAATCAAATCAATGTTTTGTTTCGATGTTTGCTTCCACAAAACTGCTCCATAAGAGATGTTCGACAAAATAAAAGCATTGAATATGTCAAGTTTGATGTTGTGAGATAAAAAATCATATTTTTTTAGGATTCCTATCATAGGCGCTACTTTATGTCTGATGTTATTGATATGTTGTAGCCAAGACATTTTCTCATCTAAAGTTAATCCTAAGTATTTAATTGACTTGACTTTTTCCAATTGTATTCCATTTATTTGTATTGACGGATTAATTAGCTGCTTGTTTTTTTGTTGGAATACTAAATATTTAGTCTTTTCGATGTTTATAATTAATTTACTTTGTTCGAGCCAATTCCAATATTTTCCTAGGTCATCATTTATATTTTGCTGGAGAATTAATTCATTTTTACCGGAATACAGCAGTAGTGTGTCATCAGCAAATAAAACGATATTTCCCAACAGATAAATGTCCTGTACGCTGTTAATGTACAGTAAAAACAGTAATGGCCCAAGGATTGATCCTTGAGGAACGCCAATGTTAATAGTGCATTCCTGACTTTTATGCATGTTGTTAGCTGTAATAATACGCCTGTTGAAGAGATAATTCTTTATCAATAGCTTGAAGTTGTGATGGATTCCGTATATTTCAAGCCTCTGAAGCAGGATGTCGTGGTTAATGGTGTCGAAGGCCTTTTTCAGATCCACGAAGATTGCCGCTACATAGTCGCCCTTATCCAATCTACTGTTGATGAAATGAACTGCATCTAATGTTGCTGCTAGTGTACTACTGTTTTCTTGAAAGCCATATTGAACTGGCGTCAAAATTGAGTTAGTCTTAATAAATTGAAGCAATTGTTTTTGAATGGCTCTTTCAAATATTTTACTTAGGACACTTGTGACAGCTATGGGGCGATAATTTGATGGATCTGCTGGGTCACCACCTTTGAAGATTGGAGTGATTTTTGCTAGTTTAAGGCAATCGGGGAATGTGCCAGCTGCAAGGTGTTTATTTATTATTGTAGTTAGAAGCTCCAAAATATGGTTTTTTAGCAATTTAATATCCTCTGATGTTATACTATCCAGACCAGGAGAAACCTTTGATTTAAGGTTGTCGATTATTTCAGATATTTCAACAGGATCAGTGGGACGTAAGTGAATCGAAGTGAACATATTGGGCTCAATATGAAAACTCTCTAAATACTTGCGAATCTCTCGTAGCTGTTGGATAGCAGTCCAGCGTGAAGATTGAGATACATAACACATATTAGGTTAACGTGGCTGCCGATCTTCAGAGGCCTGACGACCAGCACACATAGGCACAGGAGAGGCCCGTTGTGATAGACACAACACATATTAGGGACAACCACAAGTTGTGACAAATTTTCATGTTCGTTATATCTGGAGTAGAAATGAGCTTTATTGAAGACATTTAACAATTGCAAAAAATTTACGGAATATTAATTTTCCGCTTCCACTCTTCTTGTTTCAGAGCGGCGGTGTTAGGTTAGCTGCTGTTTAGCTGAGTTCCCTCAATTACAGGAAAACAATTTTGAAAGTGTTAATCGCATATTATTCCAAAAAATTTGAAATTATAATAAAATTATCGAAAAAAAGAGAATGAAGAGTACGCAAGAAGAAAAAAAAATATTCATTCATGTTCGTTTAACCTGTTCAACTCTAAATCACCTCCTCCAGTGCGAACGGCTCGACGGCTCACGTGATTTCGAAGTGAGCTCGAAATCGACCTGACTTGAGAGTGCAGTGCAAACGTACTATTACCGGAGAAATATAAAAACATATACTTTGTAATTACGTACTACAACAATTTTTAGTAACAGTCAAAACTAAACTTTAAATCGAAATAAATTATTCTAGGGAAAATTGAATGAAACTTTTTTATGTTTACAAAACGTTTTTACAAATGGTTATTTTTTATCTTTATTCTTTGGCCAACACCGCCCCCAGAAGTTAACTTTAACTGAACTAACTATATTTTTGGGCAATTTGATTATATAATACAAAATTCGATCTGATTTAATGCAACAAAAAAATTCACTCAAAATCTTATGTATTGACAAGTGTAACTTGAAATATTTCTCACATATATTTTCTCTTTCTCGTTCTAGGGTCAATGTTCTGCTGGTACCCTGCCAGTAGCATGGGTAGATGAGGGTCCTGGTCCGCCACGTTGTCCGCAATCGTGCGAACACATACGTTTAGAAAAAGAATTATTATTAAAAATGAATAAAAATCGGTTTATTGATAATAATGAGAGTATGAATAATAATAATAATAAATTATTAAGTAATAGTAATAAAAACAAAATAAACAATAATTTTAATACAATGGATCATAATAAAAATAATAATGAAAATCAGCTGCCGCATCAGCGAACGATGACCGCAGAGCAACAGTATCATCATCCACAGCAGCAGCAGCAGCAAGAGAAACAGCAACAGCAGCAACAGCAACAACAACAACAACAACCATTGCAACAGCAACAGCCGCAGCAGCAGCACCATCAGCAACAACAGCAACAACAAAAACACCAACAACAGCAGCAATCGCAGCAGCAACAACAACACCAGTGCCTTGACTATTTGGGCGATACCGAGGAGTCCAGTCCCGCGCAACTTTGCAAAAAGCCGCGCAACGTCTTAGCGCAAAAATTACGCGTGTTACGTATGAAACATTGTTGTGAACGTACCGTGTTTAGTGCTCTACATACGTTAGCCTTAAATGCCACCCTGAACGGTGGTAGCGAATGCATACGGACACTAAACGACATTCTGGATATGGATGCGTTGGCGACGCGTATCACGTGCGAATTTAACGAAATTCTAGTGCGTTACGACTGTCGACAAACATATTCGTTGATACATCATTGCGAGGACTGTCGAGTAAGTATACGTAGTTTGGTGTGCTTTTGTAGTTTTTAACACTTTCAAATAATCAAAGCGTCGCGAGACTGCAAAACCGAGCCCTGTAGGGTAGGATTTCAATTGCTTGGATCTTCGGGGATGTGGACTTAGATAACAGAGTGTTTTGGTGCTACAGCCATTTAAGGATATGCTCATGCAATTGTTTCCACCATTAGACTTAATAACAAGCTTTATCTTGGGCTATTCCAAGTAGAATTTATACATATTAAGTAAGTCATCATTGCTTCACCACCACGAATGGCCTGGTTTAAGCTTTAATCGATCAAAAGACTACTTTAATCAAACATCTTCTTACGTCGACCCGTTGTTCTTTGTCGTAACTGTTCAATAATTTTCACTTTCCCATTGAATTTTCAAAACTTTCCATTATTGAAGACTATGACGATGACAA
Source organism: Nemotelus nigrinus (assembly GCA_947369275.1). Lineage (NCBI taxonomy): Eukaryota > Metazoa > Arthropoda > Insecta > Diptera > Stratiomyidae > Nemotelus > Nemotelus nigrinus. Next base: position 184,048,434 of record OX376372.1, on the reverse strand, counting down.
CGACGACGGCCAAAACGATAATTATCTTAGTGAACACTTAAGCACCTCAAGCGCTCGATAAGCCAATGAGCGCGACGACGTGCACGTGCAGGGTGACGGATCCGAAGCGATAGAGTGGTAGTTTGGTAGTGCATCCATCATCTCATCTGCACGCAGAAGAGGACCATCCAGGACAATGGGGACACTCGAAAGCGACGCCACTTGACCCAGTTCGACTAATTGTCCGTGGGTATGGGTTTCATCATCGCCATGTAACCACCATATCAGGCCACGTACTTTACGACAACGGTAACGGCAACAGCAATGGAAACGACAATGGCGTTGGCCACCGTACACGACTATGTTTCTTTTGGCGAACGTGTGTGCACATAATTTCACCAGCATTGCGGGAAATCGGGTGAAATGTGTGTATGGCGTAATGCAATTCGCGATATGGTTCATGGTTAAAATTATAGTGCGGTACAGAAGATTCTGGCATCCGTATTTATTAGCATGAATGTAAATTGTGTGAAAATACGAATTTGTACTCTGAATATGCGGTTTTAATAACTCTTTTAGCTATAAATTCTTACGATAGGAAAAATCACATGCAGAAATTTTAAGATGTAAATATTCCATTCTGAGACACTGCCTTGAAACTTATTTTGACGAGTCCAATCAATAAGCTGACGGAAACAAGAATTCACAATACCTGGCAATAGATTGTATCGTACTCTGTTCAATGCAAACTTGTTGCTTTGAATGAAAATGCAGTGTTACTTGCAGCGCTCAACATCTTAATCACAGGAGAGTAATCAGAGCCTTCACGTTAAACGTTTTGTGATAAAATCTACAACTAGCAAGCTTTTTGTATACATTAAGTACGTTGGAGTCGTTGGCAAGGTGTCCTCGCAAAAGGTGGCCCAATATAAGCTTAATTTTGAAATCACCATTGTTTTCATGCAACAAAGCTATGTCAAGAAATATTGCTTAACTGTTTTGACTAAATATCAAAGCTCACATAAAATTGAATCAAACAATGCGTAAAAATTGTTGAAATATACTTTACAACTGATGCAAAATTAATTGGATTTTATGACTCTGCAGACTGAATCTTTGAATCGCTGAGCTTCCTCCTCCGAATGGACTTAAATAATAGTGTGTCGTACAAACTGATTGGCGGAATGATAGAAGTGTTAATTAAAACTCTCTTACTCTTTTTGGCGTGGGAACGGATTCGTGAACTAACTGATTTGCTGGAAAAACCATCGAAAATTGTGTCTAAGGACTTTAGCAATTTCAACGCTTCAATAGATTGGCCACAGATACGAACTTTGAGTCATTTGGGAATATGAAATATGGCTACCCCCTTTTTGAACTTTATTTCCATGCTACAATGGAAATAGTATTCATAGAGCCATTGAAGTCTAAGCGTTGCCATCTTTAAGTTTTAGGCGTCAAGACATGCCAGGACGTCATTTGTTTGGATGCTAACATCGAGATAACTCTTGACACTTGAAATATCAGAGGCAATAATTTCAGAGTGGCCAGAAGGGAATGAACCTGTGATTAACCTTTTTACGCAATGAATGTTCATCTGCTACAGAGAGTTGACTAGTATTTCCATTAGATACTTAGGAAGTTCGTAAATCAGGCCATGCACGCAGACTATATCAAAAGCCTGCTTTAAAACAATGACGCAAGCAGTGGTAAATTAACACATAAATTGGTCTTGAATAAAGGCATTATTTGCCAATCGGCTGAGATATTTTCCTCGACCAATGATTTATCAAGGAAAAACAGATAGTTTTTTTTTTAAATTATCTAAGTCGGTGAGTAGTGAGGTGCGCCGGGAATAATCTTCATTTGGTTCTGCATAATAGCTTCTCCACAAAGTTTCAAGCTCACTAGCGAAGGCTATATGCTGCATCCAGAGCCCGGATGGAATCTCGACTAATTCGAGTAACGACACTTTAACTGTCCTTATGAATACCACTTTCCGAAGAATCATAGTCCCCCGAAATACGCAGTGTATCAAGCGGTTGCAAGTTATCAGTCTATCACCCCCTCTTGAAGTTATAAACCACATTTGAGGTGGGATTTCAAAAACATTAATGTTGATGTGGTTATAGAAGCACTTTTACGCAGCTTATAGTTTTTCTCGAGCAGCTTCTCAAGTGCAGGGTGCTATCCTCTTCGTTGGGGAATGCCAACTTGCGTCGAAGAGACAGTATAGGCACACCTCAAGGTAGTGTCTTTTCTCCCCTACATTGGAACATTCCTGCTAATAATCTTCTGAAGAAACTGGATCAAGCAAAGAAATTGGCTCCAAAGTGGTTACTTATGCGGTTGACATACCCTTAAAAGTTACGGCTCAAAGTTACAATGGATCCAAAATGCAGCAGAGAGAACGCGAGAGGTTTTCGGCGCACTTTAGTGCTACTTTTATTGTTGCTTGGTCTTCTATCGCCGTGATTGAGCCTACGGGATAGCATTTTAGTAGCATGCTGCTTGCATTCCTCTTTAGGCCAGGAAAACAAGACGAAAAATGGCCACACTACCAAATATCTCCAAGTGGAGATTTTCCGACGGGAATGTGTTTATTGTGAAATGGTAAACATAATGTGGAAAATCCATTTCAAAGTCATTTGCGCAGCAAGATCAAAGTATAGTTTGGGTGCATTACACGGACTTTCTATGCTTAATTGCATCGTATAAACTGTATACACCGCAGTGGCGAGGGATGAAATATCGATGGAGGTAAGCCGAATAATTATATAATAATGATGTTTGGCATGCTGATGTTTCTCGCAGTTACTAATTTCTATTTAATTCTTATCACACTTACAGATAGTATAAAAAATCGTACACATGTATATCAACAAATTAGTAAGCAGTTTTTATAGAGTCATATTCAGCATACATGAAATCATTTTTTTTAATGTAAATCATGTTTGTAAAAAAAGAAGCATTGAAAAAGGTCTTTCTGAGCCTGCAAAACGCTAAATGGAAAAATAGAAAGCAGCTATTATTCATTCATTAAATTTATAAATATTTTGGAAACAAAGCGGTTGAAATAAAAAGTCGCGAAAATATGTCAACGCTTAACATGAGGATGTATAAACAATTGTTCATTTACTATACTTTCAAACTGTTTCGCGACTTTTACAATTTACAATTACAATATTTTTGAGTGATAACGTATATATTTTAGGCATACATATTAAAAATATCAAGTTTCAGGTTTCCCCCGACAAATAGTTTTATTTACTTTTCTTTTATTTTTTGATTCCTGCTTTTTCCTGCTAATTAGAAAGATAAAAAAATAATTTTAAGCAAAATATGTATCATAAAAGAGTTTGATGCAAGACAGGAACTCTGCAATAGTTTCATGCAAGACAGGAGCTCTGCAGTCCTTAGTTTAAAGCTTTTAGCTCCATTTTTGTAGTTTACAGGAAATTTGCATTTTCATTTTATCGATTTGGCTTGATGTAATAAAAGTTTTGCACTTCCGAAAAATGACTTCGCCGGTTAGGTAGCTTTTGTTCTTTTCATAAGTGCAGAGAAATATTTGATATTTCGTGAATAGATGCACTTAATACTCATTTGCTTAGGACAACGTCCGAAGACGAAAACGAAGTTGCTAACAAAAAAAGACATTTCTTTGATATTATTTACCGGAAATATGAAACAAATTCACTTGAAACAACAGTTTCATTAAAACATATTACATTGTAAATTATGATAGTCCTTGTAATACCTAAACCAATCTACATAAACTTAAAACCTTAAATCACTCACAGTATGAATTGTTGCAGTCTCTTTTTTATTCAGTTAAACTTTCTTATGGCAAGCTCTGGCAAAAACTGACATCCTAGTTCATAGGAATGAATCTTTTAATAACTACACGCAAATATTAGTGGACCTTGCATGAAAATGTTTAAACTTAGTTGATTAACAGTTCTGCTAGCATGATATATCCCTTTTTGGCGTAGAAAAAATGGAGCTAAGATTTTCAAACCAAGGAAAAGTGCTCCATTCTGGAGATGTGACAATCATGTAAGCCGATTTGGTTATAAGCACGCTTCAGAAACAAACTGTTGGCAGGTTTCAAAGTCAGAGCTCAATGCGCTCTATTACATTATGAAATTAACCCAAAAACCGCATTCTGGGGCTTATGACTTTTTTCTTACCACGGCAAAATTAATTTTTAAAAAGTGACAGAAGAAAATTTTTAGTTTTTGGATAGCCAGTAAAATTGTATCTTCATACTCACATCTCAAATATATAATCTTCACGTCCTGTTTTTTATATGAGCAATACCACTATCGAAAGTAACGTTCATATATGAACGTTTTTATATATAAAAATAGTACAACAGCAATATTGAATGAACCGATCGAACCATTCGTAAGCCGATCCATCACGGCTTATTTTTCATCTGTTAAAGCGAGACAATGATAGCATTTCAGCAAGGAACGAAAAGAGACAAGGCAGCACACATTTGATCTCTAGTGGCTCGCAAATAAGAATTTGCAAGCCGGAAAATTTCGGCTTATGAATGGGAATTTTCACGCTATCGTATTATACAGAAGATAGTATGATCTTTAGTCATTTGAAATTACATGTCCATATTTAAGATGCATACATTAGTGTACGTTAAACATCGACAGTTGGATGTTTCGATAATATCGATGTTTTTCTTGAAACTATCGATAGGCTATCGATAGACTATCGGTGGTGTATATGTGATTTGCAAAATTAGTAGATACACCCAGGATTCATTAATTTGTTTAAAAATACCTGAGAATTCAATTACTATTATAGAGAAACACAGAAATATAGAGTTTTATTCATTTCCTAAATGCTGAGCATTTTCATTTAGGGAAAGCAATTCATTGAGGCGCTTTGAAACTTAAACAGGTTTCTGCGGTCACTGTGAATTACACCAGTTTTCGAAAAAATTCGTTCACTCGGAATAGAAGACGCAAGTATACATTAATGCTAGAGAGCAAACATTTTCTTTGTCTCAGTATTTGAATCTAACCAGTAGTCGATGGGACATTTGTCATTTCCACTGGGAGGTTTCGCTAGGTTTTGGTATATATATATGTCTTATTGCATCATTATTTGGGCAGCTATAAGCTTTGTCTTTGAATAGATCTTCAGGTAGAAATAATAACTCCTTGGTTTTTTTTTTTTGCTTTCCACTATTCCTTCGTTAGTAAATTTGCCCAGTTTCACCAGTTCAGTTGCTTGTAGATGCAGCTCCTGTAAATTCGTAAGTACTCTGAGTTGACTCGGGCTTTTGTGCCATCAGAAAAGAAGTATATTCTATTTGAAGAGATAGGGCAGCTATGTTTCCATCGTCTTCACTTATTTTTTGAACCTTGGATCCTGAATGGCGGCTAACATCATAAGGACCCTTTTCTCAAACGATATTAATCGTTCCCGTACAGACTTGCATAAAGTATTATAAATATTCTTCCCAGCAGTGTTTTTTATGTTAAATCCCACTTTCGATAATTGTAGAGCCAGCCCTCGTAATAACGGAGTTATATAAGAAAAAATAATGTACTTTACACCAGATATTGTTGTTGTAGCCACATCAAATGGTTCTAATAGTAGAATTGTATTCGGCAGCACATTCAAATCTTCGGCGAGTAACGTTTCAGGTGCCTTTACACATTTGGCTAATTCCAAAGTCAATTCTTGCCTGATTTCATTAGAAACATTTGATCTTGGCGTATGCGTTATTCCGACGAGAACGGAACTGCTGAATTAACTTCAGTTCAGGTTTGTTGAGCTGTCGTTGTGCAATTGCCAGTATGTCTGAAACAATTGAGCTCGATTGAAAAGAAGTATCAATATCTTTGCACTTTTTCGTGATAAAATAAAAATCAGATGTTATAAATATCAGACACAGTCAAATTTAAAGTATGCGGCAAGCATGGAATATGATTGAATTGAAGAAATTTTGCTTGCATTTACATGCGAGCAGCATTATCAGTGACGATCGCATTTATTTTTGATCAAATGTTCCATTTGCTTAGTTTAGTATTTCTCGCCTAAACAAGAAATAACGAGTCTGAATATTTGTCTTTTCAACTACACCAACGATAGTATTCATCAAATAAGCATAAAATAAATATGCAACTTACTTCTGCCATTGAAAAAAATCAGTATTCTCTCTTTGTTTGGATTTGCCCACATATCAGTAGATAAAGAAATATGTTGAACTGCATTTATGGCATTTTAAACCCGCGTTTTAACATCTTCGAAGTATTTGGTGGACGGAAAACATGCAATTATGTTTTCTGTCCAAATCAGTCTTCATGTTCTCCTTTTCGCAAAGGCACTATGCCCAAAACAACCATACGAATTATACAGTTAATCTAAATATTTTTTCAGACAGATTTATCTGCGTAGAATTTTGCTCTTGCAAAATAATTTTTGATGCTTGTTCTAGATTTCGTTGAACTACTCTCAAAGATGTTACTAGGACCATGAGTTTTTGCTATAGGTTCAACAGAAAATAATTTCCACTATGATTTATGCTTCCGTTTTAAATGATCTGATAAATGTTTCGTGTTTTTGCTTGTATTGTATTGATTGGTGCATATATTACACTTAGCAAAATCACTATTTCGAACTCTTTCTCACTCAGTCTCAATTTTCTACGCGTATGATTTTCACGTGCAGCTAAATTTTACATTTTTTCCTTCTTCATGTTATTTCATTCTACAATAAGTAACAAGTGGCAAAACTAACAAAATATAAGAGTGGTCTGCTATCTTTGGTTTATGTTGTTTTATAATAACAAGAAAAAGAAATATTATTAAATGAGAAAAACTAAGCAAACGTAAAATACTCACAGTGAATGGGATTATATCGAAATACGCATTTTTTTCTGTTTTCAAAAACTATCGATTGCAAAAAAAAAAACATCGAGGTTTTCGATAGTTCTAAACTCTCGATAGTACTATCGATGTTTAACGTACACTAGCATACATGTTTTGAAAAATCTCAAGTAGGTCTAGATATTCGAAAGAGAAGCCGGAAGGAATCGGTTTGAATGGACGCTTCGCCACTAATACACCGCTATATGCAAACGATAAGGGATTATGCGCTCGGTTCAAATATTTCTCAGCCTTATATCTCGAAAACTACTTATCGGACATGAATTTGATGTATGAAGTTTTTGAGCAAATTTTTATTTTGGGTAAATTTAATGTTAACATAAATTCACGTAAAATCAATCGTTAACAAGATATTTAAGAAAATTTGATTTTGGTTACCTTTGAGCTTGAATAACTTTTGTTGCGCACACGACTTTGTAATGGACTTTCCACATTATGTTTGTCATCTTACAATAAACATATTTCCGTCGAAAAATGTCCACATGGATTTATTTGGCAGAGAAAGTCTTATTTTCCTGGGCTAAATAACTTAGCAATTTAGTTTTATTTCGCAAGGAAAGACAAAAAGGTTTCAATCCAAAGCCTGAAAAGACAGTTGTCGTATTTCAATACGCTTTTTTTCTGCATTTCTTCTGTGTTTGAGAGGTAAATAGACGCTCGCTTAGCTGACAATCTGAAGCAGCAATCTACTGCCCGGGGGTTTGAATCCCGCCGTATGCTCCTGGTTGTATTTGTTCATTTAGTGCTGTCTGGGGTTTAATCAATGTGCATGCTATAGCTGTTCCAAAAGCATAGCATAGCATCACTTTAGCAAGTGTCAAAATTCGCAGTAGCTAGGTGAAGCAGCTATAGATATTGGACAGCCAAGAGCTGCTACGTAGGTCGGGTTTTACACAGCTCAACTCAATAACAAATTTTTTTCTAGTTTTTTTAACTTTAGTCTTTGTACTTACGTGGATCAGCTCACCATTTGACTTGCACTTTGGAAATTGTTGAAGCTTTTGAACTTTCATCATATTTTATTCATCATATTTATTCCCAGCTTTTGACACCATATCTGTGAAAAAGAGCGAATAAGAAACCTTGAAAATTTCATGGTACACGAATCAGTGTACTTGGCCTGTTGCATTTCACACCCGCCTTCTAAAAACTCAAGATGAGTTGCGATGTGTAAAAGCCTACTTAAAACTCGAGTTGAGTTGAAGAGTTCAAAAGGCCGTATTTAGTTTATAGTAACCCTATACTGAAGTCTATTGTTCATCTTCTTTGCCAACAAAGCGCGAAAACTGCTTTTCGTTTCTATTTCTAATCCAAAGTGACATTTGAACAGTATTTTGCCATTTTGCTTTAGCTACTTTCTTGCTATCCTCCAGACTGCGAGCAGCAAATAGCTGCTACCATAGCAGCTATTCCGGAACCTTGGACAGCCCGACTGTCAAATAGCAAGCATCAGAAACTAGCTATTTCGTGACATTGGACAGCCAGAGCTGCTAAAATAGCAGCTTATAGCTGCTATACCAAGAATATTGAACACACTCCTGATAGGCCGGTAACTGAGCATAACACCAACTTCTAAAGCGCTGGTGGTATGCACAGTCAAGGACAAAGTGTAACACTTAAAATAATAATGGAATAATTGGTATTGGTTCCTACCATATGTGTCTCCCAACTGCCATAGCTAAGCATTCGCTTCAAAAAAAAATAATCCCCTGAGTTTTGGCATTATCATAGATAAAAAGTTGCTTGCTTTTTAATGTTGAAATAGGGGTGGAGTTTAATTTTTTTCTCATCATTTGGTAACCATAGCGATGCGAATATTAACAGTTGTACATGCTAAAATAAAGCTGACACTTTACCTTCAGCAAATTGCTAATATAAACAATATTTGTGACAGTAAACGCTATTGAACCTTGTTGAACAAAGCTAGAGCTTCCCCACGTGGGAATGAACTATCAATATTTTATCGAGACAATACCGTACTGAATTAGCTTTGAGCCCAATTTCACATTGCTTACCATTTACTATCACAATTTAATCATCTCTATCGAAAATCCTTTTACTTAAAAACTATCTGGTGGAAAATTCCAAAATTTCAACAAAAACAATTTTTATCTACAAGCGAATTAAAATAATTAAAAAAATCAACAATCCATGAACAATCATTCATAAATGAATTCTGTGAAAAAAATCATCTCCCAATTATAGAAAATATCGCCAAAGCTCAGTTCCTTAGTGTCGTGAAATGAATACTGCATCGGTGGAGGGAGAGAGAGAGAGAAAAAAAAAGCAGTTCGCTTACAATCTGAATTCCAATGTGCATTAATTCACGTTTCCGGTCAACCGGTCGTATTTAACTAGGGATTTATTTGCATATCAAATATTAACTGATCATCAGATGAGTGTAATACTAGGGCTTCGCTAGCGACTACGTGCATTTATAATATTGATTTTACAGGCAATCCTCATATTGTGTACCTCTGGACGTTACAGGATGGGAACTGAAATCGATTTTTTATTTTTGAAATTTGATTCATGGACTTTTTAATGGCCACTGTGCATTGAAATGATGAGAAATCACATGATGCTCTGTTTGGAGATTAAATAGTCATGTGCCCGAAAGCGGGTGACTTTGGGGTCAGAATCGTAATTCGATTAATGAGATAAAAAGTCATGCAAAGTGGATGAGAACAAAATGTTAACATTCACATCTGATTAATGTTGGTCAATCAAAAATATAAGTGATTCTTAGATAATTAATTTTAAATTTTTACAAGAGCTACATGAGATGTGAAATTTTTCTGTTTTGGTCAATCGTATAAAGTTTGTAAAAGGATAATGAGATTTTTGAAATAATCATTAGAGCAGCACTTCGTATTTTCTTGCAAGAATCAAATGATTTTCTTTATTTCAAATAAAAATTGAAATGAAAATACACACCGTGTTCTCGAAAAGCGCAGATTGTTTCAATTCCTACATTTAATACCATTGAATCCGAACCAACCACGCAAACTAATCTGCTCTGTACTTCACAACCATGAAGTTCACTATGCCACAAGAATCCTTGCATGCGCTCCAAATAGCGAGCACTATCCACGAGCAGGCATCCATTCACCGGAGCTTTACAGCAAAGAGCGCTCGTATCGATTCGCCCTAGTTCCACCTAATTTGAGAGGAACATCCTTTTCTTTGTAAGCACACTTACAACTCTCTCGTCCCGTACTGGACGTTCCAGATTCAAAAATCCAAAGGCATGCTCGTGTAGTTTTGCAGGCTGCAAGCACATAAATCTATTCTCATTCGCCTCAGTCGAGAGCTGGTTCCTTTCTACCTCCAACTCAACCAGTCGAGACCATTCGTTCACCCTTGAACACCAAAAGCCAGCAGGGTGGAGAATCGTTTAACTTTTTTATCAGCCCTTTCGGTCCATTATCATTTGGCACACAGTGTCTGCTTTGAACAAATCAGCCCGAGCAGACATTGAAACTGGTTGATTTCGCCATTCTCGAGAGGGAAAGAAAGCAAGGTGGCAGACTGTAATGAACATTTTTCAGCCATCCCCTATCTTTTTCTCAGGCACCGGCAGCGAATGTGGTATGAAAATAATCCCTGGAAAATCTCTTGCACTCAAGAAGTCACTATTTTGAAATAGCAATAGTAACAGGAACATGACAAATAGAGGAGATAACGCCACCGGGGCAAAAACTTAGACTGAGAGTAAATGTTGCACTTACTTTGGTCATCTGTTTCTAATGGGCTTGTGATTTGTACGGTCGAGTTGTGCTAAGGACACTGAAACGTGTCAGCATTGGATCGTATTCATTCTGCTGTGCTTTGATTATTTCCGAAGTTTTTGTTTGAAGTTGGCTTTGTGAGCTAGCTTTGTGGTTGCTTTTATGAATGTGCGCTTTTGAACGAATTGAATGTTAATTAGCCTTTTTATGTCTTAATTAAAAAATAATGAGAAATTCCGGAATAATGGGAATCATTAAAATGTATAAAATAATTTAGTTCATACAAAACCTCAAATGTTTTGAAGACGCGAGCTTAGTATTTTTTTTTCATATACCACCGATAAAATAATTTTCTATCAAAAACTTAATAAAGTACTTTGCACATTTTTGCACGTCTCTCTTAATAATTTCAATTCTTGCCTTCGAACCATCTTCCAGTTGCTTCCAAGTTTAAAGCTTCGAAAATACTATTAAGAGCTCTCAACCGGATCCAAACAACCATTCCATCGCATCATAATTGATTCAGCTTCTTTTTAACATCTTCACGACAACGATCCACCATAGGTCTTCATAGTACCTCTGTGTGTACGAAAGTGAACACAATGTTTTCCTAAGGCAATCGTCTTCTCTTTTCACTCACCTGAATAATACCTCTAATATCCGACAACAAAGTTCCGTATAACCTTAGGTAGTTGTTAATATGGAGTACTTACACTTCTCCGAAATCTCCACTTAAAACACTCTAATGTGTTATATAATCGCATATAATGACCTAATACATTCAAATGTAATGTTCTTTCGCTTGGATTGACATTTTTTTCTGTATCGTATGCGGCCGTTGCTAATAACGCGCGTACACGTATATATCACGTATATCACCAGAGCGACAGCACATTTCTATCATAATTTGCATTACATCCTTATGAAGTTAGTCCTTGTTGGCTCAGTGGGTTCAATATAGATATACATGCGGCGATGTGAGCGATGCTACGAGTTCGCTGGGGCTGATGGTTGAACTGAGCTCGAGATCGACGCTCAGACGGAGGCTGCTGATGACTTATATAAGGGATGGGTGGAAGAAAGTCGAGGAAAATCCAGCGTTTCTAGGATGACAGTGGCTTTGATGATGAGGCCAGCAGCAACAATAGCTACGACAGGAATTACAGCTACAATGCCAATAACGAAAGCAACGGAACAAGCCTCTTGAATACTGTTCAGTTTAGCTACGGTTATTGCACATGTCAGGCTGTCGAGAATATTGTGCTCAGTTTTGCGGACGAACATCTTCATACCGTGAGCCAAACCATACCACTTATTCTGATCAAATGAAAAATTTTAAGAGAAAACTATCACCTCTAGATGTCCTCTGAAATTGTGGCAGAAGGCTTGCGGACTGAATTGGTTCTCTGTAGTCACATACATCTGAAAAAAAAATATTCCTAAACTCCTTCTTGAATCTAAGCTTCTCTGAAGTTTCATTCGCGTTATCCATTCAAGCAAGTTGCCTCGAAGCACTATACATTGAGTGTCACATCATTGAATCGTCGTATCATCCTTATGGAATTTAATGTTCGGCTTCACGTTAACATTCTTACACGTGGCAAAGAGGAGCTTGGGGATCTCGTACCAGCTCGTTGAAAAAATTTCAATGATATCCCACTAATTTGGCGCACGGCGGGAGGGAAGGAGACTTGGATGAGGGTGAAAAATTATCCTATGTGTCAGAAGCAGGGCCATAGGCCACGACTTGGTAACTTTTATTTTGTCCTTCCTCTGCCTCATCTCCTTGCGATACCATAGTCAGCACAATGCTACATAGATGCTGTGGAGCTGAAGTAGACGACGGTAAGTCCTGCCATTCCATTCGGGCTTCACACGTCGTTTCCGCGATTTTATATTCACCAAATTACCGTGCTACTCATATTTAGCGTATTTATGCGTCTCCTGTATGCCGTCGGCGTAATTAAATGTGCTCCGAAGAATTATTTTTTCAGCGACGGCTGAACAGGAAATGCCCCCACCAGAAAAATACATACGTTTTCTATGGCGCGTTGAGGCCGTGTGAAGTTTTCGCATGGCATCTGTACGGCGTGCGTGATCTGCTTATAAGTACTCGGTAATTTTTGTGAATGTGAAATGAGATTATGAGGGGTATTTATTTGAAGTTTTTATATGTTTTAAATGAAAGTGAGTATGGCACTGAGGAAAATTTATTGAAATAATGGAAATTTTAGATTGGAAAGCTCGGGATTTTGTGATAATGTTCAGTTTTCTATAGTAAGATTACTTAAACTTTATAATTTGCATTTCAGTAGCATGCAGCACCCTGAAAGCTAAAAATCGACGTTGTTTAACAGCTTCATGTGTTCTTTAAGGTCATTTATTAATAATATACACTTAACATAATTGTTGAAACGTAATTTAAAGGCTTAGACAGGTTGTCTCTGAAACTAATAAATTAAATTTAGACTAATACCTGAGACTAAACGAAGTGTCAGCCAGCACAAGGGTATTTTGTTACTTTACACTTTGCATTTAATTGCTTAAATGTTTTAAGTCCTAAATTTTTCTAATTACTCTACAATAAGCCAAATCATACTTAAAACAGTGAAAAATAAATAATCATAATACTGAGATTGAATTGGATGATAATTGCCACAGTAATTCATAAATTTATGTCGTAACATAGATCACTTGTTCTTAAATTAATTTTAGAAATACGTAAAAAGGGTGAAAGAGCAAATATTCTGTTGTCTAAACAAGCGTAGACAAAGAAAATAAAAAAAAGGTCAATGTAGGAGCAATCTTCGGAAACGTGACATGACATAGAGCAGTGCATAGCCTTACAAAAAAATATATGAAATACAATAAACCGAAACGAATGATACGAAAATAATAAAAACTAATTGCATGCTACTGTGGCTTGGATGGCGGAGCTGAAATTCACTAACTCTTCAATAATAGCTCAATTTTTCAAAATTGAGTAAATAGCATTTAAAATTTATTATTTAAATCTGATTTAAGAATTTTGTATCTTTTGATTTTATATCAGATACACTTTTACAAACAAAGAAGTGCGGCGCCTTCTCCGCCTATTATCTCACTGCATCGAAACGAACGCAAAAAACACCTTTCCTCGAACATCAAACAGATGACCGACTCGAGTGGGTTAAAAATTTAACCATTGACGGCGGAAAATTGATGAAACTACTTTCAGCGGCCATTCAATCAGCAATATCTGTTCGTTCATCACCATTCGGTTCACGTTTTACGGGGTGCGAATTAATGGCTTGATTAAATAACCTCGGACTCATTACATACCCCGGGTCACCGCATAAAACATTTTCAATTTGCTGTGTTTGAGACTCGCCACTGACAGATGCTGCAGAATTGAAACTATTTATGACCGGATGAGTTTCCAGCTCCTTCTGAAGATTTCAAACATCATCTATCACATGCTGAATTATCTCCAAGTTGGATGGTTTCCAATTTTTCGGCATAAGCGGTACTTGGTCTTTCAGTTTCGATAAATACATTTGGATTTCAGAAAATATGACAATTGATAACTGCCGCAATGGATGTACCAATCGCACAAACCCAGCTATGGCATTCATTTTAATTGAATTCTGTTTTAGAAATTAGCGCAAAATATATTTTTCTGACTATTTTCGCGGCAGGGGTCACACTCTTGTTTGCTCATAGAAACTGCTAATCCAGAGTTAATTCATACAACAATTGATAATTGCGCTATCAGAACAAGAGAAAGCAATGCCAATACTCGAGACAACAGCTCCAAACCCGTTTTTTAGCGCATACTTACGACGGTAGCTGCTGCCGCCACCGCAAAGTGAATCTCAACTATCCTGGCCACGGCGGTTCCCATAATAACCAACATCCACCGCTCAGCTGTGTCCCAATGCTGCATAGCATACGCAGCCAGCAACCAATACATTATTTATTTGGCTGGCCTGATAACGCGTCTGATACAAGTATTGTTACAAATCAGCTGCACTCAAGCCAGTGAACCTACCTCAATGCAATTAAAACATGCAATAATTAAACGGATTACAAAGCCTGTTTTGGGTGGCAATGTAATGCATTTGGGGCCGCTTCACAACAATAGGTAGATAGGCACGGAGATCCTCTGTCTAGTACAAAGCCCAAATATTTAAACCTATATTATTTGCGCTTTTGAAAATCCGTGGTCTGACGTGGCAGAGAATTCTACAAATATTAGAGCGCCAAAAAATAGTTTTTGAAAACTACTATAGACTAAAAGGTGGCAATTGGATTATGATCTCATTAATGGCACACTTTTATAATCCAAAAATTACTGACACCAAGATACATTCATTCAAAATTTTCAAACCAATTCATATTTTTTTCTCAGCTCGAGTCACTATGCATTGAAATGCCAGGTTTTCCAAAATTCCGGGGTAACGCCTCAGCATCAGTATTCAATCTTTTCAAGTAAATTCCTTCTACTCAGCTATTTAACTATTTTACTTTACGTCCAATTCATGAATTTCACACCCGATTCTGTCGGCAAAGTTTTCGAATCATATTGAATCAAATTCACTTGCTTTCAAAACTTCAATTTATTTTATCGATAAAAATACTGAAATGTAACTACTTTCTGCACAAACGCATAGACATACACAAGGTCAATCCAACCAACCCCAAAATTGACCTGATAAAGAATACGAAAATTTCCTCTTCCGTTTGCACATCTTTCGCCCGACCCTCATTCAAATCAACTCATAAATTCGATTGAATTGTCACTTTAAGAAAATCTTCACCATATCCTGACATAAAATCTAAATTATATCCAGAAGACTTCATCGTTCCTTTAGTTCTCGGGACCTGGCACATCTCGCTGCGTCGTTTTGCCGTGACAGGTTCAGGCTAGCAGGCCGACCGTGGGCTAGAGTGGAAATGCTATAGTTACTGCGAAATATCTATCAGTCTCCAGTTGGCGAATAAAAAGACTTAGATAAATTTTCGTTGACACTTATTACGTTAATATTGGATGCTTCAGTTACGAAGATCCTGTCTCGGCTATGATGGTGCGAAATGCTGGATATGCATTTATGTGTGTGAGTGGGTGTTAAAATAGAGAGTTTCAGCCAGTAGCTTATGGAGCAGAGAGTCGAGATATTCGAGTGAGTGCAAAAGTTAAGCATAAGCCAGTTTTGTATGCTCCTGGCGTCAGTATTGATTATTTTTTCCAGGTAAAACATAAAGAAAAAGTAAAGAGTGTTCGATTACGGGGGTTATTAATTTTCTTTTTAATTAGAAGGGCGTAAGAGATGAACTAAGAACCATGCATTACGGAAAAACACATGTAAGAACTCACAGTTTGTTGGAAATAAATTTATCAGTTAATAATTTCTGATAGCAGGCACCTTGCTCTGAAAATAGTTAAAATCAATTATAACGTATTATGTATAATGTTGAATGTATTTCTCAATCAACCAGATTTAAGGAATGTAGTTTAAAGTATCGTATTTAACATCGATTCACCACGTCCATTCACTTCACTTTAATTCCGGACAACGTGAGTTTTCACATTGTCATGTTTCTTCTCATCCCATATATTTCTTTAATTTTTTCCCTCTCCTGTACCCTCACTTTCATGTTACTCTCGCATGTGAACTGCTCACACAATGGATGTCAACTACTTGTCTCATAGTTTGTGGCTAACCAATGCCAAGCCACGTGATTTTTAGTTCGTTGCATCAGGCTTTCGAAAGCTGTTTCTTGTACACGTGTCCGAATGCATTTCCATAGAATGAAAAGAAAAAAGCAAATAAACTGAATGATTCTCTTGTCTTATTCGAGTTGACTGCTCGGACTTGGCATAAGTTATGTTTGCTACATTGTTGAAACAATTTACAAGGGATCACTGTCTTGTAGTTCTTTTCTTAAGTTTATTTTCTTGTATTATGTGTTTTGCATGAGAGAGGAGTAGGAGATGTCCTGTTGTTTTTCTTAAAAGATTGTGATGCTGAAGTGCCCTTGGGCTGGGATGAAATGCATCGTCTGACATGTATAAAGAGTATGGTGTTTTTATGACAGTGAGTGCTTGCTATTCAAAACAAATATTACTTAAGAGTTTATTTTAAGTTTGCATTCAACTGAAAGATTTAAGCAATTTTTCCTGCATATGTGTGAAGAGCAGCTAATAACACCCCTCCACATATTCTTTGACAGATCACTTTCATCTGGTCTTTTCCCATCCTGTTGGAAACTTTCATATGTGACACCAATTTTCAAACATGGCGATAGACTTTGTATCGAAAATTATAGGGGCATTGTTCTGTGTATGGAAGTGTTCAAAGAATCATTGCCAACGAATAACATATGAATAAGATCTCTGCGCGTTGGGTACCGAGAATATTAACCGACGAGCAAAAGAAGAAACGCAGCCAGCAACCAATACATTTTTTATTGGGCTGGCCTGATAACGCGTCTGATACAAGTATTGTTACAAATCAGCTGCGCCCAAGCCAGTGAACCTACCTCAATGCAATTAAAACATGCAATAATTAAACGGATTACAAAGCCTGTTTTGGGTGGCAATGTAATGCATTTGGGGCCGCTTCACAACAATAGGTAGATAGGCACGGGGAAGATGGTGTGTGAGATCCTCTGTCTAGTACAAAGCCCAAATATTTAAACCTATATTATTTGTGCCTTTGAAAATCCGTGGTCTGGTCTCGAAAAGCTCCAGGCAGATCTGGATAAGTTTTTGTCGCGTCTCGTAGCTATGGACAAGATCTGAATGGACCATTTTGATCCAGAAGCCAGACAGCAATCGATGACCTGGAAGCGACCCTCTTCACCGATGCCAAAGATATTTAAAGCAATGGGTTCGGCAGGGAAGGTAATGCATCAGTTCTTTGGAACGCTGAAGGAATCATTGTGATGGAATATTTGGAAAAGGGAGCCACTATATCAGGCTTTTACTAAGCAGGCCAAATAAGAAGATTGCGGGAGGCTATTCAGGAAAAATATATGTGGCAAACTGCGAGCCGGAGTTCTGACAAGACAAAGCACCGGTTCACAAGGCTACAGTTACGATGGCTGCAATTCAAGAAACAGGATTCGAACTGCTTGAAATGTTGTCTTATTCGCCAGATCTAGCTTCGAGTGACTTCTACATCTTTCCTCGGCTCAAGGAACATCTTCGGGGCAAAGATGATAGCAGAGTGATGGCCGCCGTTGGGGCATTTTGGAAAAGTATCGATAAAGAATTTATTTCTAAGGATATTCTGGGTTTGAAAAAAATATGGACTAAATCTATTAACTTGTCAGGAGACTATGTTGAAAAAAAAAATTTCGTAAGTTAAATCAGCTTGGTTTATATTCATTATCATTACTTTTGGATCACCCTTCGTACAATTTCCCTTATTAGATATAACAGTGCTCCATTTTTCAGCAGCTTTGTTATTTTGTACATCACTGTTAGATGAATAGAATCTTTTTGGATAAAAAAGTAATGTAGAGGCCGGAAAAGGTGAAAATCGGATGAGGCAAGATCGGATCAATATACTAGGTAAATCATGATTTCTCATCGAAAGCTGTCAAAATTTTGTTTCATAATTGCAGCTACGTGACTTCTGTTATTATTTTAACGAAACAAGACTATCTTCCTGCTGATAAGAAGATACCTTTTTTTATAAAAAAAAAAACATAATTTTGCTGATCGTCCAGATGTAATGTAAAAATGCTCCGCGATAACAGTTTCATTTTTCTTGATATACTTCCTTTACTGCAACAGCAAACATACAGCATAATTTTCCGTTGGCGTATATCTGACTTTGAACTTAGCTTTGGTGTTTTTACCATGCTTCCACTTTGACGATTTAACCGAAAATTTACGCCTCCAAGGTAATGGAGGCGATATATTTATATATATCATCATATATTTATATATATCATCAAAAAAATTCAGCGGCTATTTCTCGATTTAGCTGAAACTTTCAGGACACATTGGAATAGGTCCAGGTCTCAAAAAATGTTATCTGAACCCTTTGGCGCTGGTGGCCATTTTAGTGATATTTTTAATAAACCTATTATTCCGTCCACAAATAATTTTTGCGAAAGCTAAGGTAACGGAATAAATTTCGAACGTGTTTCAAATATGAATCGGATAATGTTTTGGGTTTTTTTAACCCCATGTGAGCGCTAGGTGCCTTAAGAGACAACTGGAAAATTTGAAAATTTTTAAATTGCGATAACTTTTGACACAGCTATTAGATCATTGAGCGATTTTATAGCTGTTCCCAATTTGGGATTGGGAATATACCGAAATTCGTGAGCTTTCACCCGATTTCCATGTATGTGTGCGCAGACTGTGTACGTGCACGGAAGCTCCTCATGAGCTTGATTTGCGAATACCGGTTTTGTACGAAGCGTTCATATGTATGTGTGCCGGATCAAACTGTATGGCTACACGAAGATCGAATTAAAACCGGTTTGAAATCCCGATCTCGTGTAACCATAGAAATTTGAGCGGCGATCTGGTTTACAAACACATAGATTGCGATTTGTTTTCAATAGGGCGTGTCCAAAAGGAAAATTTCTAATATCGTGGCTTCTAGCGGCCGCTGTTCACTTCGGTGAACAGTTTGGTGGCCATCCACCAAACAACATGCATCGGAATGCAATATCATTCCGAAAATGCCTCTTAGCGGAAAGCACGTGCGTTGTATCTGAGCGTTGAATAGAGTTAACTGTCGTGGACGAATTGAAAACAAATACTGTTCAAACATTTTCACTTTTTATTTATAATTTTGAATATAAAAAGGATCTTCCATTGATCTTGTAGTATGTTTTGAATAAAACAATCAAATTATCATCGTATCGAATAAGTATACGGTCTTTTTTCACACAAATCACTTGTAACATTCTTACTTTTTTGTTTACTTATTTTGTACTTTTACTTCACTTGATTTTGCTCAGTTTGAGAAAACACTTGATACACACTTCTTCTTTTTCTGATCTCCCTCGATCTGATCTTCTTGATTTTATAGTGTTAGGACTGCTGTGGTTGCAGAAATTGCTAGATGCGATTTGTGTAACCTGATCTGTGCGTATTTCGCTTTGATCATAGAATTTTTGTTTTGATAAACATATATGTTTATCTGAAGGTTGATTTGTTTATATGAAGATTGAAGAGTATTGAATTGATATGATGGATTTGTTTATATGAAGATTGAAGAGTATTGAATTGATATGATGGATTTGTTTATATGAAGATTGATTTATTTTGAAAGGTATTGAATTTCTTCATTCTACCGTTGGATAAAGATTTAGACCGGATGTCGGTACTTGAGAGTTAGGTGCTGACGGTGCCATAACTATAGTTATCTTTATCGTGGTCGTTTAATAAAACAGTGTTTTTTGCTTAATCACTTTAACATATTTTATTTCTTTATCAGAACTAATTCTTTACTTATAACGTTGAATATATATACTAGTGTAAATTCTTTTATTAAATTTGATTAACTTGTTTTAACTGATCTTGATTGATTGAAACACACTCTTGATTGATTGAACCCACTCTAATCTACTTTCTTCTTGATTGGATATTAGATATTACAACTGCTGTGCTCGCAGAAATTGCTAAATGCGATTTCTGTAACCTGATCTGTGCGAATTTCGCTTTGATCTTAGAAATACACATTTTTGTTTTGAGCAGATATGTTGAAGATTGATTTGTTTATATGAGTATTGAAATGATATGATAGTTGCAGATGAAAAGTATTGAATTTGTTTAGGAAAGTATTGAATTGATATGATGGTTGCAATATTGAATTTGTTTATATGAGTATTGAATTGATATGATGGTTGCCATAACTAGAATGCTCTTAAGGATTTATTTTAAGTGTAGGGTGAAGAAATTCTGCTGTTGATAGCATACAAGCAAATGGCATACCATATTGCCTACCATATATGGCATGCCATCAAATATTGCATACCATAGACCGCCTCCATTAGCAATTTGAAATGTTATGCCATGGGAAATTGCTAATGGAGGCGGCCTGTAACAATTAATTAATGGGCTAGAAAACATGCAGTTTTAGCATATTCTCGCTATACCTGTACACTTTTATGAATTATTAGCGATAGTTTTAATGATTTTAAATATATCAGCTATTGCGATTTGAAAATGAGTTAAAATTATTTACGCATGGTAGAGTAAATTTGAAAGACTGAAAGAATGAAGCAAAATAGGCTGCTAAAGTTGAACATCAAACATCGTAACATTAAAACACTTTTCAGCACAGATAAATTGTTCGGGATACCGCGACCAGCAAACTAGGGAAAAAATCTTGGTAATGTTGCCTGTTGATGAGTTGCATGGGCCATAGGGTACATACACATGGCATGCATTATTATTATATGTCGCTAATCGTAAGGAAAATTATTGTTGCTGATATATTTGCGAACAGGCTCGGTTTCGTATAAGGGATATGTCTGTAGATTGTCGAGAAACTATCGTTTTTAGGAAACGCTTTCTAAATTGCTTGCTGGGTACTTTATGCTGCCGTTAGCAGGGCTCGCACTTCGTGGACAAAATTTGAAGTAGAAGTTGAAAATAAATTGAAGTAGATTTGAAGTAGAAATAAATGAAATAGATGAACGATTGGGGTAACTTAATGTAAAGCATTAATTTATTTTTCATAAACTAGGTAAACATAATTTTGACGATAACGGAAATAATATTAAGTAAAACAACGTCAAAAACTCAAATTAAAAGTTATTTATACAATAAATTAAGGCATAATATAACTTTTATACACAAAACATAATGATATTTGCAGTCTTGACCATTTCTTTCCCAAACTGTATTATTTTTGAGTTAAGCCTAGCGTAAGTGACTTGCAGTAAGTTGTTCGTTGCATTGAAACACCATTAGACTAGAAAAGTGTTGCTGTCGAAGTTCGGTGCAGGAAAAAAAATTTGAAAAAGAAAAACAAACTCTCTCTGATTCGATTTGAAGTGAACATGGACTAGAATCCGAAGAAACTGAAGTAGTGAAGTAGCTATTATTTTCAAAATAGAAATGAAGTAAACCTACTTCAAATTTAGTAAAGTGTAAACCCTGGACGTGAGTACATAAACGATTTGCTATTATGATTATGTAAATTTATGAAAATGATTAGACTGTTGTTGTCGTTTGACAATAAAAACCGGTATGCACAATTTGAACGAAATCCAGAGCCACGACTTTTTTTCGTTGTCCGCTTCACGTGAAATGCCCCTTATTTTAAATTAGTAAAATGTGTTGTCTTGGTTCTTCTAAATATATTTTCTCTCATAAATGTAATTAGAAATTAAATCAAACACTCACTAAGCCCTGATTTCCATAAACTTTCTTTCAAAATTTTGGTCATTTTTGCGTTAGTAATACTCGAAAATTACATACTCTACTGCAGGGGTGGGCAAACCTAATACTGGTATAATCGACATTAATTTTTTTAATTTATGCGCGATCGACTTCGAAAAATGGGTTAAATTAAAAACAAATAAAAATTAAATTAAGGTCTTTATATATATTAATATATTAAATACATTGTATTACTACTTTGTGCAATGTACTTTATTAATAAATATTTTGAATTAATTTTTGATGTATATGAGTGACTCTCCATTTCATCAAAAAGTATTGTAGAGTTAGGCTTGCAAGCACTGAAGCACAATGCTAGATTTGATGAAATACCCTCGTTATCGAATTCTCTAAAAGGAAATGAAATAAATTCAAAAATCGGTTGAAGGTTATTGAGATTTGCAAATCGTCTCTCGAATTCTTGTTTAAAATTTTCCAGTTCAGGACAAAACATTTCAATATTACATGCACCAGTAGGTTAGGTTAGGTTGTACCAGTTGGCACAAAGCCACACATGGACCTATTGGTACATATTGCTACGAGATAAATGCGGCAGGAGAAAAAAAATCAGTCCAAGCAGCCATCGAAGGCCCCGGACTCTTTCGCGAACTGATGAATGTCTTTCAGCTTTCAGCTAGATTCACTAGTAAGTTTAATATGTTTTTCAAAATATGGAAAATATTTAAAAATTTTGCCTATTTAATTGTGAAGCAAAAGGTTTTAATTTTACTTAAAAAACATTTACCGAACTCAACAAGTCAACAATGTTTTCTTTTTTCTTGTAATTGTAAATTTAGCAAGTTGTAACGGCCCATAAAATCCGTAAGAAATGCTAATATCTTTACCCATACTGGATCTTCCAATTGTTCATGTTTTTCTCCCAATGTGCAATAATTTTAAAATGCAATAATTTCAGGCAAAAGATTTAGAAATCTTTGCAAAAATCTTCCTGTGCTAAGCCATCTAAAGTTAAGTACAGTTTTCGATTTCACGTTAAATTTTCATGCAAATTTTGACGTGAAATTTATTTCAGCGAAAATTTAGCTTGAAAATAACAAGAGTTGTATTCACTTTTAAGCGTGAAAAATTGCTTGGAAAATGCTTTCGCTTTGAAAATGCAAATAGCTCCAATCATTTCACGCTAATTTAGTAGGTGCAGTTCATTTTTTAGGCTAGTACTGAGTTAATCGTGAAGCTAAATTTTGACATGTCTCCATTATCTGGTCATTTTTTCGAGCAAAAATTTTGAAAATGCATTTTATCTAAAATTGAGATTAACCTTTGTTACGCTGTGTGTGAAAATTTACTATCTCGGTAGCAGGGAGACGAATGCAAATGCAGGCAACAGAGAGATTTAAGGAAATGAAACAACCGTATACGTATACGAGATTTAGTGAAGCAGTTTTACTAAAATGATATAAATCTATAAATTGCACAAATCGAGATCATAGCTATCTCGTTGGCTTCTCCGCCACCAAGGCTCTGCGAGCTTTTGTGTGAACTGAAACTGCGTGGACTGTCCGATTGGATCTACCAAGGCCCATTCCAAAATGTACTGAATAAATCGTCAACTAAATTTTTAGTTCACATTTTAAATTAACCTAGTAAATTATTAAAAAATGTCTGTGATTGACTGTCGAACTGTTTGCGATCGACCGGTCGATCGCGATCGACCGTTTTCCCACCCCTGCTCTACTGCATCATTCTGCTAAATTTTAAATACTTATCTTTTGTGGAAGTATGCTAAAATCAATATTCAAAAATGACCTGTGTTCTTGATCTCCTGCTAAAATTGTGTGCTGTATGGTTATACAGCTAACTTAAAAAAAACGAAAATATTTGTTTATTTGCAGTACAAATCAAAACACAAATCATCGAATATCTCGAAAGTGCTAAAATGTGCTTAGAACATGAATGCGATTCACGGCCGCAGTGCCGCCAAATGCCTAAACCACATAACCATCATCTCAAATGGTTCATGTAACGTTGATGCATGAAGTGGCGACGTCGCTATTCACCAGACACGCACCAACTAAGTGAACAGCACTCGCCACAAGCATCAATAAAACAAATTTCCCTGTTTCCACGCGCTTCAACGAAGTAAACGGTGAATTTCAGAAGCCGCCACATTGGAATTCCCTTACATGAATACGCTTTTAAGAAGTGAACTGCACTCATCAGAAGCCGACATGTTAGAATTGTGCCCGTTTGTACACGCTCCTGCGAAATGAACAGCATTTTTCAGAAGTCGCCATGTAAAGAATTTCCCTGTAGGGAAACGCCCTTACGAAATCAGCACCAATCAGCAGAAGCCACTAGGGTAAATCTTCTGCACGAGCATGCTCGCACGATGTGAATAGGATAAGTCAGAATCTGCCATATTGGAAATCTGACTACACGGGCGTGCTGATACGAAGCAAGCAGCCTTGGTCAGAAGCCGCCATATCGGAGAGCTGCGTGCATGCACATGCTCGAACGAAGTGAACAGCAGTAGTCAGATGGCGCCATGATGAAAACCGACGTGTACGTACACAGAACTATCGTGTACACACAAATACAATAACACGCAGAGAAAGCTCACGAATTTCGGTATATTCCCAATCCCAAATTGGGAACAGCTATAAAATCGCTCATTATGAAACTTCCACAACGTATTGGTATAAGTTAGTTATTAGTAACGCAGGCACTGAAAGTGAAAGCTTTCAAATCACCGACTCTCCTAAAAAAAATGTTGCTTCTTGGAAAAGAAGCCACTCATATATAAATCATATACTTTGTCTGCATAGCCAAAGCAAAAAAATTGAAATTTTACAATGGGTACGCCTGGTAGCCCTTTCCCAACTTACCTATATTTTTAGCATCAAAAACTTATGTTCACAAAAATTCACCATCCGATAATCAGAATTAGTTGAAATTAGTTGAAATTTGGTTAAAAAATTCGGTTCGAGCTGCCAGCTATGGCAATTTTTGTGTCTTAAATTTTGAAAATTCGCTCAGGAAAATAAAGCCTTTTGCCCTATAGCTTCCAGTACAAATTATTATTATTATATAATTATTATATAATTACAAAATTCTCCTGAGCGGCTTCCAGTACAGTCATGGAACCAAAACGAAATTCAAATGGCAAATTAAACTTATTATAGGCAATATTCAGTAGAAATTTAATTTCAAAACAATGATAGGGTTGCCAGCTATGGTTGTTTTTGTATATTTTTGGCATACCTTTAGTAAGCGATTTTAGCATAGAATTTTCAAATCGTAGTGATCTTATAGTGAAAATAAACCCTAAATTTCTTTGCTTCCCAATAACTTCCAATGCAGGCATCGGATCAATACAAAATTCGCAGAGCAGGTTGACTTCAACGTGAGGCAGATGCGATATATCTTTTGCTTCGGTGCTATCAAAGGGCTGCCAGCACAAGGCCTTTTTGTTATTTTCGTTCCAATAAATGCTTGCATTAAATATTTTCTTCGCAAACATTTGCAATGAAAATAAGTGAACAATGTTTAAATTTTCTAAGATATGCACATTTTTCGGATGGCAGCCCCAAACACCTTTCTATCGCTATAATTTTCGATGAAGTCATCGAAATTAAATTGGCTTAGGGTCTATTTTTACTAGGAAAAGCTGCTAGAGGTAGAATACACTCTCAAAATCTGCAAAAATCCTCTACTGTTCTTCGAACATTTGTGTTTCTTGCGGTTCCGATGCTCTAGTGTTTTTTAACATAATGTGTTTCGATTCATTGCACATAAGATGGCAGAGCGCAACTTCCGTTCTTATGAAGAAGTCAAAAATCATCCTTTGAAGAGGCTGAAAAATCAAAGCAAAGCTACTGACGGAATCACAAACAAACATTGCTATTTCTTTCAGGAAATTACATACATTCATATACTCACAATTAATTTGATACGATACCTTAATGAATCTTCGTAACAAACTCACTCATACATCACAACACTTCTAGTTCTGATTGAAATGATATTTTCGAAAAAATCAAAGTTTTTCCAAAATTCATCTGAATTTAAAACGAACAGTATGTATCAATAGCTCAGATGTGAGAAATATAAGGAAATGAAAGCAGTAGTGAAAATTGAAGCAATTTGTCTGAATCTGAGCGTTAGTAGTAGTGAAGCAAAACTATGGGCAAATTTGACAGACTTTTCCTCCGCGAGTAGGAAGATAGAGATTGCGATAGTAGGCCATGTGTACGTAAATTTGACAAGTTACAACCAAATGCTCGTAAAACTTAGATAGCGGAGAGACCAAAGGGAATATTTGAGATATTAATTCTCTCGATTTGTTATATTTATGCATATTATCTTTGTAGTAAAACTGCTTCACTAAATTTCGTATATTAATACGATTGTTTCTCTTCCATAAATCTTTCGGCTCTGATATCACTAATAAATGGTTTTCGTTACTTTTTCTGCCAACCTGCTCCCCAACTAGCAATTTTGGTGTGCTGCCACGTTGCTGACACTAAAAAGAGGCTTTTATAGTGGCAACAACCTGCCAGAGATACGTTTTTGCCACGTACAAAAATCGTTTATGTTACCCAAATGGGGAATGAAAAGGTGCGTTGGCATTTGGTGGCAGGAACTATATTTTGTTACGTACGGTGTCAGTTTCAGGATGGTGCCGAACACGATTCAAAAACCAAATTGATACTCATTAGCCAATACTACACTAACACAATAAAAGATTGATTGATTGTAACATCTCATGTGTTTCAATATATATTATACCAACACAATGTATTTGTGTGGCTACGACGAAAAATTAACAGAAGGTCAAAGTTTCATTTTGAAATTTTAAGTTGAATTCTTAAGAGAATATAATGAGGATGATGTTCCAAATTTCATAGCCAAAATGACCTACAAACTGAAATTCATCGTAAATATTCACATTATAGGACCGGAAATTGCAATGCGCCTGAGCAACGTGTTAAAATTAAAAAAAGGATTTTGGCGAAAATATAACAAACTTAGATATTATGTTAACATTTTTCTGTGTTTTTCAGTTTTTTTTTGTTCGTATCAACACCGTTTGTACGTCCCTGCACAAAATTTAGGCTATTTTCCCATAAGAGCACATTTTGTGTCTCTCAATAAAATAAATTTTCGTTGGACCTTCATATTTCAGCCACAAAAATTTCAGCCATTACAAACTCATTGTTACTTCATAATTTTACTTCATAGTTCCCATAACCTGCAGGAGTTTTCCAATCACGTAACAATTGCAACTATATGGTATCTATAACCACACATGTGAAAAATTGCCACTCTATGGTACCAAACATAACTTTATAGTCCCGAAGATCCACTATGATGTCTACTTTGGCTCTTTATTGACCCAACTGCAACTGTAAAGTGGCTATTGGAACTTTCTGCCCAGTTTTTCTCGCCTCGAGCGCTTTTTTCGTTTTTTGGTAGAAGGTCGTAGAATGCTTAAATAACTTTGGTCTAGCACTTTTCATTCTTTTAACGCTAAAATCGTTTGTGTGTATTTGCTTATATCACAAGTGTTACTGAATTCAAATGGGGTTCAAGAAAGATATGACAAGAGGATACCAGAGTAAGAAAAGAACGTTTCTAATACTTTCTAGTAGCAAATGCCACTCACGGTAGTAACGAAAACTTTATAGGGTCTTTCATGTGTAATGCCCCTAGGCTAAACCCAATATTAAATCAGCACACTTAATTGTGTTTAATAAATGATATTGGCAACCAGGGCCGGTTCTGGCTATATTTTCGCCCGGCGCAGAACGACATTTGGCGCCCTCTATATTATGATTTTCATTTATTTGACCCCCTCTTTCACGAGTGCGAATTCTTAGCAAGTTTTTACTAGCACTTGCTAGTATTTTACTCAACATAAAATTTGCTCATTCGAGCACTACAGCATTTTCTCAAAATTTTCTCGTCTCAAGTTTTCGATATGCAAAAATATTTTTCATCTCCAATTTGTGGCTCTGTAATGCTGTTGTTTTTTCTAATATTATAAGAAAATCAAATTATTCGTTCATTCAAACAAACAAAAATAAGCTCTAAGTATATATTAAAGACATAAATTATATGGCAAACTTAGATTTTTATGCGGTAATGGCAAGAGTGAAATTCACTGTGCTTATTCACTCTCAATCGCTTTAAGGAGCAGCAGGCTTTAATTTTCGCAAAGCCTTTAACTAAGCAATCACTTTTAATTGGAAGACAAGACCATTTTCTATGGGTAGAAGTGCCAAATTTACTAATATTTCTTGCTTCATCGTAGATCTCAAATAATTCTTAAACATTTTTAATTTTGAAATAGATCGTTCTCCCGCTATAACTGTTAAGAGTAAAGTCAGCACTATTTTCAAAGATGCTCACTATATCTACTGAAAATAAATTCAAGAATACCATTGGGAGAGTCGTGAATTGAACGCATGGAAATTTTTTCATACAAATGCCACCGTTTAAATCTGAATATCCATTATGTGTCAACGCTTCTTCAAGCTTTGAACAATGCTGAAGTGTGATTTCATTTGGGTTAGTTTTAAGCTTCCCCATCTGATACACACAACTGCATATTTCATTATAGTTTTTTAGTTGTTCAAAGCGTTCTGTCAAAGAAATAATTGCTTAATCCAAACCATCAAAATAAAATTATAAATTAAACATTTGTTGAGGGTCTCCAATAGGTTCATATTCGGCTTCATATTTCAATTCTGTATCAAGTATTAGTTGCGGGTTTCTTCACTTTGAATTCCCCTTAAATATTCCCCTTAAATTTTCCCCCAAAAACTGAATTGAATCCCGCAACAGCTTCTACTAACTTGAGAAAATGGCTATTATCAGGCCCATATAATGCATCTGAGCCGTCTCTAAACGCGAAAAGTTGCGAGGCTAGATACACGGTAATTCATAAACGTTTAAGAACATTTTTTCAGCGCTCAGTTTCCTTTGATATTTGATTTTCTAAGGAAACAGTCTATGGTTTGCCCTGTCCTCGATTCTAGATCTAAGTCCCTCCATTACTTAAAACTGGTCATGTGAACTACAATAGTGTCATGTTTCTTGTTAGTTCGACTTAAATGGCCTCAGTCCCTTTTCTGAGTTGCAAAAAAATTAGCATTAAATAGAAACCAGCTGTCTTGCGATTATTCCAACAATCTTTGATAGTGCTGTGGACTAAATTTGCTATTTTTAGTGACATCGAATCGAATGAAATCGAATGTATAAATTTGGACGGGGCCTTTCTGTAGAGTAATTATAATTATTTTCTTTATCAGTGTGGGCCATGAATAAAGATCCCTAAGCTCTGATTCAATTGAAAAACTACACACCTCTATTGATATCGAAACGGAAGAGCACGGACTAAAATTATTAGGAAGTCTATCATCCCGTTTTGTAGAACGGTTTATTTTCTTCCGATTCCGTAAGGGAAGGGAAACGTTCATCTAGCAAAGCATTGGGCACGTTTGAAACGCTATTTTAAAATAAATCCATGAATTTTGTGGTTGATGAAGTGGTAGTCACGAATTTATTTAGTCATACTACTAAAACCTTTTTTTAAATTGAACTAATGATAGAGTCAAAATTAAATCAAAAAATAGAATCAAACTATTTTTACAAAATAATTTAAGGGGAGTGGGTAGGCAGAAATGATAAAAAATTTTATTTGATTATACAATACTCTGGGCTTTTCTGAATCTAACGGTATCTCCAAGAGTTCATTTCAACCACTAGAAACACTCCAAAAAAATTTTTGAAGTTAAAAAGTTGTTATCTGTCATCTAGCGATCACGAAAACAGTAAAAAAAACTTATCTATTTTACATTTTCAACAACTTCTGTGCATTTTTTCAATTTCTATTATCAGATAAATTTCTATTATCGACACGTCAACAAATACAATATAGATTTCCGCACCAGGGCAATTGCTCTTGTAGATTTTGGTATTGCATTTTTTGAAGGGGAAAAAATACAAATGGAGGGTAATGCAGCATACAAGAAAGTAAAGTAATGAGTAGAATGAAATAATCTAAATTTATTCATAAACATTAATGCGGTGAAGTGCGTAATGCAAATTTTGCGCCCCAAACAGCGATCGTGTCTGTAAATTTTGCTGTTGCACCGCAAGTGAATTTTATATGCGAATAGGGCTGCTTTGAAACTTAAAAGGCATGTAATGATCTGTGAGAACAAAGCTCGCATTGAAATAAAAACAGAGCAAATAAGAGTATAAGCTGCCAATTGAATAGAATGGACTTTGAATATTTGAATATTTCGATATTTTTGTTATTATGAACTAAAAATGATCGGAATATTTGCGCCCCTTCTCACCTGCGCTCGGCGCAGCTGCTCCATTGGCTCCAGAGGAAGATCCGGCCCTGTTGGCAACGTTTTTGCCACCAAAACGAAAACCATAAATTTGATCACTTTATGGTGGCCAAATGTAGTAGCAAAAACCAAGCAAACATATAAATAAAACTCCTTTAAAGTGAACGGAATCTTCACAAGTTTTAAAACGTTTTCGTTGCTATTTCTATACTATAACTGGAGTTTGAAATTTCGGATGCTTATGGTTCCGATGTGAACGTTGCCACCACGTTGCGAATGGGTGCATTGAGTGGCTTTTCACATTGTCGTGGCAAAATAAGTGGAAATAGCGTATCGATAACTGCGATCTAGTCGCAGTTCACTATTATCTAGTATTTGACACCAAAAGTGCTAGTTGGGTCGTTATTTTTTCACTACAAAAATATTTTTTTCAGGATCACATCCATCTGATAATCATTCACTTTCTCATTTTTCGTGGTAATATATTAAATTCATTAAAGTCAAAATTCCATGTAGCCTTTCAAAGCACAAAACCTATTTTCCTCGAAATTCCACAGTTCTTCCCTAACAAAACAGTGCTACAGTCAAACCACAGACTCTGCAAGCCCAACCACCGCTTACCTGTATACCTGAATCTCTATTCTACCTCAGTTTCGTTGTGAACCAACCAGGCAGTGTACACAACAAAGACAGTGTACACTAACAAACCTAGCCAACCCAGCAGCACAGCTAACCGAACTCCCGGAACCGCATGCACTGCGGGTTCTTTTCTTTCAGCTTTAATGTCCCCACAGGAAATTGAGAGTAACTAAATGGAAAACAAGTTATCGTTAATAACAATGGTGCTTTTAATAATAGAAGGACCGGCCAACTTCAAGTTTTGCGAACCGCAACTTGCCGACCGACGCTGACGGTGACGATACTCGTGGCCGTGGTCATTGTGAGTTACAAAACATGATCGACCCTTGCATCGCACGTCCTTCTCCTACTTTCGCATTGTCCACTTCGGGATCAAGTCATGTGTTTAAGTTTCCGGGGAGTCCGGTGACCGAGACTAGGTGCAAATGCGAGTAGAGTCGAGTAATGTAATCCACTTACCGGGGCAAATCTTCTGCTAAATTATTCGTATTATTAACACCGACTATTACTTCGGATTTAACCGTTTGCAGAAGTTTTGTCGGGTGTTTGCGACTGATGAAATATTCACGTTACATGAATTTATCATTGATGTTATGATGATAGTAATTAGAGACGAAAAGAAGAAATGATGTGGTTTTGTTTGCGGTTTCACAAACAACATTGAACAAACAGTTGCCTTGACCTGAAGACAGAAATGACTGAATCCTGACTTGTACGATTGATGTTGAAATTCCAAGAGCGTTTCAAGGTTTGTTAATTTAATACAGTAAACTTTAATAGTATTCTACACACAAGCGATTTTGTTAAACATAAACTGTTTAGTCCTAGAAACGCAAAAAAAAAACTCTCATCCACCAAGGCCCAAAATCGATTCATATTGCAAAATGATTCATCTATATACCATTAACAAAAACTTCGCCAAACCAATCTTCCCTTGTATCGCCATGTTTCGGAAAATGCTTGCGATTCGTTTTCAGCCACGACAAAAGGATACAACAATCAAACTTTTGCGATTATGAGTGACATGGTTCGTTCGAAGCATATCAATCATGAGATTCCATAACATTTATCATAGCAGCTGAGCTTCACTGGGCTGTGTCTCTTCTTGTCTACGGACGATTATCCACACTCTACAAGCTAGTACTGGCATGAAGCAGAGCGACACAAAGATAGCAAGGACGATGCCGACGAAGAAGAGAAATCGAGCAACGTACAAATGAAATGGAGAATATTGTAATAATTGATGTAGTGTGTCCAGGAGAGAACTTCTCTACTATTTGTGTGTGTGTATCAGTGCCGCATCTCGAGGGAGTTTGTAGTTTAGTTGGCTGTCAGGCTAGTGAGATTGAGGACGCCTAATTGAATGGCATGACTACTTGAGGGAGTTTGTGAATTCCTTGAAATATTGAATTTGGAATATGGTTCAGACCAATGAAGAGTCCGTAATAACCCGTGCGCTAGCTTGAATAGATGTTTGAAGCTGTATCGAAGATGTTACATAAGAATGAAAACTATGCACAGTATCAAGGTAATTACTCCAAACACCACTTAGCTCTTTTACGTTTCAAAACTTACTAGCTGCATTTAATTGCAACTACCTTTCATTTGAAAACAAATCTTCGTTTTTGTTTCACAAATGTGCAAGGACATGCTGTGACAACTTTTTTATAATACAATCCTGTCATAACTTATTTGTAAGTCTATTAAGAAATGAAAGCTTTCGATCTACAGGCATTGCAGAGCTGAGGTAGCTTATATTTTATTTATTTATTTATTTATTTATCGTCCAAATCCACAGAACAAAATCCAATTATAGATTAGACAAGAAGAAAAAATAAAAATACATACAAGTATACAAATATGTAAGAAAAAGAAAATAACATGGAAACCAAGAAAATTAATAAAATTCAGAATGGAATAATAATACAAAAAAAGAATAAAAAGTTAAGCGACCGAAAAAGAAACAAACAAATTGAGCAAATTAGGACATATTTCGATTATAAGAAAGAACGTTATTTTTTAAAGTACTTTTAAACACAGATAACGTTTGAGGCAGAGGACCAAGGTTAAGGCTATTGTGCTGACGAGGCAAACGCAGAAGGGGGGAAAAGAAATAGGTGTCGGTACGGGCAAATGTAACATTAAAGTTAAATAATGTTCTATAAGGACGGCCCGGTTCCCTAACTGAAAGTTGAATGCTCGGGTCATCGAGGAACACTCTACGTGACTCAAGGGAAGGAATTTGAAGGATGGAGAGGCGCATACTGTAATCACAATACGGAATACTGTACTTATAGAACAACGAGCGGGTGAATGGGCGTTGCACGGATTCAACCGCATCGATCAAGTATCCGTAATGTGGACACCAAATTTGGCAACAGTATTCAAAAACGCTACGGACAAAGGAAAAAAACAGATTAAGAGAAGTGGAAAGATTAACAAAACGTTTAGAGGATCTGATGATGAAGCCGGAAAAACGATAAGCCTTGGCAGTGACGTGAAGAATATGCAAGTCGAACTTCAATTTGGAATCAAAAATCACGCCAAGGACATGATGAATTGAAAGGAGAACCAAGGACACAGTAGGAGAAGAGCAAAGGAGATATTTTGTGGGTGAAAGACATTTGATGACACTTCGCAACATTCAAAGTGAAGGAATTAGCAGTGTACCAGTTAAAAAAAAAGTGAGGGAATTAGCAGTGCTCTGCAATATGGGACAGTCACTTGCGGATTCAATCACTCTGAAAATTTTAAGATCATCAGCGTACAAAAGACAGGGTGAGTTAAAGAGGGAAGGAAGGTCGTTAATAAACAAAAGGAACAATATAGGGCCAAGAATGAATCCTTGCGGAACTCCTGAGGTAGGAAAAAAAGGTGTTGAAGAGCAAGAGTTAACAGTAACGACACAAGAGCAATCACAAACGTAGGAAGAGAACCAACAAAAACGGGCACCAGAGAGACCAAACCCAGTTAGCTTTGCCAGAAGTATATCATGGTTCACAGAATCTAAGGCCTTGGCAAAGTCGGTATAGAGGACATCAACTTGCTTTTGCTGATCGATTGCGGAAGCAACGGTGTTTGTCAAAGTCAATTAGTTTGTAGCCGTTGACTTACCTTTGATGAAGGGGGCCCGGTAGCTCTGCTCGCTAAGGCGTCAGGCCGAAAAGCGGCGTGCTACGGGGCCTGCAGGTTCGAATCCCGCCAGTGCCATGGCTATAAGTGTGAATGGGTATCATTGTCCATGAGAGTGGCAAATGGGCCCAAAGTGGTGGCCTAATGCTGGCCGCGTTCCCGGCAGCCCTCTTCACTAACCTAACCTAACCTAACCTACCTTTGATGAAACCATGCTGTTCCTTGGCCAGCAAGGGCTGGACGAAAGGGTACACTCTATTGTAAACGACTCTTTCGAGAAGCTTACTAAAGCATGGTAAAAGAGATATGGGACGGTAATTAGAGATGGAAGAGATATCACCAGCTTTAAGGATGGGAAATATGTTAGCGGATTTCCAAAGGGAAGGAAAGGTCCCTGTGGAAATGCTAAGGTTAAAAATTATTGACAGAAGAACACACAAGGAAGATGAAAGGGATTTGGTGAAAAAGTTTGGAATGCCGTCAGCACCGAAGCTAGTGCGAACATTAACGATTCCACTTCTAAGGGATTAGTGAAAAAGTAGAAAGGGTACAATCAGGAACTGGAAAAAAGGTTGAAGGCGGAGAGCTAATATGATGGAAGGTGAAAGAAGAGAAGAAATTAGAAGAGATTATTGGCAAGAAGAAGAGATTATTGGCGTAACTTGTCAGTGTTTCAGCAAATTCGAAGGCACTCAATCTGTTGAAGATGCTAAGGTCATGCAATTCTTGGGATTTGTTGTTTGAAAGTACTTTCAGGTAGCTTTCAAGTCAGAATTGCTAGAATTCCACGCATAAATCGATCTCATAATTGGCCCTTTTTGTTTAAAAAAAAACATTGATTTCTCTATTATTTAGATACAGACTTTGTGAAACTTGAATCCAAAATAGCTTAAGTTTTAAGTTCTTGAATAAAGTGTAACTAGTAAGTAAAAAAATGATAAGCCGGCCAAAGAATACTTCAAAAAATGTTGCAATTTTCGAGATTGGTACAAATTTTAATCAAACTCCTCGCAACAATCCAATGAATAACAATTTTTGTATAATGCTATGCAATTATTTTAGTTTTATAAATACAATTATCAAACTCTATTTTTCCGAGTTTCTTTGACTCTTGTCGTTCGTATTTAAGTTTGGTGGATCTTCAAGTTGGTTAAAGGCAGTTGGATTGCAGACGGAGAACTAAAACGTTGGTTCGTTCTACAAAATTTGCAAATCCTCGAAACAGTGGGTTCATATAAGTCCGGTAGCGAAATTGTGGCAAAGGCAGTGCAAAGGATTTTGAAGCCATTGTATAGTTTTGCGATTGTTTTTGGTTGTAAGAATATAGAACCTATATCTCTTGAAATTTTCGACACTTAAATGTCATTTTGAAATCGAATCAGCTAGATCTTATTACTAAGTACAAATGAAAAATGAACTTTTTCTTTGGAACCGGAATGTGCAAGACCTCTAAAGATCGGTGGTCATATAGGAAATACAAAACAAACATTAAAGAGAGGCAAAATAATATAAGAATTTGGAGGTCGCAAATTCGGAGTGATCTTCCTTTTGGACAATAAAATGAAAACGCCAATAATCAACTCAAGCCCGGCAGCAAAAAACTACGCAATTTGCATCGTTTGGTTCAGATACGTTCACACCTCAACTGAAGATAAAGATGAGGCAGTAATTGATAATTTTTTAAACCTTCCGGAAAGGTTTTATGAGTCCCTGCCATCATGATCCTCTGTCTCTGTTGCTGCGATGTTTCAGCGTAAAGGTTGGAAAGGGGCGAACACATCGCAGAGCCATTAGCTAATACAACGTGGACATAAATAAATTAATAAATAAAGTCAAGTACACATCTCATCTGGAAATCGCACTAGCTTCTACTTCTATCAACGATATCTAAACTGCCATCAAAAGCCCACTGAATGCAGCAGCCAAAAAAGTAGTGGTATATACAATCCAACACGGCAGTCAAATGGTAGCATAAGCGTCGGGGGCGTCTTCGGGTGTTGGTTATCGAAGAAGCAATTAAAATCCCGAGAAATCGCTGATGGAAACAACATCTACAGCTCTGCTACTGAATCTTAACTTTGACCTCCTCGAAAATCTGATTTCACATCGAGTGGCTACCGGGAGCATTCATGATATTTCATATTATGCATATTATCAGCGAAGGAGAGTTAGGGCAAATTTTTCACGCCTTAAACCGGGAATATTAGCCAGACTGGCTACCAGATTGGGGGTTGAGCAATGAGACAATAGCCCGATCCCGCAAAATTTTACTCATTCAGGAACCTGATACTTCGTTTCAGTTACTTGGATCGGATCAACAGAAACTATCTCACAAACGAAATATGAACTAGTTTATTGAAACTCGGAACGAACGAGCGCTGTACAGACCGGGGGCCATTAACCCCGTTCTGGAACAGGTCACTCAATGCAAAATAAACATTATCACTGTCCAGGAAACGAAATTGTTTGGTGTTGAGATTATGGACATGAGATCGTACATAATCTTCAAAAGCGCAAAGTCATCTGGAAGTCACGAATAAGTAGTGGCCTTCATGGTGGACAGAATATTGAAACCGCAAATAATCGATTTTAAACCTGTCGACGACGGATTGTATGGGATCCGCATTCGAGCAAAGCTTTTCAACATTCAGCTCATAAATGTTTATGCCCGCACTCAAGATAAGGACGAGGCAGTGAAAGATTATTACTGTAACATTCTGGAAAGGTTGCAAAAATTCTGCTGGGTGACTTCAACGCAAAATTTTAAAAGGAGGATACACATCGTGAAACCACCGGCCAATTCAGCCTTCCCGATATCTATAATGACAATGGACAACTACTTGTCGACTTTGCGAGTAGAAGAAACCTCATCGTATATTCCGCGTGTATCCCACATTGCGACATTCACAAAATGACCTGGGCATCCCCGGATGGCCGCATTTTCAATCAGATCGATCATATTCTGGTTCAAAAAAGGTGGGCCTCCAGCATTTTAGATGTGCGATCTTTCCGTGGGACCAACTGCGACTCCGACCACTACTTAGTCAAGACTAGATGTCAAATATCAATTTCGTATGAAGGCAGAGCAAGTTTTATTTCGACAAGCTTCGAAACAAGACGATGAAAGCCGATTATACTTCTGCTCTGGAAATTGAACTAGCCTCCACGTCTAACACCACGTCTATCAATGAAGTCTGGACTACCATCAAAAGCGCAGTGAATGCAGCCGCCGGAAAAGTAGTGGGATATAAGCCCGGCAAGATAGAAATGAAAGGTTTGGCGAGGAGTGTCAATCAGTGTTGGAAGACAGGAATGCGACCTACAAAATTCACATTGAACGACCGACAAAATCCCAAAAAGAAAACTTGACGATCTTCTTAAGTACGAAATACATATTGGCCGAGCCCAGGCGAAAGCTGGCGATCCTGACTGTGTGGACGGTCCAGACAAGTGACTTTAACAGGTCCCGCCGGTGCCTGTGCAACTTCCCATCGGAATGGGTTTTGAGCACGAGTCAAAGCGATTTTGGACGAGCCGTCAAATGCCGTCCACATGTTTGCGGTCTCGTCTGACTTCGGCTCGCCTGGCCTCGGCCAATATGTATTTGCCTCATTAGAATAGCTAATTGAACAAAGCGAAGTAAGAACCGAAAGCATTGTGATAGCATGCTCTTTTGATAACATGAATGACAACTTTATGGCTAGCAACACTCAACAAAAATAAAAAGTAGTGAGGTGCTTAAAACTAGGCTTTAAAGCACGCACTAGCCTGTGTAGGCCTGCCGATAAAAGCATCATAAGTGGCTCAGAGCAGGTGAAAGAGAGACCTGACACCTGACGAATCGCCATCACTAATTGACACATACATTGACAATGCATCGTCTCATCCCTCTTCATTAGATGAAGTCCGACGGGCCCTGGACCGCTTGAAATCCAATAAAGTACTGAGCATAGATGGAACCCCCCGCGGAGCTCCTGAGGACAGGTGGCGACAAGGATCTGGCAACAAGAAACGATGCCGGATGAATGGCGAAAAATTGTCATATGTCTCATTCATAAGAAAAGAGATAAATTACGGTGCGAATTACGGCATAGCATTACTTTGTACGTCATATCAGCTTTTAACTAAGATTTTAGAGATTATAATTTTCCAACACGCTGTAAATATTCTTGGTGAATATAAATGCGGTTTCAGACGTGGAAGATCGACAGCTGACCAAATATTTACGGTCAAACAAATTTTCAATTTTTTCAAACAAGTTATGCTGGGAACTCAACATTGTTGTTCATCAAATATTTGTCGACTTTAATTAAACATACGACAAAACATCAACCAAACTGCATTATATAACATGACACTGCCGAATGGAATCTGAACAAAGGTGGTACGATTAGTGAAAATGACCATGATTAACTCCATATGCTGATTCAGAATGACATGACCAACTCGTTTTCTACGAATACTGGACTAAAACAAATGGATAGGCTAGCTCCTGAACTCTTTACTTCAGCACTTGAGTATGTCATCAAACGAATCTCCGTTGACACTAGATGAACTCTTTTATTTCACATTCGTTCAACGACGCCTAGTATTTGTATCACTAGACGAAACTGTCAAAGAAGTTCGTTTTGAAATTAACGAGCAAAAAACAAAAATTATGACCCAATCAAGGAAAAGGACATCAGTAAGATGATGAAATCAAACGACAAAATGAACTAGCCTTTAAGACATTCTTTTCGGTACATCTCACTCTGGAATATCGACGTGTGCACAGGAAAATAAAGCTTCGCATCTACAAAACAATCATCAGACCTGTGTTATGCTAGGTAAGCAAAACCTGGACACTGAACCAAGCATCTGAAAAAAGCTTTGGATACGTTCGAAAAGAAAGGTGTTTGGTGACCATCTAACAAGGAAGAAGTGTGGGAGGAAACATGTTCAAGTGTTTGGCTCGTACTTGCCTCGATGACAGTCGATGGATCGATTGTCATTTTGATATCGCGTACCAAGGAATGAAGTCAGCTGATTTGAAATACTAATGCTGTATTTAAAAGTAAATTCCTGATATTGGAAGAAAATTTTTAATAGTTTTTGGAAGTACTCGTATAATGTTAGTAAGCAAACGTTAAATTTTTCAAAATTTATTCTTGACTTGATGGCAGCTCTTTAATTGTGAATATTAGTTTTTCGAATTATAAATTTGAGCGATTATGAATTTTGAATAGACATGTATATAAAATTGCTTTTGAACCTTTTGATATAGAGCAAGTCGATCATATATTAGAATTGGAAATTGAATTGATATCAAACATATTTTTGGTCTTGCAAACCGGATAATCACTCTTGTAGAATCAGTGAGGTTCTGATCCAAATAAATATTAGAAGAAGAAAATTATCCTCGGCCTCGCTTTAATACGAGAAGAAGATGGATGGCGAATCCGACTTATGATGAACCGGAAGTCTCAGCCGTCATTAGATTACAAAAATCGCAATAAGCTTGCCACGTCGAACAAATGAGCGACAATCGAATCCCCAAGCGGGCTTTCAAGGGACGAGCGAGCAAAGCCAGGCCAGTCGATAAACCACGCAAGCGTTGAGAGGATTTGATAGATACTGACAGTAGATCGCTTTTAGCAGCACCGAGCTGTCGGACGCGGCCATTGAACCTAGGCGACTGGAGGCGTAGCATTAAGAAAACTAAAGCTCCATTCGGGCTGTAGTACACGATGATGATACAGCCCAACGCGATAGAAATAGATTTTTCAACGAGAAGTATCATGCTGTGCTAGATAAAAAGAACGAAAAGAAAAATATATTCAGAGAGCAGCTCGTTGACGTAAGAAACGACTGTACTTTGACAATATTTCAAATGGCGTGAATAACAACACCTAACAAGCGTACAAAATACAGGCACTTAAAGCAAGGCTACAACTAAACATTAGTTTATGTAAGACTGATGACGTAAGCATCATATGGGATGATCTAATCGAACAAGTGAATAAAAAATGAGTCCCCAATGGAGTTCTCAAGGAACAAATGTGTGAACCAAAGCCCAAAGGGAAACCACTCAAGCGTCGGGAGGACTTAGTAAATACTGACAGATGAGGCTCAATACGAACTATAGTTCCAGGAAAATATAGCTATCTACATTTTTGCACTCCATTTTTTTCACACTCTATTTCACAAGCTCAACACTTTGTTCTATTTAAGATAATCCTGCTCATCTATGTCTTGATTGGTCAAAATTGACCTATGCTACCGAAACCTGTAGAACAAGTGCTGAATTATGGTGTTGATAGGTTCCATTCTCACAATAAAGTAATGGCGGTATATTTTTTGTGAGCTGCACAAAACGACGTGTTACACAACTGTTTTTTTTTAAGATTGCTAAATCTTTAGGACTGCTACTAGAATTTTTGAAGGAAATAATACTTTCAAAAAAGAAATCGATATATTCTAGAGGCAGTCTATGTCGATGTCATAGCGCTAAACAAATTTTGATTATATAAAGTTGTTATTTCAACTTAAACATGAAGAAAATCATACATGTATCTTTTGTCGGCACAAAAAAAAAGCAGCGTTGGCAGAAAGAAACAGTTCCGACTTGAAACTTTTATTCCTGATCTTACAAATCGGGATAGAAAAAGATAAGTTTTACTTATTATTCATACAAATAAATAAAAAGTTCTGGCAAACAATGAGATTTTCATTGGAGAAATTCGCTAGTCTCCATAATCACAATCTATTTGGGACAATTTGCTGGCGAGAATGCATGAAAAAGAAAGACACAATAAACATTTAATATAAACGAAAAATAATATGTTTGTGTTTTTGCTTCACCAGTCTAAAAAATGTACCACATGTCTTACAACTGCACTTAATAAAGCCTGTTATTATCGGCAAGCAAATGATCTCGTGAATTTGAATCCTGATCAAAATGCTACAGTATTTGTTTTCAATCAAAACAGCAAGACTTCAAAAAGTTTGATGCAAAATTTGTTGGGTTCTAGCTATCTTGTAAAACAAAAATCCTAAGAAGATATGTTGGCAAAAATTTCAAATATGCTGGCCACCTAAGAGATATTAGATGATACACGAGTAAAATGCAACTCCTGTTTTTTTTATCAGCAAAATCCTCTTTCATAAAATTTACAACAATAAAACACATTTATGTAAAAAAAATAATTTTGACTAATGGCCGATTCGAAATTATAGTTCACAATAGATCAGAAATGAAGCAAATCTGTCAAAAACATCTAAATTATTTAAACAGATAGCAATTTTTGTACCTCTGTGTAAAGGAACAAAAACTTAGCTTCTCGGTACACTCTATTTCAGACTACATCACATCTGAAAATATTCAACATAGAACAATTCAGCGTAATCACTGCAAACTTATTTTCCTGAACTTGTCTAAACTTAATTATACTCTCCAGCAATTTTTCTTCACAAAGAAATTCTCTGCTCCAAATCATACGTTGAAGACTTTCAATTAGTATTTGCATACGTTGGGCCCTCGGAAACCAAAATGAGGCAGTGAAACAAGTGATTATGGAATGAAACTTGTTGCGCCCAATGTGGGCTCGTACAAAATATTTCAGATTTAAAAAAAAAAAATATTTATTTTGTTGAGTGGGTAAATACGCTTTTTTTGAATTTCCCATCGCGTATGAACAAAATGAATTTATTGGGTATCTTGCAGTAGAAACCATGCTCGATTTGAATCAGTTTTATGCCAAAGCGAATTTTCCAAAAAATTTACCTGATAATCAAAGTTTAATTATTGACTTCACTCCTAATCTGTTTAATTCTTGGTAAAAACTTCCATATATCAACAATCAAAATGCACTCGACACCAATTAACTAATCTGTTTACGTAGACGCCAAATATCAAACAATCACATCTCACCAATTACATATGTACGGCGTCAGCAAAACACCATCAAATCGTCGTCCTCATCCTGATCATCGAGGAACTAAGACATTCTACTTCTCATTCATCTATACGGAAAACAGTCAGTGCTTGCTTTAGCTTGACTTTCTTTCTCTGTACGTACTTACATAGTGCACACAAGGTATTTCCCGTAATTGTCCCTTTATTGTCAGCCCGAGAACGGTCCGTTCGACAGACTTGACTTGACTTGGCGTACCTTGTTCTGAGTCGCATCAAGGTAAGACTCGGTGTAGCCGTTGTTCAAATACCTTGAAGTGTGTTTTGATGAATACGTCGCATCATTCATGATTGGTCCATAGTGGATAATAGATTTCTGCCATAAACGAATCGAAAAATGGAATGGGACAACAGAAAGATAGAGGATGTTTACCGGACTACTTAAGGCAAATTGATTTTTCAAGTTTACTAGTCTCCACTACTTCTTCTTGGTCGTATTATGGTACCTTCTAGGTACCATTCCGCTTGCGTTGATACTGCAATGGTCGTCGTGTAAAAAGAAGTCAGATCCGATTGTGAATGGAGTGAATAACGAATAGAGGAAATCATTACCGAAGAGACATGAAATTAGGACAAGTCTGACAGATAAAAAGGCGAACATTAAAGTGGAACAGATTTCTATATTTTTCTTGTTGGTGTTTAAAAAAAAATATGAAGGAAAATGACAATGAAGGAAACTTTTAGGACGCATTGAAAAATGAATTTAAGATTGGGTCGGATAGGAGAATATTTTTCAGAATGACTGATTGACTATTAGTTAAACTACTTCGGGTTTTGATTCTTAGCACTGGGAGCTGATAAAAGAATGAAAATTTTGTTTTGAACATATTTTAATTTGACTCACCCCTCTAAGAAGAATTAAAAGTGAGTTTCGTTTGACAACAATTGACGTTAGTTAATTTGATACAGAAGTATTGATGTAATTTTATGGTTTTCCAAGCTTCACATGTTAAATCGAGATAATGCTGTTAACACCCAGAAAATATTCCATGCACATGAAACATTTTTTTAGATTTTGAAGGATTAAAATTTAAAATTTAAAGAAATGCTGGTGCCAATGATAACAGGAACAGGTTTCTATTTTTCCCCTGATACGAGAAAGCTCACTCGTAAATTATTTTTACTAGTATTTAATCAATTAACATTTATATAATATTTCTCAAGCTGAGTCAGATCCAGTGAATCCGCGGGGCAAACAAAGCTGTCAATTCCAGTCCGATTCGATTACACAAATGTTACATAAAGTTTTGCTTGGAATAAGATAAATTTTATCATTTCCACACCTCAAGAGCTACTTTTGCCTTTCAACACAGCTGTAAACTATTTTCAAAATAGCTATAAAGTCGAATGGCAATCGATCGATGACATTTGCTTCCAGCGAGGTAGTTTTTGTGGTAGCATTAAATTGTTGTATATGCGACGTAGATATGTCAACTGAAAGTCAGTCTTGTCGTGAATTCGAATAATTTTTTTTCCGAAAGATTTGAGCATGTGCTACATATATATATACAAAGAAAGAATCACACTGCTATGCAAAGTTACCGTAGGACAGGTTACCTTTCGTTCGAACGAACCAAAACCTTAATGCAGCTTATCAGCATGGTTACATCTGGCTATTTGTAACATTCGGCCCAGTATTTGATAAGCTTTTTTCTGAATGGCTGGAAATAATTCGCTTGTTAACTTAGAAGTTTGGAGATCCAAACTAGGTATCTATTTTTACCAAGGGCTATATCTTTTACAGCTACGAGGTTCGATCATTAATGGGGAGTAAGAAGTGCAAATATAAATGAAAATTTATTTTTCTTCTTTAATAAATTCACCTACTAGTCTAATGCATTTTTCGGATCTTTCGATTATTTTGTGTCTACCTTCTAAAAATATTTTGTTTGGTTGAAAAAATAATTCGAAATTGCATTCTTCATTTCTTTGTCATTTGAAAACTTCGTCCCAT
This sequence comes from Nemotelus nigrinus, assembly GCA_947369275.1. Classification (NCBI taxonomy): domain Eukaryota; kingdom Metazoa; phylum Arthropoda; class Insecta; order Diptera; family Stratiomyidae; genus Nemotelus; species Nemotelus nigrinus. The sequence goes on along the minus strand of OX376372.1, from coordinate 184,004,406 downwards.
GTAGTTTTTTTCCTAATATTTCTTTCTAATATTTTTTATCTAAAATTTCAGAAAAATGTCGTACATAAGGTTTTTTTTGGGTTAATTTTTCTTTGATGGCCTTTTCCAACTGCTTTGGAATTGAAACACAGTATTCTCCGGCTATGTGATGCCTTTGTGCTTCAAATCGACCAATAATCAACTTTCTGACCAACAATCAACTTTCTGACTTTTCCAGGATAGAATGAAAACTTGAGCTTTTGGGGCTATGATGTGCTTTTTTGATGGCACTGCTTTGAGTCTTGTTTGGACTCAAGCTCATATAAGTGAGTTAAGTCTCGTTTCAATTCGACTTAATAAGCTTTTCTCGTCTTCACAAAGAAGGAAGTGAACTAAGGAAAATTCTCACCGCTATAAAATGGAATGTAGACAAATATAGGGTCTTAGGGAAGATTAGTGAAGAACGTCAATAATAGAGGGAGATGAGCTAGCTGTATCATTTGGTGTCAAGGCTCTGTTCCCAAGCGTGATGGTGAAACAAGCACTCACATCCTTTGAGGACTGGCTATTAGACTAAAATAGATAACGGGAAGGAAGAAAAAAAGTTAAAGAATATTTCAAACTTGCCGCGGTTTGCATGAATGAAAGCTAGTTTGCTTTCAGAGGGAAGTACTTGAAAGCTATTAAAGGTGTAAACTTGAGAAATTATTCATCACCACTTATGAGTGAGATATTTATGGACATACTGGAAAACAAACTTCACGAAGAAAGCTCACTTCTCCGTGTATGGATGAGGTATGTAAAAAGATGCTTTGGCACAAACTTTGGAGAAGCTGAACCAAAGGTAAGCATGTCCACATATGCATATCAAACAAAAACAACGAGAGAATACCCTTCTTGAATTTGATGATCGATATCGTGAGAAAAAATGAGTTTGACAAGAATAAAAATTGGAAATCTTATCAGGAATAAGAAGAAACAAACACAGCGTGATCTGTTTACGACGCTCTTTACACAGGCAAATCAAAAAACAGTCATAAAAGTTGCATAAGCTTTTCGCTAATTTTCAAAAAAGCTCGGGAAGTTCTTGAACGCTTTGATATGAAAGAAATACTTGACTCCTTTTTCAAAGAAATAGTTTACCCAATAGTCAAAATATTAGCATTTGAAAAAAAAGTTTTAGTCTCCATATATTGTTGCAGCTTGTATTTTTGAAAAAGAAGAGCGAAAAAGATTGAAGCAAAATACTTAGATGCTTTTCGTTATTTCTATGTATTTCTTGACCCTCATAGCCTTCAACTACTTTCATCATCATCATCATCGGCGTTTCAACCGGGGTCCGGTCTTGGCCACCGTCAGCAAATTTTTCAATCGGTCCCAAAAGCGAGCCGATGTCATCCAATTGAGCACCCCTGAGCTCCGAGCGTCCTGGTCAACGCCATCCCACGCTGTCGTCTGCTGTAAAATCTGCCACAAAGGCTTTTCCGAGCAGGATCCTTTTCGCTCATTCGAGGTACATGTCCTTCCCGCCAGAGTCTACCGAGCTTTATCTTAGTAATTATATCTACTTCTAGGTAGGTATCATACAAGACCTTCCTTTTGAATGCAGCTAAGAAGTCAGAGTGCCTTTTGCTGAGCACCTAAGTTTCGGATCCATACGTGAGTACTGGGAGAACCATAGTCTCATACAGCAAGAGTTCGGGTGATGAGCTTTATTGACCTTGTATTTAATATTGCCTGACGGGACTTTCGTTAAATCCCTGGTGGTGAGCAAGGATATATAATCTTTGTCTTGCTAGTACTGGAGTACTGCGAGAAGATGTTCTACGCCCTCTGCCATTTCTCCACTGTATCTACAACAGTCGTCTCGCTCCTTACTTATTTAATGAAGGTTCTTTTTTGAAGAGTACCACTGCTTTTTTGCTCTTTTGGCTTCGAAGCCAAGGTATTTTTTTGAGTGTTTCAAACCCTGAAGATTGAGCCAGTATCTTTCGATATTTTTCTTGCTTCATGTTTTAATTTCCATGTTCGTGTCTGATTTTGTGAATCCTCAGTAGGACCTGTGAAGGCTATTATTGTTCCTTCTTTGGCCTAGCTATGAGTTTCCTCGTTTCCTTGCTGTCCCTTATGGTTAAGGATCCATAGCAACTAGAGGCTGTAAAAGTATAGCTTAATTTCTGTGACCGCAATTGATAGCGTTGGGAACCGGTTGGCTATCCGACAGGATGGTAATTCTTACACACTTAGGGGTCCTTATTTTTGTTATATGTGTGGTAGATAGTTTTGCATGATTGATTTTGGCTTTCTTTGAGAGAGGGAAATGCATTTTGCGCTTGGTTCCTAATTCTTGCTCCTAATTCATAATTCATCTAAGAATTATGTGTGTACCATGTTTGAGCTCTTTTGTGAGAAGCGGGTAGACCATCGTTCCATTTGTTCTTTGATGGAATGGTGACCTTGAAACTCTTTCTGAATACTGCTTTGGTCTTATTTGTTCGCTGAAATTGCACATTTCTATTATGGGCCTTATGTTCTCAAGGATTCTAAGGTGGCTTTTGGTAATCAGCAGTAATGCTATCCTTTGAAGTTTGTTGCGACTATTAACAGAAGTCTTTTGTGTAGTTTTCTTCCTCCACACAGCAGCTTCCTTTAGGGTGATAGGTGTTAATATTTGGTGGTATGCCCATAGTGTTTGCCTTGGAGGCAGTTTTCTATTGCATCCCAGCATTAATTTTGTCGTCCACAGTGCCTTAGCACCAATCCGTACCACATTTCATGATTTTGGTATGAAGCTGAGTTCCAAGCTCGCGCCAAATATGTAAACTACATTGTTTTTAATTTCTCCGTGTTTTTTGTATGAGAGCTAAGTAGATCGTGGCGAATAGAAAGATTTGAAGTGTCTTATTGCCCGTTAAACCATTTCATACGTGATGATTTGTTATGTCAGAGGTGAGGGTGGTGTGCCATCAAGGCCTTTCTCTTCTTCCTCAACCTCACCGCCACTCCTAATTTTTACAGCCAGGAAAGTGTCCCCTAAGTAACAATTGCAATTTGTCTTCAAAGTGGTCGTGGCCATCGGTTGTTATAAGAAGTCCTATAGGGACAGAGCTTTCTGTATCCCGGCAGTCTCTGCGATGCTATTGAGAATTTCGCAGAAGGCACTTCCAGCCTTTCTTTTGGATTTCCTTAGCTCTTTTTTTATATTCTGAGAGTATTTTTTATAGACCACTCAGCTTGATTTAGTTTAAACCCGATTCAACTCCAATCCTGCAGCTCTTCTAAATTACTTGAACTTCCTGTTCCATCTTGGCTTTCTTGTTTTGAGAGCACTATCTTCTCCAGGGCTGTTATCGTGGTATGACCCGAGAATCATTTTGGTGAACTTACCCACAATGTCTTCCGATTCCGTCTTCGTACTGAATCTCATACTAAAACTTATTTTGAAACCATTTACTATGCCAGAGAATATGTTGTTGCCAAAATGTCTAAGTTCTTAGGTTTTAAAAATGAATTTGAATTAAAATTTTAAATTTCTCAGCTATTTAGTAATTACTTCGACTTGTTTATATCTGTTTTTCTCCTTATTTTCTTGAACAGTGTCACCAAATCTGGAACCCAATTTTTCTTTTCTTAAACAATGTGGTCTGATTTATTTTGAAGACCATATAAAAGTTTGAATTGTCTTATCATCTATATATAATAACTAACATTACATCTATAAATTTTGTTTTTGTGAGCAATTCTTTTCCAATTCACCTTTGCGCCTTTTGTTATTGAAATCAGCCCACGGCTTCATTAATTAAATTAGTGATAAAACAAAAGCACGTTTAAGGGTAAAACAGGGGGCCCGGTAGCTCTACTCGCTAATGCGTCAGGCCAAAAAGCGGCGTGCTATGGGGCCTGCGGGTTCGAATCCCGCCAGTGCTATGGCTGTAAGTGTGAATGCGTATGATTGTCCATGAGCATGGCAAATGGGTCCAAACTGGTGGCCTAATGCTGGCCGCGTTCCTGGCAACCCTCATCACTAACCTAACCTAACGGTAAAACAGAAATTCGTCGAACTTTTTGTGGCTAAACCAAACAAAAATCTTCCAAAAAAAAATCCCGAAAGTATTATACGAATGAACTTGATAATTGAGCTGAAGTGGGTGAGCTAATATTCGAAAACATAACAAAGGACCACTTAGTCCAGCTATTGACTTCATGCCAACAGCGTAACCATATAATTCCTCGAGTCACGCAGTGATTTTGGAAAATAATATGCTTCTCATCACATCTCAACACCAAGAACCTCCATAGGCTGATGTTTTATTATTTTTAACACGGATTAATGCCGGCCGACGACATGTTTGCTTCACCCTAACTCCGTGCTGGCTACTCTAAGTAAACCCAGTCCATTCCATCACCAAATATCCACTTCCGCACTAAACAAATTTTATATTTGTTGATGTTTTCAATTAAGTTGGCTGTAATCGAGCTTTGCCTGAGCCGGGCAAGAAATACAAATTGCACACTAGCTAGAGATTCGGACGGCTTTATGATGGACCCTCATTATTCTTCATTTGATTATACCACTCCTAAAAACCAAGCGGACAGTGTAAGACAGAATTGAATTCATCCAGCTTCATTCTCGTCTGCAATTACACGTAATTAAAAGCCCACTTTCATCGTCACATTAATGTTAAATTGCTGACAAAATAATTTCCGTGTGGCCTGGTACAGTACAGTACGATATTATAACACCAAGACGAGCATGATAATAGTATTATCATGATTTCGTCGTGCAGACAACAAGGCGAACAAACAGTCAATGCTAAATGGGTATTTGTAAAGTTTTCACTTGTATCCTGTTGTACTCAACAGTACCCGTTCGCCTCTTGGCTGGCATTCTTTCGCCACAACACCGACTGACGATGGGGCAAAGGGTAAAGTTCTAGTGGCATAAGTTATTGTTTTTCGTTGTATCCTCAAGTGCTATGGGGGTTGAGCTGGTGTGACATTCGCACGACCTGGCAAAGCCACTCGCCAATTTAGTGCGAGAATCAACCATTCGGTGTGAATGTGCGAAACAATTGATTGTATAGGCCTGTGAAATGTAACAGTGATGGGAATCATAAAGCGACAACGACAACGGTTTATTTTCGGAATATTGTTGAAATTGGAAGTTTGTAACCGTGACGTGACGCATTTATTTGATTTGAAAGGAAGCGTTTGTATGAATTGCTGGGAATAAAGACAGCGATAGGGTAAGAAAAAAAAAACTTGGAAAATGAGGTAATTATTTTAAAAAGCCAGTGCAATCCACTTGGAAAATTGATGTTTAAACAAACCTTTAGTAATATTTTAAGCCATTGTCGAAGCTTTACACTTTACTCTTAAAGGTATTCGCATACGGAAAGCTAAAGCTATTTTTTTTTTTTTGCAACGCTTTAATGAAAATAGGCTGATAAAATATTTTACATGGATAAAACGAAACATCTGAACTTCAAAAACTGTCATTAGTAGTGACTGTGACAAACATTTTTCGATTTACTTATTAATCATAATCTTTTCAATAGAACCTTATTCAACCACCTTACCGCCTTAGCTCTAAATTCTCAAATGGCATTCAATTCCTCAGCTTGTGCTTTAGTCCTGCCTTCGTTCAGTTTTATCTTGGCTCATATCTTGTAATTCTGTTCAATTCCCAACTACAATCAAGCAACCAAGCAGTACAATAGTTTACACAACTGATAAGGAAACTCATAGTCTGCTATGAAGCCCAAAGACCCTCAAATCTACTGTGGGTGCATGCCACCTGACCGTAAATTAAGCACTCTGATGGTCGGATATATTGCCTGGCCGTAGGCTGGAAATCCTGTTGTTTGCCAGCAGCGAACCGTTAAAAGGATCGATGTCCTAAACACACTAGCGATGAATAGTTTAGAGTAGCTACTTGATGGGAGTATGTGTAGAGTCATTTCAAATCGGTCGGGAAGGAAAGGAAATGATAGATTACTACTACAAGTCGTAGTATAGCAAGGGCATGGAGGTGTGACCTAAAAGAGACAATGAAAATATTTTGTTGATTTGCAATGACATTTTGATCTTATTCTTGCGAATTGTTTGTTATTTCATATTTTTCAAAACATATAAATGAAGGAGCAGGTGCAATATCTCAGGGATATGAAAATATCGTTTGGATTAATTTTCTACAATGTTCTTCATTACAAAATTTTCTGAGAGTGATACGTCATCTGCAGAAATGCGAAAAGGATATTTTAGAGCAATATGTCAGTATTATCCTTTGTTGCCTTTAAAGCGATCGATCATTTGACCATATTCAATGTAAGTTGTATGAAACGCATCACTAAATTTTACCTTATGTCGTGTTCTTCATACCCACAATGGGCGCCAACTGGATGTTGCTAGTTTTCGCGAGAAATCGGTACCATTTCCTCAATTTTTTTTTGTTTTGTTTGCAAAGTTTATTGCTCGGTTGTTTTTTTTCTGGTCCAAGTTTTGTCTATGAATACTGTTTATATATTTTTTTTATCGAAATGAGGCATGTTATATTAGAGTTTGAATATATTAAATAGTTTAAATATTTCTGCACAACAAAAAATATGCCATAATAACATTAAATATAAGCAAAAAAAAAATAAATGAAAACAATGCAGCAAAGTAAATATCGTCTGAGTTCCAACCGACTTCAACAAGCAGGCTAAGAATAAGTTGCTGGTTTAATAAGAAATGACAAGTGTCATCGCTAGCACTCAGTATACAATGCAGTCACCAACTTTGTAACTTGTCGAGAGAGAGAATGCCTCTAGAGTGTTATAAAAGTCATACAGATTAGTGACATGAATGTATGAAATGTTTTTTGGAAATGCCTTTAGGCTTTCATTTCTACAAAAAAGATGAGCTACGTAAATTCGTATGATGTGAATTATTTTTTTTTCGGATTTTTTTTCACAGGACTAGAAACATTTGGATTGGAATGATCTTTCCAGAATGATTTACAGGCGAATAAATATTGGATACTAAGGAAACTTGTTTTACATGATTTTTAGCTCAAAACAATTTAATGTAAGAAATAATCTGAATGAAAGGTGTTGGGCTATGTTCATGTAATGAAAAATGGCATCGCATACTTAATTCAAACAACATTTGCTGCGTCGCCATTTTCTATTCAACCGAATTTATGTTCAGGCACAAATACTAGCGAATCAAAAATTAATGAGGTATTTTATAGTTCTTTAAAAGTAATACATCTAATACATAAACGAAATATGAATGGACTTATAAAACACTTAATATAAAACCCTATACGATTTGCAGCTCCATTTAAGCGAATGATAAAGCTGTCCTATAGTAGCCTTTCTATTAAATCACTTACGAATTCCAGTTGGACACACCTAAAGTCACCATACATACTATAGAGACAAAGAAACGACAACAATGTATGCGCATGAAGCCAACACAATTCATCGTTGAGTTGAATTGAGTAACCTAACCGAATCGCCTAAATCAAATTAAATCCTTTAATGATGCCAGAGTGTATTATTCAAATACTATGAAACCTTTTGACGGTATGGTAATGAAAGTGTGTACTCAGGTCATATGTAGAGGGATCATGTGTCAATCAGTTGGGGTGTTGAGTTCAGGTTCTGCGTTGAAGAGAGTGCTTCTGCAAGTGTATTAATTGATGCTTCACAGGATGCGATTCAATTTATGCAAAAACCTCTGTGAATACTGAAACTGAATCGTATCGATTGAAATCGACTCATGAATATTGCGAGAAGAATGTCGGATATCAAGTAACGAAGGGCAGGAATGTGACCTGCCTGTCGGTAGGTGGGTGGTTGAAACTTGAATTGACATAGCGATTAGAAGCCAATGAAAATGAATTGAAATTGCGATATCGATGGTCAGATTGTAAGACTTTTTATTGAACTAAGTTAGAAAAATGGTGGTAAACTTGAAAGTGTTATTTAGCTTGAATAGCTATGAATATTCCTAAAAAGATGAAGTAAAAGTGGGGAAAAAAACTTCGAATCGGTTATTTTATTCTCCATCTATTTGAATTTAAAATGCAAGCCATGATTTTCCGATGCATATAAACCATTGTTACTTGAAAAAATACCTCCGCATCTTTAACAGTTCATTGATTTAATACCAAGCAACATTATTAAAAAAGTTTCATCTGGAAAACGGCCCTATTATGGCTGAAAAAATAAAATAGAAATTACTATCAATGATTTATCATAAAAAACTTATAGGAATCAATTAATCCACTGAAGAAACTACTCTTAATTCACTCTTAGTACAATGTGTTACATTGCACAAAATAGTACATACGTTTTTTCTTTTGAATTTTACCTTTCTCTTTGGATAATGAAGCTTGCGAGACCAAGTGGATAAAGTGACGGCTACGGGTTTAAGATTTTAGAAGCGAAAATATGAAAATAGACAATCTTGGCATTGATATGACCTTCAAGATTATTTGTTTGTTTCAGCCCCGAAGCAAGAATTTTACAAAACAGTAATGAAAGTGAAAGCAGTTAAATAATATAATTGAAAACAAACACCATTTTTGAATGAATTTTTCGGAAAAACCAACACAAAATTGTTATGTTCGCTGAGTTGAGTAAATGTTTTCGTCAATCAATTTTCATACTAATGTTCTTCGAGCATTAGAATCAAAATTGATTCGGCCAAAAATTCATATTTCCGTATATATATATATATATATATATATATATATATATATATATATATATATATATATATATATATATATATATATATATATATATATATATCATCAAAAATATTCAGTGACTATTTCTCGGGAACGCGCCATCCGATTGAGCTGAAACTTTCAGCATACGTTAGTGTATACGCAGAATAGGTCCAAGTCTCACTAAATGTCAAATATTTTTAACCCTTTAGCGCCGGCGGCCATTTTACTGATATTTTTAATATACCTATTATTCCGTACACAAATAATTTTTGCAAAAATAAAGTTGACGAAATAAATTTCAATCGTGTTTTAAATGCGAATCGGATAATGTTTTGAAATTTTTTAACCCCATGTATGCGCTGGGTGCCTAAAAAGAGAACGGGAAAATTTGAAAATTTTTTAATTGCGATAACTTTTGACAGAGCTATTCAATCATTACGATATTTTCAGAACATATTGGTTTTATTTATTTGTAAGTCTGTGTTGCTTTTAATGAGCGTGTTGGCTAGGGCAGGCACTGAAAGTGAAAACCTCCAAATCATCGACTCTCCTGAAAAGTGCCGCTTCTTCAAAAAAAAAAGCCACTCATATGTAAATTTTATGCTTTGTTTGCATAGCCAAAGTAAAAAATTTGATATGGTACAACGGGCACGCCTGGTAACCCTTGCCCAATTTACCTATATTTTTAGCATAAAAAACTTCTGTTCACGGAAACTCACGATCCGATAAGCAGAATTAATTGAAATTTACAGAATGTATTGATCTCAAATAGGACCAGATCTGATAGAAGTGATTTTGAAATGCGGGCGATTCTGTGCCAGTGGTGCCATCTTAAAAAATCACTAAAAAAAGATAACTGCTTTTAGCCCTATAAATTCTGATTCAATCGATCGATTTTAACGAAATTCACACAGTAGCTGAACCTTACTTTAAACCACTTTTAATAGAAATTTGGTGGAAATATTCGGTTGAAACTGCTAGCTATGATAATTTTTGTCCCTTAAATTTTGGAAATTCGTTGAGGAAAATAAAACTCTTTGCCCTATCGCTTCCAGTACAGTCATGGTATCATAAAGAAATGCATATGGCAAATTCAAATTATTGTAGGCAATATTCAGTAGAAATCTAGTTTGAAAATCGATGATAGGGTTGCCAGCTATGATTGTTTTTGTATTTGTTTGACATAGCTTTGGTAAGCGATTTTATCATAAAATTTTCAAATCGTAGTGATGTTATAGTGAAAATACACACCAAATACTAAGATCTAGAAAGTTCGAAAGCTCTTGCAAATTGGTAACCCTTAATTTTTTGTATCCCTATAACTTCCAATGCAGTGATTCGATCAATACGAAATTCGCAGAGCAGGTTGACTTCAACGTGAGGCAGATGTGACTTATTTTTGGCTTCGGTGCTAGCAAAGGACTGCTAGCACGAGGTGTTTTTGTTATTTTGCATTAAGTATTCACATCGCGAATATACAATATAAAAAAATATATATGACAATACATACAATATATAATATAAAAGACAATATATAACAATACACTCAAAACCCTCTACAGTTCTTCGAACATTAGTATTTCTAGCGGTTCTGATTCTCTAGGGTTTTTTAAATAGCATTCAATTTCTTTCAAGCCTGAGCCTGCTTGGTGACATTAATTTGCCTACTTCAGTTCACTACTGATAACATTTTTCAGCTCTATTGATTATTACCATGAAATTGCCATTCAAACATCTACTACAATAAATACCAATATGCAAATTCCATTATTTATAAAATTCAGCTCTCTGAAACTAAAAAAACATTATGTTTGAAATAAAATTCTTGATAAAATTGTGGTTGTGCTAAATAAATAAGCTAAAACATTTTTTATAAATGAAAAATAACGCAAGTGTATGATTCACATTTAAAATTTTGAACGATTACTAGCTTCAACGGACAAGCAATGTGGTTTTTATTACACTTTTTTCAATGGTTTTTGATACAACCCCTTCAAAACAGTAACCACCAGAAAATCGCTTTTGTGGTCAACAGAAGTTTTTTAAGTTTCAATTTCTGTAGAGGAATATTCTTCAATCAAAAGCATTATTGAAACTTGATTTGGTATATTAAAAAAAAATAGGATACGAAATAATTTCTCATTTTCCTCAGAAATTTTGCTTTTCCGCTCATTAAAAATAAAAAAACAACCAAATCATCTTAGAAGTAGCAATTTTAGAAGTTTGCAAATTGTCTTCTTCTCTTCTTTTCAACTCTAAAACAATGGATCCGTAGCCAAGTGAAGTGCGGTTCTAAATGATAAAATCTTTAGCCGGTCTGGATGTTCGATCTAGAAGAAATACTGGAGATTGTGAGACTATTTAACCCTGATCTTCCTACTGAAGATCGAAAGGTTGCCAGAGTTAATCAGTCTGTTGAAAGCTAAAAAGAGGCGTCATTCAAAAGAAAATCCGATATCACCGAGTCTTTAAGCAAAAAAGTGAAGTAATCCCACGACATACCCTCGTAAGGGTCTAGCGGTTGAAGCTGGTAGAGAGCTTTATCACAAATTTAGAATCAATGCGAATACGAGTGCGGAGTAAATAGAGTGAAACGTGGATTTGAACCAGGGACTCTACACAGAAGAAGCCAATGCTCTACTCTCAAAGTTATGGCAGCAAAGCTGTAAGATGACAAAAGTGAAAAGTTCATATTGAAATAGTGTGTGCGAAAAAAAAGGTTCATCAAGGTCAAAGCTCACGAAAATCAGTTTTTTTTATTAACTCTCGGTTTTAGATGAATTTTCGTACATTAAAATTGTTTGGCGAGAAAATCTGCACAAAAACTTCCTATAAAAGTTCACATGAGACTAATAGTTCTTGAGATATGAGTATGAGAAAACTTGGACTTTTCTCAGGTTCATATATCAAGAACTATAAACCCTTTATGTACGGACTCGAAAAACTTACCCTAGACATCTATAGGAGTGAAAGACCTAAAAAGTCTGTGGCGAAGGGCTCTAAGATACTTAAACTAAATCGAAAACAAGAGGCTTAAATACCAAAGCACTCATGCAGTAAGGGAGCTATGAGCCGTTCAAAAGTTGCATCGAAGGAAAAATCAAATTTTGAATCTTTTGCTGCCGTTGTGGTATGTGTAGGAGCAACATCTGCGTTGTCTTCATATTTTCCACTCCCCCGTTGTGCTTTCGTTGGGCTTCTGTTGAGCCTCCTAGACTAACTGTCATGCAGTTCCGCTTGCAAGAGACAGAGGAGGAGTTAATTTTGATCCAAGAGCCGCAAGCTGTAAACAACCAAGCTTGCGGGCTACACAGCAATGGATACAGCCTAAGCATTTTATAAGTTTTTAGTTTTTCCAAGAATATCACTAATGTCCTTACTTTTGCCATTTTCTCAAAAAGGGTATAGATTTTACCACGGGAGATTTTCTGGTTTATTTCTTACCACCTAGTATGGAATCTTGGTACAAATTCTCCCTGGGTCATCCTCATAAGCCGCAGCTATATAAATCCGCTTACTTCTTATTCTAGGAGATGTATCTAACACTCACAATGAGGTGAGGGGCGGGTCTAACTCACATTTATTTATTTATTTATTTATTTATTTATTTATTCAAACAATCCAGTTACAGGCAAATAGCCCAATTACAAATAGAATAGCTTAGAAATATAAACAAAAAATAACAATAAAAAATTAAAACAGTACTGAAAAATTGAGAAAATTTAAGATATGAAAATCAAAGCCACGAATGACAAAAAAGATAAATAAAATTAATCATCAGCAAATATTGTGTTGCGAATACTTTTTTTTACTTTTTGCCAATAAAAGCTCATTCTTTCATTTCAAAACAATCTCATTCAAAGCATTTTTTAGCACCGTTAATATTCTTATGATTTTTTGAAAAAGATTACTGCTTAAACTTGTTTGCAAGTACTTATGAAACATCATCATTGATAACCGATTCGATTGAACCAAAATCAACATCATAATACTCATCCACCAGTTTTTTCACGAACCAACACCCAAAACTCGCATCCAGCCCTAAAAATGATTCAACATCATCTTCTTTCATTCACCTTAGATTACATCATTCCAATCATTCCAATCAATAAACAGTGGCACTTACTTTTCGCTGAGCATATGAAATACAAAATTGCCCAAACGAAAAATACATAATTTACTTCAATTGTTCAAAGCTTTCCACTGACAATCAACCATCCGCTACCCACTTCAAGCATTTGCATTCGCAAATCCAAAGTGAACGAAACAAAACAAAAACTTCAAGCGGAATTCTCTTAAAGACAAGAATTTCCCTTGATTTCACATCCATCTTCCAACAACGCGGCAAATCGAAGATTCTTCCGCGAAATTTCAAATAATTTACATTGTCTTGCTTGCGCGCTTGTAAAGATCATAAGGATACATTATGTGTGTTTGTGCATATGTTAAAGGAGCGAGCAAAGAAACAAGGGACGAAAACGAAGAAGACGAAGTGTAGGTCTCCTTCACTGTGCGAGTATGGAGAATGAAGCACGCGTAGGCGAACCGAACTGTGTGCACATCAAGGCTAACCTAGCATGGTATGTCCTTAATGGGCCTACATAATGCCTACGTAATAAACACAGTCGAAATCGTTTTCTGTCTCTATTCGCTTGCCTGAGAATGCGTCCCTAGTCGCCTCAGGAGCCGACCGTAGATCCTACAATCCCTGTGCGAAAATCTCCCGTTTTCCATACGCAACATATTTCAGAATAGCTTTTTGGATGATTTTCTTGAATGAAATATTATGCGAGTACGTCGAGACGAACACAGTGACAGATGGCGCAGCGAGCATGTTGTTGGTCGAATGATAGTGAATAACGGCGATAGACCAAATTGACAAGCTCCCGCACACACACACACTGACCTACAACAGGCGCGACCTTAGTATTTGCTAAAGAAAATCGCGCGCATGGCAAGGTTTGCCCTGTATCGAGCCGAAAACTTGCTAGTTTTTCACAAATATATCCCGAGCTTTCCCCTAGCACAAGACCTGTACCTAATACGAATTCGACTTTTGTCCTAGTATGGATGAGTTTGGCTATGGAGAATGAAAATGACTGTGATCTATTGTATAACATAAGACGGATGACAAAACCGAAGAAAATGTTGGTGAAAAGCACAACAATCAGCAAACAACGACTAAGAACAATCGACCCACGCGAACCTCGAAATCGAATCGAATACCAACCCAACGAATAAGTCCAGCTTTCTCAATGTACTGGTGAGTCTCAGCATTCTTTCAGGACTCTTCTTATACATTATCTTGCTTCTAGCACACACAACCAATTGCGCGAACAACACTATAAATAATCGAATGAATAGATTCTCTTATCGGTAATGTGTCTTGCTTCTCGAGAGCAACGAAACTTGATTTCGGTATTGGCATTAAATATGGAATATGCCTGATGGGCCTATAGTATGGCCTCGTTCACATTAGACCCAATCGGTATTCAAGTGTAGGTTTCGAATTTGCCTGAAAGTTTACTCGAGAAATTATATCGACTGGAATGATTTTGGGTTAATTCGAATATCTGCTAATCTATTGAATTTAATAAAGCGAAGAATAGTTCAGTTTGGTTAAAGGTTCGGTTTCAAAGTTATCGCTGTCAAGGTTATCATCAATGGTTATTTAGGTGTGGTGGAGTGGGTGATGAGGAATTGAGGAATTTCTATTGCAAGCTAATCATTCGTAAGGAAGTGGGCTGAAAATTGCTGTGATAACAATTGGCATTGAAGACATTTTCACATTGAAGGGTAACTGTAATGGAAATTGTTGTGTGGGTCGGCTGAGTAGGATTGAACTTGGCCCACTGTTGGGTATTTTGACATTTAGATCTCATGAATTTTGAATTTCGTCGTGAGTTTTTCGAGTAGGATAAAAAAACATCAAACTACTTTTGCTAGAGTGTTTGAAGCGGACCAAGTTAGGTTTTTTTTAGCTTTATTTAATTGAAGAAAAAGTTATGATTAATCTCATATACATATTTATAATGAAGCAATCTGCACAGACCTATCTGACAGCAAGCATATCAGAGCTCTAGCGTAAGATAGTAATATTTTCCCGTGATTTTTTATGAAACATCCCATGCCGTATTCTGTGTGAATTCCATAAAGTTTTCATTTCATTTTCCATTACATTTTCACAATGATTTTTCATGAATCACGTATGGAAAGATCCAATGATAGATAGATAAGACCTTCATTTAACATTTTTCTTTTGTTTTACATAAATGGAAATTCAAGTAACCCAGAGTACTAGTGTCTTCACATACTTTGATTTGAAGTTAAAGCTTAGCTATTAAAAAATTAATGTATTAGTTTAGTTTTGCGAACAAATATTTAAAAAAAACTATGTTTAAAAAATCTTAAAATACATACTAATAAAAATATTACTCTTACCTAACCTTAAATTAATAGAGATAAAAATATATGAGCTATGCATCAATGTAGTATGTCCCGATTAGTAAATGCAAGAAGAGAGTTATTGATGTTACTAAGCTTAGCATAGAATACAATCGTGTGTTTTTGTTTTTGTTTTTGGTGCATTTATTTTGATTCTCCACCTATAGCAGTATTGATAAACTTGTTCAACCTTATTTTCCAAAGTGTTCGTGATTTTACGGGAGCAGTGCTGACTTGTTTATAAGCAAGTGTAATCTGCATACAAAGCTACCTCACATTGTGAGTAAACAGGGACGAGTGTATATAAAAAAACAGTGTAGGACTCAAAACAGCTGCTTGAGGTACTCCAGCAGAGATATCTTTCAATGACAAAAAATAATTGCTGACCTTTGCGGAGAACTTGGGGTCAGAAAGAAATGAAATTATAATGTTTATAATGTAATTTGGAGATCCAAATATTATTAATTTGTAATGCCACACCAAGTCAAGCGTTTTTTCAATATCTAGGGTGATTAGCCCCACTAACATTTTCTCTTTTAGAGGCTTAGAAATATATTAAGACACTCTGTTAAGCTGATGGGTGGTTGAAAGTTTCTGCCGAAAGCCAAACTGACGATTCGAAAATGTGAAAAACAATATCGCTTTCCCTGGCGATTTTTTTAAGAATAGGTTTGGAATACGATTTTTTTGCTTTCACCAAATCGTTGGGCTTGCATATGACCTTTTTTATATCTACTCAATCTCCGGTAAAATTTTAGACTGCTGCCATAACAATTCTGTTCGTGATAGTGTTAATCATGTGGGAAGTAATTTAACGTGCATCGTGGAAATGATTTACAAGCGTTTCTGCTTTTTTTGAGTCGCAGCCAACTACTTTCCCGTCGCTTTCTAGGAGTATCGTGCTTGTAAGATGTTTATTTTATAAATTTTTAATTTTTATAAACACTTAATGAGCCTTGATCCATTCTTGAGAGTAAATTGTGCCATACAGAGCTCATAGTGGTATAGATCGATTCCTTTATTTCCTTTATTTACCCTATTCATCTATTAGATCAGAGGTCTAGTGTTTATGTTTATGGCAGGAGTATGCTGGTAATTTCTCGCTTCCATACCACTGCTACATCAGTTACTGCTAAATTCAATATAGCTCGCAACTACCGACCGTTTCACAATCCCAGGAATACCAACTGGGCAAACTTCGAACGGGAAGTGACTAATGACTTAGGCCTTCCTCCGAGGATTGGCAGTGTAGCTTACTTGGAGTAAAAGTAAACGTTTTTGTACGGTCATGTCCCCAGATCCGTTCGAGGCTCAAACCCAAGCCACTCTGGTGGAAAAGGGACCTGGGTTGTCGCAGAGGACAAGTTCGTGAGCTGTTCAAGTTAGCCAAAGCAGCTGACTGCAAAGAATGCTTGGACACATACAATCGCTTGGACACCTTAATCTCTATCACGCCTAGCCCGGTTTGTAAGCTTGATGGGGAGTGGACAAGCAACAGCTCGGAAATGCTGAGGGTCCTAGTAGATACTCACTTCCCGGGCTGTCTGGATGAATCCACCCCCTTCACTGGTCAGCAGGCGTCTGATCTGCATGACATCGAAGGCATTGGCGAAATTGTCACCAAGCCGAGGCTTGTCTGGGCAATTGAATTTTTTAAGCCCTTCAAGTCCCAGGTCCGGATGGAGTCCAAAAGTCAAAAGTCACTAAGCCACGTCCCTGCAGCTTGGAGGACAGCTAAGGTTGTATTTATACCCAAGGTAGGTAAAATCAACCATGCTTACCCGAAGGACTACAGGCCAATTAGCCTGACTTTCTTCCTCCTTAAAGTTTTCGAAAGATACTAGATCTCTATATCAAACAAAGACTTGGATCTCAAGCTCTATTGAGAGCCCAAAACGCGTACATAAAAGGGAAATCAGTTGAAACGGCTCTCCATAAGGTAGTTCTCGAAATAGAAAAGGCACTCCGCTACAAAGAATATGCTTTGGGAGCTTTTCTAAATATTGAAGGCGCCTTCAATAATGTGCACACAACAGCCATTATAGAGAGATCCCACGCAACCAACACCCACTTCTCTATTTGGATAAGCAATATGCTTAAACAAAGGCTCATAGCAGCTGATTGGGCGGGGTCACAGATCACTAGGAAGTTCCATAGAGGCACACCGCAAGGAGTTTTATCCCCTCTCTTATGGAACCTGGTTGTAAATGCAATTTCGGATAAGTTATTTTCACAAGGAAGTACAAAATTCCTGAATTACTCCCAATCAGGTTAAGTGGCGCCAGGTTAAGCCTCAAGTCACAAACTAAGTACTTGGGTCTTATTCTGGACAGCAAGCTCACCTGGAAGGCGAGTTTAGATGAGAGAGTAAACCGGGCAAGCAATGCGATTTACATCAGCAGGAGAGTGCTGGGTAAAACGTGGGGTCTTAGCGCTGCTTTAACGCACTGGATCTATGTGGCGATAGGAATCATCAAATGGGTGCAGCAACTTTTAGACCCTACACTGACGGCTCTAAAACGTCTGCCGGGGTGGGTGCTGCAACATTTTCTGCAGATGCAACTATGAAAGCAGCTTTCAGGCTTTCTTATCACTGTAGTATCTTTCAGGCGGAGGTTTTTGCAATACGTAAAGCCGCGGACCTAGCATACGCCAGAGATACTACAAGTGAGGAAATAAGCATCTTTACAGACAGTCAAGCGGCGGTTAAAGCTCTGATGTCTTACACATACAAATCGAAGTGTGCACTTGTTTGCATTCAGGCCTTGAATAGACTGGGCAACAACAAAAGGGTCAGAATTTTCTGGGTTCGTGGTCACAAGGGCATTGAAGGAAACGAGAGGGCCGACGCGTTAGTCAAGCACGGGGCTAGCCTTCCCTGGTCAGGATCGGTTGGCATTCCAACTCCTATCCAAACAATCAAATACTCAATCGACTCCAACATGATGTAAGGTGCGATGTGCAGATGGCGTGCAACTCGGACCTGCAAGCTAACCAAAATCATGTGGGGGCGTACAATCTCGTAGCGACTAAGTACCTGCTTGAATTAACGCGAACTGACTGCAAACGGCTGGTCGGCATCATTACTGGCCATTGTCTTGTAGCAGCTCATGCCATGAAAATAGGACTCCTAACCAGCGACATCTGTAGGAAGTGTTAAGAGCCGGGAGTCTTAGAAACAATCCAACACCTTCTGTGCCATTGTCCGGCACTGGGGAGAACCAGGCAGCGCTGCTTCCGTGAGCATTGGCTGGTGGATCTCTCACATGTAGCAGAGCAGAGGCTGAAGGACATACTTCAGTTCACAAAAAGGTGCGGGGCCTTCGATCGCTGTTTGGACTGAACTTTCCTTTTCCGGGTCCATTTATCTGGTATCGCTACGGACCAATGGATCTATATGTGGCCCTGTGCCAGCCAATTAAATCTAACCTAACCTATACATGGATTTTCATTATTTATCGGAGTCCAGATATTCATATTAGCATTTGCTATTAAATAATGTATTTGTTCGGTGCTGATGTTAGAAAAGTCTAATGTAGTTACACAAATTTTCACTTACAAGATCCCGAAATCATTTTCGGTTAGTGTATTTAGAGTCATTTTATTGGAGCTTTTGTAATGTATGCAACAGAAAAATTTCATTATAGACTGTTAAATTAGCCAAGAGAGGGCTTACAGAGCCTGAACGTTTGCCATTTTGGTGATTTTGTCGCTAATAATTAGATTCAGAGTTGAAGGTGTACTGACACTGACAACTGACACAAAAAGTCGCTTCCAGAGGTATAAAACATATTCCTGAATCAACCAGTCAAAAAGTATTTTACCCGCTTTGTTAGCCTTGGTACAGTTCCAATATTGATGTGTCGCATTGAAGTCTCCGCAGATTAAAAAGTTCTTATAAGTTCTCTTCTGACCACGCAAGTCAACTTTTAGAAATTCTAGTTTTTCCAAATTTAGCTTTGTACCAGGAAAGTATACGGCTACTACAATTTGATTATTTGTGTGGTCATTATATTAGAAATAGTATAAGAAGATAAAACACACGTTGGGCGCTTATGTTTCTTTTTATATATTTCGTGCATTTTTACACTCCTGATGATCAAAATTAGCATACTCATCTTCGAATCATTTCAGACAAAAATAGAACGTCAGTAGCGGACTGTCAAATAAAATCGAGATGACAGTTTTTCAACGGAATTATGTTTATTATGGGGTATCATTGTGAATTATGAAATCGTGTGCAGAAAAAAAAGAATAAATATTATGGGTCCCGAAAATTAGTTTATATTAATAATGTGCTTAACTCTTGGTTTGGCGCGAATTAATGTTTGCATCAAATTTCTTCAGCGGCAAAATTTGCACAAAAGCCCCCCTAGTTTCTCTTCAATATTTTGTAAGATTTTTTTTTAGAAATTTCAAGAATGTTCCGTTTAAGTTTAACTCAGTTATCTTTACGATGCTGATGGTCAAAGCATCCTGGACTTAGTCGTCTTCAGACGCGGTAGCGACAGAGTAAAATCCGTTTGGTCAATGGCTCGGTTAAAACGATCATCTCCGCCTCGTTAAAACCCTCAGAGTACATTCTCAGTCTAGTCACAATTAAGTTGTAGGTTGAGTTGAGCCGGACTCATGAATAACACCGATCTGGCTCTGACCTCTGACTTATGCAAGTATGAAAACCATGCATCCTTGCATGGTCTCCATGATTGCATAGATAAAGATGAGATCATTGAGGTGATTAAACATTCGGACTGAGATAGCGGCTTTAAGTGCAGACCCTATTACGGGGAAAATAAATCATACACCAATCATACACCTGGACTCAAATTAAACTTACCTTTAAATGTGAAGGGAGGACATTATCATGGACGAG
This sequence comes from Nemotelus nigrinus, assembly GCA_947369275.1. Lineage (NCBI taxonomy): Eukaryota > Metazoa > Arthropoda > Insecta > Diptera > Stratiomyidae > Nemotelus > Nemotelus nigrinus. Next base: position 183,984,385 of record OX376372.1, on the reverse strand, counting down.
GACTATCGACGAATATTGTTAAGCGCATGAAATTAAGTCATATCTGGCGTTGCAAGTTGAACCGAATTTATCATGGGCGTGTAAGGGATCACCCACTGTACAACTGTAATATCAGCTGTCTTAGTAAGTTTTTTTTGCGGAAATGTTTGGTGAATTTCGGAGTGAGTGTCTTGCACAGCGGCTGGCTCTAACGTGCATAAAAAAATTAATCGGCTTTCTAGTAACCGAAAGATAGTGGAAACGACTGACAGTGTATCTGTGCATGAAACTGATCAACAGGCCGAATCGTTCGCAGAAACATTTTAATCGCAATTAAATGCTGTTACGCTAAATTTCTCTGCTGGTAGTAGTCAAATTGTATACAAGGAAGTCAATTCATTCCTTCATAGCCACAAACAGCCAACTCACAAGTGAACAATTTCACTTTGTCAATAGTGAATGCTTGATGCACTTGCTGCGCAGTATAAAGAGTAAAAAGTCTACTCGGCATGATGTTGTGTTATACTTTGGTGTTAAACATCTTGTTGTTTTTGCCTTGAATATCGAGAAAGATCAAGTTGGGATTTTCGGATGTAACAAACTGACTGGCCGCAAGCTTTTTTCGCAACAGACAATTTCATGTGAGCGTCAATGGACCACATTCACTTCAGGGACCTGTGACATCAAAAGTGCCAAAACGTTCTATCTCTGGATCTTTTTTATACACCATTTTTACTGCTGACCTTTATTTTCCAGTGAAATATCCTCAAATTAAAGTCCGACAATATATAGATGATACACTCTTATTTGCATCGAGCCAAGACTCGCTCAAAACTGCGAAGAGCAGAAGATTATTTGGTAATTGTTAGTTTTTATTTTGATAAATGAAGCATCAAGCAAAATAGTAGCAAAAAACAGCTGTCTATGTCCAGATACGCTTTCAAGTATCAGAGATCAGAAACTACTCGCAACAAGGCAAAAAAAGACATTGTCTTCTTAGAAACTTCTAGAGTTTCTCCGAGTCCTACATTGCGTTACCTTAGAGTAGACATTCATGCATGTCTCTATCCCTAGATCTGACGTAAAATTAAAGTAGTTAAGCCCCTATTTCAGTGCATCAAATATCTTTTCGCCAAAAAGGTGGACATGACATGGTAAAAGCTAAGTACATTTTTTGTGAGACACTCTTTTGGCTAAACCTGACTTATGCACCCCATCCTGGATTATCTGTTCCAAATCTGTCATGGTAAAAGCAGAGCCTTTTGAACGGAAAATTATGTACTTTTGCACTGGCAGATTCTACATTCTGGTAACTAAAAAGTGGCCGATGACATCTCTCTTATATCAGGAAATATGACTTGCGCCACTTAAGGACCGGGTTGTGAAAATGACGGTAACATTTTACTCACCGGCAGACGGACATGAAGACGGACTGATTCGGGATATCGTACGCATGAGTGGCTCTGTTCAAATACGGTGGCCTTCCGACTAACCGGAGAGAATACAGAAGACCTAGATTAAGTTTAGTTCCCGATAGGCTAAGCTGATTGTAGTAAGACATAAGCTAGATTTAGTTTAGTAAATTAAGTAGGTATTTAAGTATTATACAGCTTAGCCAACCCTAAGTAATGTACACCTAGGTAATATTTTATAAGTGTATGCCAAAAAGAGAGAGTGCATGAAAAAGTTATATACCTCTAACAGGTCTAATGGATGATCACTGTATAAAACCAAGTTGCAAGCATTTAAATATGCCGCACGCAACGCAAAGAAGTCTTTTTTTAGATATTTCTATGAGAGACTCTGTGAGCAAACTACTGTCATAAGATTTTAAGCACATCATCAAAGGCTATGAGGTTCAGCATAAACCAAAGGTTTCATGTCTCTTCACCATAGGAATATCGATGCCATCGGTCAAATTAGCTATCAGGCTTAAATATCTCAAGGGCGCTAGGAAGCCCGGTGAATCACCAAATCCAATAACAAGATAGTTTGGGGTCTTAATGGCCGCATGTCACACAAAGCAGCTTAAGCTGAATCCGTTGTGCTCTGCCTTTAGTGTGGGCTTTCTTACGAGGCACTGCCGCGTAAGACGGTACGCGCAACTCATGACCGTAGCGTTGAACGATTTTTCACGGATCTGTGGCAGTATCTTTGCCAGTGTTCGCCTATGACGAGGAGAAAAGCCACCGTACCTGGTGCATCCTTTTTCTTAAAATAAATTAAACTTTATTTAACTAACATAAAGGTGATAGTGCGGTAGATCAAAGGAAGCAGATGTTTTTCTATTTTTAGTGAATAAAGGCTGTCCCAGCTAAAATTGCTCGTTTTATCTTTCTGAATATTTTCCAGTGTACACCTGCTCCAGATCTTCAAACCAAATGGTAACCTTCTATTCATTCATAAGCTCTTTGACTGGCAACATGCAGTCGAAGCAAGAAAAAGTACGACAGGAAATTATTTTCAAATACGTGGAAAATGCCGAAATCAGATTATCAAAAATTGCTAAGAACATTGATACGTAACTTTCAACGGTCAAACGAGTAAAAGCGAATAATAAGAAGGAACTAATTGTTATAAAGAAAAAAGATCAGGTAAAAAATCTGAAAGTGTAGACGAGGGATTAGCGAAAAAAATGTCAGGAAGTTTGAGACCAAACACAACATTTCCGTTCAAGATGTGCCAGTAGTTGCTGGTACATCAAAATCAACGATCGACTGAATGAAGAAACGTTACAGCTTGAAAACATATAAGGTGCAGAAAGTTCCAGGTCGATCCGAAGAAAAGGACAGAGTAGTAAAAACGAAGGCTCGAAAATTATACGAACAATATGTAACGGAACTCGATTGACGCGCGACTTAGGTCAAAGCGGCATCACAACGGGCCTCTCTTGTGCCTATGTGTGCCGGTCGTCAGGCCTCTGTAGATCGGCAACGATTTCAACCTATGTCAAAGCGGACTTCAAAGAGATTCCTTGCCATAAATTTTACACTGCTAAAGCAAAGGGAACAGTGCAACAGTCGAAGAAAACCAATAAATTTCCAAAACAATGCATGGTGTGTCAGGCAGTTTGTCAATGTGGGCTAAGGAGCGATATTTTTAGAGCGGATGGCACAATCAACGCCCAGGTTTACATCGAGAAATGTCTGCAAAAAATATTGTTGCCTTTAATTAATGGGCATGAAGGTCCGTGTTGTTTTGACCTGACCATTATGCCAAGAAAACACCAGAGAGGTATGAAAGTAACAACGTTACTTTTGTCCCTATGGAGACCAGCCAACCAAATTGCCCTGAAATAAAACAATAGAACCATACTGGGCTCAAACAAAACGAGTATTGAATGAAAGCAATAAGAAAGCTAAAAATGTATCTGCCTTTAAATAAAACGGGAAAAGCATACGAAATCGTTAATAAGGCTTCTGTAAAAAAAACTTAATATCGGGCCCCAATCAACAAATTCATAGTTTTCGCTCTAAGCGACACTAACGTTTACAAAATAAAGCTTTAATATATCTTTAATATAGCTTTAATATATATTTACCTAAAGTCTTAATATATCTCCATTTCCCTAAACTTCATAGGTTTCATTTTATGTGCTTTAGTAAAAAGGTCAAATTTTACTGGGACAGTCGTTAGAAGAAAGAAAATTACTACGACAGCAAAACGAGCCTATTTTATGCCTATGCGCAAGCCTCAGTCGATCGACAGCCACTTCGACCTATGTACCTGCTTATCTTGACAATCAATTGTATATTTTTTATGCAGTTTTTTACATTTTATTTTCGAATTCGCACCAAGATATGGCAAACAAATTTTAAAGAAATTTCATACAACTTTCTATGCAGTTTGCAATTCCTTTTATGTTGCGACTTCACTTGCAATTTTTCGTGCAGTTTTTATTCAATTTTCTGTCCAATTCTTCATGTGAATTGTTGTCCAGGATTTAGTGCGATTTTCGGGTACCATAATTTTTCGCGTAACTTTTTATGCGATTAGCATGCAATTGTCTCTGCATGTCTTCGAGGAAATATTTTTTGCACGTTTTCATGCAATTTTCTTCACCACAATTCATAACATTTTCTATATGATTTAACACAAAAAAAACTCCATCAAAATATTTGCATTTTGTGGAATTTAACATTCGGTTTCCATGCGATTTGCATTCAGTTTTCCATGCGATTTTCACAGTATTTTTTGTGCACGCAAATTATCACTTGATATATCATGCAATTTATCAAGTAATCTTTCCTCCAATTTCTCATAGAGCTCTCTGTTCGAAATTTCATGCAATTTGATTGAATTTTTCTATCAGTATAGAGATTTCCATTTAACTTTTAATGTAATATTCCATGTGATTATCGTGAAATATTGCAAGCATTTTATCAGACGGTTAACTGTGCATATCTTCAAATATTTATTTGTGTAATTGTTCCAGCAACTTTCTCGGAAATTTTCCAAGGAATCGCTCGCCCAATTTGTCGAAAAATTGTTCATGCTATTCCTGTTACAAATTTTTTCTTCAGTTTCATGCCCATTTTTTAGTTCAACTGTTTTATCAGCATATAATTTCTTCCACGGTTTGTCTTATAACTTTTCATATAATCCTCCGTGCATTTTTTTTGTGATGCTGTGTTGACGAAACTACTTGACGAAATTTTTAATCCTATTTTCTATGTAATTCTCCATATATCTTTCTTTCAACGTTTGATGCTATTTACTTGTAAATTTTCATGCGATTTCCTGACCTCTTTTCAATGTTACCTTATATGCAATTTTCGTGTTGATTTAACATGCGATTTGCATACAATTTGAAGCAGAATTTCCCGTGGAACGTTTGATAGATTTTTTCATGTGATTTCCCATGTAATGTTAGATGAAATTTTCCATGCAGTTTCTTAAATGATTTTCAAGAGCATTTGGAGCGCAATGTTTTGTGATCTTTTAGACACGATTTCCAAGCAATTTTTTATGCAATTAACATGAAATTTTCTATGAGAAAACGATGCGATTTGAAGTCTGGTTTGTATATAAAACTTCATGCAATTGCGTCCACAATTTTTCATACAATATTTTATAAAGGTTTTCATTCTGTTCATAAGAAATTCAGAATATTAAAATATATCATAAAATTAAACGTAACGTAACGGCTAAAGCATTTCCGTAATATCAGCAGTAAACACTTCTAAGGCCAATGACAAACACGGCGATTCCAGCGTTTTCCGAGAGGAAAACCGAGTCAGTTTAGTCGTGCGTTCATTTAGCATTGTGATGGCACACACCGCGGTTTGGACGCCTCTCAGTTTTTTTTAATGTAAAATTAAACCAACTCGGTTTTCCTCTCGGGAAACGCTTCGCTGGAACCGCCGTGTTTGTCATTGGCCTAAAACTGCCGAATTTGCCCAATTCAGACTTAATCATGTAATAAGGAGGTTGCTTACAAAGGATCATGCTGACAAAGCGGTGGATACCGATTGTCATTCCGCAGACAGTGGGCTCCGCAGTGGTCCAGACCACTAAGCTAATAAGGCAGGTGGGAGTGATGCTGGACCACATTCGTAAGGTATGTGATAGCGCTCTGAAAGCCATGTTAATGACCAAAATCGGTGGCCGATGAAAAATTTGGAAATTGTTTCAGTTCAAAAGTGAGTCTTAGCGCCATTCATGTTGTTGCTAAGACTGAAAATTATGAAGCTGATACCAAAGATATTTAAAGTATTTCGTATTTCTTGACCACTTTTGACCATATTCAAAGCAGAATAAAATATGATCTCCAAATTCAAAATTTTCGATATCTAAATATGTATATTTGATATTTTTCTGACATTTTTTAATACAAAAAATACGATTTTCCAATGCATTCCAAAAGTGAAAAAATATGAGTTCGCCCCCACCCGCTGAATAAATCACCAAAATTTCACAGGCTAGTAACCAATCGAATCTGTTGCAACTAACCGGAAATTTTCCAATTTACTTTTCGCATTATTGTACGTTAAAAAGTCACAGCGTTTTATATCATTTCTGAAAGGCTGTTCTGAAATTTTTGGCAGATAGCATAAAAAACTAGTCCAAATAACTTGACACTCTCTTTTTTGCATGTTTGGAGTATTGCCATAATTTTTCGGACTATATGAAACCTCCACACTTATTTAAGTAGCTCAACAAACGGATCATACGTATTGAACTCATTCAAATGCCACAAATTTCCATTGTCTGATTTCCCCCAAGCTATACACCACTTCAATCCATATTTTCATGATAGCTCTCTGACTAGCTAAACTACATCAATACTAAATGACCTCATTTACTCTCCTTTGGTCCAAAAATAATGCCAATATCAATTCAATAATTCACAAGACTAAATCCTCTACCACTCGTGTATTACTCCCAAAATCGACAATATCTGCCCCGATAAGATTCGCCACAATATGACGGTTGTTTTGCGGTCGTTCTTGCAATTAAATCTCATACGAAATTTATAACGTTTAGCCGTCTACATGGCAAACAGTATGGTAATTGGAAGAGATCTACTTTGTGGGAACGAAATGGACTTGTTTGGCCATACCATATAACGTAGACGGCAGAGGCAGGATAAACGAGCGAGTATGCTTGCATCATTATATGGCCGAAAAGAAATGGCGTAATACAAGAAAAAGTATTTGTGCAAACATTGTGTTTGTGCTAGGTCTAGATGGTTATAACAATGATGTCAAATTGACGTGTTGTGACGAAAGAGTTGCCATGCTATCTTTGAATTGCTAGAAAAATAATGAAAAAGAGATTAATTTCGCATATATTTTAAATATTTTTGAGTTTTTCTGTTTCGAAAAAGGGCTACAAGAAAATTAAAACAATTGAGTATGTTTTTCTCATTTCAAATAATTTCCCTAAAAACAGGACCAGACAATACCCAATCCGCTAGTTGAGTCTCTTGAATCAACTTTTCGTCATTCATCATGTTCTCACATAGCCAAAACATAAGAAAACACATCAGTCGCAAAACTTATCGGAATATTGTTTCTAGCAAAAAATGCTGAATAAATGCCATGGGCCTACTTTTGAGCTTCAAAATCGCTATCACCGCGAGGAATATAACGTGGCTCATCGGTCCTCACTACATTCATAAATCATTCAGAAAAGAAATACTCCGTCTCTCTGCCTCCAGCTTCCCCTTTCATAAGTTCTTCCTTTTCAAACACTGTACATGTGTTTCTCATAAGCTGTCCTTTCGCGGCCCCGACTTATCCTCTTTCGCTCGACAGGCTTAGTACTTAGGTGTGATATCTAGTCAGAACCAGTTCGTGAACCTTTCGGATTGTTGTTTTATTATAAATGTCAGCGAGGAAGAACGAACGAACTTTGGATACGATAAAAGCCCCGAAATGCTGATTACACAGTCATTCAAACGAACCAGCCAGCTCTAATGTTGGTTTATTCGTTTCGGTTCGTTTCGTTTGCCTACTTGTCATATCGATGTGGTTTTGTGGAGCAGTAGATGATGGCGGCGTATATGACCTTTTTTCGGATCCGTAAAATTTTGGTTGGGCTTTCGACGTGGATTATTGATTTTGGGGTTCAATTACTTTCGACTTTTCAATACGTCTTGCCCAATACGGTCCCTGAAAGCTAAGAGTAAATTCAGGATCCGGTCAAGTCGTAAAAAGTATCCGGGGCATATTTCAGTATTAGATTGTGACACGTAAACTTTGGTGATATTCTTACATAGTTTTTGTATTTTAACTAGCCAAAATGAAATTCTACAGCAACAAAATGAGCAAGTCATGTATTTGGACAGCATTTGGTTGGTTGCTAGTATTACCATTGTTATAGAAACAACATATGGGAATGAAACCCACATTGGGCGCTATAGTATTTTATAATTTATTTCACATAAACTCGCATTCTAAACGAACGAGAATAACGGTCTTATACGGTTTATAAAAAATAATCCCGATTCTCATTCATCATGTCATGAAATTAACTCACAACTCACTTCTAAAACCCCATCCAACACACTATTGAATATTTCAACTTTCTTCGCCCATAATCATTACGCAGTGAAGAAGCTCACTTATCCAACACAAGCTTCATTCACTTTCCTGCCAGAGTTTCATGTCACGAAAAATTTGCTCAGGACCATCCTACTAGCTTCTTATCGGCAGACTACAAAATGGAACATGGCCGTAAGCAGCGTTGAGCGAGACCAAAATATGAAAGATATATTAAAAAATTTAAACGAAGCATTGAATGTTTCATTGTGCGTGTGAATATATGTTTTGCGTGAGTTTAACCCAAAGTGAGAAAGCTACAACAACAAAACCCCAACAGAAGTGAAACAAACAAGTTCAGAATCTGGCTAAACACAGTTTTCTTAACAATAAATCTGTTTAGGATGAAGAAAAAAAACTCAAACAAGACTTGAGTTAACGTGTTGGGAGTATGTTTAACATTTTGTACGGTCATGTTTCTGTAATTGTTTTCATTCTCGTAGCTACTTCTTTTATGTTTCCGCCACAGAAAGTTGAATGCACTGTGAACAAACTTTGCTTCGTTCAACTTTGAAAGTTAATGGGGGATGAGAGTGAAATCTTGTAAGGGTAGCTTCAAGAGTGTTGTCCAATTGATATTAAAGCGACTGAAAAAAATAATGCAAGTGCCCCCTTTGGCTGTTTGTTTTTGATGAATATATGCGAGATTTTTTAACACTTCACTGAGGGTTCATAAAATTGGACGTCGTCAACAAAGAGGAGATAAAGTCTGTCCGACATGTGAGTCAGGTTCAAGTGTCAGTTGATTATGGTACTAAATTTTAGCTTGATTTTAGATGAAAGAAAAATATAATTATGTTATTTCATAGCAGGTTAATTTTGATGAACTAAGTAACCAAGATGATTAAAAGGAGAAAAGCTTACAATAGCTTTAAAAGCTAAGTTAAAAGTCATATTTAACAAGCACTTCAAGCAATCGATACGTTCAAGAAGTGCAAGGACTGTAAGGAATGTGATTTTGCATTAAATTTCACATTTGAGAAAAAAGTCACAATATTTTTTTTTTTGTACTAGAATCTGCCAATAAAATATACATGCGCTCATTGGCTATATCAATAACAATGACAAACAGATATCTATGATTTCACTTGGAAAGTATCTTTAATAGGCTTAGGGATCATTAGGATCATGGCTATTTTTCATGCATCAGAAAACTATTAGATTCGTAAGGGAGCGTTAAAAAGATTAGATAGTTGAGGTGGTAAATGTTTGAGAAAAACATTGATGATAAGCTCGATCCTCGAAGAGTTTTTGAGCAGACTTTCTGGATGATATTACGGTAACTTATTGTCATTTGCAAGTACCACTCTGAGCTCTCTACACACTTTGCTGAATCGCGCTTTTGTTTGAGATGACTTGAGCAGCTGCCAATGCCTTTGTACCAGTCTTTTCTCCTAGACTAGGATTTTTTCCGAGGGGAGACATGCAATTAAACTTTAGGTTTTGCTAAATTGAAACCCATTGAAAAGATTATATACGGAGTTGGAGTGTCATGTCCAGGGTTATGATAGGCGTGTGACATGAGAACAGATCAAAAACTGCTTTTAAGTGGTCGGAATTAGGAGGAATTTCCTTCGTTAATGCAAAGTCTTTGAAGTTCGGAATTTCGTTCATAAGACCCATTAGTTAGTTGGCCGGTTGAAATGTGCCTCAATTTGTAAGTTTTAGTGTCTCAAAATGTGCTTTGTACCTAAATGTTATGGGTCGAGAATTCCAAAGTGTTTGTTTCGTGCCGAAGTCGCCATCCACGACGAATATGATTCCTAGCGATGAAAAGAAGCTTTTACATATTCCTTTTGAAATATTGTGCTTCGGCTGGGAATACGAGGGTTGATCCAAAAGTAATGATGATTGGCTATTTCCAGTTCGCATAAAATTCAAAAAAAAATTTGCTGCCTCATGTACCCACTAAGTCAGCATAAAAAAAACATATTAATAGGCTATGATTCCAGGGAGGTACATTTATTTGAATACGAACCGTCGAGGAGAGAGCATCAAAATGAAGAAAAACGAAATTAGAGCTGTCATTAAGTATCCGTGTTTGAAAAAAATGTCTACCAAGATATAGACACCAACTTGGTGAAATTAAGAATTTTTCATTAAGAAACTCTGCTCCTCCATATTCTACTGTTGTGCCCTGTGCCAAGGAGCTTAACCTAAGAGGAACAGCCCCTGAAGATGAACACCACGAAGGACGTCCATCCACGTCCCTCACTGAAAACGACATGAAAAAATTCGAAGATGTCGTGTTGGCAGATCAAAGAGTGACCATATGGTATATACCTGAGATCACAGGGATCTTGTGTGGCAGTTCTCATAGAATCGTTGCCAACGAATTACATATGAAGAAAGTTTTTGCGCGTTAGTTGGCGAGAATGTTGACCGACGAGTAAAAGAAGAGACGAGTCGACATTTCGAAGATGAATCTTAAAAAATTCCAGGCAGGTCTGGAAAAGTTTTTATCACGATCCGTAACCATGGATGAGACCTGAATCTACCATTTCGATCCAGAAACCAAACAGCAATCGATAACTTGGAAGCGACCCACTTCACCGACGCCGAACAAATTCAAAGTGTCAAGTGACAAGGCAGCGAAGGGATGCATCATTTTTTTGGGACGCTGGAGGAATCGTTATGGTTGAATGTTTGAAACAGGGAGCCACTACATCAGGCTTTTAATACGCAGGCCAAGTAAGAAGATTGCGGGAGGCTATTAAGAAAAAAGTCTAGCGCATCAGAACCGCTTGAAAACTGATTTTCAAAGAAGTTATCTTTGAGGGATTTAAAAATGTGTGAAGACGTTATACACTTCTTTGTAGTATCACATCAACAATTTCTTACTCAAAAGAACAAATATCATTTTCTGACAGCATTTCCTATAACACAAATGATGAAAATGTTCAGTGTTGGCAGCATTTGTCCAACACAGCAGCAATAAATCTACCATAACATGCTCGTGCTTAATCAACCTATCCTTTGAATTTTGTTTTCATCCAAGGATATCATCGAAAGTTACACCGATTAAACTATGTCTGGGGTTGCCATCCGAAAAATTTCCAAAACTCGGAAAATTGAAATATCGGTTGCTTATTTTATTGTAAATGCTTTGCTTATGAATACAAAATGGAAGCAACTGTTGGTGCAATATTCACAAAATTGTCTGGTGCTGGCAATCATGTGCTAGCACCATAGCTGCTTCACGTTTCGATTGCTCGATAAAGAAATGTCAATAAATTACGAAATTCATCATAGCTGGCAACCCTCTCGCGATTTTTCAACAAAATTCCTACAGAATTAGAAATGCAACAAGATCCACTAATCACATGAATTTCGTTTTGATTTCGTAACTGCATCGGAAGTTATAGGGAAAAAACCTTTATTTTCCTGAGCAAATTTACAATACTTAGGAGACAAAAATTGCCATAGTTGGCGTCTCTATACTAATTTTTCAACCAAATTTCCATGAAATCTAACTTAGAGTAAGGTTCACCTATTGCGTGAATTTTGTTAAAATCTGGTGGCTAAATCGGAAGCTATAGGCCAAAAACCATTTTTTTCTTAGCGATTTTTCCAAATGGCACCACTGCCACAGTGTTGCTTGTTTTTTCAAAATCACTTCTATCAGACCTGATCCTAGCTAATTTCAACATGTCCTGCAAATTTCATATTGATCACATTATCCGATCGTCAGTTCTCATAAACAGAAGTTTTGAGTACTGAAAATAGAGGTAATTTGATCACGGGTTGCCGTTCTTGTTTACCGCGGAATTTTGAAAATTTTTATTTCACTTGGTGGACAAAAGTTAAAATTTATCAAAAAATTTTTTTTATCAAAAATTTTTATTATCAAAAATGAAAAAATTTTCAGGAAGGTCGATGATTTGAATTTTTTTCAGGAGCCTGCTGTAGCTACAGACATGCTGTTAAATTCTAGTCTACATCAATACGCTCTGAAAATTTCACGATGTTTCATTGTTTTTCTTAAAAATTATGACAAATCGAAATTTGAAAAAAAATCCTTGCCTGCTTTTAGGCACTCACTACCTGCACAAGGCTCAAAATTTCCAATTCTTTATCATAAACAAACTAAAAACTTAATAAGTTTTCATTCATAGAACTTTTTTTGAACAAAAACGTACACTGCTCGGAAATATAAGAGTACCTGATAATTCACTAAAATGCCCGCCGCCGCCAAAAGGTGTAAGATATCTCAATTCTTGGAAATCATGGACCTACCTACTATATACATCTATGTCCTCCAAAAAATTTCAGCTCAATCGGATCGGTCACTCCAGAGATTATCTCCCTTAATCATTTTGCTGATATATGTATATATATATATATATATATATATATATATATATATATATATATATATATATATATATATATATATATATATCACGAATTTTCGGCAAAGCGAGTTAAATACTAATTTTCTTCGAAAATTAGTAATTAGGGCATTGAAAAGTGGCAATGGGAAAATTCAAGCAGGTTGGTTGTAGTTGAACGACCTTATATAAAACCGCATGGATACAGAGTCATAATAAATTTGCAATGAAAGGCTACAATATCGGTGATTATGGCTTCAAAAAGTTTAAAAGTTTGCAAAAGACCGATATTGGATTCGTCATTACAACTTCCTTTCATGAATATAGGAGTGACGGTGGAGTATTTCCTCAAATGAGGAACGATGCCTGCTTTTAAGAATGCATTGAAAACATAAGACAGCACTGAAAGTAGTGCACTGAAGTTCACTGAAGACAGAAGCAAATAAATTACTAATTTCAAAGGGAGCATCAATATATGAGTCGTTACATTTAAATGTGAGTGGATAGCCATCGTTATGTCTTAAAATTAATAAAATTCAAAAAAATCTCTTAAGTTGTGCTTGAAAATTAAATTTTAGCTGTTGCGTATATCTCTGATATGCAAGTGAAACTTCTTGATAATACATATCTCTCAGTGTAGAAAAGAGTTGGTAGTCAGGCACTGAGCGAGTCAAGCGAAATTGTTTCTAGACTTTGGTTTTCGTATTTTTCAAATGGCATAGCTGTGGAGACATCCAAGGAAAACAAACCTAGTGGGATAACTAAAACGTAACGGAAAAACTGCAGAAATTGGTTCCGGATCAAATATCATGCGTGAGAGTAATAAAATACATGAGCGACGAGAGTAATAACATAGTAATGACCGATGGAAGTTAAATAATTATCCACAACAACTGACTCGCATGAATATATAACAGATTCTAATATCTGATCAATGAATGAATATCTGAATAGCAGACTGGATAGAGTACCGGACTTAAGTGTGTGAGGTCCTCGACTACAATCCAGTCATGGCCACACAATGGAGTTCAAGTCTATCTAGCTATGAACAAATACTTGAGTCAAATTAGGAGATAAAGTGGAACGTGGAACTGATCACTTCACACTCGTAAGCATTGCTTGTGAATGACGCCTCCACCAATTCCAAGACCTAACAAGCTTTACATCGAGACTACGTTACTTTTGATAAAGTTTCAAAAATAATTTTGCACATTTTCATTGAATTCAATTTATGTAAAACTTAATTAGCAGCCAATAGGGAAAGGTTTAATTTAAACCAATGATCAACATTTTGTATAAGAAAGAAAAGAGAACTTTTGGACAATCCTGAAATATTGAAATGACCAATCATGAAAAATCTGCAATGTTACTTATATTACATATTATGAATTCGAAAAAAGCGTCAATTTCCACATAAAGACCAAAAAGAATAAAATGTCAGAATATTATCAGCATTTTATGCACCAGACTATCACAAAAGTTTTACAATATGCATCAGTGTGATTGAGTCAAATTCTATAACCCAATTTATTAAATTTATCTAATACATCATTTCTGCAATCGACTACCAAATCTTGAACTTGCTTCTGAACTTAGGTATACAATGCGGCATAGAGTATTCAGAAGAAAGTACGCTGCTTTGTGTACATTTAACATTCGCTTCGTACAAAATCATCAAACACTTATCATGACTATCAATAAGAGTCCATATAAAACCAATCAAAAATTCACCCTTCTCAACTTACAACACCTCGAATAACGATAATTTAACAATCATCTTATTTCACCTTAAACATTCATCACACTCCCCACACATCTCCATATCTTTCGGTTACATCGACTCTCAATCAACATTCATCGCTTCCCATTATATGAAATATTCAAATCAAGCCATTCTTGTTTCACAAAATTTCAATCAGCTTACCTCGAGGATTAAACGCTTAAGCGACAGACAACAACGGTACTAACAGTAACACCGGGTCCGGGCCGCCAGTAAGTCAAGCCCGAACAGTCAAACGGTCTAATGGCCGACAACAAAAGCTGAGAAAAATTACAACAAAAGTCAGAAGATACACGCGGCGATGATGACTGACAGAACCTCTAAAACGTTGCCAGGAGACTAGTGAGAACGTCATCTTGCTAAGAGCTCGACTCTCGACACTGAACGTTTTGGCTTTTATTTACACCCCCGTGGCCTCATCTCCGCGCACTTGTATTGTTTTAAATCGACCAGCCGTTATTTCTATACCCTCCAGGCCATTATATGTTGCGTCCGTCTTGGCTCGCTCGTATCCGTCCCCGTTTCCCAATATTCCTGGCTTTAGAATTGTCGTTCACTCCAAAAGGAAACTAAACGGCAACAGGACACCTCAATCCCACCTTCATTGTTGCGAATCGCTCGCCGGGTCTTGGTCACTGGCCGGGTACTTTCAGAAAGAAACAGAATGGAACTAGAGGATATTCTAAAGTCTGGGCAAAGGATATTAGCCTATGTCATGGCAATCTGGCTCATGTCTTAGCACTGGCACAGCTAGCTGTCTCGTTAAGCAGACTCACTTCGCATCTTCATCGTTTTCGTTCTTTGAGTTTCGAGTCTTTTGGTAGATTTCTTTTTTTCTTTATGCAGATGATGCTTTTTATTCAACTCCGTGTGCAAAATTTTCGCAATGCTGGGCTCGAACGAGTACGTTTTTTTTATTCTTGACAGCAATATTGCTGTTCGCTGTTGAGTGAATGCGGGTAATAACCTGCGGGATTGTAAGAAGGTGTTCGAATCACTTTCACACTTGGTGGTTATAGTTGTGCCCTTGACGGCATGCTGACTAAGTGCAAATCATCCAATCGTTGATATAAACATAATTTATTCAATTGGAACAATCGGTGCATGGAATGATTAATTTTGTAGGGAGAAGGGAGCTTTGGTTGTATGATTTACATGTTGTTTCAAACAAATTTCATTCTGAATTCTTAGCATATTTATTTATTTTTGCCACACAGGAAAAAAATATGAATAATCTCGTCCCTCCCTCTTATATGCTAGGTTATTCAATAAGGTAACAATTGGTTCCCCATCGTGGAAATTAAAGCTAATAAACAAATGACCAGAAGCATGTGCGGTCTAAAAAAAATAGTTCCAACACTTGAGTTTTTTTAGTAACACAAACAGTGGCTCACATTAGAAAATGTACAATGATATTACTATTTTAACAACCAACCCCTTACACAGATATTTTTTCCTCTATATTTTATCTGACTCTTGCAAATATTCTAGCAAAACAAAGAGAACTTAAGGTTTTTTTTTTCAAAATTATTCAATCACTCAATGGCTCCTTTGAAACGTCCGCTCAGCTACCACTTTCAATCAACCACTCATCGCTAAACTGCAGACATATAAAATTAAAAGCTTATGCCTATAACGTCTTTAAGAAGCATCTTGAAAATTTAATAACACTTCTGTTCCATTGCCACTTGACGAACTCGCATAAATATTCAATAGCACTGCCAGCGCCAGCCACCACGGCCGTCGTCGCATCCTCAAAGTAGCCGTGCTTTAATCTAAGATCCTTTATTTAATTATTCGCTAAGTCTAAAGATTATGTTGGGGTAGATGCTCAGTGCCAGCGAGTCAGTCAGGCTGCGGCATTGTCGCGAAAAGTATTCGCATTGGGGAAATGGGTTCGGTTTGGATTGAAAGCGGTACGATTTGAAAAGTCCGAAAAAATCGTCATCGTCGTCATCATCAGGATTCGAAGCGATAGGAAAAGAAACGTGTACAAATCATCTGGAGCTAGCAGCCCGTTAGGCGGCAGCGACAGTGACAGTAGCTGGAATGGCAGAAGGAGCTATTGTTGTTGTTTTCCTTTTGTGCCACACGACCAAATCAAATTATTTTCTAGATAAGAATGGCAAAGAACTTTTATCTACGCTTTTGATCTAATTGAAAGCATCAACATTGGAACTATGTTGCCGAAGCAAAGCAACCCGGTGCTGGCCTTTTCCAGGCCGTATTATCATTGCGGCTGAATCTAATGCTGCTTTGTTGCTTTGCTGGTTTAGTGCTTTGGCGGCGAAAGATAGACGTCAGCCGTGTTTTTTTACCAAAGATTTTGAGTCGCACAAGGAGCTGTTCTTTTACGGTTGAATTGGTTGATTTTTGCGGATTTATGGTAGTCTTTAATCATGAGTTTTATACCAGTGCGAAAGCAATTTTTTCGCACCAGCTTGGATGTAGACTGTGTTAAGGGACTTTGCAATATTTTAACATCCTTGACGTTTAATATCATACTAACCGCAAAAAATAAACAAACCCGTCCTCTAAACAGCCAAACTATTTAATTTTTATATATTTGCAGGAAGCGTATCGTCGATGGGTATGTAGTACACTAATACCATACTTTGCCGAGCCGGAAGATATTCGGCAGAAAACGACAACATCGAATACGATTAATAAAACGGAAAATCATTCAGCGGCTAGTTCGAATTTATATCATGCGAGAACAAGTCGAAGTACAAGATATCTATCGGATGAAGATTATGATAATGATAAAAATGATTATGCTAATGATAATAATAACGATAATTCGGAAATGATATTAAATTCAACTAAATCTAATACTACTACTACAGCAACTACTTCTACTATTTCTAGTAATAAAAATAGTAAAAACAAAAGCATAAATAAAAACGTCCAGCGCGGACGTACTAATAGAGGGACTTCATCGAATACAATGTCCCAATCCATATCGACTGCCATAGCGAATCCGATCGTTAAGGATCCGTTGTTAGACAGAATTTTAAAGAGGTATATCTTTTTTTGAAAATTTTCAGATTGAAATTCTTTCTAATATCCTGTTAATTAATTGCTTTTAGAACGAAAAGAAAATCACAAATTAAACGAAGAAGAAGGCTTCGACCATGCCTTAGTGTTTGCCAAACTGTCGAGCAAATCTGTCCGTATATGCTTCCTGCCGATCGAGCACCAGCATATCCAACACAATATGCAGGAGAACCGACGTTTCTGTGTTTGGGTAAGTAAATTCATGCAGGAGCTTAGCGTACGTGTAAATAGAAGTGCATAATCTGGCAACATTTAAATTACCACAAAGTTTGATTTTAGGCTCTAGAAACTATGAATATAACTATGAAACATAAGATATTCAAACCGAACAAAACATTTAGAGAAGACTGCTTGTGTGATAGTCACGAGTGGTTTGAATCCAAGTATGAATTGGCCAGGCAAGCCATTTAATACCAAGTCTTTCTCCGCGCAGGATCTCTGTTGATAAAAAGGCTGGCGTGAAAAAAACGTATCATAATTATTATATAAACGTATTGTTGTATTTTACCATTAAAACGGTTCGTTGATTCGATATTATTCACATTCGTGAAATAAAACAGTGTTCTTTTACAACACTAATTTTACATTAACACAAATAATTATAACACTGAATTCCGTACACTTTACTGATCGCACTATTTTAATTTCACGTTAAACTTTCACACTTTATCGCTTTCAATTAACCTCGCCCGGATACACTAAATTCGCTGTATCGCTTTTCACAGTAACAGCCTTTTTGCTGTATACGCTGTCTACTAACTCTCGCGTTGTACCAACTGTGTACAAACTTTCGCTACTAACTAACTGCTAGCACCTCTTGCGGCGATATTTATACCTGTTCCGGTGAGATTAATCATTATTGCCTACATCTAGGCCTTTCTAGAACTGTGTCTTGGGTTCCTGAAGATTATCAAACTGTCTTCGAAAAGACTATTGGGAATTTCCGTTACCATGCGAGATCTGATTCATTGTTTGGGGCTCCGAAATGTTCCGCTTTTGCTTTCTAGAGGGCTCTATTGCGTCTTTGTCTGTAGATTGTTATTGTTGTTTGAAGTACATGTATGAGATAACTGTCGAGTATTTCTCACCATTTCTAGCTTTTTCTGGCGCCGCCACAACGTCATACGGTTGGTTTGGCGTGCATGCAGCACTACCCTCTCCTAAGACCTGTTTGTTTCGAACAGATTTGTCGCTAGCCAATGTGTAAGTCAGATTTATAGCCTTCATTCTCGATCGGTACTTTCGATGTATCCGTCAGATAACCTCGTCAAACCGTTCGTTATTCGATCCTTCGCACACCAAATTGTTTTTCGGAAATTCAGTTACTTTAGAGTTTAGCTGTTGACGTTGCTACCGCTTCAAAACGTGCTTCGTTGTTGTTTTGTGGTAATCCGGTGATGTCATAGATTCTGATCTAATATGCATTCTTCGAGAAATATTACCCATCACACATTTCTGCTCAGATCCGGATGCATATTTCTTTCTCGTTTAGCTGCATTTTATGTCGCCCTGCGATGCCTCTAACGGGTTTGCTTCTTTTTCTGCCAAAATGCCTACTCGTCTCGCAGCTACGCATATGTAGTCTTTTTGTTCTTCTGTTCGACGTTTTCATCCTGGTCGACGAGCTAATGATACTTCGTTGCTCCTCCACTTGATTTTTTGCTCTCCCAAATCCAGTCTAAAACCATCAGAGCCCAGGAAGCCCATTCCAAGTATGCACTCGTCTGTTATTTCCGCTACCAGGAACTGATGCTCGAACACCATGTTTCCCAGTTATATCGGCAGAACGATTTCACCAAGAACTCGCGTAGAATCTCCCGTTACCGTCTGCAGCACGTACTTTTCAGTGCTATTAAGCCTCCAAGGCTTAGCCATATCCGCTCTCAAGATCGATCCAGTGTCGATGATGATTTTACAAGCTTCGTTATTGACTTTTCCCTGAAGACTTAAGTTATTTTCTCGAAAATGTAACCTGGAAACCGTGATTGTTTCAGGTTTACCAGTGATGCAGTCCAACCGCTGATCTTCATACTTCTTTCCTTCTGGTTTCCCAGCCGTTCTCCAGGAACAAGTGGTTTTGTTTGACCATCCAGACTCATCGCTATGCTTGATTCTTGCTTAGTAATCCTGGCAATATCGGCTCCCGTTCTTCCTGTAACATTCACGACTCAAGTATCCGTTCTTTCAATAGTTCCAGCATCGAGGAACTCTGCTATACACACATTCCTGACAATACTTTGATTTCCAGTTCCTGCAACAGTCACGCTTAAAGTAACCCTTTTCTCCGCAATTCCAACACTGAAAGGCTCCACTTCTCCTTGATTCGCTGGAGATATTGGCTTTCCTGCACATGCATTCCTCGCATACTTCACCGACTCTAACATTTCTCCGCGACGCCTGCTTCTCCGATTCGTAGATGAGAGCGTAGGCCAATGACTCCTTCAGCGTCCGTTTTTCAGCCAATGGACGTGATTTTTGAAGCTCTTCATTACGCACTGACTGGATGAAAGCATCTTTTGCCGTATCATCCCGATGTTCTGGATCCAACCTGGGGTAGGACACAAGTGTTAATCGCTCAATGTCATAAGCCAACTGCTGCAACGTCTCCCCTGGTTTCTGTGCACGTGTTCCCATCTGTGAACGATGAACTTCTTTCAGGTGATCTTCGCCGTACCGCTTATGCAAAGCAATCGTCACGCTTGAATAGCTGAAGCTATTGTCCCCTGGAATTGTTAAAAAAACTACCGCTGCGGCTCCTCTCAATGACACCATCAGTTGTAACGCTCGCTCTCGATCGCTCCAGTTGTTAAACTTTACAACTGCCTCACACTGCTTCTTGTAAATGGTCCAAGAAGTCTGCCCATCAAAAAATGGCTCTTCTTGTGCTTTGCCAGCTCTTGATTCAGCTGGCACAATTCCTACCGCTCTCACGCGTTGCAGATCCGATTTCAGCAAATCCATTTCCTCTCTAAGCGTTGCCAGCTTCCGCTCTTGCTTCTCGCACTCCATGTTCAACTCTGTCAACGTTAGTTCACTCACTTTTGGCATTGTTCTTCGACTAGTCCTCACAACTTTTCACCATTATCACTTTAGTCCACACAATTTATAATGATCCCTGTTCGAAACTTTTAACTTTTTATTTAGTCCGCGCACTTATTAATTTTTACTTTTCATACAAATTCATTGTCCGTAATTTCACTAAAAGTCACTTTCTAAATCACGAACGCGAAGGAAACCCTTATTTCTGACACCAATTGTGTTGTTTTACCGTTAAAACACCTTTCGTGGATTCGATATTCTTCACATTCGTGAAATAAAACAGTGTTCTTTTACAGCACTTATTATTCTTTTATTAACACAAATAATTATAACACTAAATTCGGTACACTTTACTGATCGCACTATTATAATTTTGCGTTAAACGGATACACTAAATTCGCTGTATCGCTTTTCACAGTAACAGCCTTTTCGCTGTATACGCTGTCTACTAACTCTCGCGTTGTACCAACTGTGTACAAACTTTCGCAACTAACTAACTGCCAGCACTTCTCGCGGCGATATTTATACCTGTTCCGGTGAGATCAATCATTATTGCCTACATCTAGCCCTTTCTAGAACTGTGTCTTGGGTTCTCGAAGATTCTCAAACTGTCTTCGAAAAGACTATTGGGAATTTCCGTTACCATGCGAGATCTGATTCATGGTTTGGGGCTCTGGAATGTTCCACTTTTGCTTTCTAAAGGGCTCTATTGCGTCTTTGTCGATTGTTATTGTTGTTTGAAATACATGTATGAGATAAATGTAGGAGATAAATATCGAGTATTGCTGTAAACACATAACAGCGGCACTGTCGCAGCGGCGCCGCAGGGGGAGGTGTGAATGCTGCAGTTGAATTTGGTGAACCACAATGCAGCGACAATGTCGCTGTCAATGCAACCAAAGCACCAACCAAAATCATTTTTTTTTCTTTTGTATCGCTAAATTCTGTTGTACGAGGATTAGGTTGACTTATCACAATACATATCAACCATCGCTTGACTATTCCACCAGACCATTCAACCTAATTCAAGTAGACTTAATTGAACCTAGTGGTGATGCCAACCTACGGTTGGTATCATCGCTAACGATGCGGCAAAATTAGAATTGTACCCAGTGCTCGTGTCAACCCAGTGCTCGTGTCGACGCACGGAGCCAGAAAGTTGAAAATCTTAAGCGAAAAAAAATAAAAACACTACCTCTCCCTTTGTAGGAGCCCGGATGAGGCAGACAGCCGCGAGCCCCCGATGGTGGCGGAGCCCTGACCCCCGATAGTCTGGGGTTCTCCACCTTCTGACATTGGCCTGAATATAAAAAAAAATGCAAATGTTGAAACTTCAAAATTGGCCAATTTCCCTCCCTATTTAGTAAAACTGAAATTCAACAGTAACTCATCAAAACTTAGGCCAGCCAGGCCTTCGCGAACCTGCAAGAGAAAATCTTCCTAGGCTTTCGCCCAATAAGAAGACCGACGTTTACTTTTAACAGATCATTATTGGTTTATTTATTTTTATCCAAAAAAAAGGTAATAGTCTCAGATTATGAGTGAGATCTCTTGTTTAATATAAATCACAGAACTATCTCAAGTAATAATGAAAATAAAATCAAAATTGCATTTGACTTCTAATTACACATTTAATTCTTCTTTTTCGTGTTGTGCTTTAATTTAGCAATGCAAAATGGGAGAACAAATAATGAAAACAAGAAGTTTATTTATATTCGTAATTGTATGAAGCTATGAGAATATTATAGTGACTCTAAATTGAATTTCGTCTTTGTTTATTATATATGTATTTAATTGAGGACGGAAATAAAAAAATCAGTTCAAGTATTGTGTTTTATGTTATGATTTGACCTGCTTAATTTTCAATCGTCTTAATGAAACGTTTTCTTCGTTTTAATTTTCTTTTGTATTATATTTTATCTTGCTAAATTAGTTATTGCTAAAAGAACGACCAACTTGAGACGCGTGCAAAGATTCGATTTGAATATTTTTTTTTTGCACGGCTTTGTGGGTCCGTGCGTCGACACGAGCACTGGGTCTGCTTAGTCAGCCCATTTTGCAGAGCCATGGGTGCTTTCCTTTACGGAATTATGCCCCTTTTTCCCTCAGGTATATCATAATACCAGTTTGCGGCTACACTATAATGACGGATGAAATTATAGGTAGCATCCCGTTTTCAGAGAGCCAACCGACTCCATTGTTTTTATGGACCCACCCCAGTCACAGCGAGCTAGCAAAGCGGCACCCCAGCATCCGTCGCTGTTCGTTGAAGGGTACTCCGCTAATGCGAACGAGACACCTTCACGGCCATATCTAGGGTACCCTGCACTCTGGGCAATTCTTTTTTATTTTGAATTTGCCTCTTGAATGGCATTAGCCATTCCACTTTTGCCCTTAGTACTTTTGGTTCCGGACTTCGGTCTGGTGCTGAGTTGTGCTAAGGCCACTCTCTTTCTTTCGATTCGCTACAATCTATCAAATTCTATAAGGACTATGCTTTAAAAAAAATCAGTCAATGCTGAGAAACTTATAATTTGCACTTCTCATGATATTGTACTTGGCATGACTTCCCAATAATTTGCAATTTTCAATTATCTTTTAGATCCTAACATCCCGGAAACTGGCGAACAATTACGTAAATCGAACAATGGTCCACCCAATTGTTGTTATCGTTATTGCGGCACACCAGCTGATGGTATCTGTGCACACTGTGATCTATCTACTTCAAATCAGTCAAATCGCACAGCAACAAATACAACATTTCACCAACAATCCTTCTCATCTGCGGCACCTGCATCACCGTCATCATCTCAGTCTGCATCATCATCATCATCATCGCCATCATCAACGAGCATCAGCGATCAGCGTGAAACTATCGATTTCAGTCGTATGGTGCTAATCGATAATATCTACTATTACGATGACTACGTTGACACCGCACCATCCGATAAAGCGGCACACTGTCAAACTGCTCAAAGTACAACGCCTGTGTCATCGCATCCCTGCACCATACCTTACTACGCGACATCGTCCACCAAACCGCTAACGGTATTCGCGTCGTATCGGATTTTCGTATTTTGGGCGATATTTTGGTGTTTCTTAGTTAACATTTCAATTCCGCTAAATTACTGTAGTCGCCTCAAATCGAATGAAAATGAATTCAATAGTTTGTTGCATCAACAGCTAAAAACGAGAAGATACCAGCGAGAAGAGGCCACTACGATCAGAACATCACAAACCATACACTACAACAAAGCCTTGTTGAGGTTATAGTCAACATGGAACTTTCATGCAATTCGATGATAGCGATGACGTTCGTTGAATAAATATTAATCTGATTTTGTTTCGATGGAAATATCTGATTGAATTTTTCTCGACAAAGAAAACTGAATGCAACACGAACAGCATATGGAAGAAATCGCTATTCAAGGGGCAAATAAGACATATGCAATTTAACAGAAATAGCGACCCCTTTAGTGCAAATGGAATCTCTGAAGTCGCTTTGAAATAGCGAAACGGTTTTTCGTTTTGCTTCGATGCGAAATACGCGATATTTTATTAATTTAATCAAATGCTTGGATTGACGCGTGATGCGGCATATACTGCTTAGAGGATATAGAAGGTGGGCTACACTTTGAAATGATTCGTAAAATAGGTTCTACAATGTCGTGAAAACCAAGTGATATTTTAAAAAGTAAAAATTTCAGGCATGTCTCGTTGACAATTAATATCAATGCCGTGTTTTCGAATTCAGCAATAATTTGTGAATTCATCATTTCAGTTTTTCGCGTGGTTATTTCAAAATGTCGTCCACCTTCCGAAAACATATATTTTGTTAGAATTGAAATTGCCTATATGAAACATTTAAAGCGAGTCGACGAGCATGGGACCGACCAGTTCCGGCAAGCGACGCGATCAAAGTTAACTAAAAAAAAATATAGAATTTAGTACTGTACGGCTGTTTGCTGTTGTCCTTTTTTCATTCCTTTCTCGTTCATTGCTTCGTTTCTTGTCAAAATCGCAATGGATGTTGCCTTGCACTCCATCCTCATTTCCCAGTCTTTCATTTCGTAGTTAACGAAAACGGTTTGTTGCAAAAAACCGAAATAACAAAACGATCCACATACACATGCATACAAATAAATAGGTAAATAATGAATGAAAAAACAACAACAAATAAACATTTAAAACTAGGGAAAAGATACAATGAAAGATTTTTAATAATTCCGTCAATTTTTACAATTGCTGTTAATTATGTTGCTTAGAAGCAAAAATAAATAAAAAAAAAATAATGACGAAATATGACGACAAGCGAAGATTTACGATGAACTGTAAATCAAAAAAGTTAAACATCTAATTTACGTATGTATATGTATTTCGATTCACATGTATTTCGTTGTTCAGGGAAAAACAAATGAAAAACAAAATGCACAAATTTCTCATAAGTAATTTATACAGAACCAATATATGTGTATGTATGTAATTTGAAGATTTCGAAAGTTTTCATTTCATCATCACGAATTATTGACGCGAATTGCGAACATGAAGCAAGCAAACTTATAAGTTTGAAGGGTTTGTGAAACCCAGGCCATAATGAAAACGATATGTTACCAATTTTTATAGATTTATTTGTTGTTTGTAAATTTGAATGTTATCACTTGTATAGTCGTAATGAAAAAAAATGAAAATAAATAATTACACGATGGAAAAAAATTAAAATAAATATATATTAAAATAGAACTTAATAAAGCTTAGTTTTAAGGAGAATGAAAAACCCACACAGACACACACCATCTGAATTATATGTATATGTAGTAGATAATAGCTTAGTTGAAATGAATTTCATTTCTCCTAAAAATCATTTGATAGAAATCAAATGAAACAAACAGATAATTAAACTGAACATACAATTGAGTAAACTTAAAATTAATTAGGATCAAAGTGAAAATTATAAATCTTAAGAAACTTAGATAAAACATGAATAATGAAGAAAACCCAGACGAAAAAAGCAGGAAATACTCGTAAATAATGCACTGTTGGAATTATTCAATATAAAAGTGAAAGAACTTAAGTCAAATACGAAATGCCAATGAATGTGGAAATTTTTTTGGAAATTCGAATAGAGCTCAAGAGCTACGTTATGAAATCGAATCGAATAAATTTGGATGCTAGATGAAAAACGTAATCACAATACTCTTATTTGACTTGACGATATTTTAACAAAGATATTTGTATTCATTATTTTTCTAAACATAGAACAATGAAGTAACTAGATTCTCGATAAGTCCAAAAGCTCGCCGTTGATAACTAACCAACCCAACGATACGCGATGATAGCTAAAAAAAAACACCACCAAAAATTTGAAAATCTTATGAATGATTTTTTTTTGGATTATTTTCAACCATGTATGTTTTGAAATGAAATACGATCAAATCGATTTACAATAAATACAGTTAAAAACAAATGAAATACAGATAAAAATAAATAAATTATAGTTTGTTGTGTAAATGGCTAAAAATCATAGAATTTTGGAAATTATCTTACAAACCAAGAAAGAAGGAATGAATTTCATAAATGAATGAGATACAAGCAAGACTTTTAATACTGCCAATCTAGTTCATAAACATAATAAATTGCATAGATTTCATGAAAATAAACTAAAAAAAAAAATACAGAAGTGAGCAATAATACATGAAAGTGGTTGCATTAAAAATTTCAAAGAACAAAAAATAGTAAGAGTGTATTCATATTCATTTAACTTGGAGTGAAGCAAATTACTTGTCACACTCAGATGCTTATCATAAAAAAAATAGTTGTGTTGCTTGTGTTTACAATCTGTTGATTGTGAGTTGTTTCCATTTTTTTTACTTCGATTGCTTTAAAAAGAATTTCTACTTTCGATCATTTTTGTAGATCTGTATTTGTATAATTTTTACTATATCTATTAAATTCGAATTTTCGTTCCGATTTTGAGGTGAAAATCACTCTACTAATACATATCCTTTTAATAAAAAACAACCATAAATTTTTACTAGTAAGAAATAGAATCATTAATTAAACGTTTTTATAAGTTTTTAAATTAAAGCTATGGTGCTTTCAAATATTTTTGTTACCTTTTACTCGCAAGTGCAAAAATCAAAATGTTCTCAATAACGATTCGAAAAGATATTTAAAAAAATGAATTTGGTTCATAGAAATTATTTTACTGTAAATTTACGGCGGTAAATACTTTAGGAAACATTTTCGAACACAAGATTCAAAGCACAAATTTTCTGCAAGAAACTTGGTTGACCAAAAGCAATGGGGGCTTAGCTTCATCTTAAATCGTACGGGTAATTCATGCCATGACATATTTTTTTAAAAAGTTGTTACCATAATTTTTCGGTTTCAACAACCTGCTTACTTTAATATTCCAGGTCCATATTTCAAGACGATCAGCTCAAGGAAAAAAAGAATTTAATCAAAATTGCTATGGTTTAAAACATTATTTATCTTTCAGCGAACTTTTTTAACTTTGTTTGCAAACAAATATTTTTACTTATCGCAACCTGATTCTTGCTATCATTGCAACGCTTTCCAGAAGTTGAAATTTTTGTCAACGAAAATAAACCTAATATTTCATGGAGCATTGCTTATTTGTTGTGAATAGTGGTGCCATAAAAAATGCTTTTTCAATATCGTACTTCGTACAATGATTGTAGTTTAAGAGCCATGTGCGAGTGTGTATTTGAGGGAAACCGTGTATACCAAGAATAGCGGTCATACGAATTCAAATATACCATAAGAGAAGAGACCAAATAGTTGAAAGAATTTTTGAAAGTTTTGTAATTATTTATTTCCCGCAAAACCTTCAAATCTTAAAATACTTTCCATTGCTTTAAAATCATTTCTCCAAAGTGTGATTCTACTCTTCAAACCATTTCTTTCCCCCTTCTTTCGCAAAGTCAAAGCTTAGTCTTTTAATGTCCCATATCGTGTTTTTGGGGCTAATTCTAAAGGATTCCTGCTTTTTCGATCGAAAACTGGAGGCTTAAAATGACTGTGAAAGCAGATGAATTGACAGGATTAAAAACCACTCGTTTTTCTGTCACGAATGAAGCCTTTTGTGTTAAAAACTTTGGAAAATTGTAGAAAATCTTTTGACGGGCCCAAAATGGAAAGCACATAGGTGACCATCTGGCTAGATGGGATGTATTTCCTCATATTTAGCCTCACGCTCTAGCAAAAACATAGCCGCATTTGTCACAGACTACTTCGATGTTTGGTGTCGTGGTATAAAAATATAAACTTCTTTCGTCGTCATTAATTTTCGGGCGCGAAAATTTTGGGTTCAGTTCAAAATTCGTTTTGCTGCTGAAAACTCGAAAAGAAAAATCGCAGTCTCTGATTGTCCAAACAGATTAGGTTAGGTTTTCCTGGTGGCCACAAGCTCATGCATAGACCATAGTATTATCAGATAAGAAGACCAGGAGCTTAAAGGTTAAAAGTTCCACCCTGTGCGTCAGGTCCACCAGCCAAGACGCACCAAATTACCACTATCTAGCACAGAAGATGTTGAATTGTCCCTGAGACTCCCGATTCCTGACACTTCCTACAGGTGTCACTTGTTAAAAATCGCAGTTTCCTGACATGTGTTGCTACAAGACAGTTGCCTGTAACTGATTAGCTGTTTTCAAACATTCCGGGTTAGTTCAAGTAGACATTTAGTAGCTGCAAGATTGTATGACACCCACATGATTTTGGTTATCCTGCAGCTTTGCATTGCAGCCGATCTAACGAGAAGTGCTCCGATTTTTTAAGCCTGCCAGCATTTTTTGCGGCAGTGCATCTAGCCAAGAGATCAGGCGGGGTAGAATAAAGTGGGACGTATAACGTAAATCTAGTGCGTTGCAGCTAAGGCGGCAGTTCCATGTTTTAGCGAGTATCTCCTTGTTGGCGTGAAACACCTTGCTTACTCTCTTTGCTCTTTTCTCTTTCTCACCAGCTCA
The DNA here is from genome assembly GCA_947369275.1 of Nemotelus nigrinus. Taxonomy (NCBI): domain Eukaryota; kingdom Metazoa; phylum Arthropoda; class Insecta; order Diptera; family Stratiomyidae; genus Nemotelus; species Nemotelus nigrinus. Next base: position 183,956,166 of record OX376372.1, on the reverse strand, counting down.
GAATAAAACTCAAGTACTTCGTGTCCAACTTGAAACTTAATATAGTGCTGTTCGACTAGATTGGTGAAGAGTATAAGATCGATTTGACGGAAACTTATCCGGGACTATGGCTGCAAAGGCATCAGCATAGGCAACAATCGCGAGCCTCAAGTTCTCCAAACTGTTTAATGTAGTATTTACCACCAGGTTCCAAAGGAAAAGATAATGCCCCACGGCTTGCATTCCCACCCATTCCGGAGCTAGTTGCGGCACTTTTCATAGCTGGCTATTGTATGCACATTATTGAAAGTGCTTTTAATGTCCGAAAAGGCCCTCAAAGCGTACTGTTCGTGTTGGAGTGCCTTTTCGACTACTACCCTATGGCTATAGATCTTTTTTTCGTGTACGCGTTTTTAGTTCTCCATAGGGGCTGAGATCCGAGTTTTTCCTTATAACATATTCACCAATTACTTATTAATTTTTTCAGTGATCCGTGATCCGTTTCCGAACACTAACAACACTAAACTCCAGGAGCGTTCTTCTACAATGCAGCTACAGAAGCTTCGATAGCCGCAGCGCTATTCTGAGTGTTTTTGGACATTCGTCCAAAGCATACAATTGGTTTTTAAGGGAATGTAGCTGTTTAAATGTGGTAATGTAGCTAAATAACCTCAAACATTTTCTGAGGTTGAATCATTGGATGACATTACTAAGGCTAAACAGCTTGGTATTGAGGTTAGGCCATTAGAAATTTAAGTTAAAAGAGAGGTATTTTTTTCACTTTTTCTACGATAGCACAGCCTTGATAAAATATAGGGAGTAAGGAGTAGGACAAAGATTATAAGCTTCAGTATTACTGGGTTGATCAAAAGATTAGAGCAACTAGACGTTACCCAAGTGGACGTCGAATTCGAACAACTAGACCTTAGCCAAGTGGATGTCCCTATATCAAACATACTATTGACCAGATTATGTTGACTGCCTCATGTGAGCATATTTTAAATTTTGGATATTTCGTTCAAAATCTTGCTAGAGCACACTAAAAGCTTGTTAATAAGATATAAAAAGGGAGCTTTTTGTTAAAATAATTCAGTTAAAAGACTATGACAAATACTCTCGTTTTTCTTTTTTAATGCGTAGTTTATTGAGGGTTAAATAAGAAAATCTGACTGTTACTAGCTTAAGAACTCAGCTAAATTTAATTCGCTCATCTGGTTTGCATCCTGGTTCAGACGAGAGACCTTTGATTTAAATCAGGTAGTGTGTCGTGCAACGAAGCACTCTACACGCGTATTCACGTTGATTGTAAATGTGTGAAATATTTTACTTAACAGTTTTTAATATTTAAGGCTCCTACTTATATCCTTGATTTCGAAGGGTTATAGCTTAAATGAACCAATTTTAAACGTGTTTTTGCAACGGTGAAACAAACAAAACCCTTATTGACGATTTTAAATCAAAGTCAATAGTATTTTTAAGTATTGAAATTGAATGGTTTTTGAATATTTAAAAACCTACCATAAATGTTTTTTTGATAATGCTTCCTTTTTGCTTTTTTTACCAATATTAATCTCTTTTTGAAAGAGTTACAGGCGGCACGAACGTCGTTCATGAGCGTTCCCTCCCAAATTTTGTACACAGCTTGCTTGAACTGCTGTAAATAATTGATTTTTGGGTCCTTGAGTTTCGCTATCACATTGCTTCAAGCAAAATAATCCAAAGGACTCAAATCTGGGCCTTCGTTAAGTTATCGGTTAAGTTATCAGTACACCACCTCTGAGCTAAATTAGTGGTGTGAAAAGGCTTGTTGAAACCAGTTATAATCATTTCCATATAACTTGTTGCTGCTTGGAAGGACAGCTGCTTGTTTCCGGCAATATTCAGCGTTGATCTTCACACATTTTTCAATAAAGCAAGAGATGTTTGCCTCTCCTACGAAAACCGCCCCAAATCACGACTGAGGGAGAGTTTTGGTATCTGGGCACATAAACTTCATTTTCGGAAATGCCCTCCATTCTGATTTTGATCACAAACGATCATTTTGTGGATTCTGTGGTTGCTCGAAAATGAATAGTTTTTCATCGGAAAATACGAACTCATCACCATCGTGCAAGTATGGTTTCAACTCCAGCGACTCTTTTTTCCTTGGATATGGCTGAAACTACATGAATTTTCTGTCTTTTGTAAAGGTTTGCTCCTAGATCTTTGGTGAGTATTAATTGTGCTAAAGACTTTGAGATGCCCAATTTTGCAGATATTTTTTTCACCCAATAAAATTTTTTCTACGAGCTGCTCCCTTACAATCTTAATGCGTTGCCTAGTACGCGCAGTGCTTGGACGTCCACTTCTCTTACGATCTTTAACAGAGGATGTTTCTTTATAATGGCTGATTAATTTATGTATGAAGTCCCGCTTTATCTCTTCCTTTCGTAGGCCCCGAAAAGTTTCACAAGGTTTCATTCCTCTAATAAATTTTTAACAACTAGTTCACGTATGGATTCCACTTCACTCCACTATCTAAACAAGACTGATACAATTGGTTTTTTTATAGCATTTGGACTGATAACGGAACTTTTTTTTGTGAAACTATGAGAATTTCATATTTAAACAGTAAATTACTTTTGTATTCGAATTTATTGCACACCAGGTAATTATGTGGTCTTAAAACCTAAATCATTATCTGACGGCGCACTGGAAACTCAAACTTTTTTGACAAAGTCACCTTATGCAGCTACATATTTGAAAAATTTGATCATAGTTATTCGTGACTGGTAACTTTCATCAATTGGAACTTTGGAATTGAAAACCGAACCCATGTTCAGTTCACATGTTTTGTAACTGCAGCACTTATATACGGCGAATCACTATCCCCAATTTGAATACTCTTGAAATAATGTGGTCTACTAATGTTACATTTATCCGTCAAAACTCACTGCAGACTTTAATTACAAGATCCATCAAATTTTTCATACAAAAGCAGATAGGCTATATCCGATAAAAATAAGTAATTGGGTTCCATCTTCTCCTCCATGAAGATATTCAATGAAGACTCTTGGTTCGTGTAGCTCGCCAAGATTGATAGGCGAAAAGCAAAGCCTGTTCTTTGCTTTCTATTCCTCAGGCTCAACTTGGTTGTGCAGAGTATTACCTTCATTTTTTCTAAAAGGACCCATAACTTCCTGAGGTTTATGTCACGACTTTAGGTTGAAAAGGCATTGAAGGTTTGTTGTGGCTTTGTGATTGAAGACTCTAAAAATTTTTTTTAAAAATTTTTGTTTTCATAACGTAGACGCAACAGCAGAAAAGGCACATATACTGCATATTTCGGGCGAGTAAAATTAATCAGATATCCTAGATTCAAAAATATTTCACTATTGGAACTAAGTGCTGGTATATTCAAACTTTTAGTACATGCCAATAATACAATCTTGGAAAATGATTTAATTTATCAACTCATTGTACTTTTTATTTAGTTGTTGAGAACATGTTGATTTTTGTGAAATCCTTAGAAACCGCCGTCAGCTCAAAAATAAGATATTGAAATAAAAATATTTTCACAAATAATCTAATAAATTTCCAAATTTATTTACTAGACCCAAATTGTGAATATGTTGTCTATCAAAATTCATCTAAAATAATCAAAACAACAATTTTACTTAAATTCATCGAAAAATCATTCACTCAACTAAACACCACCACTTGCATGTTATCAACAACGTCTGCTGCAAAAAAAAAATCAAATCTTCAAAATCAGCTACTCGAAACAAATATTTCAAACAATTCAAAACAGAGAAAAATCGCTGCTCCAAAAACTAAGAAAAAACATTTTTAACTTAAGTTAGTTGTTTGTAATAGTAATGTTATAAAAAAAAAAATGTAGAAAACTCAAACTGAATAAAATTAAATGAAGTTACATAAAATAAAATTTCATATATATAAATAAATGAAGGAAAAAAACTACAACATGAAGGAAATTAACAAACACATTAATTTAACTGGTTGAAATTAAATAGCAAAAAAAAATTTACCGAATGGATAAATGAATGAAATAAACAATAATTAATGAAACCGAAGTAATGAAATTAATCGTTTTTCGAAATGATGATGAGTATTTGGACCGACAGGGCATCTCTATGATAACCAATAAGAATAAATTATTTACACATAGGTGAAATAAGAGTGTTACAAAATAATAAACTAATGAAAATTATAAGCAAGCAAGGCTTAGTAATGGAATAATAAAAAGGTAAATGATTGTAATTAGAATAGAAAACGATAATGCTGATGAGATAATGACATAATTAACAGTACCATTCATCAAGCGAGGCTATGAATGTTATTAGAGATTGAACGCGATAAAGAGAGAGAATTGTTTAGACGATTGACGATTTATAAAAATTATATATTAAATTATATATATACATGAGATTATGAACATTTAAATAAATGCGTAATAAATAAACAGTTAACCTTATTTTTTAATAGTAAATGTTGAAATGATGATGCTGAAAAAAACGATGATGATAATGATACTGATCGAAGAAAATTATAATGAAATATAATTGATAGTCAAGATGAAATTATGTCTTGTGCTATAAACGATGAGTAATGCTGTAATTATCTAAGTAAGTCAAGAAGCGGATGAGCGCGTTGGCATTAAGGAGATTATTAAGAAACCTAATTCTTAAATAGCATTTATTATTAACAAATTCAAACAACACTAGGACTGTAAAGTGTGTATAGTAATGAAACCTAAACAGTAAATAATGTTCACGAAAAAAATTGACACTCAAATGATACAAATGAGATGGACAAGTGAATTTCTCTAAAATAGATTAGCAACATAAATATTGATTTGACAGTTCAGTTCAGCGTTTTAAGTGATCAAGTGATCTGTAAGAGCGAATTGTACGCGCGAATGATGATTATATTTCTATCCATTCTATATATTTTATATAGAAGATATTTTATTAGTTGCCTAAGATATCTTATAGCATCTGGTCACTATTGATGGTTTTCTGTTGTTTTGGTTCGATCATACGGTCACGTTATAGTAACGATGGAAACCTAATGAAACATGCAGGAATCGATCAGTATATATAACTTTAAAATATATATAAATTCGAAGTGAAAACGGGGTAAATATTTGAAGAGAAAAACCATTGAAAAAGTATGAAAAATATTAACAGTCTACTTATAACTAGCTGACTAAGTTCGGTGATAAAAAAAAAAACATATTACATCATGGGTGCAGGGGCTGATTGGTCGAAAAACTGGCCGTGCGATGACGTTCCACACACCAAAACTTCTGATTGTCAGCGATGCATCTTCTCACTTATCTTAGATATACGAAATGCGATCCAGCATCAGTTTTAGATCTATTATAGGCCTTATATTGCAATATTTAGTAGGTATGAAAAGAAATAAATGAAAAGAATAACATGAAAGAAAAGAGAGAGGGAGAGAGGACGAAGATAAAATATTTTTAAAATGCGAATTATCTTGGAAAATTCAAAAAACAACTATCGATATTAAAATAGCGAAAACTGTATAGTTAAATGATAGCACAAAATATTCTTCTAGAATAATGTGAAGGAACTAGACTATAGATTTTAATCTATATGGATGTTTTTCGATTCACCTAAAAAAACTCAGCTCGAAGCGAACATAACCAAAAATGAAAACCAGTGCCGACTGAAATCGGTGAAATCGATGTTTCTGGGAAAATATGATGACTAGTTAACATACATAGCTGCCTAAATTTAACTGCAAGTTTCAAGCAAAACTGCAAGTGCACCAGCAAACCGGGCTAAAAACAAAGAATGACTCGTGACACGATCTTACTTGCCGAAAAGCGTGCTAAAAATCCATTTGCATCGGCCAAAATTGCCGAAAACCATGGACGAATGAGCAGCAGCATGTCTGTTGACCTAACCTCGAATATTTGTCTAGCACTATCGGTGTGATGAACAAAACAATTGATCTTATGCAAATTCAAAGTAAATGGTTAATATATAGTGTTGAAGACATAGTATCGAAATGTATTCGTGAAGAATCTTTTTATAATTTCAGATAATCATATGTTATGTATGTGAGTGTAAAAAAGGTATCAATTGAAGTATTTTTAAATGAAACTTGATAATAAGAGCACTGCTCTATTTCGACGTAAAACAGTGGATTTCCAGCGTGTAACACAAAGGAATTTAAAAAAAAAGTTGTTGTTAGTTTTTTAGGGTCTAAGATTTAACTGGATAGTTCAGGTCAAAAATCCAAGCAGTACGTATCTACAAAATAAAACAAAAATTACAAGTAACAAATTTTACTACAGTTAATTCTGGAAAATATCTCTTCACTGCAAACGAATCGCTGCATTCTAGCTTATTCAAAACCGAACTATTCTTTACATTAGGACTTCGGAATCATTTCACAATTTGATCTCCTCCAGCTATATCTATTTGTTTTTCTAGTGTGTCAAAGAGCACATAGCCGCCCCTCCACCACCCATTTCAATACTAGTACTGAAAACGGTCTGATTTTCCTTCAAGCATCTTCTATCAACTCAAGTTCCTCTCTCTGCGCACCAATAGCATAAGAACTTATCGCTCGTCAAACCAATTACTTCCGTTTCAAATACCTGTTTCTGTGAATTCTGTTCAACCAAAACTAGATGTTCGTGCCATGCCAGTTTTTCGCAAAAACCGATCTCACCTCTGCCATTTATCGAAAGAAAAACACTCACCGAAATCCATACAGTCAGTCTGAAACGCACATAGTTATTTTAATATTTAAAATAAAAGAAGAAAAAAAAAACAGAAATCCAAAAAATATTCTAGGAATAGTAAATAAATGTAATACAATTGTAGAAAACTAAGACCTACGTAATATAAAAATTGAATAAAATATTAAAAACCAAAATTGCGATGAAGACTAGAATCCAATTTGATTAAAAACGAATGTCGAAGAAAAACCACAAAAAAAACATAACTCAAGAAAACGTAGGTTAAAGCCAGTATTTCGTTGAAAATGATCAGAATCAGACATTATGATGATATTGTGTCTGTGACATTTTGAAATAAAACGGAAGATTATCTAAAAACAAATACAAACATCGTCTGAAAACAAATCCTTCATTCATTTGCCATTAAAAAATAGAAGTAAGCACACCGAAATTTTCGTGTTCTGATTCGTAAAAATGAAGCTAACGGTAAACTTCAAAAACAAACAAGAAATCAATATCTTCCTCCTGCTCTAGATTGAATTCAAAAAAATAATTGAGGAAGTATCAAGCAACCACATCTTAAAACATTCTATATTGAAACTCATTTATAACACTGCAAAGAATATAGTGAAATGTACATAGGGCCTAGAAAAGTTAAAGTAAAGCTATGAGTTGTCAAACTAAAATCGTAGTCTGAAATGCCAAACTCATTCCAAAAAAAAAAAAAAACAAAAAATATTGAACATAGGATACATGAATGAAGAAACCAATACAAATTCATAAGAAGCCAGTTGATAGAAATCCAAAGCTCTAATTAATTAAAATAAATAAAGTAGAGTTGTCAGATGAATGAAAATGATAATTTCAAAGAAATTCCACTATTTAATAAATGTTCACCAGTCAAATGCCAAAATGACAGTTTTCTTACCGAAACTGGGGTAATCATACTTTCGTAGTAACACAAAAAAATCATGAAACATTGAGAAAATTTCAAACACAATAAAAAAACCGTAACAGAAACATCTTAACTCTTTCAAAATAAAGCAACTCAAAAGTCCAGTTGTTAGCTCTCAAACGACGTCATAAAACATTTATGTACATTTAGAATCTTATATAAAACAACTCTAAATGAATATTTTACGACGTAACTAGAGAAAAATTTAAAATAAAACATGATACAATTGAATATGACATAAAAAAAATGATTCAAATAGTGACCTAGATGAGTATATATTAAAAAAAAAAATTTAAAAATATATATAGAGAGAAAAAGAGAAAGAAGAATAAAGTAAACATAATGAGACAAACAAAAAATCCAAAAAAACAACAACACATTATAGGTAAACAAACAAACAAAGAAAAATGAACAAAAAACTGCAACCAAAAAAAAAAATATGATGAACAAAAATTATGAATGAAAACGTGTTATAAATTGATGAAATAAAAACCCATGATTACTTAAACGAAATTGAAATAAAAGGCGATAAGTTATAAAGTTTAAAAAATATTTAAAAAAATATATATTGATTTGTATTTTATTCGAATCATCATACATTTTCATTCCCTGCTAAGTGATTTCGGTGAAGATTGAATTCAAGGTGAGTAGTGATTGCAATTTTGAGACAAACGATTTCAGCACTGCGAAAATAAAATAGGCAGTGAATTAGGGTTGTTTGCAATATCAAAATCCAATTTTTTACAAAGATTTCTCAACAACAGATTTCTCAACAAAAGATATGCAAGAGATCTATGATGTTTAAAAATTCCGAAATTTTTTAGCACCATTCTCCTTTCATTTATTTGGCAACCATGGTGGCGCAAAAGTCATTTCCGACAATGTAAACAAATGCAACGAGGCGAGTTATTAAGATTTAGATGTCTTTAATACTTTGGCGGCGGCGGGCGTTTTTAGTCCATCGCCAAATTACTTCTATTTTCAGCTCTCGGATCCTGGTGATCGGATAATCCGATCAATAGGAAATTTACAGAGAATGTTGGTATTGACTAGAAACAAGTCTGAAAAAAGTTATTTTGAAATGCGATCATTCCTGTGGCAGTGATGCCATCTTGAAAAATCACAGAGAAAAAAAACTGTTTTTGACCCATAACTTCCGATTTAGCCAACAGATTTTAGCGAAATTTAGGTTGCACTGGCTGGCAAAACTTTTAGGTTGTACTGGCACACAGAGACCTACTGGTCCATAATGATACCAGATAAATGAACCACGAGAAAGAAAGTTAAAGATACGCATGGTTGACTTAGCACTAGGCAGCCTATGTAAATTTGTGTTAGCCAGGAAACGGCAAGCATACCTATCTTTTAAAGCATGGCTGGCAGAATTCTATCCGGACCTGGAGACTTGAAGGGCTTGAAGAAATCAATTGCCCAGACTACCCTCTGCTTAGTGGCAACTTCGCAAATGACATCGGTGTCCTACAGGTTGGGCGCCTGCTCACCAGTGAAAGAGGTGCAGTCATCCAAACAGCCCGGGAAGTGAGTATCTACGAGAATCTTCAGCATTTCCGACCTGTTGCTTATCCATTCCCCATCAGGCTTGCATACCAGGTTAAGCGTGACAGGGCGTTTAGCCAGCATATTTCTGAGTACAGCCTATTCCACCACGGTGGCTTAGGTTTGCGCTTCAAACAGAGTTTGGGACAGGACCGTTCAAAAGATTTTCAGGTCGGCTACAGAGCCTATCTTGGGAGGAGGGCCTAGGCCTTTGGTCACTTCCCGTTTGAAGTTCTCCCAGTTTGTATTTCTGGGATTGCAAAATGGTCGATAAGTGTGAACTAGGCTGAAATTTAAACTGTTACTAAAGTCACAGTGGTCAGATTATGATGAGCTTTCAAGGACCCTCCAATTCTCTATTAATTGCTCATTTGAGTCACTGTGAAGTAAATGTCGCGTTTGTTTATTTGGAGGATGTACACCTGCCATCTGTCCTACCGGTTTCCTAACATCCTTGATCTTCCAATCCTGTGTTGGAATGTCCTTGTTTGGCTTTCTCAGCAGCTTCAGGGCCAGCTCCGGTTCCACTACCCGCGGTATTGTTACCGTCGCTCTAAGCAGTGTTGGAATGCTCCCTCTCTCCACAATTGCTCGCCGAGCTCCTTTCCATAGCCCCGGTTACCCCGGGACAACAGCCGCACACCAGCGCAACGTGAGCTTGTCGCTCCACTTGATGATCTTTACGCCCTTGAACTAGCGTGCCCCGTCGAACGAAGGTATGACCAGTTCAGGTAGCTTCTCCATTCGGTCAATCATTGCATTGAGCAGGCCTGACTCAACGATCTTCCACTTCTCTAGCGACACGATGAGATGTTGTTTAGCCATATTGCTGGCCTTGATGACCTTCTTCGGCTTCAATGGTTAGAGGGTTATTGGTTTTATGGATACTGGTTTTATTTTTTGGCCTCTTGTGAACGGTTTTTTCTCTTCAACGGACCTCTGCCTTTTTTCTGGCATCTTTTTTGAGAAGTTCAGCTCCCTCTTGTTGTGAAAAACAGAGTCCTTAAGAACCAGCTTTTCTTTGCCCAGTCCAACCGATCCTTCTCCTCCGCGGAGAGGGAAGGTATGTCATCGAGCCTGTCAATAATGGGCAGCGCTGATTTTAATTCGCCGGCGCTTTCTTGCCTTCTTTGCTCGGCTTGGGCCTGTTCTTCTTCTGTGGACCAGCACCTTTGCCTTAAGGAGCTCCTCCTCCACTTCGGTGCTCTCTGAATTCAAGTCTGTGAGTACCCTGGTAAGTACCCTGTGAGTACCCAAGTCTGTAAACCATGCTCTCTGAATTCATGTCTGTGAGTACCCTGGCACCCAAGCGCATTAACTTCTCATAACTTGAGTGGCGGCCAGCGGAAGTGCTAGCTTCCTCATAAGTTGTTGTTCGAAGTGGGGATCGTTGTAGCTCCGAGTTCCTCCTGAAAGGGTCTGCCACCGATTCCACCACCTCTGCGTTTATCGTAGCACCACTTGTAATTGGATCTGCTACAGTGACCAAGTGGTAAAACTCGATAGCATTGCAGTCAATGGATAACGACGAGTCGGGGCGTGCTCGCTCACTCCTCACGCCGCCGGTACTGGGTATCTGACTTCCTGTGCCGTAACTTTATCTCATTAATGTTCGTCCATGATTTGATTTAAAATTCGGGGGTGTCCTTCCCCTAGGTCCCTCTTAGCAAAACAGCACCACATCTGGCTTGGTGAGCCACTGCCCTGAGCCCCCTCACCACCGACAAGGTGCAAAACCGCCGAGCCAAAGTCAAATTTGATAGATATTTGGTTGAAAAATTGTGATAGAACTACCAGGCTATTTTAGTCCAATAAATGATGCAAATTTGCTCAGCAAAATGAAGCTTTTTTCGCTGTAACTTCCGATGCAGTGATGAAATCAAAACGAAATTCATGTAGTAAATGGACCTTATTGTGAGCCAAATTCCGTAGGAATTTCGTTCGCTGCAAACTATGGTAATTTTTGTAACTTTTAATCATTTCTTTACTAGGCGAAATTGTCATTAAATTTACAAATGGGAATGACCCTGACAAGAGCAAATATTTAGGTTTCGAAAATTTGAAAAATTTTGCAGGTGGTAGCCCCAACATTTTTCTCACCCCTATAAATTCCAGCGCAGTCATCCAATCAGAACGAAATTCTTATGATGGGTTTAACTTAACGTGAAGCAGATTGAGTATATTATTGGCTGCACCAGACATTTTGGCAACACATGGTTGCCAGCACCAGACATTTTCGTAAATATTGCACGAACAGATGCTTCCATTATATATGCATATGCAAAGCATTTACAATAAAAATAAGGAACCAATGTCTAAATTTTCCGAGTTTTGAAAATTTTTTCGGATGGCAGCTTCAAACATCGTATAATCGCTGAAACTTTCGATGAAATCTTCGAATGCAAACGAAATTCAAAGAAAAGGTTGATTTTAGCATACGCTTGTTATGGTAGACTTATTGCTGCTTCGCTGGAAAAGCGTTGCCAGCACTGAACATTTTCATCATTTATGTTATAGGAGATGCTGTCAAGAAATGGTTTTTGGTGCTTTCCGTAAGAAACGGGTGATTCACTATACTAAAAAAAAGTGTATTAGGTATTTCCACATTTTTTGTTCACCCCGGGACAATTTCTTCGAAAATCAGTTTTCTAGCGGTTCTGATGCGCTAGAGATTGTTTTCCATTTAATGTGCGCACGAGCAAATCGAATTCGCTCTTTTATATGTCCTGCACTTCTTCATTTTCCTAAATTTTGGAAAAATATAGAATCTAACTAAATTTTAGGAGTTTTGTTTATTGTGCAAATTTAATATTACTTTCACTTCTTATAACTAAAGATTTTTTCACAAAAACTCACCAAAACTGTCATCCTACGTTTTATTTTAAGAATCTACACTATTTGCTATATTTCACAATACAAACTCAACACAGCAAATTCTACAGCTGAGAGATTTTAAAATTTGTCTCATCTTTTTATTGCAGCCAAATGGTATGGATCTTTAAAAAAAACTCATTAAAGTGTAATTGAATATTTCCTTTTTTGATTTAAATTTCAATAGCCTTAATTCCAGAATGCAAGTATTTAAGTTTTTATGTTCTTCACAAAAAAATTGTGGCGGTTCCATACCATGTAGTAGTACCCTGGATGATATGGAAACTGGGCATGATGGCTGCATATCAGTTGATGGCTGAGATGGCTGAGATGGCAGACGGAGTTTGATTTGAAGCGTCGAAGTGACTGATTTCAATCTTCGGTGGCAACTTTAGCTGCGCTGTAAGTGAAGTGGAGGAAAGAGGGTCAAGTTTAAGTTAAGTTATTGTGCAGATAAATAGATAAAAAAGGTTTAGTTAAATGGAGGATAAATCGGAAAGTGATAGTAGTTTTAAAAAACAGGTATTCACATCTCAACATCAATTAGGCAAAATAATTCAAATAGAGGCAAAAGTGTAGAGGCGTCGAATTAAGAAGCTTCGTAGGTAAGTTGTCATTTGGAGGAATGCATTATGAATGATATAATGGAGAGAGCAAAATTGAGGGAAAAACAAAAAATAACAATAGTCGAGGATGGTCGAATTGTAGAGAAGTAAAACGGTATGTACAAAAACGTTTTCTAAATTTTGTTTTGCTTTGTGTGAGTTTCTTTTAGCATGTGTAAGGATTTCTTTATTTCTGCAATTTATGTCTTTTTCTCCCTTTCGACAACAGAGTGAGTATCAACAACTGATAAATGAATGGTACTTTGACTTCAAGGTAGTCAAGACCGAAAATAGAAAATCCCGAAAATCATATTTGAATCCAACCTCCAGAGTATCGGAGGCTGTAATCTTGGTGAGCATACTTATGGTTGATGTAGCAGGCAGGAAAGAAATAAGTAAGTCATCAATCTAGTAGGGTTTCTTCGAATTCCTCTTGAGAATGGGGTTGATGTTGGGAGTTTTCCAATTTTAAGGAAAATACCCATTGATAATGCAATGGTTTGAGAGCTTTGATATAAATGAATAAAATGACGGAAGAATTTTTCATTGGGAGAGCTCAAAGATATTGGATATGATACGCTTGATTTCTCGTTCGTTATTTTCCTCGAGATGCTATGTAAAGAGCACTGTGATTGGGCTGCGGACCATGATGTTTAACTGTTTTGTCAGAAACCAGATTGATGAAACAATATTCACTCTCTTTTTTGTTGATTAATCCAGAAACGAAAGTTGAAGCTTTAGAGAAGTCAGAAACAAAACAAATACCAATAACACGAACAATGTAAGACTCAATGCAGCATCGGCAAACATCCTATTAGTATAAGTGATGTATCCAACGGAAACTTCCTATACAATCAAATCAACAACACCCAATAATTCATATTCTTGTATAAATGAAACGACAAATTCGTTTAACAAAAAAATTACAGAGTATTATTAGTAAAATTACCGCTTATTCAACATTAGTAAATGACGATGAACTAAGATTAGAAAAAAAATTAAGAGAGTTAGCTGCTTCTGGAGCTTCATAAAACAAAATAACTTGGCACTCGTTTTTATTTTTCATTGAAATTATACCGCCTAATAGGGCCTCTGAACCTAAATTATTTGTACAATATAATTGCCCACAACTGATATCTTGAGTCGTTCAGCAAAACTTAACTATCATTACCTGATTTAGTTTTCTTTTAAGATGAAATAACTATGTTATTAATAATTTTATAAATTTTATTCGAGCCAAGTAAAACTATAAACTCCAAATTGCAATCATAAATACTTATTTTATGTTTATAAATTTTTTTAATTCTTCATATATGAATGAAAAAGGACAATTCACTAACGCATATTTTCAACGGGTTTCACATAATTTTTTCTGAACCTGGATCTTCTGGGCGAAGGCATCATGCTAAAATTATTTTATTTTCGTTACTTTTAATGTGAACTCAGTAGCATATTAAAATTTCATCGATTTTCTAAGCAATAAATTCAAACTATTCTTCTATGATAAAAAGTTTTCGAAATGAAACTAGTAGATTAACTCATTCGACAGAAAAAAAAATACATTACACCACCATTAAAACCCACAGATATATTTTTATCAGCAGAATTATATTATCAGATACCGATATGATTCGACTAGTTCTTTATTACCTACCGGTCTGAAATCAGCACAAAAAAATCAATGACATCAAATCCATTGAAAATAATTCATCAAAGATCAGATTTTCTTCCAACTACAACCCCAACGTATACTCAACTAATTCAACTTCACTCTTTCACTGCCAGGCAGTAACTAGTCTAACTGCTAACATTAAAAATTCATAAACAAACCGAAGCTACCCCTATAACCACAACATTTTCCCAACCACCTGAAAGCTTACACAATCACCCACTATACCAAACCACCCCCAACAACTCGAACATTTTCTTTTCATTTCGCCGAGTTTTCCTGTCAGAGTCGAACAAGTCGCGGAAGGGAACGGTCACGCTCAATCGGAAATCGGTTTTTCGCTTATTAGAATGAATTTCCCGCCAATTTTCTTTGCACGTTAGTGTCGTGATTGTTTTTTTTGCCGGAAATCGTGTTATTTGCCGCTATTGCACTATGAATATGTTTTCGCGCTACGATTCGCGCCTTGTACTCGTAACGACTTGGTTTCTGTTAAGTCGCTGTTATGGCTCGGCCAATTCGCATTCAGTTTTCGCTTATCAGTCGTTTGATGGAAATGGGAGTGAGAATGGAATAAGCTTTTCCAATGATGGTTGGTATATTTGATGAATTAAGATGCTAGTCATAGTTGATTATTGGTTTAAATGTTGAAATTCGATGTTTCCAACTTGCTGTTTGCTTAGTTTGCTTAGTATAACCGAATTGTTAAAACTATGTAAATAATAATAGCTTTAAATAAATGAAATGAAATGAAAAATGAAAATTAAAGTTGAAATATAAATAATGATTAGTGTTGAATATATGAAAATAAAATTTAAAATATTTGATAAATACTGAATGCATTTAGCTTAGCTTAAATCCTACAAATTAAACTTAGCTTATAATCCGCTATATGTTAATTGAAACGCAGCATAATGCGCAGTGTACCTTATTGAATCATGACATTTTCTAATTTTAGTTGGCTAGAAAACAAAATGGATTCCTTGAACTTCTGAATTTTTGTATTATTCACTGAGAAAAATTTTCTTGGTTAATATTCCTATAGTTTCATAACACTGAGTTTGGGAAAAAAAAATGCATTATTTCGCCGTAAAAGTTCGCATATTTATGTTCAACCGCACTATACTCAAATGTATTTTTCATAGCAACATAGCAAAAGCAAGATTAAGAAAATCTTGCTATGCATAATGGCTTCCAATTACATATTAAAATGGTCTGTTTACAGAAAAGTGTATGGTCGCTTGCCTCATAAATAGCAACAAACTTTACTTTTCTTTGTACGCATTGTTCATATTATAAAAATAATTTCAACCATACAATATGGTATCCATTGCAAAAGGTATCGTAATGATTCTGATCTAATGTTGTATCTACGTTCTAAGTGTTGTCTCCTATTCTATAATAGAAGTTTCATATGCCACATAGCAATTTTGGTGTTCAGTTTGATGTACGATATAATTCATTATCATGTTATGCTGTGAAGTCTTTATATTACGTTGCACGTTGTACGTAAATAAACGAAGTTTGAATCCAGAAACGCACTGCCATGCAGTGCAGTACAGCGCTGAAGCAGTATACACATTGAAAAGCACATTTAAAGGAGTCATGTATTTTTCTTTTCTCTTTTGTTTCTCTTTTATTTTCTCTTTTGTCATGTAAAAATGATATTTCTCGCACTTGCTCAAGAATTTCTCGTCCATTTTCACTTTGGTAATACGAACCAAATTACAACCCAAATTTAAATTGTTATCGCCCGGTAAGCTACTGTTAAACAAATGCCATCTGATGCACTACGCAGTGTTTTTAGAAATTAGTCTAATGCCTCATTTACACATATGGCGAACATTTCGTCGACAAACTTGTGAAATTACTTCCCTCCATGTCTTCGCATGTATAAAAACAGGCGAGAATAGACATGGTGACCATTTACACACTCAGCTCGCCAACATTTGCCATGCGTGTAAACGCGGCATAAACGATGCAGTGCGGGGGCTACGCTAATTAGCAATTAAGGCTATGCTTACTGGCAATTTGTTCATGGAAACATGGGAAAGTCTAACATATTTTAGTTATTGGAACCTAAATAATTTTGTATGTTATCAAAGAAGTTATTGTAATAAATACTATCTTGCATCTCTACGTTCGCCAAGATTCTCAGACGAAAGTCCTATAGCTTATGGAAACTTAAGTCAAAAACTATATTAAAATATCTCATAGCATTCTACTATGCAACTGTGTCTAAATATACTATAAATGGTCACTGTCCATATATACCCTATACACTATAGGAGAAGAGATACATAAAATTGGGTAAAATATCCTAAAAACATTTTCCGTGTTCTATGACTGTCTAAATTACCTTAAAATTGGGGACTCGAAAAATTATTAAGCTAATTTTCTAGTCATTTGAAGCTTAGACGCCTTTCTTTATTTGGTCATTAATCTAATTTTTCACGATTTCAGTAAACCGCATTCGACGAAGCGTTTTCTACCTCAAATACAACGCAACCGACAAGATAATTTTCCAAAGTAAAGAAAAACCGGCCACTAACAAATCACAACCGTTACAACGTCCACGATTTTACTTGCCGCGAAAAACTTATCTTCCGATGGATCCCAAGGAGTACATTTGCAAGGAAAGACATTCGCTCGATTGCAGTAGTAAAACTTCTTCGTATCGTGACCGAGTGCTTGCCGAGTTCGAGAAATCCGCGAAAATGATTGTAAACGAACCAAATCTCTACAACGTCGATTATAAGCGGAGGCATCAAAACAGATGGAATTTCCGAGAGTCGATGCAATTGAATAATAATAGAAGCGATCTCGCCAGTTGTATGTTACTGAAAGCGAAAGTTCGCGTGTTGCGGAAACGTGATCCGCCATTGAATGCACTGCCATTGGGAAAGACGTTTCCAAAGAGGAAGTTGTTTAAAGCGTTCCGCGAAATCAGGAGTTGTGCCATTGTATCGAGTGCTGGGTCGATGAAGAATGCAAAGCTGGGGAGATTTATAGGTAAGCTATCCTTTCTAGATACAATAAGCATTGTGTCTGAAGATACAAACTTATTTTAGAAACAAAGATATAACATTTGATATTGGAGAATATTTTATATCCTTCAGATTCAAATAAACCATTCGATCAAGCCCAGGAAAACGATGGAAAAATGATAGGTATATAAAGTTTTTTTTTTTACTCCGGTTTTGAAAATATAGGTATGAGCAGAAGATCGAAGACGACACTTAAAAAAAAAGATACAACTATATTAGTAGGAAAAAATTATAGGTTTAGCTTTGTGATTACTGAAAACGCATCATTAAGCTTCAAGTTATAAAGTTTAAACATAATACCAGAGGAACTTCAGTATATCGATACCTTTAATGCCTTAAATATACGATAATTACTTATAATGAAAAATCACAAATGTAGAATGAACTTCCGTTATTATTTAAATCAGTAAATGAAAGTCGAAAATATTTTATCCTCGTAAAATTCATGCAAGTAGTATATCAATTTTGACGTTCTCTGAACATTTGAAGAAAAAACTTCGCATCTAGTTTCAAAGAATCAAACCCGCTTTGTCTATTTCAGACCAGTCGCAAAATTTAAACAAATGTGTGTTAAAACCGATCTTACTAAGTGCCAGACACTTGGGAAATAGCTTCCTCTTCTTTTCACGATTCAACAGCTGCAGGAGATTTTTTTTCCAAGAAATACTAAGTTCTAAAAAAATATAGACATTATTTTAGAATTGAAATTTAAATTCTTTCAAACTCACCGATTTTCGAAAATGATAACTAGTAAAAAGTATCAACTGTTGCAACACATAACCCACAGGATTTTGACTAGAGTTTATAGCTTTCGACGCTTTGTTCAATCTCCTTTCTACGTGAAAACATACACAATTTTCTAAACTAAAAGTTCAGATTGATATTTATAATTTTTTCATATCGTATGAAAATTAAAGCTTCTATCTCACTTTTAACTTTATTACAACGGTGCTCATTTTAGTCGTCAAAAAATTCAAACGCTCCAAACACCATTTAAATCTCAGTATTTTAATGACAACAACACACCATTTTATCGAAGTTTACTGTACGGACATTCAATTGAAAGTCATTACCATTTCTCTTTCTTGCAAAAATCAAAAACTTGGGTTGAAAAATATTTGCGAAAGTATGTTTTTAGTGAAAGGTTTGCTAAGCATACTAGAGCAAATACACAGGATTCTTTGTTTCAAACATTTTTATAAAAAAAAAAATGCCTGAAAATTTGAAATGGGGACCTATCAGTTTGGAATTATACGTATAAATTAATTTATGAGAACTCGTAGATGTCTACTCCAAAGTATTATAATGGGGGCCAGAAGGAGTTCTAGTTTCTTAAAAGTAGCGAGTATTTCCGGCCTTTGGCAACTATCGCAATCAACAGCAATTAAAATATTTCTAAAATAAATAAATTCGCATTTTCTTGCTTCAACTGTCAAAATAAAATCTGTTTTGGACCAGAAAATTGCTTTTCGCTGCTTTGAGTATCGTTTGAAGAATTATCGTTTAGGAGAGGCAAACTTAAGTCTGACACAGATACATGAGCGCTGAAATATAAAGTATGGTGTGCAAAACAGATCCAGTAATTGAAACTGATTACGAGTGAAAACAACACGAAAAATTTTTGAGGGTGCCTAGAAGGTAAATGTTGTAAAAAAAACAAAGAGTCGTAGAGACTGATATTCGATCCGACAGCATCAAAAGTGCATGGAAAAAAGTATGCGGTTGAATCCTAAGTATTTTATCTCTGCAAGTGGTAACCAGATTGAGTTTGGAAATCAACCTATGCTGCTCTCTCTCAGTATTGCACAGACTCAGATTCTAATCCTAACTTCGCATATGACTGTAATGGTAGACAATAGTTATAGTGGAAGATCACAGGTTATCATCGTGGAAAATTCTATGGTCAGCTGGGTTTTGAGCTTGTTGACTGCTGCTCCTGTAGTTATAGGTTCCGGAAAAGCAAATACAACGCAACCTAGAAGTTCCACTATGACCGTACATGGAAAAAATATATTTTTTTCCAAATCCTCATAAAAGGGGAGGAGAGATAAGGAGACAAGATCGGATAGTTCAAACAGAACGCCCGTTGCTTTGAATTCTGAAAGCCTGTAGAGAATCTTAGCCGCAAGCAAAGCAAAATACTGCACCAAAAGGATAAACTGCCAGCGTAGGTGCACCAGTGCATCAATGTAAGCGGAGACTAGAAGCATTACCCTGGAAACTGGATGTCAGACAGAGTTTATTAAGAAATGCAATAAAAAGGTTTGCTGGTGATGCCGAAGCTGTCTGTTTAAACAGAAAACTGGGAACAGAGGCACACAAATCGGACATTGCGAACCAGGTAAAGCTATCTTTGTCTAAGGGTTCGCAGACATACTATACCTCAAAGCAAGTAAAAGCTACATCTCCAAAGCCTCAAACCTTCATTGATTCCTTTGCTGGAATATTTCTAAAAGTCAATGATTCAAAAATATGCCGAGAAGACGCAAGCCACCCTCATAGTGAGACGGCACCGACAACACCCATCACAACTAACACTTGACGACCAGACAATAGACTGGCAATGGACAGCAAAATACATGGCGCTAACATTTGACGACCGACTGCCATAGATCTCATTTACTCTCCATAAAAGACAAAAGACGGGCGATCAACGGTCTACTAAGCAGACGTCAACCCATGATCAACCTGCGCACGACGAACAAGAGAGTACTCTACAAACAAATAGTTCGAGAGAGTATCGAGAGACAATCTAATATCTACGCAAACCTTCAGATGGGCTGAAAAATGCACCCGCTCAAAAGAGGAGAGTCAGAGTGCTGAAAACGCTAGCTCCAGCAAAATCCAGTTCTATGTTGAGCAATGGTGTGACCGAAACAAAATTTATTTTTAACAAGGAAGTGGCCGGAGAACCTTCTCCTGTACTAGGAGTCGGAACTGAAGCCACTTAGGGGCAACGGTACTAGAATTGACGACAAGATTCTACGGGCAAGCAGACGGTTATGAGAATGGATTGATTTAGTTACTAGGGCGTACATGTGGCACTTTTGGGTGATTTATGCGTCTCACAAAAACAGTCTGTCATCTTCATTTCATGGACGTACTTTTTAATTATGCAGGCCTTCCGATGAACAGAAGGGACTAGATTTAAGATCTAGGTTAAGATTTAGGTCTAATTTGGCTAAGCTAAGACATAGGTTAGATTTTATTTGTAGTGTAAAATAGATTTTAAGCTGAGCAAAAATGTCTTGAGCGGGCGGTTGGGAACAGAGGCACGCAAATCGGACATTGCAAACCAGGTAAAGCTGCCATTGCCTAAGGGTCTTGTGACGCGTCGTTCTTTCTTTTGAGCGAAAAATTGGTAAAACTACGAATTATTCTACAGCAGCGGTCGGGGAACTTTTTTAACCATTACCCCGTAAGTCGATTTCTGTTTTTCGTTTTTATGTTCATTAGAGTGGAAAAGCCTTGTTCACAAAGGTAGGTTGTTGCAAATGGCAGCAACTTTTTTACCGCCTCATCGTGTGCAATTTTGAAAGCCTTTGCAGTATTTGACAACCAAAAAGACGACAGATTTGCTTTGGTCTCAAATTGAATACGTGCTTCAATATTGGATCGAGGTTCAAGAATTGAGTCTGCTAAACCTGGAGGCTCTTCTGGTATGCTAGTAATTTCACATTTAAAAGGATCTACAACCCAATTCACAGTTTATACATCAAGATCTGGAAAGTAGTCCGAGAACCGCTCTCTGAGTTTGGTAAGATGTTTTATAACTGTATCCTTGATGTCATCAAAAGTAATATTTTTACAGTCTTCCAAAAACAAAGCTAACTTTGAAAAAGAAGCTATCTTGTTCTGTTCTGCTTTATATCTCCAAAGTTGAAGCTTTAATCCAAACGCTGATAGTATTTCTCTGGCTGAAATGATATTAATATTTTTTCCTTGCAATTATTTGTGCAATATATTTTATTCTCAAAAATGTCAGCTAAATATGCGAGATATGCAGCCCACGACGGGTTTTTAAACTTATCTGCGAGAATATTCTTTTGATCAAACATAAAAGTTTCAAGTTCAGTTTTAAGAGCCCACACTCGATTTAGAACATTTCCGCGAGAGAGCCATCTTACTTCTGTATAATAAAGTAGATCCGTATATTCCGCTTCACCGTCCTGACATAATTCACGAAATAGCCACGTGTTTAGTGCATGTCCTTTGATAATATTAACAATCTTGATGACATCATGCATAACGGCTCCCAGTGTAGGTTCCAAAAATTTCACAGAAGTGTCTGGCGATGGATCATACAGTGAGTAACTTCAATATTTGGATTTTTTTTTTTCACCAAAGCTGAAAAACCATTAATACGACCCAACATAGCTGGAGATCCATCAACAGAAACAGCAATACAGTTTTCCCACTTCAAACTAATGCTTTCAATATTCAAGTATTCATTTACCTTATTATACACATAAATTCTACGAGATCTCAACTCGAGAGGAGAACAAAACAACAATTCCTCTTCAATTGCATGTGTACCTTTGTAGCGAACATATACCATTGGCTGTGAATTGCTACTAACATCTGTAGTCTTATCAAGCTGAATAGCAAAATATTTAGCCTGAATTCAGTTTTTTCGCCTCTTTCTGACCACACATTATCTCTATCATTTCACAGCTGTTGGTTCAATCAAATCTTCACGAATAGTATATAGTTTCTTGTTTCGGGCAATCAGCCAGGCTATTTCAAAGCTAGCCTTTGATGCTGAACGCTGATCAAAAGTACCTAACCAGTTACTGTCTAATCTTTGTCTTTTAGCAGACATTTCTAAATTTACAAAATTTTCTCGCGGTTTAAATGAGAGATGTGGATGTTAATTATCCAAATGTTTCTTCAATTGACTTTTTTTGAAAGATTCTGAAGTCAGTATTTTCAAACATACAACACACTGTGGTTTCATTGGACCTTTGTCTTCTATTTGTGTAAAGCCACAATTAAGGACTTTTTCTTGGTATGTTCTTTTCCTATTTGCTGCCATCTGAAGGATGACAGAAACAGTGGTTGAAAAACGCTTACATTAAATTAAATTTTCAAATCGCGCTTACCTTGATAGATGAAATTTATGATGAAATGATGTGTCTCGTCAGTAATTTGCACACAATGTAACGACGCGTCGGAAACCCGTGCATAACTGACCGTTGAGTGCTAAGTTTAAACATTACAATGTACGCAGCGCTTCTAGTGATTGATGAAAGAAACACCGTAACGCAAGCACGCTCACTTATACACAACGCGCATCTCTTCCCTGTAGGAAAAATGGCAAGGCGTTGCTTGAGAATTGATTCTGGAAGTACTACATTATTCACGAAGCTCCATTACTAACAATGTAATCGAGTTTGTCGAGTAAGCGATCAAGTAACAACTTACCTACTGCATTACCGTTCTTAAAAAGTAATGCAGTAGGTAACTTGTTGCTTATTTCAACGAGCAAGTGAGGCTGCGTAGCCAATATTTTTATTAAAATACTGCGCAATTCTTATGCACGCAGTTCCAAAAAAATTGTATTTTTCAACAGTGCGAGTTATATTGTGCACGCGTGTTCGATTTTTCTATTGAAATATAGGTCTAAAATAGTGTATTTTGAATAATGCTGGAATACTTTGATTTTATATCCTTGTTTTGATAAATAAAATTTATTAACTTTATAGTGATATTTGCTGTTTTACTTGTCTTTTTTCATCCATGAAATCTGTGTCTATATATTTTGTAAAGACTTTGTACTTATTTATTTTTCAACTAAACGAATCATCGTCATTGGTGTGCTACACTCCGAATTAGAGTTTGATTTCCATCACGCATACTCGTACGTTTTCGAGATGATATAATCTCGAATTATAATATTATTTACTTATAATATTATTTACAATTTTCGTAGTTTTCACCATATATCAACGTACCATTTCACCACTTCTGTAATGTATTACAGCATATCTCTTACTGAACTGATTTTCTATCATTATTTCTGAAAGCACTCCAATGTAACTGTTTCCGTAACTAGTACAGAATACAATCACAACACATTACCTTCTATGACATAATGAGTTAAATGTAATGCAGAAATTATATTGGAAGTGCTTGCCTTGGTAATTAGTTGCCATTACCTAGAAGTAGCTACGAATCGTATGCTGAATGACTTACTGAAGCTACAGGGTTGCTTATCACGCAAACACCCAACGAAAAACTTGATTTCAACCCGAATTATCGGCCCGGCCAGTATATCGCGCTGAATTGTTTAAGTTTGGAAACATACTAGCACGTTTATGAAATAGCAATAGAAATATTAGAAAAATTTCCCTATTACCCAAAAAAATTTCATTTTTACCCCATTTGGGGTAATTTACCCCGGTTCCCCGACCGTTGTTCTACAGCAACGGTAGATTTGCGGCAACATGACTTGTGAGCTCATTTTAATCTTCGGGTCTTATATGATCAAAAACAAAAAAAAATTAAATGAATTTGATTCTGATTTCCATTCTGTTTGATTCCACCACGCTTAGACAATTCTCAAACTGGGACCTGTCTGCGGTCTTCGTGCAATATCAGGAGAGTGGTAAGATGAAAAGCGCGATTTTTAACTGAGCTAACCTCAAGTTTAACTCCCCGCATACTAGCTGGCGAAGCAAAAAATGTAATATCAGAGGAGCCAGACTTTTTGATTTTAAAACTTCTTCGAAGCTAGTGATTCCAAACACTGTGATTACTCTTACCTTTTTCACCCCAAACAGAAGTGCGGTAATTGATAAATCAATATGTTCACACTTCACAGCTATATCTGTGGTCACTAATGAAAAAGTCAGAGATTCAATTATGTCCTTTGCCAACTTCGATTACCGGATCTGGATGGCATTCATCCGGCTGTACTAAGAGAATGAGCTGACCGTCTGTAGAAATATCTAAAAGAAATTATTTGGGCGTGCTAAGCCTTGCGGCACGCTCCATTATTTTGACAACAGGGTAACGTAGTCTGCATAAAAAAACCTCAGAGATAAATTATATTACTATTCAGATTCATGGAAGCATAGGCCGATCAGCCTAACATCGTTTATGCTGAAATGCCTGGAGAGGCTGCTTAACGACACGTACGTGCCAGGGTACTTATGTTTAACTCCTTGAATGATGAACAGCATTCATGCCAGCCAGGAAAATTATACAAGTCGGCCCTTCATTCTGGTTTCTAGAATTGACGGAACGTTTTCCTTTGGAAAGTATGCGATGGGGGTATTTGTGGACATTGAAGGGACTTTTTAACTGCGTTGCCTAAAGCGAGGTATGTGAAGCTGTTCATTCTCATGGCGTGGATGAGGTTCTAGTTCAATGAATAGATACCAAACTGACGCAAAAATGTTTGCTGTTGGAAGCTCAAGCTGACTAACCTTATGAATATACAGAGAATCGCTCTGAAGTATTTCGTTTATAACTTACAAAAGGACTCTTATTAGTTAGATAGTCAAAAAACCAGTTCAGAAGAGAATCAAAAAAGCTGTCACTTCGAAATTTTATGCATTAAATGTAAATACTTACTTTATCGAATACCAAAAAACATATGTATAGATAACGTGAAGATAATGGGAAGATATAAAGGAATCAACTTTGAAAGGCTAACAGTAGCTTTTCCTGACGTAAACCTGTGTTGGTTCAAAATAATCGTTAGCTTAAATTGTAATGCCGAAAATTCAATAAGTAAACTTTCCAAATTAAACACTTATTTTATTTTCTTAAAACTTATCCTATTTATATTTTCTTAGTTTTTTTTTAATTCAGAAACACTATTTTCCGATTAAAAGGCATTTTCTGTATTAATTTTTAAAAAAAGTTAATGGACCCCACGGCATCGATGGCAAGTGGCATAATTGGTCACGAGTAGCATACCGGCTCTGAATGATTTCTATTGTGGTGGCGGCAGCACACAGTTATTCCGATTATATAATGTTATTACGACAAGGACTAGATAAGATCAACTGCTATAAAGCATAAAGAGTCATTTATTAAATATTTTTTTATAAAAATTGTTATACTTTGTAGGATATTCGCTTAAAATCAGTTAACGAGGCATTTATGCTTGAATAATAGTTTATTCAAACTTAAAATAACTTTTTGCTTTTACAAATGCCTTTGAAGTAATTTGGTTCAATATTACTCCAAGAAAGCAAAATTCAATATTACTCCAAGATAGCAGTCGCATAATGGAAGAGAGAAAAACGAGTATATAAACTTTGACTGATTTTGAAGTTGAGTATTTTGCCTATTACCAATTATACTTGGCTTTTCGAACTTGGCAAAAACTTATATTTTAAGAAAAAACTTTCCAATTATTTCCGAAATATATATCTTTAATAATACATGGATATAGTATTTTCATTGAAAAATCCTTCAATTACATCTGAACAAACGATTCGCGAAAATCTCCGCTCCTAAATCAAATAGCCAGCTTTAAAACAAGTTTAGTACCAAATAGTCGACCGAAATTTAAAATCAAATAGTCGACCATAGCCTTATCAGATTTAATTAAAATATTTAGTTACATCTATCAATCCACAAAAAGCGCAAGCACAAAGAACGACGAAATAAACACCTTACGTTGCTATCAAAAAATGTCCCATTTTCATTCCAAACATTTCTCCAGGAAAGCTACTAGCGTCAACTTTACGAGCATAGTAAAACAATGATCACCTTCAGGTGAAGACATAGTGTCTAAGTATGCCTCGAATGCAGAATATATGTGCTTAGCTATTCGTAAACCAGTAAATTCATCTTTGATTTCGAGTCATCGATGACTAATTCCTGGCTGAAACGTTGAACTTTCATATCATTGTTTAGATTTATGGACGCAGACTTTAAGCGTGGGAGTCGGTGAGTTAAAACACCGAAAACCTCAACTGAAATTTCCCATTGAACGATTTCATAGAGTAAGTATCATCAAAACCGCGAGCTATGATTATTAGCGCTTCATCTAACACCAAGAAATCAGCACGTCTGTGTTTTAAAATCAGCCAAATATATAATTATCTGTTAAAAAAATCTTAAGTCATCCTATTGTCTTCATTAATAAACAATCGTTATTGTAATACCGTAATTTGATAATGTTTCGATATTGTCAGCCACAGCACGTCCGAAAATCTTGTGGTACCTTATTTCCGAAGTGATATCATTTTGTAGTTTCATAGCGGTTTTATAGAAAAAGCTATGAGTGAGTGCCGTTCTTGTAAAAACCGAATCGAATGCATGATAGAAAAAAAGAGGGCGTGCGAGCCATCGGAGGCGCGATCGTCTTAAAAATTGCACGCACTTCTTTAAACATGACTCACTGGTGTCCAGAAATCATTCGGCCTAAATGAAAGAAAAATGCATTACTCATGGCTGGCGGACACCAAAGAGTATTCGCATATGGCGTCTGGAGTCTCAAAAAAAAACTCATAAAGTGATTTCGCATTCATCCATGAGGAACTCCGGATTTTTTCTGTTCTTGCTGATAAAATTATCTGATGGCACTCATTGAAGTGCGGATCAAGCAAACTGCTGTCAAGATTAATCAGCTTAATTAAGGCACTAGTCATTTTTTCATTTATTGCTAATTTTCCGTGATTTAATTCTTTTTATCTTTTGTTGTTTATATATATGTATGTATGTAGACATTTTTTTGATAATTTTAAGATAGTTATGGTTTGATAATGAAATTCATTTGTTTTTTCCCACATAATGCTTCAAATTGCCAGCTAGTGTGCCCAGAGTAAAGTTGTTAATCTAGTATCAAGCTAATGTTACGCAGATATATTCATCACATTGTCGGCAATCTCTATGTCTAGCCAAGTGATGATTTTTTGTCTTTTTGCCAACTTGGCAGCGATTCGAAGAAATGTGTCGGATCTGGAAGCATTTACCAGACTTGAATAATTTCCGCCTGTTTTGCAATTTGATTGATTCACCCTGGAAAAAACAAGCAAACAAAATAACGCATCTACGGCCATTTTGAATCAGTCACACATTCGCACCGATCACACGACGGAATTCAATCACGCGCAACTACATGATCTGATCATGAAAACTATTCTAATCGAATTCCGTGTTCTATTCGAATAATTTATCTTTCAGATCTCCATGACATTGTGATGCGATTTAACAATGCACCTGTTGAAGGATTCGAGGAAGATGTTGGCACTAAAACGACAATACGCGTTGTTAATTCTCAGGTAAGATTGTGCACGTTGCAATTACATGTAAACTTTTTAACATTTTTATTTTCAAAAAAAAGTAAAATAAAAGAAATGCTATACTGTAGACTGAAAGCTGCGTTAACATTCCAGTGATGCAACAAAGCAGATCATAAAACTATCTTCTTGCCCGATTGTAGTTATTTTTCATAGGTTTCAATTGTACGATTATTGTGATTTTATTACGAATTTTCCACATTTCGATATTTTCTCTTGTTTCTCAGATGGCTTTATGTATATTTTATTGATTAAATGAAAAGTTATTGTTTTCGCGATGTTTTCGTGTCACGATATCGCTGACACTTGTGGACAATAGAACAACACCTTGAACGGCCTAATTGAAATGCCTGGGAGCAAACTAGGCGATACTCTTTCGAATTATGGCCTGAGATAAGGTCCAAGTGGGTATCGGACCATACAAGTACACGTGTAATGAATGTCGCTAGTATTACGAGATGCCATAAAGCTCGCGACGACGGGGATGAGTCGATCAACGTACATATAAATTTCACGTAAAACTGCAGTGAAATTCCGGAAAAATAACATGATATAAATCACATTTCAAAGGATTCGGTGGCGTGATCAAATTATGAATTAAAATTCGTTATGATACATACACTGAAAAAATAAATAAAATAATTAATAAAATTTATCCTACACTATCTCAACCCAATCGCATTAGTTTCTTTTACACAATTTTTCGAAAATATGAATGTTTGACACATTTCGCAAACAATATATTGCAGGTCGTCACCAAAACCGACTTCAACTTTATCGAGTCCCCAATTTTCCAGAATATAACTATTGCCGCATGGGACCCAGGCAAATATAATATTTCGCTAAGCGAATGGTTAACCAATGCCGATTTTAATTTGTTCGCAAACTACGAGAAATATCGGAAGCGGTATCCGAAATCCAATGCGTATCTGATCGATCCGCAATCGATCTGGAAACTATGGGATCAATTACAAGGTTTCACGAAAACACAGATTCGATGTAATCCACCCAGCTCAGGATTTATTGGTAAGTTGATGGAATTTGCTATTGGAGTATTTAAGCCACATGGCGTTTTATAGCTCAAGAAGCTTATACGTGCTGCATGATTTCTTATAGATTATTTGTTTGCCTTCATGCCTAATTGATTCAATAACTTTCAGGCCTTGCTCTCCTACTGCCACATTGCCCTTATGTCGATTTTATCGAATATGTACCGTCGACGCGATTGAACGGAAGGTGCCATTACTATACTGAAGAGGTGAGTAAATTTATCAATCAATGGAGAGTTTTCCTTTCACAGCAATAGTTTTCGCATAAACCGGTTATTATCAACCCCAATAATTATGATTCTTCAGAAGGTAGTAGTGTTTTTGATGTTCATAGTTGATATAAACCACGTACAATCATAATGCGTCATTTTTACTAAATGTAACATAAGTAATTTGGATAGTCAGCTTAGCTCGAAATAACTCATCGCCTTAAATTAAATACCTCAATGTCTTCGTTATCCATATCTTTTCCAGAAAAGATACTATTTCTTTCAATATAAAAGGTGCACAATCATCACCAATCCAACTTTTATGTCAGTTTTTCTACCAATAGCCAGAAAAAGCTTAAATCTATCTTAACGAACCAAGTGAAAAAATATATCTAGGAATGAAAGCTCTAAAACAACCCTTATAAATTTATCCTACACTTATAGCAAGTTCTATTTGCACCCAATTCGATTTCAATGCTGATTCTGCAACAAATATAAAATAAAGTTTTAAAAAAAAAATGTTAATGTTAATTTTGTATATTTTCCTAAAACATTTTTTGGACTCCGAGTTGATAAATTGGTTTCATATTTGCGCAAAAAATAGTGATTAACCACGTAGTAGTGGAGGGGTATTTCTAAAAAGAGTATTGATAGCTGATTCGCTAACATTACTCAGTGAATGGCTTACCTGAACTGCACAAAAATTACTGTACAAAAATTACTGTGCAAAAATCAACTGAAATAAAAGAGTATTTTGACAGTAAGTGATTCAAGCCAGTGTTATCCTTAAAATATCTGGAACAAAATCTGATCAATTTCAAGAGCGTCTATATCATATCGTTTCATTCACTGAAAAAAATCCACATGGCGCCCAGAGCTATGTAACATAGCGCATTATTTATGGTCCCATACGCTATGTACATAGTACTCTGAACTATGCAATATGGCTCCCAGCGCCATAATGTCAGAATCTACATAGTGCGTGGTCCTATGTAACATGGCGCAGCATTTATGGTCCCACACGCTATGTGCATAGTACCCTGAGTCATGCAGTATGGCTCACAGCGCCATAATTACATGGCGCAGAAATTATGGCCCCACACGCGATATTAAATAGTACCATGAGCCATGTAATATGACTTCAGTTGTCACTGCAATTATAACTCGCAGCCATACTGTGTGAGGGGATGTATAAATGTCAGCAAGTGACGTTTGAATATATCTATACAGTACAATGATTTCATGAAATCGTATTGGTATTCACTGTGATTTTGCTACCTGCTATTGATTTTTGAACGTAATGACAACTGCCCGAATGATAGATTTAACTGATAAACTCAACTTTAAAAGCGGATTCAGAATCGTTTGATATATTTGACTATAGTCCCCCACGCCATGTAATATAGTCCCCCACTCCATGTAATATAGTCCCCCGCGCCATGTAATATAATCCTCCACGCCATGCACTATCATCCTCCGCGTCATGTACTACTATAGTACATGACGTGGAGGACTATAGCGTCTGCCGCTATATACTTTTCGCCATGTACTATGGCGTGTGGCGCTATATTTTATCACAATCCCGAAATCGACTATGTAAATGGCGCCAGAAGTCTATAAATTATGGCGTCTGGCGCTGTGTTTTTTCAGTGTTCTTCATTCATAGTTTCTTTCAGTAGTCGTTTTACTTGGAATCATACACGTCTTATGGGTATAGTTTAGATAAAGCTACGCCAAGTTGTAATATTGTGAACGTATTGAATGAAAATATATGACGAAGCAATATCCCATGGGCTGCAAAGCCACAAAAGTTTACATAATTCATTTCATTGAAGTCCGCCGAGAATACTATCAACTATTGGAGAAAATGATGTGCGAAAATAGACCCTCATTTTTCTTGGCGTAATTTGCATGGGTACTACCTTTCAATCAATGTGGAGAGACTCACCAACAAGATGGTATGCCAACTCAAGTTAAAATATGGTAACTGATTATTTGGAGCTTAGAAGTCTGTAAGCGATGATGATAAAGACCTATTAAATTACACAGTTTAAATTACACAATTACACAAATATGAAAATAATCTTTTCGATGAATTTTTTCCACTATACCAAAACGGAACTTAGTAAGCAGTAAGCATCATATCATTTCTATTTCACAGAAAAACTCCGTCCAAATTTAAACATTTGAATTTCCTGTCACTAAAAATAGGAAATTTAGTCCCCAGCACTACCAAAGATTGTTGGAATAATGGCAAGACAGCTGCCTTATATCTTCAACTCGGAAAAGCAGTCATTCATTTTCTAGTGCAGGCTATAGGCACTGGGGCCATTTAAGTCAAACAATCAAAGAACATGAAACTAGTATAGTTCACATGGCGAGTTTTAATTTATTGACGACAGGGAAAATCATAGACTGTTTTCTACAAAATCAAATATCAAAGGTAGCTGCACTGGAAAAATGTTCATAAACGTTTATTAATTTTCGTGCAATTTCTAGCCTTGCAATTTTAGCGGTTAGAAGAGACCCAGACGCATTATATGGCCTTAATAGTAGCCAATTTCTCAAGTTAGTAGAATCTGTTGCGAGATTCAATTTAGTTTTGGGGGAAAACTTTTTAGGTGGATCGAAAGTGAGATAACCCGTAACAAATACTTGATACAAAATTAACATAGGCGCATCTCTATTCGAGACCTTCAACAAAGGTTTAAAGTAAAACTTTATTTTAATGCATTAGATCAAACAAAATTTTCTTTGACCGAACACTTTGAACAACTAAAACACTATATTGAAATATTCAGTTGTGTGTATCAGATAGGGAAGCTTAAAACTAATCCAAATCAAATCACACTTTAGCATTGCTCAAAGCTTGAAGAAGTATTGACACATAATGGATGTTTAGATTGAAACGGTCAGATTTTTATGAAGAAATTTTTGTGCTGACAACTTCTATTCAGGAACTCCACTCTCGCAATGACATCCTTGAATTCATTTTCAGTAGAAATATTGAAAATCTTTGAATATAGTTTTGACTTTAAAAATTAAAGCTTGCTGCACTGTGCTTTCAACTAGATAAAATAAAGACTTCTCAGAAAATTAAAGTTTCTCTCCACAGAATGTGTGGTTTTTGTGTAATAAAGCGATTGAGAGTGTATAGGCACAGCGAATTTCACTCTTGCCATTACCGCATAAAAATTTGAGCCCTCTGTATAATTTACGTGTTTAACATATATTTTAAGCTTATTTTGTTTGTTTGAATGAATCAATAATTTGATTTTCTTATAAATATTAAAATGTTGTCTATTTATTGTACTATTTTTACGTTTTTGTATGTGCTTGGCTATCAAGAACTAGGCCTACAGGGGAAACCTCTTTCAATTAACGCATCTGAAGCTCTACCTGGTAGCGGCGGGTGGTTTGGAAAAGAACTATTAACGAAAACTATAGTTTTGTACATAATTACCTTCAAACAATTAGTTATTATCCGGTCAAAAGCATTACAGAGCGAAAATTGGAGAAGAAAAATAAGCAAAGAAAAAAATATTAGAAGTGTCATAGATCTCGATAAAACTCTGAATCAAGTTGATGTACAAAGATCTCGCAAGAACCAGCATGCAGTTGAAGATTTGTACAAGATTTGAAGAGCCTATAGGCTAAAAATTATCTGTACATATCTTTTTTTCGACCATTACTTGAATACGCATGCAATGCCTGGAACCTGGCATTCGATATTCATAGCGATAGACTAGAATCTGCTTAAAAGCAGTTTATCCTTTTTGCTTAATATATCTATACAGCCCGTACGATTTTGAAAGTCTTCCAATTAATAGTTACAGATATTGTCTGTTAAATTTGGCAACAATTTCTTCCGTCTCCTCAATGACATAGAAGCAAGAAACCGATAAAAAGACGCTACAAAATGTTTGACAATTTTTTCAACTACAAGTTACCATTTATCTTTCCTTTTTTTACCATTCTCATCCAAATATTATAATACCTATCCATACTTGCGATGATTAATTATCAAAAAGGAAGCACAAACGGTCATTAAAAGTTATAGTTTTGCTCTTCCTCGATTATTGACTCATTCATTGCATCTTTCAATGAGCATCTAATCGAATGCATCACATAATAGTAACATATATATCAGTCATATTCATCCTTAATTCAATGTACAAAAAAATCTTACAATAGTTTCAAAAAACATAAGAAAATAACAAACATTCATTCAGAAAATATTCAGAAAAACGTCAAAATAGATAAAACAGAAAAAAATGCATCAATGATTCACTGCTGAATCTGTCTCCGCCAAGCGCCGTTTTCATAGTGGGAAGTATATTATAGCAAGTAGCATAATATACTTTGAGTTGTCCAATAACTATAGTTTTCTTTAAAGGCGGCATGGTTTCTTTTGGTTGTTTTTAGTCTTCTAAAAAGACCGCATTGTTTTACTCGGATAAGAAAGAATGAACGTCAATGATTCATTAAGAAAGGTCTGATCTTATGGCAAGCTCTGTCTTATTCATATATTATTGCCGACTTACATTGTATTGACTGAAATTGCGATCTTGAACTTGTCTCATGGATTGAGAGTTACATGATTTGACCGTATATAGATATCTGGATATACATAAATAATAAAGAAATAGAAAAATGAATAAGATAATGAAAAAGATAGACATATCTTTAAAAATGCGTGCTGTTAATAATACATATTACGGCTAAAGATTGCTAATTTTGCAAGAAATGTATTGACAAATATGTTTACTATTGCTACTAATATACTTCTCGCCAGCTTTATGCTGATTTTTTATCTAAGCTATCTGGTTAACACTCAGTTTAAAACAAAAAACAGGGCACATGAAATTTCCATGTGCCCTGAACTATTATTTTTCCACACGCCATACCATTTAGATTTGAAACAGAGATAAATTTCCTATTGCACCACTTATTCAGTAAACCAAAAATCATATTATTTCCACAGACCGCTTCCGAATTCATATTTAACAAACCCAACAAATCAAAAGAGCTATATAAAAATGAGAATCATCATTTGCATCGTAATGCATGTTGTTTCTGAACGAAATTCAATTTATTTAAAACCTCTTCACACACCCACTGTCACACTGACTAATCGCAATTATAATAGCCGTATACGAGGATGCAGGTAGACGAAGAAAAAACTTTCCGCCCAATGATTTTACCGATTTTTCATGTTTTTTTTTCTTTTGCGCCCAGTGTGGTCATCTCTCAGGGAAGCCAAACGATGCCATTCTTGTCATATTTATGCCGGAAGCAAATTTATGACTATGAACAGAACAAAATGATTTTAGATGTAATTAGAGAAGCAGATTTTAATTAGATGGTTGGTGAAATGCTTAGTAATGGGGTAGCGATAGTTGACTGTGTTTTTTTTTTTTTGGTTGAAAATTATCAGTGACACTGAGGAAGGCTGTGACCTAGAGTATAGAGCTAAATTTTGACGTTTAGTCATGATATAACCAAGAAATAGTTTCGGAAATAGCTAACATACCACTTTTTCAGATTTGGACTAAAAGTCATTGAACTTTTTGCGGTGACTCCAAAAGCAAAAAAACTGCAATCCGTTCGCAGGAAAAGCTGTTCGGAAAAATTTAATTGTTTACAAATGTGAATAGTTAACTAAGCACAAACTGTGAACTTGTGTTCGCCATTATTTTATATAAATTTGCTTAGCAGCTTCTAAATTTTATCAAGATTTGAAATCAAAGTTTTTAAAGAGTATTCATACAATTTGATGTACCACTTCAAATGGATATAATTTAATAAAAATTGTACTGGTACTGGTTGTAAAAACTATATTTAGGAATTGAATGAATTAATAATAAAAGCGACTTAATAAATTAATAGTTCTTTGCTAAGCTGTTGTCGATTATAAAGATGTTTATGTCTGATGCAGATAGTATATTTTATTTACACTAGTTTTACGCAAATATGTAATATGCTTAAACTAGCTGGCTCTTCGTGGTTGACAAAAACAGTGATTCAAATGATATTCATAAACTATAATCAACAAATGTATCAATCAAAATTTACAGATGAAGAGTCAAAACTTCTAAGAACGAACAATTTCATAGATCTATGATGATATCATAAAACTATTTGAATTTTCTTTTGAAACTATGATTCCAACCGCTATTAATCATCAAGTTTCATTAAAACAATACGACCAAATATTTGTTATTCCTTTTCTTCTTCATATCCTACCACTTATGAACAGAAATCGATTACATGATAAATGAACATTTAATTGTATTTTAATTTTTGATTATTTTCAGATAAATTCAGCATGCACATTTGGTGCATGGCATCCGCTTGCAGCCGAGAAATTGATGACATTGAAAATGAACGTGGCCGATGACTATGCGACATTTCAGAATGGAATCATTCGAATAAGACGGCCAAATTTAAAATTGTGTTTGTAGGAGCTGAAGAAGTTTCGATTTAAAATAATGATTGCGTGACAGTGATGTGCATGTTGAATGTAATCAATCCGAATTTAGAAAAATAAAAATTATTAAAATCGATTATGAATCAGATCAGTAGGTTTTTAATGCTTCATTTTATTCAGCAAATACTTAAAGTTGAACTTTGTACTTAAGATAGCCATCTTTCATGCAACCGCAATTAACTGTTTGATTAAGCTTAATGAATCAGAACTATTCAAGTAAATAGCATTTGATAAGTTGCTACTAATTCTTACTAGACAAAGCGGACATTTTCCAATCACATGCATGTTTTGATATCCATCCAACTTTCGTAGAAAATACATGACCAACGTCTCTCCAGATGATCATTTCGAAGCTCGATAAAACAATTACTCGCAACCAATTAACCGTTCCACTTCAATTCTTATATCTTCCAAGTAGGTACTCACAAATTTATCTGATGAATCGAAATCAAAACATCAACGGAAACAGACATTAGCATCCACTAGATCTAAATATGATTCATATGCATTCATTGATTTTCCATGCAATTTTCTTATTCTTCGGCATACATATGTATGTATTTTCCACTTTCATTGAACTTCAAACGATTGCGAAATATTCTGGCCGCTTATACGAGTAGATGCCTGTAAACTTCCATTCCAGACTAAGAATCGAAAGATTGATGAAATAGTTTACGCGCAATTATTTCTTGTTAAAAAATGCAAGCCGATATTATTCAGATATCAAATACATGTGGAAATCGAATTCATCAGATTCACAGCCATACGACGTACGCGTGCAAGCATCAATAGTCGCGACAACGATTTTAACTACTATTAATTGCGTCTGATCGCTACAAGATCAATGATTGACGCGTGAAGTGCACAACATTGAAAATCACCTGAAATGCATTCTGGCAAATTTTCAATACTGCAAACAGCAGCAGCACAGTAGCGAAGTGATGATAATTACTATGCAGGAGTCGTTTAAAATTTTTTTTATATCCGGACACACGAGTAGAAGTGTCATAAACACATTATCATTTTGTATGGAAATGTAGTTGCTTTACCTACCTATCCACATACATAGTATTGTTTGGAATTCAGGCATGTGCATTTCCGAATGAACGGAATTTTATAATAGCACTGATTTATTTTTATTCAAATTGCTGTTGTTGTCCAGGCATTGTTTTGTGTAGTAAATAACATTTTAAGACACACAGATAAATTAGAAGAGGTTGCTGTGATTTATGGTCATTAAAATGTTAGATAAATAGAAACTTCTATGAAAGATGCAAAATTGTTTTCAACTCAAGAATAAAATCTATATGTTCTAAGTGCACCAGAGTTAGAGAGAAGATCTAATTTAGCGTATGATCCTAGGTCTAAGTTGTGAATCGTGTTCAACTCCTGTAGCGATCTCCACTATCACAAGACAATTTGCAGCTTATATAGCTGCAAAATTGGGTCCTACCCATAATGTGCTCTATTTTATGCGTCTTTTATCTACTACGATATTGCGTCTAGGTCAAAATTAGCTGATATTTCAATAAAC
Source organism: Nemotelus nigrinus (assembly GCA_947369275.1). Lineage (NCBI taxonomy): Eukaryota > Metazoa > Arthropoda > Insecta > Diptera > Stratiomyidae > Nemotelus > Nemotelus nigrinus. Next base: position 183,919,221 of record OX376372.1, on the reverse strand, counting down.
CATTCATGCCTCTCGCAAATTTACCGACAGTGCTGACATTTGCGTGTAACAAAACATTGAATTGCATGGAAACAAACATGAAACAATAACAAAGGACATGATTGCGACCAAATCAGCGAGACCATTCATAATAAAGCAACCATAAAAATGGACAACTGACAAGAGCCATTTAATAGCTGAATATTGGCTATGAGACATACAAAAGAGTTTACCAAGGTATTTGCAAGATGACAGAAAACTTACTATGGGCCTTTCCGAATTGAAGTCTTCGCCTTTGCCTTCAACTTTTTATAACAGAATGTGACGTCAGATTAAAGGTCTGTTCGCGTACCTGAATCTATTATAATATATTAAAATAGATTCGCAGAAAGTCGTTTTTGTACTCTTGCTCCAAGCCAAATTTCGCAGCAAAAAGAAGCCAGCTGCCAAACTCTGTTACTGCTGCAGTTTGCTAAAGTACGCGAACAGACCTTAAGTCGAGCCTGTCCGAATTCAATTATCTACGGCTTGAAATTGCTCTCCTGTATAACAGTTGACGAAATCACGTTCTTATTTGAGCTTTCGTCGGCTTGATGGTGCTTTGAGGCAATGTTACGGAGCAAAGCCATAGATTTCGAACACCTCGTCTTGAACTGCTTCAATCTGTTAGAATCGCTTAGCTACTCTGCTGACATCACAAATGCTGGAGATGAGGACGAAGACGTGAATTACTGACAGCAGAAAAGATAGAGTTTTGCATATATGTATTACCCGAAGAAAGGAGTCTTAACATTATTATTAGAAGTTTACACAGCCCAGCTATTATCAAACAAGACCTGTAAGAGCAAGGATTGCACCCACTTGAGGCGCTCTTCCTCAAACTGAGGAATGACCTCTCAAAATTAGTCAAAGTCTTTTCTCCTAAGTAACAAACGGGCACATATAATATTAAAGCAGTTTCCCGACTTATGAAAAGTGGAAGCGTAAAAACCACGCGGTGGACAGTCTCAATGTCATAATTGCCGACAATTTAGCCATGCAGCAAACAACTATCACACACACAAGCCAGATGCGTCAAATAAGATGGGTAGTTTAGTGGTGGGTAGCAATGCTCGAAGCAGAAAAATTATAAAGTTAAGTGCGTAAACTGCAGGGTGAAACACCACGTCAGTTATGGAGGGTGCAAAAAACATCCAAAAAAATTAAAAATCGTTTGCACAGATCACTAAGGAGTGAGCACCTGCTACCGTTAATGAGCCTAAGCTAACAAAAGCCCCTAACAACCAACAACCAAAGACTCTAGGCAAATCCCAAATGTGAAATGCGTGAGCATATTTTCTCTAACATACAGGAGCGATTTCAGTTTAGAATAAAAAATATGATAGCAAAAATGATGCAGGAATGTTGTCAGCATTCCCACCTACGAAAACGCACTCTAAAACGCTTCTGAAATGAAAATCCCCAATCATGTTTCTGTCATCAGGTGGAATATAAATATCATAAGCAACGAAATTCCTATTTGACTGCAAGGTCAACGCAGTCCTTATTAAAGAAACATTCCAAAAGCAAGGAAACAATCTTCGTTTTCCCAATTATCAATCTATAAAAACGATGGACTCTCTGGCAGATGAGGTGACACCATTATCATTGTAAAAAGAAATTTCAACCACCATAATATTCTTATTCCCAGCCTACTCCAATTAGAGGAAAGAGCAATCAAAGTACACACTCAGTCTTTTGAATATGTGCTGATTACTGTTTACGAGCCCCCAAGCTCATTCAATTTCAGCCAAGATCTCTCTAAATTCTTTGACCAGGAAAATATATCTAAATGCCTACCACCGTGTCTGAGATGATTGGAGTACTAACAGAGCGATAACCATTCTAGAGAGCTTGGTAATGGAAAAACAGGTTAGCTTACGTTTTTCCAGTAAACCCACCCACTTCGGGATAATCAAAAACCATGCGCTGGATATATGTCATGCATTGAAATTGCAACACAATGTATGGACCACAGTGTTGGATAAACTCTCATCTGACCATAAGCCAGTACTCATCATAATAGAAGATGTCTATCTTAAGGATCCCCTGAAATTCAAAACGACAGCTAACTGGTACGCTTTCTATAGCGCATTGGCGATCCAAAATCCTCAGCAATCACTTGACACTGCGAGCGACATCAATAGAGCGATTGATCTATCAGCGAAAATTACCAAGTTTAAAGAAGAACTCACCACCAAAACTCCGATACAAAGTTATAACCCTTACGAGCTCCCAAGTGACATTAAATAGCTAATTCAAAAAAGAAATCAAGTTAGGAGCAGAGCTGGATGTTCAGGAAGCCATAGCCTAAAAAGAAAAGCGAACCGTCTGACAAATCCCATCAGTCACCATATTTTACTGTTTAAGAAAGAACAGCGAGGGAACTTTTAACAGAGTATAGAGCCAGGTAACAATAATTTTTGGAGGTTGACCACATACTTCAGGCGGAAGAACAAACTCGCTATACCAGCGATGCAAAGCCTCAAGAGCCTCAAATATGACAAATGAGGGAAATGCCGAATTTTTTGCAGACACATTAGAGTGCAGTTCAAAGATAACCCAACCATTAAAGAGAACTACGACCAGGAGGAAGGAATCGAAGAAAGAGCTACTAATATTTTAGCTACTATGACCCTAGGAGACAAGGAGATGCTTCTTACGGAAATCGGAAAGATTAAATAGCTGGTGGCTCGGCTCAACAAACGCAAATCACCTGGATTTAACAACATAATGAATATCTCCCTCACACACTTACCAGACAATGACATCCAAGAAATAACAGACAAATAACAGACAAATCTTTTCAAATCGCTGGAAAAAGCAACCATTGTAGTTTTAAGCCACATAAGGATCTCACGTTTACACAAATCAGCATCATATCAAATCAAATTAGCTTTGATTGGAAACTGGTCGCAAAAACTCTTATGACTCTACGAAGTAGTTGCCAATAAATTTATTATATATCTCAAATTTATTATAAGAGCAATGGGGTTTCAAAGCCCACTACTCCACCAACCTGCAGCTAGCTATAGTAACTCAACACATTATAACCGAAAAAAGTCAGCAGGTCTTGTTAAGTTTGACGTTGCCAAGGTGTTCAGTAAGGCCTGCCATGCTGGCGTTATCGTTAAAGTGAACGATTTTTACATTCTGAAACCCCTTATTCAACCAATTGGATCATTTTTCGAAAGCAGGACTTTTTCCGTTCGAACAAACGATCATCTTTCCAATACTCTAACAATAGAAGCCGGAGTCCCGCAAGATTCTCCACTCTCTTCACTGTTATATATCTTATACACTGCAAACATCCCGAAGGTGCTCACAACAAAACGACAGCCATATACTTAGGACTAACTTTTGACCCAAGACTTTCTTGACTTTCACAATGACTGCCTGTGGAAAAACACTACTTGCATCAAATACATACGGCAATACCATACTGGAATAACCGGATCTCGTCCGATCACCGAAGTTAAGCAGTGTTGAGCAGGTTATTACTTAGATGGGGGACCACTTGGGAACACCGCGTGTCGTTGGGACGTAAAACGTTGTACTATCCCTTATACCAACAAACCAGTTGTCTGCGAAGCACTATAAAACAAAATAAAAAAAAAAAAAAAAACTAAATATTAGGATCAGAGCCCTTATCTATAAGCAGATCATCAGACCAACCAACACCTACGGAAGCACTATTTTTGATCAAATACACAATACGAACAAACGACAGCTACAAGTTTGTGAAAATCTTGTCTTGAGAAAACTAACAGGGACATCCTGGTACATCCGAAACACTGACATACACAAGGACTTACAAATAGAAACCATAGACAACTACATACATGACAAGTAACTCAAACAGTTGGACAAAATCAGCACTGCTACCATCTTAAAATAAATAGAGTAGAATGAAAATGATATTTACTTAAGTTTACGAGCAGTGGGATCCAAAAAAAAAAGCAGATCTACGAGAAGCGCAAAACGGACTTAAATAAACCAGAGGGAGGAAGGAGAGAGCAAGAACTCTCACTGCGAGAAAAGGAGTCAAAGTACAACTGGCACTAGCTCCAATAATATAACACCTATTTGTTTATTTATTTTCGTTTTAACAGAAGCGAGCCCGATCACAAAAACAGAACGAGAAAAATAAGAGAAAATAAGAAGAAAATTAAAGATAAAATTAAGATAGTTCAATTTTACAAGGCATTTTACAAGTAAAAGACATTAGGCAGCATTTAGATGTATTCAGAGTAAGAAAGTTCCTTGAGCACCTCTCACTCAAAGCACAAAGATCATTCTGCAACTGGTGGCAACCATCAAGCGAATCAATCACTTTGAACATCTTAAAGTCATCAGAGGAGGAAAATTCAATTCTCAAAGTGTAACGATTTGAATATGCCAATACCATTTTTGGTCACTGTTTCATGATCTTACTATATTTTGTAAGACCCATCTGATTGTTTTTTTTTAATTTGGGAATTGCATTCGTAAAGAAGCTATTATTTATCCTCATAGAAAAAATGACGCTGAAGGGTCAACACTATTATTCATATTTTGATAGTCACGCAAACATTTACCCTGTCATCAATGGAACATTCATGCATTGTTTTTCAAATAACCAAACGTGAACAATTTATTCGAGTGAGTTTTTTAAAAGAGTTTTATGACGATTGAATGAATAATTCGGATATTCCAAAGTTTACTTAGGCATTAACCCATTCTTATCAACGCACCGAAACCTTTAATGTCAACCACATATAACAATCATATGCACTATTGTGTGTGAACACGTACCAAAGATGTAGATAGTGAAAAATACAAGAGTTTCGACTAATCGATGGTTACAATTATCGTAAAATCGTTAAACAAATCGATATACTTACATATGTAAGCAATCATGAGTGAAAAGCTTCTGGCAGGTGTGTCGTAAATTATTCAAGGTTTAGTAAACAACAGAAAACGCGAAAAATACTAGGAAATTCGATTCGATGCGAAAATAACAGTAATGTGGTAGTGTAGTGACAAAATTATCATTGTTAACTCAACAAAGCAACCTTGCTGACACCGTCTTTTGATCGAAGTGATTTAATGTGCAAATCATATTTACCGTATTAAGTGTTTTGTAAGGCTCAGTTGGATGTAAAAATTGAGGATCAAAGTGCATAGAGAACTAAGATAAGAAGTTGGCATGAAGTTTCAGTTCAATTTAAATGCAACATTGAAACTAAGCTGGATTCCTCCCACCACAAATTAGAAACAAAATCACACTTATTACTCCAATGAATTTTTAGCAAATAAATTCAATCGTGTCAACAAGACATTTAGGTACTTAACAGTGCTGCCATCATAGGGACTTTAACCCTAGATTTAGGGATATTTTAAAAACTTCAGAGGGCAAACAGGGAAAATAAATATTCAGGGTTTTGCTTAAGGCTTTCTGAAATTTGATAATCTTTTTCTGATATAAGAAAAGAAAATGATGAGTAGGGGAAAGTTTCACCTCACCTTAAAAAAGTTTGCTTCATGTGACGGCAGTCTTACACATATAAAAATGTACATTTAAATAACCTGGTTTTCGAGAATGCCGAATAATTTCCCGGAAATTACGTTAGTATGGCTACTTAGGGTAATTTTAGGCATAAATAGAAATTGTCTGGGCGTAAGCCGCAACGCCTATCTGGCAGCACTGCTACTTAATCTACTTCAAGCGTAGGTGTCTAATCTATACAGAATAACCATTTCGAGCCTCCGAGTTACGAATGTACAAGCCGCTCATGTGACAGGAATTCATAAGTGCATGTTTTCAGATGTCTTCCAAACATTCCGACTTGGGGTCAACAGTCAAAAATATTTTCGCAAGAATATTTTTATATTTATGCTCGGTGTCGGAAAGGAAGACGAAATCAATAAAAAAACAAATCGAAACGCAATATTCACTCTTCGCCATCGATTAACCAACGGATTGTTTTTTGGCTTCGATGATGCGTGCAGTTATTTCAATCTTATTGTTCTTCAGTTCGGGGTTGAATTTGAAGATATTTAAATTTTGCGTAGACTGTACGGATTGGCCTGGAATTGAAACTGAAGACATCCTGGATAGAATCATTTTTGCAATCTAGCCTTGAATATAAATATCCTGCAGGCTAACAGAGCAGAAATATATTTACCTGGATTACGGAAGTCGCTAGTTCTCATAACTATTTCGTTCTATCGCGTACGCGCAATTTTAACGTCAACGTTACTGGCAAGAGTTCAAATTGCAAATTAACTGCTCGACTGGAATGGTAGATACTTATGCAAATTGCGATGATCGCAGCGAATTATGAAGTCAAGAGTCGTCTCTTGCAAGGTCGATAGACCGTGTAAATAATAAAGATTATTCATAACTGAGACGTTTCCGAGTGCTGAGGTCCGGCTACGATTGGTGGAGATTGGACTTATCGGTCAACGATTGATTGATTGGAAGACAGTAAGAGCAAAAAGGAATAGTGCTTGTTTATCTTTGTGTCATTAAAACGGTTCTATTAATTAACAATAGTTTGTTCATGTGTGAGTACCGACCAGTTTTTATAAAGTTTATTCGTATTGCGTGTCGTTATATCATTGATTGAGCCGCTCTCCACAATAATCGTACTTGTGTTATTGTAGCTCCGACAGGCTGGAATGATTATCAAAAGTTGTTCATTGATTATTATGGCAAAAGTATCAAACTTGACTCGATTTAAGGTGTAAGCAAAAAAGATGTTGAGGGAGCTGAGGATAATGGTTGAGATACACCTTTTGACAGAGTTACCTCGCGCGAGCGCGATTAGGAGAGCTTTTTTTGTTGTTGATGGCCATAGAAAAATCTTCAAAAGATACTCGAGTCTCGAAACCACGAGATATGTAAGATTTTTATGACGGTAACACTTTTTCTATAGTCGTGCTTGCTCATCTATCGATGCAACCGTCCAATGACTTTGTGAACTGACTGCACGGAAACAATGTACCGTGAGCGTTACTTTACTCACCCACCCAGTACAGATGTAACGGTAAACCCACCTTACCCATTCTCCTAAGGTACATTTTGAAATAACCGTAGTCCGTAAGTGATTGGTACAGGTAAAAGTTAGCTCTCCATGACCACGGCTGACCCACGGGTCCAGCAGATCCATCAGTTTCGCAGTTTTTTGCCCTTTTTTTGCGCTCCAACGTTGTTGGCCAAAGTTGGAGTGTTCCCGTACGTGCTAACTATGCTGTACAATCCGACTCAGAGCGTGTGAACTACACTCTTCTGTGCTCTTGTGAAGTAGGTCTATCGGGAATACTCACAATACCACTAACACGGCATCTTTCGACACCTTGTGGTACACGCTAAAAAGTCATTGTTCTACCCTTAATATATTTTGCAGCTCATATATTTATATTAAAAACATTTCTTAATATTATTATATTGACCTAGCAAAAACATTATATTGCCAGCACATAGCATTCTTATAATTTTATATATTGACATGTGTGTGGTGAATTTGTCTGTTACAATATCATATTAGCAGGCCAATATTTAATATGACAATAAGTTATATTAACGTCTAACAATGCTATATTGGTATACCAACAATTAATATTAACATGCCAATATATTATATTAACGCCTTAGCTATATTACTATGTCAATATTTAATATTAACATCTTAACATACAATACTAGCATTGTGCTTTGCTGTAGGGGCTGTTTTGTCTGTTTTTTTTTTACATAAATCAATTTGAAAATTAATTAATTCTTTGTTGTTGTTATTCATTTATATTTAGTTTTCAAAATTCAACTGAAAAGAATTAACAACCGACAAGATTATTTCACAGCTACGTTGCAGGCCTTTTGAATGTGAACTTTCAAAGAGCTACTTCTTTGGAGAGCGAGAGAGAGAGAGAGAGAGAAGCACTGCGTTTGAAGGCTTCAGCTCTGTATCTGTTTCGGTCAACAACAATTTCACTAGCCTTGGCTAATACATTTATGTTGGCATAGTAGTATATTTATGTTAAGAAATATATTCACAGGTGTTCTTAACACAAAAAGCTAACAGCCTTAATATATAATGTTAAACTGCAAATATAATATTGTAACTTCCTAATATAAAATATTGAGCTGTCAAAATTATGAATTAGTGACAATGCTGATACTATAACAATATTAAGATGTTAATGTATTTATTTCGGTCATTTCTCAGCGGATAACTATATTCGATACACAAGGCACCATTACACTGAACGCTGCCAGTCTTGTTGTGCTGCCAAACTTTTTAATCTGGAGTGCATTTGGCCCGTTCAGCAAAATGGAGCTGGTCGTCATCATAAATAGCCTTCTCAGCGATCCGATGACTTTCAGAGCTCTTTACAGGCCTTAACGATTTGGTTCCAGTAGATCAGCTTAGTGTTCAGCGTCACTCTCAGATATCTTACCGACTTACTGATTTGTACCGCCCCTGAGATGATGGGCCTACTCCAAATACCTTCTTCGGGTTCAAACAGCAGCCATCAGTCCCTTAGACTGTCCCACATCATCACCAATAAGTAGTCAGGGATGTGGTAGCTATGCTCAAATGGCCTAAGCACATCTGACAACCTTGCCAAACGGAAGGCATTTCGCACATCTATCGCCATTAGTAAAATGATCGATATGGTATTTTGACATGCCTCCACCACTTTTCCTACCACCCCATTCACTGCCAAAATGGCAGCAAAAGTGGAGTACCCTTTTCGGAAGCCATGCAGTCTGTCAGAAAGAATTTCATCAGTCTGTCAGAAAGAATTTCATCCTTGGCTTTAGCAACTGCTCGATGAGCTTCCCCACCGTGTATAGTGAAATAAGTTTGTGTACGATGGGCTTTGTGATACTTCTTCTTCCTTCTGCGATGACGTTGGGTCCTCACTGGTGCAGAGGAAAAGTTACTTTAACTCATCAGTGGGGAATTAGATTAGAAAGGATTCAACCTTCCAAAGCGGCGAGGCCGCAGTTATTGCTGGCACCATGTTTAAGCTAATCCTTAATATTTGCCGTGCTTTATTCCTAGCGCCACTTGATCAACATGCATAAGAATTATTGTCATGTACGCTCATTCACACTGAAACCATATACCATGTATTTGGGTCGCGTGCCATAGCGACAACCAGAATTTATGTCACACTTGCATATGCCATATGGCGTGGATATTCATGGTCTACACTCGGAAATTTGATATGTGTGGTTGAATGCAAGTAATAGTGCATTGTACATGACCTATGCAGTACGTGTGGTCTGCTAGTCCATATCTCGTTACATTGACGATATTAGTGGATCGCGTAATTCATGTTTTGGCTTATTTCAGGCATGGCGATCATATATCATTACAATAGTCTACAAAGCCCATGGTAAGTGGGTAAACTGTTTTGGTTTCCCTTTCCCTCATCATTGAGTGCTAATCTAAATCAATCTACTAAACATGTATTGTATAAGTCCAGTAACAGTCGTAATTGAACTACGCACTACAATTTTAAGAGCTGCGATTGGCATTCCCTCAGGATCCGGGGTTTTTCCATTCCGAGACACGGCATCGACTAGCTTCTCCTCCATAACGAGAGGGATGTCGTCCGGTGAAATCTGATGAGATCATCCGTCCTTTGCACTTTAAGGTACGTCCTTTGAAAGCTCTAGACCGTACGCAGTTGAGTCTGTGAGTAACCAATCGGTACTCCTTCCCCACGGGTCTGACTTTTGACCGCCTCGCAAAAGAATTGCGGTTTGAAGCACTTACTTCTTTTAATGGTTCTTAATGTCCTTCTCCATTCTTTCTGGTTTTCAAATCTGCTCTACTGTGTTACATTCGTTTTCACTTGGGCCTCTTTCTTTCCGGAAAATGCTTCCGTGGGTTTCCTTTTCTTCTTTTTCTTCTCCACAATGCGGATATTTCGCGGGAATTTGTTGTGACGGACATAGTAACAGCGGGAGTATACGAGATAACAGACACTGACTGTACCAACTGGATATTGGACATGATGCAACTACTGCCAACTGCAGCTGCAGGAGAAAAGCTCCACTAACAAAACTCCTAGCGCCTACCCCTTGTATGTCCCTACAACGTTCCCGGATAAATTTTTGAAAGATTTAGAAAATTATGATATTAAGTTATTGTTGTTGAATAATTATGACCATTATTATGAGTTCGATTTGAAAAAATTATTAATTTGAAACGAAAAAACTATGGGTTTGCTTTCATAAAATTATGAACTTGACTTACAAAAATTATGAATTTGACTTTAAAACTTACGAATTGTTATCGAAAATCTATGAATTTGTTTTGAAAAACTATGAATCAGGCTCGATAATATTATTAATTTGTAATAAAAATCTATGAATTTGACTCGAAAATGGTATCAGCTAATTATCTTATTTACGACTCGTGGGCGATTTTCATATGTCCTCTCTTCATCTTGGTGTTCGAGGAACTGTCGGTACGCCTGATTTTTCTTCTCTAGCGCATCTGGCAACAGTCATGTTTTTGCGCCGAGCTTAATAGCCTACTATTTGATCTGTAATGATTTTTATTGTTGCTCTCATCTCCATCCAGACCTAGTCGATATTACACTGTACCTTTTTTTAGGATGGGGCTCAATTTTGTCATAATGTTTTTGCACCGTTTTCTGCTATTGACACCATTTGGAGCTTTTCGATGTCCAACTTGGACAGGTCTTTATCGCACACGCCTTTCACACACGACACCAATATTTAAATTTTCTCAAGTACTGATCTCAGTCACAATTCACTGAAAAAAATTATGTTCATAATAATAATGAATGTAGATCATCAACCCGAAATTCAATGGTATTATGAACAATTCACAATACCAATGAAAATGTTTATCACTATATTTTTGAAATCTATGAACAGTTCATTAATGCTATGAATCAACTTCCATCAAACTCTTTCACCTTGTACAAATACACAAATACTTATTCAAAGTTTCGTTGCTAGTTAAATACACATCTTCATGATACTATGAACGTGGTCAATAATTGTTTTAAGAACTATTTTCTTACTATCAATGCGAAAAACCATTAAATCGAAGAACGAATTCATCAAATTTCTGTATATTCTATATTTTGAAACATTGACAAAAAGCGATCGCGATTAGATATTTTCCAAGTGCGAATCGTGTAAATTGATTGTTGTGTTCAATGTGAAAAGTGAATTTACAGCCGAAGTTCGCAATCGCTGTAAGTATGCAAAGTGTACACTCTCGATTAGTGTTTTATGTTTCAAAAAAGGAAGTCAAAGAGGTTGATGATGGGTCTAGTCTAATTTAAGCATAATTTGCAGTAATCGCAAAAGGAGCTGGGAATCTTACTCGATACCACCAGAAAGCTGTTAAAAGGAAAAAAACAATCGGATGACTTGCTGATATAGCCATCCGAAAACCAGAATCGGAGCAAATCTTGCAAAACAACCGGATTCCACTGAGTTTTTGTGAAAATTAACAGAATAGAATTTTTATTATTCGAATTGTTCAGATCCAGAAGTAGATGCAGAGCTGGAGCTTATTTGGCAGTAAAGATAATTTTTTCGTTTACATTTTTGTTTAGAAATGATAATTTATAATTAACTAATAATATTATGAAAATTTTTATAATGCGAAATAATCTGCATTTTTTTGAAAATATTATGAATTCGCTCACAGAAGATAAAGCACTATCCATAAAATGTACCCGTTCATGAAAAATATAAACTCGTTCATTCATCAATATTACGAAACGTGCGATAAAATCCAAATCCATATTATAAACTTCCTCATAAACATTCCAAATACGTTCATCTATATTATGAATGGATTTAGAAGAAACTAGCCCGAGATTCATAGCACTAATGAAAAGTTTCATCGATGCTACAAAAGTAACGATGAACGTGTTCTTTGTGACAAGGATTTGATTTCTTCAATTGTTTGAGTGTGTGAGTGCTAGCTCAGCATAAGAAAATTGATAAACGACTGTTCATTATGCCAATGAACATCTGCATCGGTTGGAAAATGATGATTTTTTTCATTGTAATGATGAACATATTCATCAATTGCATGTACCTTTTTCGTTCAGTGTTGGCTCCTCGAAATGTACGGACGACAAGTATGCTAGAACTCTATATCCGCTAAATAAAGATGTAATCAATTTAATTGAAATTATTTCCATCTTAGTGATGCCCATATTCTCCTGTGGATGGGTCAGTGTGGGCAGGAAATCAAACTTATGACTATCTTTTTAGTATACGCAAAATCTATCAGGTGTTAGCAGGTATCATTAGTTTTATCGTGTATTTCTACATTTCCAACCTTAGTATTGAAATCATCAAATGTTTCTCAACGTCATTTGAGGGCAATGAGTCGAATAACCTTTCCAGGTGATTATAGAGTGCGTCTTTTGTATCTTCGTCTTTTTGTTCTATTGGGGTGTGAGCATTTAATAGCAGTATTTTAAAAAATGTGGCTTTGATGCGGATCTCACCCAGTCGGTCGTTTGTTTATTTTAATTCCATTCACAGCCTCCTGCAAGCTTCCCACTTTTGAATATTGTGTGTCATCTCATTTATTGTATCTCGTGTCATTTCAACGCAAAAACGACCATCTTAAAAATTAGATCTGATTTTCAAACCTGCTTAGGTATGCAACCAAAAGAATGAATTTGATATGCTTGGAATGAGCCTCCGAAGACAATGCATGTGGCAGTTCAATAAATGCCAAAACTGCAGTACTCAAGAGTTTTCTGAGTCATGCACCTCGCTTATCAGAAGTATTTCTCAGTTACATCAGTTTCCCTGCAATTTATCTAATATGCAACAGTTACCTACGGAATATTATTTATAACCTACCTTACATCAACAACGCTCATAAATTCCTATCTCTGATGAAAATCTCCAAATAAAACACTCAAGTCCTTACGCACAATGTGCTTCCATCTATAAACTAACTCCAATGTTGTCCTTAAAATGCATTGTTATCTAAACTCAAATAGCCGCTAACATTGCACGCACATGCATACTTCCATTTATCCTTCGTGCAATCAACATTGTCTACGTTGACTCACCTTGGAGACGATAGGGTGTCTCTCCCTTTAAGACAGTCACAATGCTGCATGCTATTTCGCGGTCTCCACGATGAGCTGCGCCGTCGTTTTGAAGTGCAGCAACTTACAGCGCTTACATCGCGAATTGCATTACCTTAAGTCACCATATATGTCACCTATAAAAGGTAAATCGAACTAATTCACATCTTCAGTCGCGACGAGATCGTACTATTAACAGTAGCGTCGAAGTCTCATAGATAGTTTCCGCAGCGCGGACAATAGATTAGTGAGGCACGCGAGTGAATCAATTGTACGCGTTAATTGTCGCAAATTCTACTGTTGATTAATTTAAATTAAATTCAAAGCTATATCTAGAGATATTTACGAATTTCCGTTGACGTGAATTATTTGCGGATTGAAAATTTGAATTAAAAAAAAAAGCAACCGAAATAATTGAAAGTACGTTGCCATTCACCCACCCAACCCACAACGGAAAAAACAGCCGAAAAGCTCTCTTAGAACGTTTCGAAGTGGATACAGATACAGCGGGAAAAAAACATCGAAAGCTAACAGCTAGCAAACAGAATCGCGAGTTGAGTCGAACGTGCTGTTTGTTGTTAGTCACAGTCGAACTTTTTAGCCGCAACGGTTGAGCTCCACCAGCTCCAGGCGTTCTAGCATTGGATTTAGTACTTAACTCGCTGCGGAGCTTGGATCTTTTCGCTAGCAGAAACAGAGCAAACTATTCTCTGCCTACGGAAGGATATAAACGACTAAGGGGACGTTCTAAAGGACAAAAAGCAGTTTAACTCTGGTACTCCAGCTTTTGCAGTCATCATCCAGCTATTTTTAGCGAAACTCAAACGAAAGCCAAACGCTGCTCTGATAAGATAAAGATACATTTCGTCCAATCGAAAGATAGTTTAAAAAAACTGGAAACGACCTGGCCGTCATCGTACTGTTGTCGCGAAAATTGTCGCATTTCGATAAGCTAACGATTGAAAACGGGCAGCGCACAGGTGATTAGTAAGCATTCGATAGTCAACCGTTCAGCAGGTGTCTTCAAGTGCTCGCTCTTCGACTAGACTTAAGCTCGTTCATTGTGACTACATCGCCGCCGCGGACTATCTTTACTCACGAAGAGATAAAATCCGGACTGAAATTTCGCAATCGGAAATCCTTAGATCTTCGTTGCTATTGCTGCCGATTTAAGTGAACAGAGAAGAAAGCGAATCGAATTTGCTCAGTGCATCGTAAGTTGGCAGAAGTGAAAGCGTTTCGTGTCGGTTGTTCTTAAGGTCGATCCGAAAAGAGTAAACGGGAAAAATTAGCAAAGATAATTTTCGGTTTCCTAATGACTTTTTCCGGACAAAAGATACAAATTAGTTGAGATTTTAAATTGTTTCGTATTCAACGCAAAATTCAAAGTGCGGAAATTCGATTTGTGCTTTTTGTTAAATTGGTGTTCGTTTTGCGGTAGATTGATGCGAATTACATACACAGTTCAGCTGCCGCCTCCGATCGCTGCTTAATTGATTAATCAGCAATAATTTTTTTATGACCTGAATACACAATATTTTGGACAATCTTAAATGAGGTAAGTAAATTTCCGGGGCCACGTTCGCATGACTCACATACAGATAACAAATTTAAATCTCGCTAAGCTCTAGCTGTAGGTTTGATACTTACCATCACTTGAATTGCTTTTTGTTCGATTAACGACTGTTGCAGATGTGTCTTTTTTTGCTGAAAGAACGCCACTTGTATCTAAAATGCTGCTGAGAGTATCTTAAGCGAACACGATCGATCGGTTTAGATCGATCGATCGGTCGTCAACTGACTATGTATACTGAATGCAAGCACCGAGATTATTATAATCGTTAATACCTTCTCAATAATTGCGTGCCGAGCGTAACAAATAATTTTATCAATAACGTCAAGTCCGGTAGATGATAATAATTGAAATATCGTCGTTTTTCGCTCGATGATCATTGAAGTTTGATCGTTGTATGAAATTTGTTGGTTTTAGGCTTTTTAATTGAAATTCTTCTTTGATTTGGTCGTCTCGAGACGCGTTGTTCAAGCTTTTGTTGCGTTGCCAGCTACCGCGAACAGAAGGCGCGAGCGTTACAATACCAAGCGAAATGAAATAATCGTTTGTGTACATAACAAAGAAGATATTTGATGGACTGAAGACGGCGTCGCCATCGCCAATTCAGATAGAATATGATTATGTAGACGTAGAATCATTTTGAAGGTCTGCTTTAGTTCGGTCGAGTTAATTCGTTCTCGGTTTGGGAAATTTAGAATGAATTCACGGTAGTTAATCTGAATTTCATCTTATTTTATGTCGTTTAATTAAGCACTTGAAATACGTTGGTTGATACGGTCATGGGTTGAATAGCAATTTATATGTAGTTTTTGAGTGGAATACGCAGTTTGATAATTTTCTTATTTTGTGGACTGATTAGTATTTTAGTTGTTATTACGTCGATTTGATTTGTTTTTGGGAAAAAATTATTCAGAGCGACTTCATGTTTTTTTTTCATGTACATTTAAATTTGAATAATAGACTCATTTCGCTGCCTGTTTGATGTGGCTTAGTAGGTAATTTTTTGGCGTATAATTTTCATGCATGATAGTGTCTTGGATTATTTTCTGTGAATACTCACGGAACATTTTGAATCCATTCTAAGTGCTAGTAAATATATAAATAGATGTCATTTGTGAACTGAAATATACTTACAAATATTCTTAAATAAATAAATAATCTTATAGAGATCTATTCATTTCCATATTAAGTCTACAAACCATAAACCTTTGAAATTGTGAATGTGAAAGCATCGATTGTGAATGAAGTTTGTACCGAAGTCAACTTCTAAACCACAAAGCGTGACAGCTCTTTACTGTAGACTCAGAAAAATGTGTAAAGTCAATTTGGAAGACAGACTGAATGGAAAAGATAGATAGAAAAACTAAATGATTTATCTTATCAACTTCAATTTCGTGAACTGTTTAGGTGTCGATAATTATTCTAACAATGTTTTTGTTTTGTCGTGACTCGCAAAGTATAATTTATTGATTTTCCTTTTATAATTGATATTTTATTTAAAGTTCAAAAAACTAGAAAGCTTTGCAAAATTAAATATCTTCTTTGAGTAGCAACAACGTTGGCTAAAATTCTTATTCGAAAATTGAGGTTTAACCTAGCTATAATGTGTTAGAAAAGTTATTTTTTCAAATTTTTATGTTCGTCCATATTAATGAAATCATATTCTGTATAAGAATCCTTCAAACTTTCGGTTCTTCTTCCAACAGCTATGTCGCCACTGTTAAAAAACTTTTATTTTAGATAAAAAGAAAACATTTTACTTCTTTGCATTGTTTTTTTTTTTTTATAGAAAAAATAACTGCCCATAATTCGAGCCTAACTGGTCCCGATTCATTTTAAGAAAAATCATAGTACCTGAGACCAGAATTCATATTCTTGTGGCGTTACGTATATAGTTCATTTCAGGATCGTGATGAGATATAGCGGCTAACACTAGAATACTTTGCGAAAAATCTAAGGATTAGGTGGTCTGTAGTATAGCCAGCAAAGTCATGTATTGCATATAGCCCTCCATGCCACACCTTATAAAAAGTAATCCAAAGACAACCCTTGTCAAGTATTGGGGTGAAGCTGATAGAGAACTTCATTATTGAAACCCAAATGCTGTGTAGCACTCTAAAACTCTATGCGCCGAGACTATATGCATAAGAGTTGGGACAATATGTGTAGGTATTGAGACTATGAGAACGTGATTCGAAATTATTTGTGTAGCAGAAGATTCTATAATTCGTGAGAATTTTTCGCTGTTAATCAAAAGCCAAATTTTTCAGCTGTATTTTATTGTTCAAGATATTATGCACCTAGCATATGCAATTATCAATACCACCCTATGTTACATAAGACTATGCGTTATTTAGCTTTGATCAAATGATATATTATGGCGCTGGATTGCATATTTTAGAGCTCAGGCTAATTTATAAATAGTGTATATGGCCATTATAGGACAATACGTGCTATGTGGATTTTTTAACTGCAACTCAGCTCAAGGAAATCAAACTTAGAAACTCTTCTTTATTGTGTGTATAGCAAGTATATATAGCCAGCGATGTATGGTATATATAGTGATGTATAGCCGGCGATATTTTTTGCATATATCAAAGCTATAAAATCTTCGATTCGCACCGCTTTTAGGCATTATAAATAATATAATTTCATGTGAAGTCTATCTAGCTTTTTGATTAAACTACTTTTACGCAGTTTTTTAAATTACCCTAGATATTAATTGAGTTTTAATCATTGATTGATGTATGTCACCCAAATTTTTTTTTTTAAAAACTATTCAGATGAAAACCTTACAGTCATTTTTTGTCATCACTTTTCGCAAGCAGTGTTGCTTAAATATACAATACTGTTAGACGGTGGTGGCATTCTTTCTACTGATGCCTCCAAACTATAATTCACCAAAAAATCGGAGCTAATTTTACAAGAGCCAATTTTTAACTGCTATTGATAAATATTGAGAAGATCGAAATTTAGGGTTAGATTTCAAAATTGCACCTTCTACAAAACAGACAATTTAATTTCACTGTTTAGAAACTGAATAAACAGTAATATATCAATCAAAAAATACGCCAATTTTTCAAAATTATCTGTGCACAAAAAAAAGGCATTTGCTTGAATGGATGAGCTTTTTTTGGAATTGTGATTGTTTCTACATGCATAAATTTTTCATCTTTTATATTCTTAAGATGGAATTGCGCGTTCAAATTTGTCGAGGCTTTTTCACCACAATGATGAATTAGATAATTTCAAGCTCAGCCTAAAGTTTCAAATTGTTTGGACCCAATAATTTTGGTATCCAATTTGCATTTTTGTATATTTTGCAATCTTTTGTATTAGCTGAAAATATATATTTCTTATTTCAAATATCCAAGATAAATGCCAGTTTATTAAGATCCTGACCAAATATATGTCAGTATAATTCTTGTGGTATCGGACGAATGAGGAATACTTTTTTCTGTGCCTTAAGTGTTCGCTTAGTAATTCCGCTGTAAGATGATTGTTGTATCAAAAATAAGAAAACTCTCATAGCTTCTTATGCGAGGCTTTTTTTATGAGAGGTTTTCTTCTTATGAGGCTGTTTCTTGTAAGAAAAATAGAAAAAATATATTTACTATCCTTTTAGAAACTTGAAAATTACCAGGCTCAAATGTACATGGTAATACGAAATTTTTGACGCGTAACTATAGTCTTTTGTACACTTTCGACAAATGAATCAAATTTGTTTTCCAGTGATAATATTCTCAATACAACACTTTTGTTGCTGCATTTATTCCTTAAGGTGGTAACTCATATCCATATTTGTTTAAGTACAGTAGTTTTTGATGACGCATTGGAATGAGCATTTTACGTAATAATATTGAAATAAATCGAATGCCATCAAATTCAAGCTCATTTTTCTTACAACAGAATGAGCTCCTTTCGAAATTGAATAATTTGTTTACCTCCTAATTTGGACAAGTGATTGATAATGTCAAACTTCGTACTATCTTCATATTATCAATCAATTTTCATATTATCAACGTGTTTGCTCTATTCGATTAATATTCCGAAAATAATCAAATAATTCAAAATTTGCCATGAAAACGCTCAACACCATTCCACACTTTTAATATTTTTTGGGTCCAAATAACCTAACCCAAGGCTGAAGGAAGATTCTAAGGAGCTATTATTATAAGATATGAGGCTGAAACATCAAATCCTCAATTTTTTTCCCCCGAGAGTGGATAATATGCTCTGGTTTTTCGAATTTTTTGGACAGGCACTGCATTTTCAATTCATCGACAAATAATCTTCGGTCGCTTCCCAGTAAATTTCGAACATGAAAGAAAATTGGATTTAATTAACTTCTCATTTTCATTTTTACTGATTAATTATTTTAATGTTAGAAGATATGAACTGATATTAACACTCCAATCGCATAATGCGTAAAATGTGAAGAAAATCATTTTCCATCTCTACATACTGAAAAATATTACGTCTATGATTATTTCAATTTTGATGGTCGTAATTGAAAATATGATCCTCAAAGTATCATTGTGTATAAGAAAAGAAATCCCAAAATATAACAAGGAATTTCAATACTATACTTTTATTTTTTCAAGGCTAGAACAACTTTTTATTGAACATGTTTTAAAGATTCGACAACAAAAATACTAAAAGACTATTATATTGAAAGAGTGTTGATCTTGCGTTTTGGGGCAACAAATTCAATATAGTTGACTGCATACTAAACTTTTAAATGCTAAAATTATGAAGAATCCTAAACAAGCCAAGCCAGAAAATTCGAAAAACCAAATGTTTTTTTTTTTCAAAAAATTTAGCCAAATATAAAGAAAACAAAGAATTATTCAGTAATGATATTTTCTCTTTCAATTAAATATTACAATCCCTTTTTTACGCAATAATCAGTATTTTTGGCTAAAAACTTGTCTTTTGAAAGGACACCAAAAAGAATCATTTCTTCAAAACACTTAACTCGTCTGATTTGAATTCAAATCCTTACTCCTGCAATATAAACGCTATAAACGACCGTTATCTTTTATTATGATCAAATACTCATCCATTCGTTCAATCTACAACAACTAACTATTAGATATCGTCTCTATTCGTTCTGTTCATAAACAAAAAGGTCATAAATTACAAACAAAATCAGATAATTTTAATTATTCTCCATACTGCAGCCATTACAAGTTCACTTAATATTCCAAGCGACACTCTCGAATTGAAGAAAAAGACGTTTGACTGATGTTGTTGACTGGTTTGGTTAGCTATCAACCACTATGGAATACGTGAACTCTTCGAAATTTCGGACATGAGGGTGGGAATGGGAACTGCAGAGAGGTGGGTAGGTGTGTGAGCGCCCAAAAAGATTTGCAAAACTCTACGACGAGAACGAAAGGAGCATTGACCCATCATGACAAAAAATTGTAATGAATATGCAATGGAAGTAAGAAAAATAATGATGGGTCATTTTACTTGAATCCATAAAGTTGTGGTATGTATTTGGTGTTTAAGTAAGATTTAAGTAAGATATGGTGTATGACTACAAATGCGCTTTAAATCTATATTCAGCGAACACCTGTACATTTCAGAATTGATGATAAATGCGGGGCCGGGGGTAGTTAAATAATGTGAATAAATGAGTTTCAAGTTCTGCTCACACGTTCCGATGGAATACCCACATTTGCCACTGCAACGATTCAAAATGATATGGTTCAAATCAGACGACTCATGAATTTTATGTGCCTTCCTATGTCAAAAACATTAACTACTTGGTATTTCTACTACTGACCAATAAAATATTATGACGTTGGCGATAAGTATCTGACACATTTTACAAAAATTCCCAATATGTGAACCGTTTTAAGATTTTACGTTTAACTTGAATGAGTACGCGCTAAATCATCCACCCACTTTTATTTCGAATCCACTTCAAAAACATTCTTCATACTACAACCAGTGATTACAGTCAATTTCACTGGAACAATTTCAACAAAGAATTTCGATTTCGAATTCATTCATGCTGTTTTTATTTATCTATCTATGTATATTTTTCCGCCGAAAAAAGACAAAAACAAATCCGAATTGATTCATGTTCCCCGGAGGAGAGAAACAACACACGACCGGCGGCATGCACAGCTTTGCGCCATGCGTAAAGCTTTTAATTCGCGAATGCGAAACATCTTGTGATTTCTTAGTCATCATGATCAGTTTCGGCGGAGATGTGTAGTTTCGAAGAAAAGATGCTGAGTGTATCTGAGACACGATTGAGTAGTATGTGAGTCATGTGGCTGGGCGGCATATTGCTGTTTAGTTGAATGATCAATTTGCAGCTGCCCGGTTCACTATAGTGATGCTGTGTGGAACGAATTGATGCGGGGGTTAGGTGCGGTAACAAAAAGAAAGTCAAAGCCAAGGCGATATGGACTCGCTTGTACGCAAATTTGTATTTAATTGTGCGAAAATACGCTATTTATGGGCTATAATGTGTGAAGCCGCAAACGATGCGCTAAATTGAATTGGATGCAAACAGGCAGATTCGGTGGCGATTCGTTCAAGATTATGACGAAAGTAAAGAACGGTGGAGAGGATTTTAGTTTGTAAACAAAGAGATCGGTCGCATGGTCGTAGCTTCATGTATAGACTTTGTTTCAATTTGCATTTTTGGACGCGAAAATTGTTTGAATCGAAACGAGGTTTGAAAACAGCCCGAGGATAAATCAGGGGTCCTTGACTGAAAAGTTGCGTTTTCCCGTAAGCAAATGGAATTGTATTATTGAGCCAATGTTTAATAATAAACTAAGTAATGTTTACAAAAAGATACTTGCATAACAAATACCACCACCATACGTTGATCGAGTTGTCTTCGAAAATAATCTTATTTTTGCCATCAACTTAAAGGCCAAACAGAGGGTCAGTACTTACTGATATGGTAAACATAACATTTTCCTAGTATACAATAAAGAAAAAAACTTTTTTGGAAATTCTAACATCTCTTCTTGATAAAAACCCCTCTGTCATACAAAAAAAACCTCACATTGTTTACTAACAAGCACGCCATGATTATACAAATAGCAAATCTCTTCCGCATAGAATGCCCGAAAAGAACGTTCTCTCGAACAACGCACAACAATCAAGTACGCCATATACAAATTATGAAGGGAATCCGCCAAATTAAGCTCGGTCTTACATACCTACTTATTTAGTAGCGACGCATCGCGTCATCACTTGAACTTGATGAAACTCGGCGCTACCGCACTACACAGGTGACCGATAGCTTCACAACAGCAAATAGATAAATTAACTGATATGTTCGCTATGTGACCGTGCGCATAGTTACAAAATGATGATAGCCATTAGCCGGGCATTCAGGCAGGACCTTGAAACATTTTCAACGATCATACGCTCAGCGTATTGTTCATTGTATCAAAATAACGTTCTGTAACTTTTATTATATTAGGCATGATCGATCGATAGTTGAGTAGAACAACGTTGTGATGGTCAATGTTCTGGTCCTACACGACTCTGAAAACTATTGATATTATAGTAGCCCAGTCAGCTACTCCACTACCTTTTGTTCAATGTAATCGCTAGAATGAGTAAGCTAAAGGTGTGTAACCTAGCCCAGCCTAGCCTCTACTTCTAGCAAGTGTTCAGTATTGCAAATGTATCTAAAACGTCGGCTGTTGTATCTATCATTTACAGTTGAACCATTTGATGGTTTGTTTGGGCGTAGTGCGTATGAATGTATGTAGGTTTGTTTGTATAATGTCATATAAATAACTATGAAATGATTCCACCTGTATTTTGCTGTCTTTTGATATCGTTAGGTGCTTAGTGTTATCAGTTTTTTGAATTGTTGATTGCAAAATCCTTATCTTATGTTTTATATCAGCAACATGATAATCGTGGTATGCTCCATTTTCGTTTGGTGTAAGGAGTACTTAGATAGTTTCTTCAATGTTATCAGCAATGGTTTGATAAGATGTGTTTCACTTGTTGATTGAATGATGAAAGTGAGTTTAAGAGAATATACAAAAAATGGTCGTTATGGGTGTACACGATGGTTGCAAGATTTTTATTTCGAATAAATCCTAGGAAATGATCGTTTGGTTTCGATGTCGTAAAAGAAAAGAAATGTTATCTCTCTGAGGTTTCTTTGAATTTCGATTGTGATTTCTTTTTTTCTAATCGTTACTGCTTTCAATTTTTCAAACAGTGGCTGAAATAATTTAAAATATTTTTTGTTATTTTTCATTATTAAATTCTTGTGAAGTTTTCGAAAATTAACTTTCAAATATGAGCCATGTAATCGTTAAAGAAAAGATCATTTAATTTTTTTTAAATAAGTTCATAAACTAAAAATATTTTATTTACTTCGTAAAAAAGGTTTATTTTGAAGTTGATTTCTTAATTTCTCTATCTCCTGATAAATTTTCGAAGGTTTTTGTTGTTGACAGTAGTGACAAAACTATTGTAGATGACTTCATAGCTGTTTTTCCCGTCCACTTTTCCACTAAAGTATGTCGAATAGCCAATCACTACTATTTAATATATCACTTTCGTCAGTATTTTTCTCATTCCACCACTTCTATACTCAAATACTTTTTTGAAACTCGGTCGAAAATTCAGACGACGCTATTATTCTTACCTCCATTGCGAAGCTTTTTAAAAATAAACTTACATTATTTTTTGATAGTTATTGAAGAAGCAGAAAAATGGCTTTATAAAAGCTCCTAATAATCTGTTAATACTAATTACGAGCATTTACCATTTGGAAAATGGATAAAACATTAACAAAGTGAACACAAATTTGAATTATAGCATTGACAATTGGATGCCTCACTTGCCAAATCGATTAACTCCATTTTCTGAATTTCATTTAATTTTTACTATCAAAGCACTAAAGAAGCTCCTAACTGTATATATTCAAAACAAATTTCTCTAATAATAAGTATTTAGTGGTGTTAATACCTATTATTAGAGAAATTTGTTATGAATATATACAGTTAGGAGCTTCTTAAGTGCTTTGATAGTAACATTTAATAAAATCAGAAAATGGAGTTAATCGATTTGGCAAGTGAGGCATCCAATTATGAATTTTTGTTCAGATGACACACTTTTTGGGTCAACGAATGAAATGACATTTCTTAAAATTTCAATGCCAGTTATAGTTCATTTATATCCAGTATTCAAATTTATAGTTTTCACCATCGAAAACATTTTGACAATGAATGCTTTATCCTTTCAAATTTTTCATATTTCTGTTGTTTTTTTCTCATAGTTGGATGCTATGGCCCTTTATTGGCTTTAGCATAAGATTCTTAACCTGTTATTTTTGGCTGAGAGGGAACCCGGATGGCCAAAAGTTGTTCCTTCAATATCGATATACTTCCCCCATTTCTTTAGAACATTAACCCACAATTGAGCTTCACTTTTTATTCAACCTATTTGTCAAAAACATAAAATAATCTAAAATAAAATTCGAAATTTATACAAAATCCAAAAGCTAAAAGGCTGCACTTGAATCAATACATACAGAACCTTTACGATTTAACCTACGGATATGTTAATGATATTTTTCTATGTATTAAAGAGATCAAGCAAAAAATAATCTACAAAAAAAGTGCTCAAGCATTGTGTCAATTTGGCTTCGATTTTTGAATGAGCTGTGAAGCTTTTATATTCTTCTTTGACAGGGCACAATAATTATGAGAAAATTGATGTAAAGTACCGTTTTGATTTTGGATTTTTAGTACGAACCCTATTTAATAGCTCTATTACGTCTGGAAAGGCTCATAAAAATATTAACAGCTTTCGAAAAAATATTGCAAATAGTGTCAATCACACCAGATTTCAAGTTTTGGAAAAGTAAATAACTGCTATGAAATATCAACTCAGCTGAGCTGTCGTCAATGAAGCATAAAATGAAGGACATATTTTCCCACACAAGACCCGCCAGCTAGCTTAGCTTGATATGAGTGTTGGGGATTACTTGTCCGTAAAAATAAGGAACACATAAAACCATCTAAGACGATTTACATCCCACACAAGGGCATAAAAGTTGATCCTGTGGGTGAACTCATTCTCAACGTAAACGTAAACGTATGTAATCTTGTACGCGAAAACCGTAAACTTAAAACTGTACTTAATAAACCACGGAAAAGTGAATAAAATCACCTATATACGTAGTCGGTTCCATAATGATTTGGCCTAATTATGAAAAAATAAAGCAAATGATACGAAACAGTTTTGTTTTCCACCAATCTGACAAACTTCTGACATCGCTGATCTAACATCCCTAAGCCTTTATAAAAATAAGCAATATAAGCACAATCTTTATCTTCAAAATGACTGAAGACGGCCAACTGGAACTCTTCATCGAAATTGGAAATTTCTTTCTTTGAATTTGAATAAATAATACTCAGACGGGGCCATGTCTGAACTGCAAGGTGGATGGTCCAGCTGCTTGAATCCGCATTGACGAACTGCATCCTTCGAAACCCTGGCGGTGCTAACGTGGCGTTGTCGTCAAGCTTTTATCATGTTTCGAAGTTTATATACTAATGAAGCATAGTACTCGCCGTTTACGCCTGTATTGCGTTCTTTGAAATCCACCATCAAAAAAGTTTGGAATCCCAAAAGATTTTGCACATGACTTTTTTGCCAGATTGTTGCACCTTTGTCTTTCTTGGTGCCTTTTCACTCCTAAAACGCCATTCCAATGACTCGTGCTTGCTTTTTGGATCATAGCACAAGATCATAGTTTCATCACCAATCACAAGTCGCTCGATTACATTCTTTGGGTTTTTTTCTATGTAGATCCGAAAATCCAGCTGGAAGAAGTTTGTACGAAGATGGTCATGGATTACACGGTAGATAATAATTATACAGAGCCCAAGTCTAGCTGTAATTTTTATAATCTTCAAACGGTGGTCACTCAAAAACTTTTCTTTGATTATAGCAATAGCTTTGGTAGTGACCACTTCCACCAGTTGACGGTCATGTCGGATATCATAGACAGTTTCTCGCCCGACGCGAAACTCTGACCCAATTTTTCACTTTACTGTAATAGGAAATACACTCTCAGTACACGCCATCTAATTGTTCTTTTATTTGGGCTGGGGATAAGCCTTCTTTGAACAAAAACTTTATGAGGCTTCGATATATTGAAGAAATACGCGACTCTTATTGTTCAAACCACTGCTTAACTGAGATTACGCTCTTCAAGACCGCGAGAGTTCGTACACAAAGTATATACGTTTATGGCAAACTTTGTGTATGCACTATTCGATGCCACATAACATATATCGACATGTTACGTGGAAATATATCAAACCGTTTCATTATGGGACTCACTACATACATAACGTTATTACGGAACTATGTACATTGTAACAAATGTTCTGGTCCTGGTCTTTATTCTCCAATTTTCTGGCGTGAGTGTGCCAAACAGCTAATAACCCCTTGTTTATTATCTATAATAGGTCACTCACCTCTGGTATTTCCCCATCCTATCAGATGTCTTCGTATGTAACTCCCATTTTCAAAAATAAACTAGAAACTATAGTTGATCAGCTCTTTCGGAACTATTTGAAAATGTTGTTTATGATAAACTTTCTCTACTTGTTCATTTGCGTCTACATGAGCAACAGCATGGCTTTAGCATGATATGGCTACCAACTTGACAGTACTAATCTTGGACGTTCTGTGTAAAATGGAGAAAAGCTATCAAATTGACGTCATCTAGACAGACTTAAGTAAAGCTTTTGAAAAAGTTGACTAACTGACCCTTAGCCTGAAGCTATGGAATTTCGGAACTGCTGAACCCTAACTCAACAATAATATATAACAGATACTTGTTCAAGGACAGTTTATTAGCTCAAGTCGATAAAGTTATTGACGTCAGCGTTAACTTGGATGAAAAACTCCAGTTCTTCTCGCAATATGGCAAAATCACTTCTTGTGCAAAAAACAGTCAGGATTTATAAAACAACGTGCCATAGATTTTCGTAATTCAAGGGCTGCTAGTTTGTTGTATACTTAACTCGTACGACCTCTCCTTGAACACTCATATATTGTCCGAATCCCAACCTCTCAAACCATAATGACTGACTCTAATCTACATAGAAACAGTTCTTACTATGTTCTTTACGAGAAATGTATAACCCTAGTAATTTCCATAGCCTAACATGATATGAATTACGGTTGGATCATATAAACTTACTTCTACTTTCATCCAGGAGAATTTTTGTATCTGCCTGCTTTCAATTTGATGTCATAGGCGCGATATTTCTGTAAACTTTGCTAAATGTATTTATTTTACACTGTAACGTATATTCTTTGTAAATGTATTTATGTATTGTGTTTATTATATTCAGTTATTTATTTATTTTTATGATTGTTTATTTGCTTTGTTAATATTGTACCTAGGCTAGTAACTGAATAAATAAAGAAAAAATTTTAAGACATACCTTTCAAGAAACTTTACTTTTCTTAGCATGAAAGTGTGCTTCAATCTAAATAAAGAATAAATCAACCTCGCATTTTATAAATAATGTATTTTTCTACTTTAAGCTGATATACAAACACTGAACTCATGAAATATTTTTGTCAAGTAAAGGTTAGAGGTCAAAATAAATTGTTGGTTTTTCAGGGATTTCTTTTTAGCCTCTTTATAAAAACTAATCAACTTGAGGTTTAATTCAATGTTTGATAAGAAAAATTCAATAATTTTTTGATATACTCGTGCAATATGAAACCCCGAACAACGTAGGGTTTTCGTATTTTTAGTACTTGCATTAGTTACTTCACATAACGCAAATATATCGCCAAATAAACCCTTTTAACTTCCCAAATCTGTGAAAAACACTACTAAAGGTTCGGTATCGATCTTCGCAATATTCGTCCCAATTATGGCAGTCGTCTAGGGTCTATTGCTGAGAGCTGGACAAATTTCGATTGAAATGAAGCGTACAAATTACTCTTTGATTGCCACATAACTGACAAAAAGCTTAATTCTAATGGCAGTCGGCATAAAATCAGTCATCAAACTCATTACTTTCAATTGCGATTGCATCGTTGGCCGTGGTCGTGAAAAATCC
Organism: Nemotelus nigrinus; assembly: GCA_947369275.1. NCBI lineage: Eukaryota > Metazoa > Arthropoda > Insecta > Diptera > Stratiomyidae > Nemotelus > Nemotelus nigrinus. The sequence goes on along the minus strand of OX376372.1, from coordinate 183,891,423 downwards.
ACCTGACTCTTACACTCATTTGACATTAAGTGCGAACGCCCATTTCATTCGTTTAATTTTCTGCAAATCATTAAGACTTCCCCTCTCTGGTATCCCCACAACATTGTGTACCTTTTTGAAATGACGTCATTCTGATAACATCATCTAAAATGTATACCGGCCGTGTCCTTGGCATTCATGAAGTCATTTAAGGAAAATTGATGTCAAAAGTGACCGGAACATTTACGGCTTTGACATTTTTGGTCTCGGATGGAAAAGACAATTTAAGAGTGCTTGCTATGTAAAAGGGCATAGAGTTCTAAATATACCAGAAAGGTAAATGCCATTATTTCGCTATTTTGAAATAGTATATTTTTAACTTGTTCGGTCTTATAAGAATAGATTCTTAAGTGTGTTTCATAATGATACCATTATCAATTTTTTATATCGATTTTGTAATCGATATGTCCTATTGTTCTCAAAACCTATTCCCATTATTAAATTCAAGTAGCACAATTCAATCAAATCATTCCACCTGATTGACGTCGTAAGTAACAATAGTCTCTTAATATCCAGAGTGGGTAAGGATCTCACACTACTCGCCAAACTAATTTACCCAAATGGTAAACAAAAGATTTTCCGAACCCAGATGATTACACAACATAATCGATACTGAACCTATTGACTGAGTGCCAACTAGGATGATATTAATCCATTATCCATAGTTCGTCCTAGACACATATGCCTACAAACTACTTCCAAGCCTATAGTTTAGTCAAAGCTTTGGGGCGGATACGTATCTAAACTCAAGCTATTCGGCGCAATGTGCAGACTACGGGGCACCCTTTCAGTCACAAAAAATAACTATGCCACCCAGTAGTCATAAGGGTGGAAACAAGCATTTGGATTGCTTACAGCCGTGTTCATCTACGTACTAGCATACTGAAGCGTCTGCTTACATATATGCTATACCAAATTTGTGAACCACATAATCCTTTGAAACATTACCCACATTCATCAAAGCCCAAATTGAGCAAAGACAAGCTTTTCATCCGCCGAAGAAAATCGATAATATATGCTCAAATGGCGCTAAACTTTCTCCACATACGTACTTGTCTGTATTCTCTTCCTGTTTGCATTTCTTGGCAAGCTAGGCAAAGCAAACAGAAATGACCGACAAAAATTCCGTTCAATGTCATTGGTGTTGGAATATCGAAGATAAGGATCAACTTGGAACATTTTCATATTTTTTTTTTGGATGAAGCAAAACCATAGAGTGTGGAATGTACCGCAATGAATTTGTACTTTGATGAAAGCACCTATGTACATATATAGGATAGTGAAGAGTGTATTAAAATGCGATAATTAAAAGTGACAGCATGGTGCATGGTCTCAGCTTGACAGCAACAAAGTGTTTCTATTCAAGCTTATTCAAATGCTAGAAACAAACATCATACTTTTCTGAAATGAAAATGTGGTTGGAATTCTATTTTATAGCTTCATCGCTCAAAGGTTAATACGAGTGTGAATGATATTTGCTAATATGTATGGTGACAGTCCCACAGTGGGGGCTGAATGTAACTATCGAATACCCGATGTTAAAATGTGTTTTCTGGAATAGTTCCAGGCTTGAGTGCATTTCTATTCGCATAATATGTACTATTTCAAGCCATAAAGTGAATTCATAATTGTAAGCGTTGACTGAACGGATGTGTTACATGCTGTAAGGGAAAGGTTATTTGTTATTAATGATCTAAAAGTAGGACGAAATGGATCAAAGTAGAATGCAAAGAGAATGAGTTTCGTTTGAAGACGGTTATTTTTCCTTTTGGCATGTATTCGCGATTCATTTGAGGAAACCAAGAACTATTTGCAATTCATTTGAGGAAACCAAGAACTTATTAAAAAATATTAAGTACTTTCTCACCGTAATTTTAACGAGCGAAGATAGTAAAATTAACGACACAAATATATCGGGAGTTCTTAACGATATATTGAAACATATTTTTCTTCATCTTGCGAATAAGTGCCTTAAATAATTGAATATTCCTAAAATAATTGAAAAAGAAGTATGGGCCGAAAAAGAAAAACGTTTTAGTAGTGTTGACAGAACATTCAAACTGCATGCCATCTAAATTACATGACACAACTCGTTATATGATAGAAATCTTCCCATTGCCCGTGATGAATTAATTGTTTAATAGCTCATAAGAAATTATTGATTGCTTTTAATAAACCTCCCTCGAAAATCCATCGACTTTTATGACCATTTACCTATAAACCAATATAAAAGCACACCATTGAGAATGAAACAAACATAATTTAGTCTTGAACCAGCAGCCCATATTCAGCTAACCAAGAATTAATTTCCATTCAAACAATAAAACACCCATTAATTTCATCATCTATCATCAATTCCACCTTTCACATTACCAAGGCGTTTCCGAGACTATATTGATAATCTCTTAATTACAACCATAGTTTATCATGAAATCCTACCACTCATTCCAGTCTTTCAATATTTCTAATAAAATTCTTCTTTTTTATTTCTTTTACAGATAGAACGTGATTATCTCAACGTAGCTAGCCTTAACAATTGTAAATACATACGTACATGAAATTGTAATCTAGCATTAATACCGCAATTACCAGTTCGTAATCACGAATTAACAATAATAGATAAATTGAAGATATATACTACGAATGCAAGATGTTTCGAAGAGTCAACCGAAACGTATCATCATTAGTTAGACAACAAAGAAATATGGCCGTAACAGGAATATTGGCGATAGGAATAGTTTTAGTAACATTTATTGGCTGTACGATAGCTGGGCCTATACAAACAACACCACAAGCTGAGGTGAGTTTTTAAAAATTTTATTTATTGATTTTGCTTTTCAAATTAGAAGAAAAATTGCGAATAAAGAGGCAACGTAAATGTTTCGCACACCGAATATTTGTTATCAAATGGTTTTAATTTAATGTCACTCCAATACTTATCGAGCTGACAAATAACTTTCACAGAAAGTGCTTTTAGTAAGAATTTATATTGATAATGTCTAGTGTAGTTATCGTAACAAAAAAGTATTCAATCAATTGAGTATGGGATATTACAAATCTCTTTTTTTTCAGCAAAATTTAGCATATTTTTCAATCATTTCATTTTCAAGAGCCAATTCAATTGCAGCATAGAATATTCAATAAATAAAATGGTTTAAAAAGTTTCTTATTAAAGAAACTACAATGTATAACAAACTGAAAAAGAACTTACTTTCGAAACCACCTAGTTAAATTTCAATGTTTAATCATCTCACAACAACAATTTCATTTGATTTATACAATCAAAATTCTCAAGAATGTTTCAATCCGTAAAACCAGTTCTACCACAATATTTCATGCCTAACGACCACTAAATTCATATTCCATGACAAACAACTACTTACCTTTTCCAACTTCTTTCCTATTTTCAGCACGAAAGCTATTAAAAAATTAACATGACAGAAATAAATACCTAAATATACCTTACTCATTCATTTCTTCCCCCATCAAAATACAATCCCTATAAAATCGAAATGCTATCAGGCTATCTAAAAATGTCCTGAAGAATGCACGCTCAAAATGCAACCAGAAATTCTATTTTCGAAATAGCGCAAGCATACTACCAAAGTGCAGAGTATGTCGGTTGGAAGATACATATTTCTTTCGGTGAACTTAACCACTTCCTTTCACATTACTCAGTAGGTCGTAAATGGCAGCAGCTGCTTGTAGCGCAATAATATTTACTGTTTTTTAAAAGCATACTGTATACTGTGATACGGAAAGAATATGGCTAATGGAAATGCTACAAGTTGTTTTTCACATTCACCTTAGTAAATCTAAATGCTAGATTGTCAGTGGCGGAGAAGAAAAGGCATCGTGCCTTATGGTTGTTAAGACAATAATTAGCATAATATTCAATTAAAATGTTGTTAAATAACATGTTCTGTTGGTGAAAGGATGTTCAAGTGGATAAATCAAAAAGACGTTTCGTGCTAAGATTTGAAGAGGAAGCTTTAAGAAATTTTATGCTTAACGAAAATGGTAATGTGTTTATGTCGACAAATACTATAGCATTAAATATTGCTTAGAAAGCGTGATCGTTTAATTGAGCTACTCTTGGAAAAGAATAGGCGAAAAAATTCAAATATCCTTTTACATTTGATTTTTTTATTAAGTTAACTCGGAAAAGATCAAATATCGAGACCCGAAAGGACTATATTATTCTATACCATGTATGTTTTTATTAAATTTGATAAAGACAGTTATTAGTATTGATGAAAATACGTGTAGTGTAGGTAAAATCGCTTGACGTTATTTCCTTGAGGGAAATTATATTTGAAGCTACTCCAAGAGCGAAAAATATATAACCTATGGTATGATTCGCAAAAAGGGGTTTCTGGCTGTCAGACAATTCCAATTAGTTTTATGCTGGTCTATTTGGGTCTGATTTTCGGTCAACGAAAAATGTAATTTAATAAACTGAACCTCAGGATTGATATATGAGTATATGCTAATCGCAATGAAATCAAAATAGAATTTGCAGCTATATTTTTCCAAAACAAATAAAATACAGTGCAGTTCTTCCGGAACAATATTGCTTAAAAAAAAGAACACGGCGCAAACACAATAAACACACAAAAAAGGGTAAACTGACTGTAATTAAAAAATGACGTATTTCCCGGTGGCTTGGATGGGAAGGATTTCGACGAAGCGAAGAAATAAATAAAAAATGCTAATTATTTGAGCTGTATGTCTGCCACCGGAAACAAAAAACGAAAAATATACTGTCTTGTAGATGTTCCTCGGAAAGTCATTCTGCGACAAACTTTGCTGCAACACGCTTCATTTCATAGATATATTTTCAGTTGAAGTTCTGCGACAACTTCAAAATTGGCGGAATTGCTTAATGATGCCTAAATTTTATGGCGCTATGCAATTTTTGAAAACATTTGTATTTTAAATTGTCCTTTTTAAATTGTTCTTAATCAAAAATTGTGTTTTGTTTGAAGTTCCTTTTCAGTGACATTCGTCTGCTTTTTGAATGAGCAAAACACTTATTAACCGTTGTCTAGTTCAAAGCAACTTTCAATTGAACCGTCAACCTTCTGAAGTAGTTAAATCAGTTTCGCTGTTGTTTTCATTAGAGAAAACAACATTTGGTGCTCGTGTTCTGATATTGTTATCCCACCATTGAGAATTTGCCACAAGAATTGCAAAGAATTCTGTCAAAAAAATCATTTCAAGCTCATTGAACTCACACGAATTGTACAGTTAACGTTCCCAGCGAACAGAAGCAGTGCTGGCCATCAATCTCATTTTTTAGAAACCTTTCCAAATGGACACTTATATCGTAATTAGAGGCAACTACTCACATGTTTAAAACAATTTTGGTAAAAGCTGGTTTTGAGCAAGCAGAAATTTATCAAACTTCAGAGTATTTCATCAACTTTTACAAACCTTATTGATGCAAAGTATCAAATGAAACGAATTAAGTATTTGAATGAAAAGTGATTAATCATTCTACCAATCCAGGAATCATAGCAGAAGCAAGAATAAATGTTAAACAGTTTACCCTTACTTTGGATATTGAGCCTATATTAATTGTTGCATCGAAACTACATGTTTGACACAAAAGAACATTTAAAACGTAAGAGATATAGAAATAAATGAAAATCGATTAACTTACAACTTAGATATTTGTTAGGTGCTCTATTCAGTACTTAAGTTAGCCGTGGTTTAAGTACATTCTGTACTAAAAAAACAGACGAAATTTTAGTGACTCAAATCTTTCTGTTGATGATGCAAAGGCTGGTTCAGAAACCGTTTTTAAAGCTGCTGCACAAGCTATTTTTATATCACCAGTCAATCTGAAATGATATCCTTTCAGAGGAGATTTAAAGCGAGGAAACAAAAAGAAATGTGAAAATGTTAGGTGTTAGGAGCTCTAAATGTTAGGTGTGCAGCGTTGCCTGAATATTTGTACTGGCCAGATAGTTCAGACGAAGACTGATGGCATGTTGCCATGTTAAAGTTTCCGATTGCTATTGATTGTCGAATGACTTGAAGCGCCGAATCATTGTTTTCAATTTATTATTTTAGGTAGTCCTAACTCATGGTGGGTCTCCATGATGTCACCAAACACAATGAGCATAGTCTTGATCTTTAAATTACCCATTTGAACCTTCTTAGGACAAAAGAACACCCAGGTCTGCCACTCTGTAATTTGCCTATTCGATTGGAGGCCGTACTCAAAAATCAACGTTTTGTCACTCGTGATAACATTGTCCAAAAAGTAAGGAACACATTGATACACTTAAAGTTCTTGATAAATTTTCGTTCGATGCGAGATTTGACCATTAGTGAAAACTTGCAAAATAAGCCTCTCGTAATATTTTCTCGTATGCGAATTGCTGAACGATATCTGGAGGACAACAGACTTTGGAGTATCTAACATGTTTGAACGTTTTTTTTTTCTCCGATCAATGAGATTAACAGATATCCAACGTATGGCCTGTTTTCGACCTCTTCACAAGCTTCCAGAAATACATTTGTAGACTTACATCTAATCAGTATCATAAGCTCTCAGCCTCAATACGACTTGTACAAGAGACGAAACAAAAGTTGACGAAATAGCTCGAATTCAACTGAGTAAGCACTCGCAATCGCTGTGGTAACTGCAAGTATTCTGAAAAATCGATAAAGCGTGCCGCAACTCGAGTCGCAAAAACGATAATTTTACCCTGCGGATATAACATGTACATATGTATATATTTTTTAATATTTTTGAAACCACATCAATGATGCGAGTGCTCATATCTTCTTCTGTAGCATAGAGGAAAAATCAGTTAGTTTGAAGAACATTAAATTCGTAAATGCGATTCCTCTCTTTTTTAAAGTTAATTGCATCTTGATTTGTGACTTCACTCCATTTAAGTTTGGGTTACTTCTATTTTGGCTCAATCTAGTAAATAATCTTGCATCGCTATTTTCTGCTGTCGCAAGTAAATATGCAGCTTTTAAAAAATTTTTCATCCGCATTTAAAGCAATTATAACCAAACTATCAATCCATTTTTAATCTATATTTTCATTTTGAAAATGATTATATTCTTGGTCATTTAGAACACAAAAACTGTTGAAAGTATTCTTACCGATTATTGCTTTTAATTGCACCCGAATAAAATTGTTTTTGTCAAGGTATTTGGTTCCTTATAATTACTGTAGATGCTTTGCATATTAATGTAAAATGGAAGCATCTGTTGGTGTAATATTTAGGAAAAAGTATGGTGCTGGTAACGCTAGGTTAGCAGCATAACCAAAAATTTACCAACTTTGCTTCACGTTAAGCTAAACCCACCCTGTAAATTTCGTTTCGATTGAATTAACTGCACTGGAAGTTATAGGGGTGTAAAGAATTTTAGAGCTACCACTCTTAAACTATTAAAATTTTTGAAACCTCAATATTTGATGTTAATTGTCTTTACGGGATCATTTGCAAATTTAATGATAACATCGCTTAGTAAAGAAATGCCACAAAAATTTCAAAAATTACCACAGCTGGCTACCCTTTCCTAATTATCCTACCAAATTCCTACGAAATTTGGCTTACAATAAGATCCATTAACTACATGAATTTCGCTTTGATTTCATGACTGGATCGGAAGTTATAGGGGAAAAAACTGGATTTAGCTGGATTTCGTAGCTGGTAGCTCTATTCTAATTTTTCAACCAAATTTCTATCAAATGTGTCTTAGAGTACGGGTCAAAAATTATAGGTTAAAAAGCAATTTTTTTTCGCAGCGAATCTCCAAGATGGCACCACTGCCACAGAGTTGCTTGCATTTCAAAATCACTTCCTGGTCCTAGTTAATACCAACATGTCCTGTCAATTTCGTATTGATCAGATTATCTGGTCGTCAGTTCTCGTGAACAGATGATTGTCGATGATTTGAAGGATATTTTTTCACGTGCCTGCCGTAGCTACAGGGCTGCCCGCACAGTATTGACATAAATTGAAATTGTCGATAGTTTTATTCAACATCAATACGTTCTGCAAATTTGGTCAACGTTTATGTGTAGGAGGCATTTCAGGAGCAATGGTTTCGAAAAAATTTCAATAAATGTATATTTCATCCAATACATACATTTTCATTTTTACTCTACGTGTTCAATGAATGTAATGCATGTCAAATTAAATGCTGCGCGCTTATAAAATCTCATCAAATGCACCAAATAATATTCTTCCTAGGACTTTTCCATAATCGACCACGTAAACTGATAAAACCGTAATCTTAGCCAGTAATCTATTCCTCAGTTAGACATCGTCATAATATGAGTCAATGATTTAAAATTCGAATAATTTTCTTCAGGTTAATCACTTCTATAGCCAAACCTGATAACAAATATTTAGTGTCACCGAATATAAACAAGTTAAAATCTCTACGCACTTGTTTCGTCAGCGTAAAATTAAAAGAAAAAATCCGAACACCATGAAATAGCTTTCAAACAGAAGTTTTTTACTCATATTATCATTAACGTGAATTCGACCGAGCTGTTTCTTGACTCAAAGACTCATATCTTCGACAAAATGTAATCTTATCAATACTCCAGACAAACACAACCTGACTCAATCTCGATTTCTAAAGAAATATGAAAATATCTTTGGAAAAATCGATGTCGACAACATCAACGCTGACCAGTTTGCAGTCATTTCAGATATAGCAAAATAGTATGAATTCTAAAATTACAAAAATAGCAAAAGAAATATCAAGACGAAAGAGTTCAGACGAGAATGGCGCTTAAAATGAAATGAAAAAAAAAATCCAGTCTGTAACTTGAAAAATTATACAATCATCAAGTGATAGATATTTCTTTATTTTGGCGATTACTGGTTTTGAAGCTGTTCAGTCAGCCTGGGTGGATATTGAAGCTTTATTTTTTTTATCAAAAGTTCTTGTATACGTAGATAGACATTTGATTGTTTGTCGGTTCGTAAAATTTTGGTAATTGGTTTCGTTTTGCCGTATAGAGTTTTTATTGCGGTTCGAAGGCAGATTGAGTGAATTTATCTCTAATGAGAGACCAAGAGGGATAAATATTTGTAAATGCAAAGGGATAAATCGCTAAAAATAAAACGATCCCAAATTATCTTACTCTCAAAGCTCCGAAAATTGATTTCTGTGTATTTTCTGGCATCAAATTTGATTATTAGCATAGGTTTTAATAATCAACCTTCCGTCGAATCAACTTATATTTACACAATTCTACTCAAATTAAACCCGTTGCTGTAAAACACTTTCCAATCGATTACATTACGAAGCAAGTTACTTTATCAGATGTATAGTACATACTATAGAATCCATTAGACCACGAAGTTGTGGTAAAATAAACCGGCTTTCCTGAGCAAGTTCTTGCTCCGTTGATGATTACTTACTTGATGGAAATTACAGACGATGATGTCATAAATGTGTGTCTATAGAATGATAGATAGCTATCACGATTACAAAGAATTTTATTGAGTTAGACCAGTAATCATTTTACTGTAATATATTAGTAGATGCATGAAATGATATATACATAGATATATTATATTATGGTCGATCAATCGACATTGAACTTAACATTTTCCTATTAGTAGTTTGTTAGTGATTGGTGCTCACTTAAGTTATTAATTTTTCTGGTTTTCCATTGAAGCATTTGTGTTGAATTGTTTTAGCACCCGAGGCAGAACTAGACTCATCCATGAATGAGTTGAATTTAAGTTCTACAAAACATGGAGTATTGACATTGAAACAATATGAATATTAAATATTGATACCATATTTCCAATACCATATTTACAAAATTGCCATCATGCGAACTAATTTTACAGTAGTTTTAACAGTAAAATTCAATAAAGCATTATTATAGAAAACCATTTATTAATCTTAAGTCTAACACAATCGACACACGAATTCTTCAATTTGAAACACTTGGGATAAATTATTTTCCATTAAATTGCATAAACTAATCGTAGTCTCAATATTCCTTGTGGCAGTAGATAATTTCAGTTCGATTTTTATTGTGATTCAAGTAATGAGTTATATCTTTTTACATTTTATGGCGAGTGAGGATTATCAATAAATTGCAAAAAAAAACCTTGCAAATACATACATAAGGAACGATATTTTCATTTTCGATATTTCAGAAAAGTGTAACTTCGAACTGAGAAACAAATGATTCAGTTTAGTATTCCATGCTCAGATTTATCATAAAACTAATAAGATTGGAAATCAATAAATCACTCATGATCGTAAAATTTGCAAAGCCTTCAAAGCATTAAATTTTTAACAGAAGGAATCACCCAGGGGATTAATATCAGCACCTTGATAAAACCATAAAAAATTTATGTTTGTTTAGTAAGCGTATGAAATTCTTTTCACAATGAGGTGTATACAAGTTGTAAACCAATATTTAACTTCTGATTTGTTATGTTCATGATTATTTTTATATTTTCCACTTAATGCCTTACCACACTCAGCATTGAAATGTATTTTCAAGGAATCCTACTTCTTCATTTTGATTATGTATTTACTGCTTGAAATCAGTTTTAAAAGATAATATTTACAAATCTGAACTTTCTCGCAAGTAGAATATTTTCCAGGCTGTATTAGACGATAATCACAGAAAAAATTATGAGTATTTATCGAATTTGTCAGTTTAAGTGTCAAAACTTAAGCTAGGGAAGCTATATTTTTCGGTCAACAGAAAACAAAATTTGCTTATTATAAGAACGCTTTTGGAGTTTTGTGTTTTGTCATAGATTATTAAAAAATATATTATAGCTCGATAAATCATAACTCGCTCAATAAGAAGCTGCTCTAAAAATCAATTGAATGCTACTAAATTGATCGAAATATTCGAATAGATCAGAGTATTTCAAAAAATGCTAAATATACAAATGCCGGAAATAAATGTTGAAAGTAACACACTTTTCCACTAACGTACTGAACTAACAACTTCGATTGCATGAAATAATCTTTTCAAAACTTTTGACCGAAACCGCTTTTCTATACCAATGCAAAATAGCCGAAAGCGCTGCTATTTCTTTGAAAAAAAAACAGAAATATATATACAAGAACCACATGAACAATTTGTTTGTTTTGTCTTTTTTTATTTTTTTTTTTTAAATAAATTGAAACCTGCGAGCATTCACATGAATTTAGCTATAGTGTGGCAACAAAATTATAGATATGTAAATCTATTCAATAGTTTATTTTCAAAATCTTTGCATTTAAGCAACTTTATCATGCATAAATTAACTTTATTACTTTGTGATGTACTCTGTGCATCACAAAATAGCGATTGGTGAGCATTTTCATGTCCACAATTTTATAATTTCTGAGCTCGAGTGCTATTTTCGTATATCTTTTTGGTTATTGCCATCAGAATACTTATAGTAAGAGAGCTAAGAGTTGCACCTGACATAGAGAATCAACATTCAAATCTCAATTAGTTTTAATACTGAATTTTTGAATAATGGCCTATTATTACAGTGCTGTGAACAATTATAGACTCAAATATATTTTTCAAAATTTTTCCAAAGCATTTCTAAGAGACGAATTTTTATGCCTTATTTGAGTAATCTCAGAGTACCGTTACAATTGTCTACCTATCTCTTTCTATCAACCACGCTAAGTTCAAGGTAAGAATCCCTAAAGAGGAATTTGGCAGGCTGTGAATAATTATAAATTCAGTTGCTGTTTGAAGTTTGTCAAGAGAGTGGATCTGAGTTTTTATGTAGATTTTTAATACATAGAAGTTTGCTTTGTTGAGAGTTGAAAAAATCTGTCAATGCCTAAAATGCCACGAGGAAAAACATTAAGTGATTTTGAAAAACATAGTATTATTGATTTAAGAAACTGTGGGAAAACTCAGAGAGAAACCACGAGTGAAATTAAAAGACCACAGAGTGTAGTAAAAAAAACTGTTGTAGCTTCAAATCCAGAAAAAAAATAATCTGGACGCTCTCCATAATATTCGTTTCTTGTGAAACGCTCACTTTTACGAGAACTATCGAGTACAATATATTCATCATAGCAAATTGTTTGAGAGTGAGTGTAAATAGTCACCTCGTCTATTCTCCCCTGTTTTTTTCATATGCCAAAACATGAGGGAAGTAATTGCCCAAGTTGCTCGATGAAACGTTAGGGGAGAGTGTAATTGCGCCTTTAAACGATTGAATTTGCAGCATGACCCTTGCTTAGCTATAAAGGGGGTTGCATCCGTCAAAAAGTTTCAACATATAAAATGTTGGCAAAACCCAGATTGACGAAACTTCATATCGATGCTAGACTTAGATTTGCCAAAAATTTCATTCAAAAAGGAAATATTTGAGGTCATATTATCTTCAGTGATGAAAAGAAATTCAATCTCGATGGACCAGATGAATTTAATTACTGCTGCCAGTTGTGGACGGAAAGAAGAATAATGGCATGAGGAGCACAGGGAGGTGGACCTGACATGGTTTGGGATGTTATCAACAGCAAAAATTATACTTGGTGTCTTATTATCAAAAATTTATTTATCAAAAATTATACTTGGTGTCTATTATACTTCGTGAATAGTATAATTTTTGCTGTCGATTATCACGAATTACTAGAGAAACATGTACTGCCTTTTTTGACACTAGCTGAACATGAAAACATTATTTTTCAGCAGGATAATGCACCTATACGGCTCCCTCCACCAAAAATTGGTTTCAGGAATACGAAATCGAATTATGTATTACCATCACTTCCGAGCCCCATGAAAACCCCATAGAAAATTTTCCGGGGGGTCTTAGCGGGGAAAGTTTCAGCCAGAAAAAGCCATCTATTGAAAATATTGCAGAACTGAAGGGAAGAATAATAATGGAATAAATGAAACGAGATATCAAATAGAGTACTAAATGGTCTTAATAAGAGCGATTTGAGTCGATTAATAGATGTAATGAAAAATAATGGAAAATGGACTAAGTATTATATAAAAAGATGTGTCGAAACAATATACAGAGTTTGTAATTGTTCACAGATTTTAATTCGAATTTTTATGATTCCTTTTTTTAATTTTATTTTAACAAAGAATATGATCACATTTTCATCCCTACAAAATTTTCTCAAACGTATATTGTTCAAGAAAATATACAATTACTTAGAATAATTTCCGGCTTCGATGAGAGACTTAAAACTATGTATGAGGTTATAATTATTCACAGCACTGTATTTCAAATAATTAATTCTTTGTTGTGCATCTTCGTTGCAATTTAAGGAACTCGAAATTGTACTAAAAGTAATATTTAACGTTTATAGATGCTACAGAGCCCCAATAAAATCTATAAATCATATCATTAATCACTTTATTCATCACTTAATTAACAAGAATATCGGAGCAAGATTGATCTGCTGGCGACCGCGTCTGCGCATGGCATTTTTCGGCATTAGGTGGTTAATGCTCACAAAGAAAGATGGATTTCGTCTATGTTACCAAGCACACTCAGGTCTTCCTTTCAGAGCCCAATCATGCGATCACGGGATTCCTACTCAACAATAGCAGGAATGTTTGCAGAGCCATGAGAGGCATACTGACTTGACACAACTGCTTATAGTTGTTGCACAGTATGACCTCTGATCATCCTGCCCAGAAGAGGCTGACTCTGCTCGGTTTTTCCTCTTTGAATGCCCCGCATCTGCGCAGCTCAGATATCAATGTTTTGGCTTGCCTCTTTTCCCGCATTATTATCATAGATTTCTTTAAGAAATCTGGGGAACTATGGTGCTTAGAGGTGCTAGGCGTCTTTCCCCCAATCCACTATTAGATAAGCTCCATTCTTTTCAATCCTGCAACTTGTTTTTGGAGTGAGTTGATTCTTACATAACAAACCAAGTCCTAATTGCATCTTCGTGGTACTTTGTCATCTGAAATTAGAATTACGTTCTTCAAGATAATCATTTTGGTCCCTTATTGTTCGCCTTATTAATGATTCAAATTCCATTCTTCAATCATCTTGGTTTGCACTGATGACACCAACTCCAAATAATTATAAATCTCGAGGACGGCAATAATTTGCAACTGAATCTTAACAGATTTTTCGACTGCTGTTCCGATAATACTATTTTTATTAACACTGACAAGTTTAATGCAAGATAATCCTTCAATCTGGAGATACTAGCTTATAAGTAGAAAAGTGAGTAGATTAGCAAAAATAGTGGTTTTAGGAGCACTGCTTTGTCAATCATTCACATTTGATGATCATATTAATTCAATCGGTGTAACTGCTACCACAAGCTTAGATCTGGCCTCATGATAGCTATTTAGTGGAAGTAGGCTAGTTTCCGCAGGCATTACTTATGCTATTTTATAATGAGCAAATAAGCATCCTTATTCAACGGAATAGGAATAATAGGGTGAGCAAATAATGCTGCGTATTGCCTTTTGCAATGGAATTTCATAAAATTGGTACTTTTGAATTTATATTTAGAATCTTTTTTCTGAGTTTTTTTTTAAGTTTTTCATCTTTTGCTCTCGTCGAGAAGTGTTTTTTTTTATTTTCTCAACAGATTTGAGCCCTTTTAAAATTTTCTGCTTCTTCGTTTTTATTTGTAGTCTCTTATGCATTTTTCAAAAATTATTGAGTATTAATACTATCCATGATTTTTTTTAAGCATGCCAACCTGTTGGAATTATAAATAAAGCTGGATCAAAGACACACAAAAAATTACTTGAAAATATATTGAAATTGAAAAAATGTATATATTATTAAAATCAATTAAAACGCGCAAAATAAAAGCCCGAAATAAATTTAAACGAATTAGTGCACAAAATAATTTTTTTTATAAAAATAAAATATCACGACTTTTGCATTATTCATAAAATTTGCGAATTATACCCTAGCCAATGTTAATAATCAATTAAGCTCTGTAGAGTGTAGTTGAATCAGACTTGAGCTACGCTGCAGTTTAACACTGTGATAATCGTTTGTTGTCATATCACTTGCGCTAACTATTGTCGAAACTCATAAAAAGATTACCGAAAACAAATAAGTATTTCCAGAGAACTAGTCTCTGAATCATCTGACAATACGCGATTTAGTGTGTGTATTTATTATTAAGTACCTACATTTGTACATACATATAAAAAGATCAATGCACTGATGGTGAATGTCTGGTATAGTCTGGTAGCTAAAGGAGCACGTTCCAGAGACAAATATTTTTTTTTTTCTAAAATTGTCGAGCCGTAATTTGTTGCAATTTGAAACGAGGTGTGGAAATATAAATCAAAGTAGCATTACTTACTCTCACATCTCTTCTAACTTCTTTCATACTTTCTGTTTTGATTCATCGCAGTAGTCACCTTAGTTACTACGTTACTGTAGTGACTGCCATCAAGGTACCAGCTGGTACCATTTGAATTGTGTCGCGTTGCCAGCGTTGCTCTGAATCATCACAGTACGATTTCCGGAAAGCAATTGGTAGTGGTGGTGACGTTGGATACTTAGCACGTTGATGGCCATCGATTGCAAATTCTAGACGTTTGAGAACTTTCCGTGTGTGTAAAGTTGCATCAGTGCTGGGTCACTAGCTATTTTATGCTCAAGCGATTCCAACTCGTGGCTTCATTATTATTTTATATCAATAATTTGACATCTAATATTTTGAATTCAAAGCACATGGACTAGAGGATGATATTTACAATCAAAATTGCGAAGAGTTTTGCTATCATATGACAATTAGCAAGTGTACTATGGCCGAACAATTCACTTGTAGGAGAGCGGGGCTCATTTTCGTAATCATTAATATTCCGAATGAGCTGTATTGCGTGGATAGTAGGCGGAAGTGTAATTTTCAAAGTTGAAGAACATTTACTGCTGGGGTCGTATGGATTGTTCATCATGCAACATACGTTTGAGCAATTCGTTCATTTGAGCAATAATGAATCGTTATAATTAGTTTTAATTAGTGTGGCAACGTTGACGTAGAATGTTTTAGGGGCCTATTTATCGTTGTGAGAGAAAATCGCTTGAGGAAAAGTAGTACTTTTTTAAAATCGATTGACCGAATAAGATCCACTTGTTTCCGAGATAGGGAGTTTCAAACAAAATTTCCTATTGCCACCAGCTTGATCTGGAAGTTTTTTTTCCAAAACAAATTGATTATTTGTTCATCGTACTTTTAATGAGCTGAAATGCATCGAAATCATTTCGATCAAGCATAATGACTCAAACATTAACAATGTTAGTTTTGGCTAAAATACCATACTGTCGCTAATATGATTCAGCATGTAGTAGGTACTTGATGATTCACTTAAACTGATAATGAAAACAACACTAGGTATGTGTTTGCACCTTTCAACTTTTTTACTAGATAAAAATAAGTAGGTTCACTAGAAATTTGCAAATATTTATGAAATTCATTAATTTCATGGTAATTTGGATTTATTTGCTAACGTTGACCTGTTTTGCACAAGATATACATATATAATTTCGATAAGGAATGATTTTGGCACGCATTTACTACTTTACGAAACACTGTGTATAATGTTCGAAAATAGTTTACTTAGTGATCATTGAGATTAGGGCTCAGGATGATCTTTGCTAAAGCAGCATTCAATGTCGATGACGATTTCTACCGGAATATGTTACTGGCTTTTCATGAAACAGACTAGAAAATGTTCGCCTTTAGATTTCAAATTTGACTAAATTTGAGTGATTCCTCGTTACTGCAAATTTGGACATACAATCTTTTAAAATTATTTTAATATTAAGGCAATAAATTAGGTTGGTACATATGTAACTAAAGCTAAGAAATAACCATTTAACACCAGTAAAGCAATAACATTAATAACTTTTTGCCTTAATTTTAACGTCCGATACTCAATATAGTAAGTTCCTCCAAATTAGTGAGATAATGTTTTGAAACGTAATATTTTTTGTATTTTTAAATATCGCTTGCTCCGGAGCACCGGAATACCACCACAATTAGGTCGGTAGGGATTTCGTGCATGGAATTTTGCTTACGTGGCTAATTTATATATGCTTCATGCACCCAAAAAAGTTACCTATTTTTAAGAATTTACCACAAGGCCCCCGGAGTAGATATTGGTGTAATTATCTTTGAGTTTAATAAATGCACTAGCAAAATATACGAAACATTTTTTTTAATTGGATTATTATTTTATTTTACAAAATGGCGTTTTTCTCATAGCCATCTAAAAAAATTCACATAAAACGGCGACAATGATCCTGAAGCGAGATGTGATCTTAAACAAAAAATTAAAAAAAGTTTTATTTAGTAGACTAAATTATTGAGTTATATATAATTATAACAAAATGGCGGATGCTTAAAAATAATTAATCAAAATTCAAGTTTTCTTCTTGTGATTTTTGGGTTTACAAAAATAGAAAAAATTAATATTTTGATACGTCCGTAGTTCACACTATACATGTGTACAATAGGTGGTAAAAATTTGAGAAAGATCGGCATTTAAAATGCATTTAGTCTACGAGTTTACGCATGGAGCGCGCGCGTTCAAACGAGTATGTCTACACTCCGCATCAAAATGATAGGACCTGAAATTTTCCTATTTCTCAAAACCGATAAGAGGTAGAAAAAACGTTTATTGTGGGTCATATAGTACATGCAAGGAATGTTCATAATGTTTAACGTAATGGCTCCTTCAACTTATATTCTAGGAATTTTTCGTTTTTACCTGAAAAAAGGTGCTACAAAAAGATAGGACAGCTGAAAGTATTTTTAAAAAAAATCTGTATTCAAAAATAAATTTAAGTATATTATTTTATGCTTTAATAATGTGTTGCCTTTCCTTGTTTTGCTAAAACAGCTATCATTCGATTCGGTAGAGATTTATATAAATTTTCTGCGGAATTAGCCTCCAAGCTTTTTGTATGGCATCTTTTAGCTCCTGGATTGAATTGAACTGTTTATTTCCCCGATATACAGCACGGGATAGTTGACCTCAAGCATTCTCTATAACATTTAAATCTGGAGATCTAGCTGGCCATGGTAAAATCTTAATATTTTTGGATGAAAAGTATTCCTTTACAATACGCGCTGCATGCACTGCTGCGTTGTTGGAAGATAAAGTCCTCTTTAGAAATCCTTGTTGCATGTGTCCTGATTTGTTCATCTATTAATTCTATGTAATCCGGACTTTTCATTTTTCCATCCGCAAAGCAGATTTCGGTCTTCCCTTTGTATACGATCCTTGCCCATACCATGACACCTCCACCACCCATTTGTCTGTGAACTTGGAAAAGGCGATCTTTCCTTAAATCATGAAAATAATATGACCAACCGTCGGATCCATCCAAGGTGAATCTTTTCTCATCCGTAAAGATGACATTCTCCCATCTTTTCTTCCACCTTACATGTTACCGAGCGAATTTCAACCGTTCCCCAATATGCTTTTTTGTTAGCGGTGGTTTTCTAAGAAGTTTTGTTCGTTGAATAGTGGGTGTTTTTTTCAAAAGACGTTGGACATTTAAAATGTGTGTGTTCACACCAGCTTTTTCCGTAATTTGTCTGGCTGTTGCTGTTGAGTTTGATGCTACTCGTAATATTGACCACTTTTCACGATCATTTAATGCACTAGGTCTGCCTGGACTTTTCTTTTGCCCGTAATTTTCAGGATCTTTTAGTAAATTCATTACAACATTACGGCTTCGTTTTACAATTTTCGCGATTTTTGCGACACTTAAGCTCTCATTTTTCAGATTTATTATCGTTTTTATTTCACTTTCACTTAGTTTTTTACCGCGACCCATTTTTGCAACACAATCTACTAGTCCGTACTGAAATAATATCGAAATATCTACGAAACGACCTCAGTTTATCTAAACACGTAAACACTAAACAAATTTCAAACTCACTACTTGCACCAAATGCTTGCAACTGCCGATTTATATACTCTGTCCTATCTTTTTGAAGCACCTTCTTTCCAGGTAAATACGAAAAATTCCTAGAATATTAGTTGAAGGAGCTATTACGTTAAACATTCTGAACATTCCTTGCTTGTACTATATATGCCCCACAATAAAAGTTTTTTCTACCTCTTATCGGTTTTGAGAAATGGGAAAATTTCCGGGGTGGTGTCCTATCATTTTGATGCGTAGTGTATAATAATAATGCCTGGAACTTTCTAAAATTTTAACATTCTAAATTTTTAACAATTTTAACATTTAACATAACAATCGAATTTTTGAAATTTATAAAGCATATAGCCCCCTTAATATCTCTGCGTGAAATTCAAATATTGGCGAAATTAATACTTAAAATCCTGGTCACATAAAGTATAATACATCCCGCAAAGCAATCAACGTTTTGATTAAAATCTCAAAAAATTTTCGAAACAAAATGCTGAAACCAAGAAAAATATGCAAACTACCAACCATACAATATTTTGCTATCCTGTACTAAGTGTGATTTTACCAAATACATATTTTGTATTCTGTCTTGTTCGAACAAGTCGGAGCTTTAACAAATCAATGTTGATTGCATGCTGAAGTCAATCATAGAGGCCATAAACTTGAATTTGACTTCCGCTGCTTCAATCTACAATACCACCAGACATAGCACTTCATGTGTTCACTAGTGCAGAATAAGAGTAATATCGTAGTTAAAGCAAACCAAACAAAATTAAAATGAAATAAATAAATGAAAATTGTATGCAAAGCGCGACAAGAAGTGTGTAATTGCTGTGTTAATGTTGTCTCAAAGGTGTCGAAGCTTATTGATGGCATGAATCCGATAAAGTCGTCTGGGAATTTAGTGATGTTGATTTCTAGCTTTACGGATGGATTGTTGAGGGCGAATAATTTAAATAAAATCGCAGTAAATATCTGTTACATGAAATAAGAATCTTTGACACAAAAAAAGTATCAATGTTTTCCATCAGTCGTCATTTGAATATATTTAGATTTTAAAAGGGTGGTCGACAATCTAATTCGTAAAATTTATACTAAAGTAAAAAATTTATTCCGCTGTCATTTTTCAAAGAATATGAGAAATATATACTTAAATATATTTTTGTATGCAGATCTATGCAATATAGATGCTTAGCATTGAAAAATGACACCATAGCAATGTGCTATTTTATGTCAGAATCTATCAAGAGAGAGTGAATATCGAAGTGAAGAGGTAACCTGTTCCTGATCTAATGCGTTAGAAGAGAAAAAGTTGTTATAATTTTAAATTCTCCTGAACTCACAATATCCATAAGCGATACTGTGGCCAATATATCATTAGCGATTTGAAAATTTCGTTGAATACAAAGTCATTGCTACCTATGGATAATTACAATTAATAATGCTTCGTAAAACACGCACAAAAAAAAAATAAATTTAATATTTATGATCATGTCAAAAATAATACAATTGTTAAAAAGCTAATTTCATGCCCCGAAATGAAAAAAATCGCAAAAAGTATGAAACTAATAAAAAGAAACAAATTTCAATAAAAGAAACTGTAATTAGCATCCATCATGATATTCAGAAATAACGAAGCGTTGAAATTTATCGCCTGTTGTGGTTTAACAAAGAATAAAAAAAGCAAATACTGCCTAAGTTAACTTAACTTAAAGATGAGTTCAGGTAATATATGTATAAAAATAATTTCTTGTTGTGAATAGTAGTTGACGCTCAGACAATTGAAGAGATCATATAAAATATTAATCGAAAACAAATTATGACATCAACTACAAAAAAAAAATTCAATTTAATTTCGAATTGTTCAAATCTGTGAAGCATGTAAACTCTAAATTGCAAACATGCTTTTAAAAACGTATGGGTGCAAAGCCATTTGTCCAAATATTCCGATCTTTTGATAATTCGTCCATAATCACCATGAAAAAGTAGTTTGCAAATTGTAAATAGCATTGTAAAGATGAAATTAAACAATTTTATGCTCTTCTGCGGATAACATTTAATCGTTGATTGCACTGGAGTAGATTGCTAAATAATTAAAGGTGCACACTATACGTTTTTGCCGGTACACGTGCCTAGCTCAAAGGATATATAATTTTTGAATTATCGGAAGTTCACAATGAAACACCATAAAGGGTCGATCTAATCATCATCTCCAACAGCTTGAATACGTAATTTAAAAAAAAAGCCTGACAAAACATAATACCATCATAATTTTGCACTCAGACACCAAATCCAAGCAATTTCACACCAAAAACTCTACTAAATCGTCTGCAGTCACGTTCACTGTTTAAAATGGCAGAACTAAAAGTGAAATTCAATTTTCACCTAATCATCATCAATTAGACGTATAAATACGTACAAGTTTGATCGAATAAAAACTCAAGCGGATGTCAGACGTACATAGAACCGCAGAAATAATCTATTAGAATGATTTTCAGTCGTACTCCAACTGTTGCAAAAAAAGTTGTTTTTCGACATTTCGCTTCTACAACATAGTAAGTACGTAGATATGTATATTGTCGTCAATCATTACGTTTTTTCATTCTACCGAAATATACTGAAGAAGAAAGAGAAGGAATAAAAGAATATTTCGATTCAAAATTACATTATTATATTCGAGTAATTTTGGCTTGCGGTATTGGATGCTCGTTGATTCTGAGCTATCTGGTTGATGCATGTTCAATTTATTGCCTTGCATGCAGTCGGAGTTAATTTTCGGATACTTTAATTGGTTTGATATGGTGTTTTGCTATGTACATAATAATAGGTCTGTTCGCGTACTTCAACAAACTGAAGCAGTAACAGAATTTGGCAGCTGGCTTCTTTTTGCAGCAAAATTTGGCTTGCAGCAAAAGTACAAAAACGACTTTCTGCGAATCTATTTTATTATATTATTGATTCAAATAAGCGAACAGATCTAATATGAATTAGAGTTGGGTCGTACTCGGATTTTCACATACTAGGTATTCCTAGTACGAGTACAAAAAAATACCTGTTCCAAATACCTGTTCCAAAAATACTAGCTAGTATTTTCTGAAGTATGTACATACATACACACACAAGAATATGCGATTTGCAGTGATGTAATGAAACGGTATGATATGCCCTGCCCCACCCACCAGACACAAAGCTCCCAGGCTAGGAAGGTTGAGGGTGCAGTTGACCGTGATCGAGTATTTTGACACTATACGCGTATAAATACTCCTATCGTTCCAAAATACTCGATACGAAAATACTTGCAAGTATTTTGGAATTTGCAAGTATTTTCGTATCACGTATTTTCATATCGAGTATTTTCGTACTTGCGAGTATTTTATTCAATTATTCAAAAAAATTTTAAGGCAAAAATATGTGAAATCGGACAAAATAGACCAATTTTGGGTTAGAGTTGTTTGGGACATAACGGGCCAAGACCTATTGATGTGACACAAAAATTTCGGTTTTGTAGGGGAGTAAGGGGTTTTTTGGCCATAGTTTGGCAAAAACTGCCTTTACAGCGCTTTCGATGATTGAAAGTGGTCGGGGAGTATATTCGTGATATTTTAAGGGCGAAAACATTTTTGATAGGGGAAACTGGACAAAAACGACAATTTTTGCCAAATTTTTTTTTTTTTTGGTCTAGCATGAATTCGGGGCACTTTCTGAGTTGTTTCGGGCGAAATTTCCATACAAATCTGAAAAAAGCGGCCTAGTTTCTAAGATACGGCAAAATGAAATCCGGCGGAAAAACTGAAAGTACGAAATACTCGTGAATATGAAAGCACTTGCAAGTATGAAATACGAGTGTATATTAATATTAGGATACTAAAACATCACTGTTTGACTGAAATGAATCAAATGGACGAAATTTATTGGGTAAATTCTTGATTACATGTATAGTTCACAAAAATACTCGTACCTAGTATTTTTGAATTTCGTACTAGGTACTGGCTGTTCCAAAAAATACCTGTTCCATATACCTGTTCCAGTATTTACGCCTCATCTCTAGTATGAATGCGCATTTTGTTACCGTACGTTTTTGTATCATGCAAAACATATGAAAGATGATTAAAAGTTAACTATGATTGCATTTAATCGCTATTGAATTTTTTCATCATCAAACATTCTCAGATATCCTCAGTCGTTCATCTTCATTAACATGTTTATTGCAAATACCAAGCACTGATGGCCAAGAGCACAATAATAATGAATCAAACTGCTAATGTAATCGCTTCAATTCATGGCAACTGACCTCAATGTGGGTGGTATATCCTCATGCATTCAAGAGAATATGAAACAATGAGAAAATACCATACATATTTCTACAATTTAGAATTCCCTCCTGGTGCTCAATGGAAACTAATAAAATCAAGAAATTATAACTACAATTACAAGACATCATTCGAGTTGTTTGCAAATACTAAGACTGTTAGCATACGAATCTTGATTTGTTTAAAATTACTTGTCACGTTTTGCGTGATGAAAACACGTGCTGCTTTGATTTTATGTCGATGGATAAATGTAATAGATGATTATTATGCGAAATCAATAAGCGAAAAGTGTGTGGATCGAAAGATGGTCAAATGATGGCTCAGAGAACAATAGATAAAAGATAAATGTAATTTATATGTATGTATCTCTATGTAAATTGTAGGTAGGCATTTACGACATATGCACAAACGCAAACATGTTGTTACAAAAATAAATTTGCAGATGCATACACGAAAAGAAAAGTAGAAAAGTATCTGAATGCGGATTTATTGACACTTTCCAAGAAATAAATATGCTATAGTCATATGGGCTGGAAATAGCTTTCATTTCAACAGCTTAACCATCAAAACTGCTCACCGAATTTCAAAGAAAATTTCAAAGAAAAATGATTCTTTCGTTTGTGTTTCGATTATTTTTCTAACGATTCATGAGCTTCATAAACTTTTCGAAACCAGCAAATATTTAGATCGCTTGACAAAATAATTAAATCGCTTTCCAAAAAAGCATTATACAGCTGTTTTAAAACTCATCTCTTTGGTGACCTTTGATTTTATGGATTTTACATTTTTTATCATACTGAGTAGCTAGTTAATATTCTTTCTTGTTTGTTTGAAAACATTCAATTGCTATGCAGATGAAGTTGTACATTAAATGAAGCTTTGATCTATCATCAAACAAAAGCAATTTGAAAAATGTTATAATAAGTCCTAAACTATTATAAATTTCGTTTCAAAGAATTAATGAACAAAATTCTCCACATTTTGATCAGTGATATAGTAAAAACAAACACACGCACACATTTACATTACATAGAGGATGAAACAATCAATTAGTATTAATTTTTATTTATTTTCCTTCAAAATAACAATCAATTATTCCAACAATGATCCTCTTATCATTGGTTTTCTCGAAAATTTCTTCTTAAGTATTAATAATACAAATTGCTTTGGATGCGAATTATTTTTATGCTTAAATGTAATTTCGGAGGGCTTTAAATCACTAATAATTTCAAACTCAGATTGCATCTATACAATCAGATATTTTCCGGAAGCTTGGAAAACAGGTGAAATTATAATGATCCCAAGCCTGGTAAGGGCCCCTCTCAAGTGAATTCATACACATACCTATTAGTCTTTTGCCCTGCGTCTTCAAAGTTTTCGAGAGAGTTCTATTGGGAAAGCTACTACCAATACTAGAAAATGAAAAAAAACCTAAAGCATCAATTCGGGTTTCAAAGACATCACAGCATCATGCAACAGGTTCATCGAATCGCATCAAACATTAAAATCGCATTCGAAGACGAAAAAGTACTACACAGCAGTCCTTTTAGATGCAAGTAACTCAAGCTTTAAATCAAGTCTGCCATGAAGGATCGATCTTCAAAATTAAATCTATGCTTCCGAAAAGATTTCATAAAATACTCTCCTTCTTTATTACCGAGCGTACATTCCAGATGAGATACAAAAGCTATTATAACGTTAAACATCGTGTGCATGCTGGTGTACCTCAAGGAAGTGGGCTGGGATCGGTACTTTATACACTCTTCACATCTGATCTCCCAATAAGCGACAAAACAACTACAGCTACTTTTCTACGTTGCCATTCTATGTACTGCTTCAGATCCAGCTATGGAATACCGAACATTCCAAGCCCACATCTTACATCTTGAAGAATGGCTAGCAAAATGGAGAAGCGGAATGAACGAAACCAAATGCATCCACGCTACTTTCACATTGCTAAAACTAACTTGCCCTCAAGTATGGTATATCCCAACAATTTGCTTTTGCATCCAAGTAATGAAGTAAAATATCTCGGAATGCACCTTGGCAGGAGGCTCATCTGGAAACGGCACATTGAAGCCAAAAATCAGCAACTGAAGCTCAAATTGGTAGCCTTCAAATGGATCCTCAATAGCATGTCAAAACTTTCTACCGACTCTGGGGGCAGCGTGCCCATCAAACATCAACACCAACCAGAGGACCAAATCAAAAATACTTTGATCTATCACCGGAACCCAGTGGTACTTCTGCAACGCTAATCTCCACATAGACCTGCGGATCGAGACAATTGCCGAGGAAATTAAGAACCGCAGTGCGAAATAGGGCAAAAAAACTAACCTATCATAAATTTCAGCGATTGAAAAGAATTGACTCATTAGATTTTCCATCTCGAACGTGGGAAAATCGACTTGCGTAGCCACTTTCTTTTTTTTCCATTATGAACATTGTATTTCTAGAACACTAACTTTGCTCTTTGCTCTCTGACTTTAAGTTAATAAAGTAACTTGCGTTCAAAATGTACACGTCCGCAGCTGTGAGGGGTGCACATCACTTGTCCCAGCATATAAGATTTAAAAACTAACTGAAGCTTCTTATACGAAGCTAGTAGTTTAATAAAGCTATGCGAAAAAGGTGGTCTAAAAAATAAGACTTCAGATCGGTAGTTGAATCAAGAAGATTTAATTATATCAAAAATTTCCTCCAATGGGAACTGCCACAACTGCTTCATCTTCTGCACTAAGATGATATACAAAAGTAAGGAAACTACCACACAAAATACAATAAATTATTTAAAATTAAATATTAATTATAATTAGAATCATTAATTAGAATCATTGTGGCCAATTTCCCCGAGAAATGAATGATTTTCCTCCGATTTCACTTCGGTTTCTTCTTGTCACATGCCAAATGATCCAGAATGCGCATTAAAGAAACAATTTCTCACTGTATTTTCTTTGAAATTAAAGTTGCAAACTTTTAAAATTGATTTTTTAAACATATGTATATCTTCTAGGATGTTTATTTTTAGCTAATACCCTTATCAAAGTTTTGAAAAATCCAATAATTCTACGGCGATAAAAATATATTATTTATGGGTTGAAATCTGAAGCTAACATTAGAAGGAGAACTACCCACTTGAATATACTGAGTTCAACTTGAATTATCGCCTTGAAGCCAATTGTTATCTAATAAGGAATGACTTTTATTCATGTAATTCAAATGTATAATCTTCTTTCAAAACTAAAGTTTTCACATTTTCGGTGGTCATTCTTGAAATTATATCATTTTTTTTATAGAGAATATGCCTTTGAAATATTGTACCCTAACACTTTTCTCGCTAACTAATAATTTCATAATAGCCAATCCTACTTTGCTATTCTTTCGTTCATGATAATCTTCATGACTTAAAGTCGAGGTATTTTTTCATAGACGGTATTCATTGAAATTACACATAGTGCTGTGGATTGATCTACGTAGTAAAGAACCCGAACAAATAGACACAAGAAACATAATGCACCTCAACTTAATTTTGCAAAGCGATCCATCATTTGCTTCCAAGAACTTTTGAAAAATTGTTTGTTATTTTTTGATTATGTTAAAATCATTATCACGATAAGACGACGATTTACCCAACAATTAGTATAATTTCCGAAAATTTGCATTTAAGAATTCGTCAGAAGTGTCCTTAGTTCAATGAACTAGTAGGAATGTGTGCATATGCATCGTTTAATTCTGCTCATCTGATAAAATATTTTTTTTACCAAACTTAAAATGTCCATACTATCAGTAATTTGTCATGAGAAAGTTGATTCGCAATCAATACAAATATTGCCTACCTTTGATCAATGTTGAAATTTCTTGTGTCATTCAAAGATTCCAAAAGAAGTTTTCGTAGTAAAAATTGACCGTTAAAGTGTTCTACTAAAATTAATTACACAAGGTAACATGATCTTCCGAACCCACTTTAATCGTTGAAAATTCCCGTGTTGTTCCATTTCCTGCGCGAGAATTAACCCAAATTTTTACCCCAAAACAGGTCTTTCTTTGCAACCTGAGCATTGGAAGTTTAATTTCTTTTATGCTGTCTTGATAGTTTCATTATTCATATTAATCATTCATATTGATTATTAATTTTAAAATATATATGAACACATACATACATAGCTACATTACTAAACTATAATTTTTTTTCTTTCAGGTGAGTGCATTTTTTAAATTCTACTTTTGCGTACATTATTCAAAAGCATGTAAGTAAAAAAATTCTACCTAAATTTAAATTTCTGAATGTCCTTTCTTACATCCATCTAGCTTTTCGACATAACCTTCAAACACCAATAAAGCTCCGAGTTAGCTAAACTCAATATCGGTGTCGATGTCAATGTCCAACGAAAACATCAAACCTATTTCCATATCAACTCTTCATTTTCCTTTCTAACACATCCTAGAAAAACAAATATGTACGTTCCGTTACTAGCCTCAATCCTCTTCAATCATGCTAAAGCTGCGATGTTATTTAGCTGCTATTGTATTTCATTTCACCCTCAAAAGTTATTTCACCCTCGAAATTCAAAATATTCGAATCAGGACAGAGCGCTACTGTTGATTGGCTTAGTGGTTTGCCATCAGCAGGCCGACAAAAACACATCTGGTTGAAAACAACGATTACAGACACGAACAGTAGGCTATTGACCTACAAAAAATATCCTGAATTCTGCCAGGGTGAAAGTAATACTTTATTCTTATGGTTGGCTAGTATGTGCGATAGTATGCAGATATACTATAAAAGTGTGGTTTGTTCATTGATGAACACGTTAGTAATGATTTTCAACAGGGCAAAGTAACTTGTTTAAATATTCATGAACACAGTGAAGCAGGGAGGAACCTAGCTGGATGGAATTGGCCTCAATTCGCAACAAAAAAGACTGTATACAGCGTGCTTTCATGTTCAAAGACGCTAATTAATGAACTAAATAATAGCAATAGCATGATTTGGGGTCAATTTTTTATGGCTTTATTTCCCTAGACTGTGTGGATATTTCCCATGATTCAATTTCCCATGATTCAATGCCATATGCGTTTCGATTTTTTATTCACTCGACTTCATTTTTTCGTACATAAATTTAAAAAAAAATTTCAAATTTCGTACATAAATTTAAAAAATTAAAATATCAAATATTTCAATTATTCACATTAGATAAGTTTATATGCAGCGAAGTTTATATATTATACGATTCTTCGATCTAATTCAACTAAAATAATTGTTTTCACGACACCAACTGTCTTATTCTCTAACAACTTCAACCCTAAACCCGACAAGGGTTGCATTGAGACAGCTTTACTTTTAACTTCCTACCTTTCAATGTACGTGTTTCAAAATTTATTCCATTATCATCTAGACAAACTCTTGTCTCTTGGCTGCACATGCATATTCTCAAAAAGAATCTGAATTTTAGAGGGACAGGTAATACAAAACGACTGAAAAGAAATAAATTTATATATTTGAACTTTTATCTTGGTAACGAAGCTATAAATCATTATATTTGGTTGGATACAAAGGAGACTAACCGATGTCAGTGAGCTATTGACGTGACCTAATTAATATTTCATGTAATTTGCCACAATTACGATTTAAAAATAGGGTTGTTTCAAGGGTAAGGGATGGATTATCGATTTTTCTGGGAAATTTGAATGAAGAGAGTTGTGAAATTAAGTGAAAAAAACACGTGGCTGTAAAGCTTCATAACGTAGAATGTCGGGATTATGCTGTACATATTTGGTGGTGTTAAAAATATTGGTGATGATGCCTATATTTGAGTAGCATACAATAGAACTAGACGTACCTGGCGTTGTCTATTAGGAGTTTAAGTAAAAAATGTTTTACAGTGACAATAATTACTTCAGTAGATTAGCTATTCTCTAGTCAATGTGCTTGGTCTCTTTGTGCACATGGTTGCGCATCCAATTGTATGTGTAGTCTGAACTGGCTTTAAGGACCAATTTGTGAATAGGGAAAATGTCCACTAACTATCAAATCGAAGGTATTTGCCATCCGAATCATTCATCACTTCAGGTCCACTATCTGCACTGGAACTTTTTCCGGGGAGCATCTTTTAAACACATTTAAATACAGCACATTTTTAAACACCCGATACACAAGGCGAAGAAAAACTCTTGGAGAATCTTCTGTCGTAACATAGGGGGTACTGATTAAGCAAATCGTCTTCGCAAAGTCTTAAGCTCAACACCGAAGACTGTAAGGTGTATTCAGAGCCCTGACAACAGCTGGACTAGTTCAGGCACCTACGAGTATATACTGAATCTCCTTATGGGCTTGCATTTCCCAGGTAATAATAGCCCTGCAGAATACACGGCGCATCAAATGGAGCAGACTAGTAGCTTTTTTCTACCTCTAAAGATCTCAAACTCCCAGTTGAGGTGGGCTATAAGCTTGTTCGAACCGTCTAAATTTTCGGGCCTTGATGGTGTTCTTTTGGGTTAATATTGTGCAGAATACTCTACCAGGTTTGAAAGAAATATAAAATACGTAATTGGCTCCGTCAGCTGGCAGGAAACAAGACATGTTTTTATTTCAAAAGCAGTGACAGTTTCGCACTTTAAATATAAGGACTACCGTCTGACACGTCTTGGCTTTGTTTTGCTAAAGATAACGGAAAGAATTATTACCATACCAAAACCAATTGATCCTTCGTTAAGTTAAGTCTGTGAAAACTGTTTTCTATCCTATCATTGCGCAAATTGAAAAATCTGTCGATCTTAAGGATCATACGCTCTCTGTCTTCTTGAGCGTTGGAAGAGCTTTTCATTACAGCAAGCCTGATGCAATTGTGGAGGCACTCGTATGATTGGATGTTGTTATGTGGCTAACAGCTTTTATGGAACACCTTTTTTAAAGCAGAACGGTATGTTCTTCACTGGGGAATGCTCACTTTTGGCAAAGGGTAACATTTCTCAAAGTGGAGTTCTCTCTCCTTTGTTGTGGATCATTAAACATAACATACTTCTGAGTTGGCTGGACTGTACCGGTTGCTTATGTGGACGACATGGATGACAACTAATCACTCCACACTCGTTTTCTTGTAAATTTATGAATGAAACTCTCTATCAGCTTCAACCCTTAAACCCAAAAAGGTTTTTATGGGATTATTTTACTATTACTCATGGAATTATTTTACTATTATGAATGGAATCCATAAAATTCTGGATGAAATGAAATTAATGAAGTCCTGGCCTGAAGAATTATCCACGTCGCACCAGGTTGCTGTTAGGTTTTACCCTGCCCATAGTACTTTTCGCTTTGTAGTGACCATTTTCATGGGTCACTACCTCATAAGGTGGCATGCACAACAGTTGAGCGTAGAGTTCAACAATTCCTGCCGGAGTAGTGGCTTAGAAGATGAAGCGGAATCCATTAATTTGTTAGTGTCCGGCGAGAAAGAGAATGGTCTCTCTTGGGACGCCCTTCCTTTCAGGCTT
Source organism: Nemotelus nigrinus (assembly GCA_947369275.1). Lineage (NCBI taxonomy): Eukaryota > Metazoa > Arthropoda > Insecta > Diptera > Stratiomyidae > Nemotelus > Nemotelus nigrinus. The sequence goes on along the minus strand of OX376372.1, from coordinate 183,860,705 downwards.
GACTGATATATCCTTGATCGAATTCAAAATATTTTACAGTTCATCGAAGGAACAAAATGTATATCCGTTGTATCAAAACGGGCTTCTAGCATGCTTCTTTGTGTTTATCGACAAAATTCAAATGACAGCTGCTTTTAATGCTAATTAAAATTAAATGGAAAAGTGATCAATAATACTTCAGGTTAATTCCCTAGTTGCAAATGCAGAAAAAAGCAAATTTATTAGAATCTGAAAAAGATGAATCGGAGCTCATTGAAGAGAATTGCAAATTAGTTGCAAAAGTCACTGCAGAGCTTGTGACTGGCATTTCAAGGTATGTTTTACTCTCTTTATAAACTAAGGAGTATTAATACACTGAAGAGAATGCAAGAAAATTATTTCAAGGAAAATAAAGCAACAAACTCAAGTGGTAGAACAGTAAAATGATGAGATCTGAATGAATGCTCCACCCTGTGCATTTCACAAATACCAATATATGTACATACATATGTATGTTGAAATTTAAGCTTTGCTTGAAAAAATAAATGTTCAAGAAATGCAATAAAAAGTTAAATGTAGTGATTTAATTTTTGAAGAAGTACAGAAAAGTCGACTCGAAAAATAACGTATGCTGGCAAATTTAAACTTCGTCTATTATTGCACAAAAAAAAAGTGATTTTATTTTACAAAAATTTAAAACAATTTGGATGAAAAAAGAGTTGGCAAAATTTTTTAGCATGTCGGTTGTTGTATGACGCAGTAATAACTTTGGTATATATTTTATTTTCTGGGTTCCAAGACCATGCTATTTTACACTCATAATGCCTGGAAAAAATGAATTTCCACCTGACGCATTATCTTAGACAAACAGTCGAATCAACGTTATCACCGACTATTTTCAATGCTGTTTTAATTATCATTATTTACTTTTTGAGTTCTTCCCAATCGATAACTATTCGTTGACTTATTGTATGAAAGGAACAGTATTAGGCCATGCAGTTCACTTATCTATGACCAACATTGAAATTCCTTCCTGTTGATACATTTTTTCTCATATTTACACAGTTCTCATTCTGATAAGATATGTGCGTGTACACTGAACACTTACTAGGAAATTCACTTGCAACATGGTTTCAATCGCGTCGTTGTTATTCCATCTGTTAATTCAATTACTAACCTATGAATTAGTAATCGGATTTACAATCACCACAAGTAATAATTGCTGTCTTAGATCGGCAATTATACTTACATATGTATGTTCATACTTTTCCGAGAAAATTAACGATGATGCATTCTATATCATTGGTGAGCCAACTGCTTTCCACATTGCCGCCGACGCTTTCATGTTGCCTGTTTTAAACATTCATAGAAATACAAATGGGAATATTTATCGAACATGTGCAATTTCAGTTAGTTTTCGAATAGAAGATGAAAAGTGCATATTAGTTGGCCGATTATGTTTAAAATCTATTTCATTGGCTATTTACATATCCATATCACAAGCCTGTTCGTTTCCTCACAATTGTCTTAATTGAACAATTAACCTCAAGTGTAAGCTGGAAGTGAATTAGTGATGAATGAATTGATCGTAAAATTCAGTAGGTAGAATAGTTAGGTTTAGGTGCGTCAACAATGTGACCGGTTTTTTGAAAAGCCGGAAAAAAACAAAATAAAACGTATATCCAACTAAATGTTACTGTAGTATTGAATATATTCGATTAGGAGCGTGAGTAGGCAGGTATACGCTAGCAGCGAGAAATTTTAGATGAATCATTTGGAAAACAAATATTAAGTTTATTATGCATGATCAGTCAAATAAAACTTTGTCGATTGAATGACTCAGCAGCATAGTGATCACAATTCAGCATCAAACTTCAGAAGAAATCAGTTGATATTTCGTGGAAACATGTATCTTTCATCAGTACGTCGAATGACAACAAACTTTGATTGTTGAGTATTAATTTGAAGTGAAAGGTAGGTCAAGAGACGTCAAAAATTAAATTCCTGTGGAGAAGTTTCTAATTGTTTAAATTTGGAAATAGTGAAATTAAAATTGTCATAGGGGTGTTAGTATTACAGAAAATATAAACTTTCCAACTCCAATGTTGAATTAGAAATAACACTTGTACCATTTTTTCTCATGCCATTTATACATACATACATATTGTACATATGTATGTTTACGATAGTACTCATGCCTAAGAATTTTCTGAATAATCAAACATTTAACTAAACCCAGTGTAATAACCTGATATGTCTGTATGAGCACTTTAATGTTTGTTATTTTATCAAACAGCACACTAAGTATGTAGGTCATCAATCTGCAAAGGATAATGTTTAAGGCGCCATAAATTCAGTAAACAAACTGCCCTTCATCACTTTAAAGTTAAACGAAAGAAAAATGCGTGTCAAATATAAAATGCCTTGTTTGGAACAAAAGAGTATAAAACCTTTATCACGATATTTCCAATAAAAATAAAATAAATACACAATTTAAACATACATGTTGACAAACAAAATCTTTATACGGTCACTTCTTCCGTCTACCACAAATATCTTCATTAAAAGCTTACCAATATTGACATTTTGAAATACATACCTTCTACTTTTACGTTCACCACACCGTTCGCCATTTATTTTATGGCAATTATAATCTCACCAGAAGTCTTGTCACAGTCATTTTATTTAAAAAAAATAGGCTGATATTTTATGCTTCTAGAGAAAAATAAACTAAAACAAATCTCATTGGGTTTAAAACGGACTTTCAAGTTTTTGTTCTACTGTCCAACCTAGACGATGAAGCTATTTTGGTTGTTTGGCTCATTGGTTAGTATTTAGTAGTCAAGTGTTAAGTTACGTGATGCCCTGACGTGATGCTTTAAGCTATCAAACTTTATTTTGTTTCAAGATAAAAACGATGTTTGTGTGGGGTAATGATAAAGTTAGTTAACAGGTCAATAACTCTCTCTATACAGTGTGTTTGCTTTCCTCAATAAAATTTGGCATTGACTGTCGAGAATGCACGTGATGCAGATACATATAGTAATTGACAATAGAACGTAGCTTGTGATATAGCCCGAAAAAATGAAAATAAGGCAAGGATTTTGCTTTGATTCCAAGTTTTTTGATAAATTAAATGTGCACCCAATGTGGGTATGAGTGCATATGTTTTTATGTGATAATGAAAAATTATGCACCTTGTCAATACAATACCATTGTCTTTTAGAGTATATAAACTTAACTTAAATAGATACTTTAAAGATACGTTCGTCTCGATACGTGAGCATAGAGTGCATAAGTGAAGTATGTATATTGCCTGAAATTAAATGTGTGTACATGTTTGTGTACAAACGTGTAATTTATTAGTTTTTAAATCAACTATTGATGAAAATTATGCATCTTGTCAATACAATACCATTGTCTTTTAGAGTATATAAACTTAACTTAAGTAGATACTTTAAAGATACGTTCGTCTCGATATGTGAGCATAGAGTGCATAAGTGAAGTATGTATATTGCCTGAAATTAAATATGTGTGTACATGTTTGTGTACAAACGTGTTATTTAATAGTTTTTAAATCAACTATTATTCACTATTTTCAAAGTAAACATTGTCAAGTGATGAGAACAATAATTAATACCGTCTCAAAAACTATAGATCCTGCGATATCATTCTTGTAGTTCAATCAGTAATCAATGTGTAACCACTCTCTCGCATGCTATCATTCTGTCGATTAGCCATTCATTAAACACAACTAATGTAATTATTTGCATGTTGTTGCATGTAACCGAGGAGATGGCATTGACTGATTCTCACTTAATTCTATCTATACACAAATATGAAATCAGTATCGTGCCCGAACTTAACGTTCGATCATACTGTATCATACAATTGAAAGAGACACCGACGAAAAAGAGAAAAACAAACATGTAGCATGCTAACCGTGTAATATACTACACTTAGAACATATTAATTAGCCTTGCCAATGAAATGAAATTTTTCCATGACCAGAAATATGCATAGAGAGTTTTCGTAGTGCCATTCCATATGGGCTGCACAGAAGTCAGTAAACGTCTATAATATGTAGGACTGATCCAAGCAAGTGCATGAGCCTCACTCACTTGTTAATGCACTTGTCCCTGCACATTGATCGCAAATACATTTATGACCTCCAATTCAAGCAAGTGTATATCGTAGTGCATAAAGTTATACTTCAACTTGAACAGTGTTAGATCATTCGGCTTCTGTTTCGATCGTTGCACTCATTTCGATCGGCCTATCATGGCGACTAGACTACTTCAACGCAGTGCAGACATATGGATCATACTGGACAGGCAGGCTGTCTAGTCGGTATTTTGACAATCACTTTGGCGCCACTAACATGTGATTTATTCATAGCGAAAAAGTCAAAGAAAATGAAAATGAAATTGCTATATATCTCTCAGACGTGACAAAAGTGTTTTTGATTTAGAACTAGGCCGGATTTTAAATACTTAGAATGTCGAATGGTTTTTTAGGCCATATACAGATAAAATGGTTTCAGAATAAATTACCTAATGGAAAAACATCACCATCAAAGAAAAAATATAAAAAAAAAGTTGCATTGTTCAATTTTTCAATTGATGTCAAAAGTCAATCTGTCTTTTCAATTGAACTCAATTGAAAATTTCCCATTTGTTCGATGGCAAGTCAATAATTTTATTATTTCACCATGACAACCACGATTGAGCGAATTATGTACGTCGCTCTGGCGCTACTTAGCTCCCTATTTGAAGGAGCAACAAATGATTGGAAAATCAATATCTGCTTATGAAGCTCAAAATATGTACATAATATTCCATAATTAGCACCGGAGTCTAAAAGCATACCACATACTTATTATTCCGACACAATCGCAAGAATTCCTGGCCCCATACGTTGATTTCATATCCCCACATAGCCACTTAAAGTTGACCAGCCTTGGCTTCCTTGTGCCGTCCGGTAACTGGCCACCCTTTAAAATGAATCGGTGGCGTCCGTCGGCAAACTTTCGCCAAATGAACATTGCGTGACAGTTTCATAGCGGTTTTTTCGTCTATCCGAACGATACTTGCGACGAAGGGTGACCATGAGTGCAACGGCAAATAGTTAAATGGTTTCTAACCATTCAGCTTAGTCTTTGTCTTTTTCCGAGTCACACTTGCTCGTTGGCAACTTTTTTAACTGTTTATTTGCTGAAATAGAGCAAGTGCAGTGCTTCGTGTTTGAAGAATGGTGGTCACGTGAAGTGAAAAGGTCACGTTATGGTATTTGAATTTTAACCTGTTTGTGGTGTTGGTTGAGCCAGTAGGTCTTAGTAATGAAAAATATTCTATGAAGCTTCTAGAGAAAATTAATTTTTAGTTGTTGATTTCTCTGAATGGATTTTTTGAGTTTCGTAGATATAAACTGCAGAGTATCAGTGCTATCCATCTATTCGCAGTAAGAACAAAAAGCTCTTAGCGTCAGGCTTTTATAGTTACTCTTTGTTCTACATTGAAGTAGGATGATTGTTCCAAAGGTCACCCAAATTGCTTTGCTCCTAAAGTTTCGCCTGATGGAACTCTTTTTTGAAACCCTTTCTTGTCGGATCCTTTCTTCACGGATCAAGCTTATTAAAAAGTCATTTGAAAAAAGTATTTTCGCCTAAAAGCTGAGCCTGACTGTTAAAGTGAAAAATACTGGCAATCAAATTTTGGCTCCTGAGTTGCCTATTCTAAAATAGTCATCGCCAAGCCGATGACATTCAAGCGGAAGATCTTGTGTTTCATCACTGACAGGTTTTTAAAACCAGTTACTAAAATTTAGCCAAGGAACTTTCACTTTAGTTATAAGGGTTAAACACTCACCCCAATATACAACAAAACAGTTGCGTGTTGTATATCATTACGTGTCTAGAGTTTAAAGGGTATTGCAGACTACGATGAAGAATTCTTCCCCTCAGCTCACGTTCACTTCAATCTCCGTTGAATTCTGAATTAAATTCCCTTGCGGTGCCATAATAAATTTTCAAGCCTGTAGTAGAATACGAATCACTCTCCCAAAAGCTATTCTTGCTATATTTATACACACAAATGCTGGTCGGGAAGAAAAAAATTAGAGCCTAATGTAAGAAGTGGTATGCTATTCATCATACCTAAATTGTTTTTAGGAATGTATAAAAAGCCAAAGTTACTTGGTTCTTTGTTTGGTTGCGCCAAATTTTAATTCTAGGGGAAACTGATATCCTTGATAATCGATTAAACCAGTTTGGCTGAGTATTGTTTAAACATTCGGTATTCTTTTTTTCCTTATTGAATTTGAAATGCGAATTCAAATTATAAATACCTTACTTCTGATAATTGGATATTCTTAGAAATGGCAAGTTAGTTGTATGTTATTATGTAGAGATATTTAAATGAGTTATACCACGAAAAGTCTAAATGATGACAGATTAGATTTTGACAACTTTAATATTGAAATTCTATGGTTTCAGCATGGGTTTCCTGATACAGATGGTGCATATAAGCTATAATTTTCTGATGAATTGAAGAGGACCTATGAAATTGCTTGCAACACATACCAAGTCGCAATTCAACGAGCTCTTTTTCTAGTAATAAAAATGGGAATGGGTTCTGGTATCTGGTCAAATCTGTTAAGAACACTATTTATGTATTTTTCTCAATTTTTCTGTAATCTACATACACTAAAATTCAAGGAAAAAGGTTTTGGTCTTTATTGAATCTGCCAAAAATATTTTTATCAGGTTTTTTTACTTCAATCAATTCAGAATGGAAAGATATACAATAAATCACTAGGCAAAGCTTGCATTTTTGCTGTCAACTTTACTCCTATCGCCTGCGTTTCCGTCTTTTTGCAGGCTCTTTCTTCAGCTTATTCGTTTAACAATAATTAAAAAAATAATTAAATTATACAATAAACAATAATTAAAAAATAACAATAATAGCATTTTCGAAAAACGGATGAGACACTTGCTAATTTCAACGTGTTCTAGTCTACAAGACCTAAGGATATCTCGCTCCTAGTTTTAAAATCCTACTCTTCCTCTTTGACTATGCCTTCGCGTAAATTGTTTTAATTCAATAAGAGCTTTTGTTATGTTAGGGCAAAGCGCGACGCAAGCGATTCTTAATTCAATTTGATCCATCCCTTTCCAAATTTTTCAAGAAATCCACTAATTCACAGTTGTTAAAGTATCTAGAAACTAACCTTCTTATCAATGATCATCAATACCTATATTTTTTTTGGCTGCCCGCACCATAGGAGATTGAATGATGTTTCTAAAAAAAAAACACTAGAACCTCTATTTCTATAGCTTTGGGGAGAACATTTACAAAACTATCCACATGTATATGCAACATTTTTTGCATTTGGTCTTGACTTTAATTTCGTTAAGTAAAGTGAAAGCTTTCTACAAGTCTGTCAAATTAGGTTTTTTCCCATAATTATATTTATTAATAGCCTTCTACCTGTAACTTTCAATGTAATCAACAGCTTTGCTTGACCTTGCGTACTCATTTGACTTTAGTTCTAATTTTTGTAAGAACGCTCCGAATAGAGACTTGCCACAGACATTTACACGGATTTGAAACACGGCTCAAAAAGCTCGAAGTCAGAGTGAAAAAGCGGTTCCCGTCCCACGATCTATCTTCAGCAGGTTAGCCCTGAACCCAATAAGACATTTTTAGACTGAAAAGCTATCAGTATTCCAAATTAAACTGACAAACTGATAGAATGACGTGGACTCTTTTTAACTTTTATCGTAAGTAGTAACACTAAAAAGTAAAAAACACTGCTCTAACGAAATCGCTTTGCAAGATATCTTTTACATCTTTCTGTTAGACTTTGTTTAAACCTAGATTAGAACCAGGAACCAGTTCTCTACCCCATTTTCTATACGATCTTCAAACATACCCTTAACTGACATGTAAAGCTTAAACTTGGCTTTGGAAATCAACCTGAGCAAACTAAATAACTTTTTTTTGAAAGAATTAAATAAAACATGTAGGTTTTGAGTTGGAAAATATAAAACTGTTTAGCCGGCTTTTGAAAATACTCCTGTGATATTATTTATTACATTTAATACATTTGAGAGCATGCAGAGTGGGATTTAAGGGAATAAACACATTGTTTTGAATTGGGTGGGGTGACATAAAGTGCTCAATGCTATTTTAAGACACTGTATTATATAAAAATTAATTTCACGTTCCAAAATTTGAATTTTTCGAACAAAGTTAATTTACAGCCCTTCAAAATTAGTAATCATTTCAGTGACAAATGCCTTAGGTACCTATATGCAACCATAATATCCATACATGCCACTATCAATACTCATACTGCATCAAAATTAGGTTATTTATTTGAAACGTAGATAACACATAAATATTTAAGTAATATTAGTAATACATGTATGTAGGTATTTGATTTTTAAGCAGAATAAAATATCAATTAGCATACTTTAGGCCTGTAAAAAGAAGCACATCAAGAACTATTTGCGTACAAACTTGCTGTAAATTGCGTTTAAATTCATTTATGTCAGCCATGAGTAACACGTGCTGTCTAATGTTTATTACGATTGTACACCGTTTTGTATTGCATTATTAATTTGAGATATAACTTGGACTGAATACTAATCGACAAGCAATTTAAGACGTTTACATTGTTGTGATTGGAACTAAGATTCGATTAAAGTGAAATGTTACTGTAGTTTTATGATCAGTGCAATGGACTAACTAGTTCCCTCGGACACTTTGATTAAAATATTATTGTTTAGACCCGTACGATGGTTGTCGTGGGATTACTTTACTTTACTTTAGAAATACCAGTGATATTTTCCAGTTTTTCATTGGCAGGTGTTTTCAGAGCTATGCAGTTTTCAACAATTCTTCATGTGCTCCCCAGCATGTGTTTCCTAGTAAATTAATTAAATGACTTCCGATTTATTAAATCTGAGAAAAATGGAAGTGTCAGCAATCGCGATATCGTAACTGCATGATAATCTAGCCATATCATACACCCACTCAATTTGCAACTTGTTACGCGTTTCTCATGCAAACCTGCAGGTTCAACTACTCGCATGCAAACATAAAAAATTGTTATTACAATTAACTTTGTTTCGTTATTTTTCTTTCCACTTGCATTCACTAAGTATTTTATTTTTGGCGAACATCACAGCATTTGCTGTCTTCTGATCATTTCAACATAATATTCATTTCGAATTCAGAATGCGTCAAAAAGTGCGTGCGCTTCCATTTTCATCTTCAGCGTTCCTCTGCCATTCGCAACGCTTGTTCTTTACTGCGAGTAAAGTTCATTGCTGCTTATGTTTATGTTTACAGGAAAATATTCTGTTTATTATGTTGTTTTACAACGGAAAACAACAAATCCTGACTTTACGATTTCATTGAATTCGAATTTTTTATGCACTCTTTTGATTTACATATGTGCGCATACTCTGCGACGGAACTTCAAAAGGATCGGATCGAGTTTGGACTCCTGTGAACCTGCATAGTATTTTCTGGTGAATCAACTACAAGAATAACATTTCGGTATTTTGACATAAAAAACTATTGATATTTTTATGAACGGCTAAATGACTACAAATGTGCTTACTAGAAATTTTTGCATACAATACGCCAAAGCTAAAATTTATGCGGTGAACATGTTATGAATGGTGAATCTCAATTCGAAAGCGTTATGCATGACGTGATTACGACAATGTTTTAAATACGAAGCCCGACCGCCAGGCGACATACACTTGTCCATTAAATTGATGTTTTTATGAAAATCGTTTTTGGTTGTATGCCGAGCATGGAAATATGCTAAATGTACGGTCGTTGCATTCTTTTCATGAAAGAAGTGATGTAAGATGATGGGGAATTGGATTTTATTATTGTATAAATTCTTCTGATGGAGCTTAACGAACTGACAGTAATCCAAAAACGTTCTCAAATACTGTGGAAACTCGAGTGGAGAATCATGCGGTCGGAGAGTCAGTCAAATGGAAATAAAACTAAAATTTCAGTGTAACTATAGTTTATTATTTTCTTTTTAAAATCAATATTTTGCATTCCTTCAATGAAAAAAATGTGTTGAACGGTACACTTTTTGAAATAAATACAAATAAATCACACATTAATTTAATAATTCTTTTATGCAAAACAATATATTTTCCACATGCTGAATGATACCGACAAATATAACGTGCTTCTAAAAATGAATAATTGATTGACCGAAAGAGCTGTTAACCTATTTTGAGTCCAACCCCCTTACAGTTATCTCTACAGCCACAAAACTACCCAAATAACATCCATCCATCTACAATAACTTTATTTTATACTATTTTATGCAGTAATTATTTCTAGCTCAATTTTTTCTGCTCTTCCAACATTCAATTATCATCTAGCCAACGTCAAGCAATGTCTGTAACCTCGAGATATCGTTTAATGCATGCCAATTACTTCTACCTGGCTAAGAATTCAAACGTCGCGCTCATCAAATCAATAATTTCGATGAGGAGATAGTGTCGAATATGGCTTCGCATTTGAAAATCGTTTCTAGATTTTCAAATGCGAATAGCTGCGAAGACGTATAATGACGCAAAATCTACAATTATCACACCTAACCACAATCGGCATATGAAAATGAGGAAGTGTGCCAGCTCGCATTCCAATACTACAGAATTGAGTTGGGTATAGGAATAACGAGTGACTAGTTTTAATAAGCTTACATAGGTAAACTAAAGTACGTACGCAGAAATTCGATTAGGCCATTTAGTTAGGCTTGGTAATTGCTTTAACATTATTTTCTCACACATTATTTTTGAACTTTTGGGATAGAGCTGATAAAATTTTTAAATAACTCTAAGAAACAGTTAAATAGTTCCTAGGGTAATTAACACTTAGGCTCTAGCTAAAATCGTTGTCATGCAAAAATATATAAATAAAATAAATTTAAAAAAATCAAACCATATTTGGTTTTATCTAACTTTTTCTGGGCAGTCCATAATCTGGATGTAATTAGTAAAACTAAATAACTCTTGTTTGTACCCGACGTTTGATCCTTGTTTTATAGATTTCATTATGTGCTGTTTATTATCTTCATCTCGTATCAGCAAAACTTTATTTTGTGGAAAATGCTTAAAACATCGAGCTTACTGATTGTTTTTATGAAAATATTTTATCATAAACAAATTGAATCGTAATCGCTTCATCTGCATTTATTTCGGTTTCCGGGAAAAAATCGACTATGAAATTATGGAAATATTTTTTTCTGTTCGCTGAAACTATTTAACAATTTCATAAATATATTTATAATTCACGAACGTGAAATCATGTCATAAATAGCTATTAATAGAAAAACTACCATTTTGCTGCGGTTGCATACATTCGATTGCATTTTCTTTTAATAAAAATTGAACAGTACTTTTATTTTCACTTTCGCCTCCAAACTGACTCTTATTAGAATGTTGCAAATATGTTCACTGTTGCATTTTTATTTTAATAGATTTTCTATCATTTTCAACCCAGATGGCGATATACAAGAAGATATAAGAATTTTATACGGTTATAATATAGATTTTATCGCAACTCAAAATTTCGTTTATGTATACGATTCTTTAAATCTCTCTGTTCTGGGGGTGCGTTTCATTAAGAATAAAGAAATCCAAGAAAGTAAAGTCTCACTGGCACCATAGTGATTTTATTTGAATAGAAGTGGCTGAAGATTAACAAAGTCAAATGACAGTTGAGTCCACTATTCAATTTCTGTTCACTATTTGAAAACTCAGTCCTGAGAATCTGCAAATATTTTCTTTCCTCTATTATAATTTCGATAACACGAAGACCCTAAGTTCTTAATTTCTCTGCAAAACATCCCCCTTCCATAATTGAGCCAAGCTTAGCTTGATTTACTTATTCTCAAATCCAAGCTTGACTCATTTGGTCAGTGGTGAAAATGAACACGTACCTCCACGGCAACAATTTATTAGCTCGCGTTGATAGCGTTGTTGACCTAAGTGTTATCTTGCAAGAGAAACTTCGCTTCACCTTGCACCATGACAAAATCCTTTCCCGCGTGAGTAAACAGCTAGGCTTGATTCAACGACGAGCCAAGAAATTTCAAAGTTTGTGGACCACAAGCTTGTTATACACTTCACTCGTACGCCCTCTTCTCGAATACGCTTGTATTATCTGGAATCCAGCATTTGAAGTCCACAGTGACAGATTCGAGTCCATACAAAAACAATTTTACTTTTCACCTTGAGAGAATTGTACTAAATTGGAGCATTGAATTCTGGATTAGCTAGCTCAATGTTTTCTGGTATTGGCCAAGATCAGGTGTTAATTCTGCAACTGAATTGATTCGAAGTGGTTTCTGGAAGAATAACAGCTTCGATAATGATTGTAAAATTACTTAGACAGGATTGTAATGTAAGGTTTACGTACCCCCGACCGTGTATTTTAGAGCCGCCGATGCTACTTATATCCAAAGGCTGCTCATGCCCAGAGAGACCCAAAATACAAAACAAGCGTTGTGTTATTAAATTAAGCTATGAGCTTGATTCAAGTATGGCTCGGCTTATTTTGAATTGATTGTTTCGGTCTTCAATCTTAATGATCGCCGTTACAAGAAACACAAAGCTAGCCATTTTCAGGCAACTAAAAGTAATGTGTTTGATTTCGTTGTGCTTGATGTGCTGTTATCAGAAAAGGCTTTAGTTCAGATCTCTTTTGTTGCATAAAAATGCAGCAACGTGGCGTTTGCCACAGTTAAAACAACTTCTCGAAGTGCAGTTTTTCGAACGGAATAATTTCGGTGCCTCGCTCTAACCTTTTTATTGCTTCAATTTTTTCTTTAAAAGAGAACTGTAAGAATTCAGGACAATTTCGTCTGTTAATGCATTATTTTTACTCTTGTTGTTAAGAAAGTAAACTGCTTTTTCTGCTGTTTTCCGGCCTTATTGTCTCAAAGACTGAAATCTTGCTTGTATGAAGTTAAAAAATGTTGCTAATTTCGGCATTTGATGTGGGCTTTGTAACGACCGCTCGAAAAAAACGATGAGTTTCTTTGTGAATTTTTTGTAATAATAGATAAACTATAACCAACTAGTATCTATGGCCAAATTTCTAAAGCCAAAAACAGAGTGAAATAATGTTCCTTCAAAACTGGTTAATTTTCTATTAGACGCCTAGCCTCACCACTAAGTTTGGCTTTAAATAGAACATTTTCTCTATTTTTGGCAGTGTAGTGCCATCAATCAGTTGTGCCATCAAACAGCTCTGAAAAAGAGCTCAATTTTAAATAATCCCCCAAAAACATGGTGATGATAACTTTTGACAGCTTGATGTACCGATTGTAGTTGTAATTGGTCGTTTGTAGGAGAACCTTGCTTCTTCATTATCTCCATTAGCTGTACTATCATTTTCTGGTAGTTACTTTCCAAAACGGCAACTTCATTGTCTAATTTGTAATTAGGAGTCTCAACTATCAGCTCGTAAAGAGCATCTGAATTGTTTTGCCAATAATTTCCTAAGTTTGCTAATAATTTCCTAAGTACTGGCAAAATGAAGTTGATCGGTCAAGTTGTTAAGCAATGATATTTTTGACATTGTCAATTGCTCTCTTCATTGATGCAATTAGTGATTACTTTTTGATAATTTACTTCTCGCCATATGCTTCTACAGAACGAATTGAGCTAGTTGCTTCTGCATCTCTTAGCCCACCAACTAGCTTTCCCTTGCGGTCGTTGCAGACCTCTTGAGCTTGTGAGAAGAAATTTTTGTTTGCGAACCGAAACTTCTGCCACTCTAAATTCCTTCGAATGAAGTCGGCCCACTCAGCTTCTAATTTCTTCAAGCGATCCTCAACATCTGCTTGTTCTTCCTTGTCTTCTCTCTTGCCTGTCTAAAAATTTGTCAGCATTAGCTCCAATGCCTGTCCATCCGAACCTTGTCGGGCTACTAGAGAATCGATGTTGTGTCAAAAGACAGTTCTCTGAAAGCATTAAAACAACTAGAAAATGTTCCTCCTAATACTTGTAGCGTTATTGAAGGGGGGATCACCAATGTTTACGTGATCAAAACAGATCCCGATCGACTGCAATATAATACAGTCTCACACTGGGTAAAAATAAAAGGCTTATTTCACCAATTAACTATTTCACCTTCATTAGTGCAATGAATAGTTATAATCAATCATGCTATATTGCAAAACTGGCAACACCAACCAAAATTTTCAACCAAATTTCTATCAAACACGGCTTAAAGTAAGGTTCAGCTACGGTGTCAATTTCATGACAATGTGGTAGCCAGCCCCGGGACACGGACGGTATAACTTTCCACCATTAGCCCCATCAATCCTCTCGCGCACAAAGCATGTTAAAGCTGCCTTTACGCCATTTCGACCTCATTGTCAAATTGGAGGGGAACTACTTGGATTTGACTCGATTTGACAATGAGTAGCTAAAAAATTACTATCATCCCCTTCAATGTAATTCTTATGGGCATGTCCACTCCATTTCTACTACCTCACTGGTAGTAGCTGAATCACAATTCAGTTTTTCAAGATGGCACTAGTGGCCGCATTCCCAAATTACTTCTATCAAGCCTGGTCCTACTCAATACCAATACATTCTGTGATTTTCAACTGTATCTGATAATTGGGTCGTGAGTTCAACTAATTAAACTATAGGTAAGTTGGGGCAGGGCTATGTGTGAAATTTCGAAAGTTTTGCTTTGGTTGTATAAACAAGCATAAGATTTCTACATGAGTTGGTTTTCACTGTAAAAGACGAACATTTTTCAGGAAATTCAATGGTTTGCAGGTTTTCACTTTCAATGCCTGCCGTGGCTGCAGGGTTGCCAGCACGTTCAAAAAAAAACTACACGAGTCTTCAGCTTAGTAACGATAATATATGTCCTGTAAGTTTCATAATGATCTAATAATCTGGTCAAAAGCTATCGAAATTCAAAAATTTTCAAATTTTCCCAATCTCATTTTAGGCACCTAGCGCACACATAGTGTTAAAAATTTCAAAAAAATTAATATATTCATATTTAAAACACGTTCAAAATTCATCTCATTAACTTAATTCTTGCGAAAGTTATTTGTTGACAGAAAAATAGGTATATTTAAAATATCACTCAAATGGCCACCGGCGCCAAAGGGTTTAAGATTATTAATTTTAACTTTTTGTAAGACCTGGCACTATTCTGCATTAACACCAAATGTATCCTGAAAATTTCAGTTTAATCGGATGGCGCGTTCCTGAGATTATTTCATTGAAATTTTTTGATGATGATATATATATATATATATATATATATATATATATATATATATATATATATATATATATATATATATATATATATATATATATATATATATAAATTTTTTTCCAAAGTGATTTTAATACTAATGTTCTTCTTCGAACATTAGTAAAAATATGATGAATAAAGTCAGCACATTGTGAATAAAAGTGTATTGGTTTGCTAAATGTGCATGAGTTAATTGAAAGCAAGTGAATAAATGCTAATGACCTTAACAGTAATTATGAAATACAGGTGTAATTTTGAAAGTGATTTGAATACAAAATTCATTTACATCTCTACTGTTTGAAACACTAACATATACGTCTATTATGTATCCATAGCACACTTGTTTCAATACCAATCACCGAACAATGTATCTGTAAACGATTGAATGCGGTAAAGGAATATATTTTTTGATATTCAGTTCTCGAATATCAAATTTTCAAATTATTTGAAGTAACAGTTAATTTTAATCTCGAGCTAAGTTTCTAGTGGTGAAAATTGATTTGTGGCTCGTCGTACCCAACGGTTGTGTTTGTAAACTTTCAATCGTCGCTCAAACGATTCAAACTTCACATTTCCTGTTTATTTTAGGGAAGTTAATCAGTTTAACAATAACAAAGCCTACAGTTTCTTTAATTTAATTATTTCTCATTCAATCACAGTAAACCATTCAAAGAGCCACTTGAAATCTTAACAAATCCACCCGCTTAAAATGTATGAAATTAAACCATTGTACAAAGACCTTGGATATTTTTGCAAGTGTAGACAAAAACGTCATGCATTTAGATCTGCTACGAAAAAAAACCGTACGTGCTAAAATCAATCTACATCCACCACACAAAAAGCTCTCTTAGCACCGACAACGTCAACACAATATTTTATTTGTCCACCATCAAAAGATACATCCACTTGAATTGGACACAGTATTGCAGACAAGATTCTACACAAACAGAACATCATCGTTTCACGGTTGCACACTTGATCTCGCACTTTCGTTTTCATCTCGTGCACTTAGCAGCAATAACAATGATTATGGTGTGATGACTGATGACGACCGCAACAACGGCGGCGGATTTTCTAGGCGACAAAAGCGTCGGTTTTCTCTTTTTTTCTTTCATTCACCTCGCTTTGCTTTGAGTTTTCAATTTTCCATGTCACCCACCGTTTTAGTTTGTCGCGAATTCCTCATTGTCCATTCAAAAAAACTAACCATGCCTTTGGCTGACACGATAAGAAATGATGAAGATGGTTTTTGTGTTGACATCAAGAATATTTTCCGACCCTGAAGTCGAGTTGAGTTGAGGAGTCTGCGCCTGCGGTTTGGTGAGCTTACGGCCAACTTGAAAAGTGTTTTTACTTGTTCTCATTTGCACTTTTATTGTGTGGCTCCTGGTACCTCTAGTCGTACTTAAAAAAGCTAAGAAAAGCAAAAGATCTGAGATAGTCAGAATGGAAATAGTACTCACTAAGCATCGAGTAATTGTTTGTTTGATTGTTGGTCGGAAGTGCATGCTGCACAATGTCTCTTCAGAGCTGCTATTGTGTCGCAAAATGCAGTTTGCGGCTAGGCATTATTTGCAGTTGAAAATGCAAATTTACATTGAAGAGGTGTGAATAGCTCCGGTTGGAGTGTGGAGTGGATTATAAGCGATCGTAGGGTGCGTTTGATGATTCAATAAGTAATCAGTATGTTCAAGTGGTTAATTGTTTATTTCCTTAAATGTTTGAGTGGTCTACGGTTCATACGATACGATGCAGTATGCATTGCCTTGAACTTTTAAAGATCAATGGGCTTATGATGAGCTTTGGATCCTGTAAATATTGGTTTAAGGAGTATTTAAGAGTACATATATCTGGAAGAATAAATAACTTAAAGACAATAATTTTTGAGAATTTTCTTGTCAACGTTGCAAGTTCAAGACTGGTCGATATCGAGTGTTTGAAGACACTCTTCATCAAGTTCGCCGAAGTGTTTGTTGGCAAAGTTTATATTCTTTTATTTATTGAATTGATAGTATTCAAACTTAAACTAAAATCGTAAATTAATTCTTAAGCTATGCACAAGAGGATTTTTTGTCTGCATATTTCAGACTCAATCGTTATTTACCGGAAAAGACCAGTTCCTGTAAAAGGAAATTACTGTCTCATTATAATTATATCATTGAGGCCCACAACTATTTTATGACATTCATCGAATTAATCTGTTTTTTGGATACTCTTTAGTTTTTATTGTTCCCGCTGCTTTTAACTTCATTTCAGTTTCATTCAAATGTCATAATGCTAGTCTTCAAATTTTGATAGATTTTTTTCTCTGATGCCCTCAGTACTAACAATTCTTGATAACAAATATTGTTTAGTGCACAAACAGCTGAATAACAATACCAATCTAAATATTGATTTGTTTTTAATGAAAGTTGGATATATCAGATCGAGGTTAAAATTCTTTTATTCAGTCAGTAAATCTAGCTTTTCTCATTGAAAGTACCGTATGAGCACGCATGGCTGCCACCGATGTACTCCTATTTAATATTGAATTGTAAAAAGTAATATTTTCTTTATGAATTTCACCTGTAGCTGGTGAATAAATGTCGTGTTGAGTTACAATTAATTCAGCGGGTATAAGACTGTTCAATTTAACATTTTGGCTTTGTTTATCTCTCGATCGCTTGACATTCAATGTAACGATGAAGGGTAGCCGCCTGTTGTATCGTGTGCATGTATAAACGGATTTGAGTTTGTAATGTGAATAAACAGTTTTTTTGAATTTAGATTTTTAACTAGAAGAGCAAAGTCAAGGTAGTCAGATGCCCATGTTCATCGAACAGTTAATTATCTGATGGTATTTCGTTATACACACAAAAAAAAATTGGCTCTGCTATATGTGTAGCAAAAATAATAATATCCGTAATAGCCATAATTAACTGTAGTGGGCACAAAATTGCTCCTACAAATATATTTTTGTTCTATTTATGTGTGATACATAATATATACTAGCAACAGGTATAACTATTGATTTAAAAGGTATTATGAGTATATGGAAATTCAGAGTTATACTCATTTTAAGTAAAATTTGGCTTTCAGGTAAAAAATATAACTCGGGTACACAAAATATGCACACAGCAATCATAATTATGCACGCTACAGGTATAAGTTCTATATGGGTTTCTCTGTTTTCTGGTAGCAAAAGATATGAAATCCATACAGTTGGTATATTATATACGCGGCAGGTATAAAATGACCACTGAACAATGTAATATGCTTTTCGTAGATATATGGTTTATTTTTGTTTCTAATTATGGGGCATCTTTTGTTTATAGTTTGAGATTGAGCTTGCAAAAGGGTCGGTAGCTTAGCTCGCTAACGCGTCAGTCCGAAGCAGCGATCTACTGCCCGCGGGTTCGAATCCCGCCGTGTCCATGGCTGTATTTGTTCGTCTTATGTTGTCTTAACAGTCAGCGACTGGGCATAATACCAGCGATCCATTGATTAAGTGCCAGATTAAAGCTTTAGTAGCGACTAAGAATAACATTAGCGCTTTAGAAAATGAGAAATAAATGTGGCACTTAGAAGAATAATGGAATAGTTGTTATCGGCTTCTCCCATATGTGTCTCCTTACCGCCATGGCTAAGCGCTCGCTTCAAAGAGCAATCCCCTGAGCTTTTTTCTGCTTACATACGATAAATATTTATATTATATCTGCCGTGAATATATTATGTCTTTCAAAATACACCCATATACTCATGTGAGATATATTATATTTCCGTCGTTTTATATCTGTCAGCGATATATTTTTTTTTTGAGTGTAGTTTTAGATATTTGAATATGAGCTAACATCAAATGTTAGTGTTGCCTCGGAAGTCTTTGTTTTGTTTCTAGTAAATCATTCTTCCGTACATAAATTTTGAGCAAATTATTTTACATTACATCCAGTGAAATAAATGAATTTATTTAAGGCGTGGCCTTTTTACTTTATTTTAGACAGTTACTGGCCCGTAATTTGATAAATCGTATGTGTCCTGTAGTGAAAAAAAATGTTTTAAATAATTATAGATACCTTGTTATTATTCATTAGATATATTCTTTTTGTTTTAAATTATTTTGAAGTTAAAAAAAATTGTTCAGAAATTTCTTCATTATTCTAAGATTAAAATTAAAATTTATTCATTATAATTAACACTTAACAGGTTTGTTGAAACTTAATATAGGACATTAAGCAGATTGCTTCTACGACTATGAAATTAATTAGCATGTGAATAAAAAGTTTACCATATTAGATTCTCAAATAATTCTATACTTTTCAAATGTTTTCGTGTAACCAATTTTTCACAAAACAAAAGAAATTTGAAAAATTTCAAAGTGTTTGTTCCCAGTCAACATGAAACAAAAATGTCACGAGCTCTTGCTTGTGTAGAAATGAAGATCAGAGTAATATGTTAAGTAAATATTAATTTACACCGAAGAATTTGTATATGAATTAAAAGTATTTAGATTTGATGTGATTTATTACGGATTAAACTGCTGATAAAAAAAAATTCTGAATGGTTAAAAACGTGTGAAATTGTAAACAAAGTAGAAGCAAGTATTAACCGAAGAGTCACATGTCTTAAATCAAAATGAAATACTTTCTAAATTACATTATTTCACATGTTGTTATTTAATATTATTCTTTATGATTTACTTTGGATAGTCATATGCCTCACTAAAACGTTGAATTATTTGCCAAAATGATTCACTTTTAATATTGTCTGCAACAAATCCATTGACTCAAGCGCTCACAATCAGATCGACGGAAAACCTGTCAAATTTTTTTTTAAATCAGATATTTGTTTTTAACTTTTTTCAAAAATATTGCTGCTGGGATCGAATTGATTAAAACTTGATTGACATATTTAGAACAAAAACGAAAATTTACAAGGAACTAAATGAAAAATGTTACGCACTGAGCCTATTTTTCCTTTTACAAACGTGACCCTAGCCTTCAATACATTGTATTTTAGCTTAGCGGAATTGAAGCAATTAATGTATGTAAAGGTATTGCTACCATAAAACCTTAAGCAGCTGGACTAGATGAACTCCAATCACCTAAACTAAAAACTCTTCCTTATTTATTGCCTTTAATCACACTTTTCAACATAATAATTTCTATTTTATTCTTACAATCTCTATGAAGTAGTAAGAGAAATAATTTCAATCGAAAAAGTGGCATCTCTTGGTTGATTACAATACCATCCTTTTGCTCAAAGGTGTTAGAGAAAGTATTTTTATTGCGCGAACAAGCAATAAATTGCCTGCACCGATATTTTCTTCTAAGTTGGAAACAATCGTTCTTTATACCTAAGCATTGTTTTCCTTCAACTCATAGTAACTGAAGCATTATTTGTGTTACACCAGTTTTGTATCAAAGCTGGAACGAAATATCAATATCTCGTTGAAAACAGTAAATCTTATTCACTTCCCTGAAATGAACCGACAACAGCTCATCTAGCTTTGAAAATGTTTTGCCTGAAGAGTGCGACAAGGCTCTATTTAAGGCCCTTTATTGTTTTACGATTTTATAAGTTTTCGACTAAAAGTCGCTTAAAATTCAAGTGACTGTATCTACTCTGAAGAGGTGCAGATGTATGTAAGACTAAAACCACAATAGCGACAAACTGCGGCAGCGATGCCGCCGAGGAGCTGATGTGTACTGAACTGCTGTCGACGGCTTATGCTATTTTCGAAAAAAAAATATCTTAAGGCAAGTTTCTACCTTGTGCGGCCGAAAAAATGTGCTTTCTTCCGGATTTTTTTTTTGGGCAATGTATTTAAGATAGACACTTAAAATTTTTTTTCAATTATAGGTATAAGTTTATTTTAAATGTTCAAAAAAATTTTCGCTGCTCGTGGAAGTCCTGCCATCGATTCAGATGATCTGAAACATAAAAATGAAACATAATCTTATTTAATGTACTTTCGTCTATGGCTCTTACCAGAAATTTGGAAGAAAAAGAGAAAAATTAAAAAGTAATGCAATTTTGAAAACGAAAAACGATTTTTTCCATTTTTTTGGCTACAAATTGCTATGTAAAATGAAAGATTGTTAATATTTTTTAATGATCCTGCTAACAGCCATAAACAAGCCTTTGATACCCAACTGTAAAAAAAATTATGATCATTCCTTAACCCGTCTGCCTTCAATCACTTTCACCAGGTCAAAAAATGCGGCGCCATGGCTCAGCGCGCTCGACACTGCTCCCTATTTTAAGGGATAGCTTTCGTAATTCATGTATCGACCGTATCTATCAACTATTCGTATGTATCTATCCGAAAATGCAAAAACAAAAAATTCGATTTTTTTTACCGCACAAGGTAGTAACTTGCCTTAATATTGATCGTATAGATTTTGTCAAAAAAAGTTAGTTGTCTAGGTGTTTGGTTTAATATCACGCTGAAATCGAAAAATCATATCTAAGTAGAGATTGGAATAGTAAGTATAATGGATGTCTTAGAAACCTGTCCTCAACATTTCGCGTCACAGCCTGCGAAACTGAAATTGTTAAAAAAAACTTCGTGTAACGATATAAGGCGGCTCTTTTTTGGCAACAAGTTCTCTAGAATCGAAATTTAATGTTCAAGTGTACGTGCTTGAATTTTAAGCGTGCATCCTTTTTTTTATTTTCTATCTTATCCTTTTATTTTTATTTAAATATATTAAATTTTATATGAATAACCAATTTTGAATCTTTTTCAAACGCACTTGTAATTGAATACTTTTTTTTTTCAATGTCAACATTAGTTTTCATTGTGATTTCTTTGCATAAAATAGCTGTTAGTTTATCACAACGTAAAACGTGAATTAAAACAGCCAATGAATTTAGACCCTCGGAAACTTCGGACTACTTGAAACCATAGTGGCACGGAAAAAAACATTCTTCCGAAACATTTGAAGTGCATTTAAAGTCAAATCCAGTTGAAACCCCGCCTGAATTGTGAAAAGAGAATATCAAAGAAAAAAAACCGTGAATTCTTGCTGGAGGAAAATTTGGCCGAAAGCTGTATAGGAGAATAATATTGTACATACGATTGAAAGAAATATCACTCGTGCTCTTGGTGACGACGGATTTGATGTTGTAATTGAAGATGATATATGTACATTCATATGTATGTTCGGCTAATAAGGATCATTATTGGCACTTACTCTCAGCGTTCTGAAAAATTTCACTGAAGGTGAAAGATCTCCCTGAGGCCATAAAGGTTCTATCCACATTTTTCGCATTTTTGAGTTAACACTGGATTCTAAAACTTGAAAAATTTGAAAAATCTATCTTTTGTGGAAGTATGTTAAAATCGATATTGAAAAATGTACTCTCCATATATCTCCCGTACAAATCAAAACACAAATCTCGAAAGTGCTAAAATATACATAGATAGAACCCTTTATGGTTAGTAGGGCAGATATAATGAATTCTAAAAAAAATTTATGGCAAAGCGCCCGGATGATTCATACTATGAGCTTTATAAGAACAAAGTCCGAAGACAAAATAGGAAAAATGTAAGGCACTAACTTTTAGTAGGAACATAAAACTTATTTCTAATGATACTTAAATAATAAATGATTTTTGGGTTTAATTAATAGTTTTGCATGTTTACTTTAAGAACAATATCGCAAAATCTGGAAACGAAACAAATTTGATAACATTAGCGTAAAATTGTTCACTAATGATTCAAAATACCGCAAAAAAAGTTAAGGCATAACGCAGTTTTATCTGAAATTATTTGTAATTCCTGAAAAAAATACCGTTAAATATACTTGGAATAATGAAAATATGTTATTTCTATTCGGTTTAGTGTTATTAAAAATGAGTGGGAAAAGAAGTGTGAAAAGAGCGGAAATCCGCGAACACTCAGAAAAATTTCACCACTATATGGCGCCAAATCATATTTGAACATGTTTGAATCAAAAAATTTCAATGTGAATTGGTGCCATATCCGTTTCTTTTTAATTCAATGATGAAAAATTTTTATTTGGAAATAAAATTTTTATAATAAAGTGGAATTCAAATAAGATTCGCTCTTTATTTCAAAGTGGTTTCAACTTTTGATTTAAATTTGATTCTATTAAATGACATTTTTCTGAGTGAATGTATTGTGTGATTTTGGGACTCTATGTATATCAAATTACTTTCAAAAAAGGCTAACTCCCTCAACAAAATTTTGTCCACAGATTCGCCTTAACAACAATTTCTATTTGCGAATCAAATTCAGTCCTTAGACGCCTTCACTAAACTCCACATTTCGTATTTTTTCCTTTCTTTAGTTGCTTATATTTTTACAATTCTCCTCACAACACATTAATTACAAAACTACAAAAACACTAATTCATTCAATGACTCAATTATCGATGCTGCATTCCTACTTTGACGTATCAGCCGACATAAGAATACGCCGACTGACACTCTTGGCCGCCACATCAACATGCTACCATCTTTGAAAAAACAACAGCAACAACCAAAACAGCCCACACCCGTTGTAAGAAAAAAATCTATCACGACAAAATCCAGATACCAGCACGATACTCACGCAACTTTACTCGACTTAAATTTAAATTGTTAGAATCGCAACATTTCTTAGAAGGACCCTTGAAACTCAATTCTAGTGCAGTTATTTATTGCCGATGCAGTCAAGTAATGCATCGACTGACCTGGCTTGTCCCGCCGAAACCTCCCTCTTGCATTTCACAGTCCATATGGGGATTAGCTGGAGAGGGTCTTGTTAGTCGCTTTGGAGTTTGTTTGATGTTGATCGATGACGTAGCCTCTGTGTTGCACTATGCGTTCTGAATATGTGATTGAGTTTTAGTGAAATGTTCGCAACTGAATAGTTTGCGATATTGTCTGTTGGAAAAGTACTGGTATTCGAAGTGAGGCAGTAGTATGAACGGAATCAAATGCAATTTTCAGAATAAGTGATAATTTGATGCGTTTGCTATCGTCCAATTGTCATTCAGCGTCATAAGTCAAGAAATCTAACGGTATTCGGCTTATGCATTTTTCTTTCATTTTTGCCCCATAGTCTCTTCATTTCATAATTTGTCGTTAAAAGGCTAACCTAGTTGTATATCAATTGTTATTCAAACACAACCTGTTAGGTGTTAATTGCAATATCTTTCCCATCCATTTAAACCAGTTTTTAAGTAATAAAAATGTTAAGATTTTTCTATAAGTCAGATAGGTAAGTAATTCATCGCGTGATTAGCGATCGTACAGACTATGCGACTGCATGCATCTTAAGCGGAAAAAAATATCAACAGGTGGCCTCGATTGCAGCTACTGAGTAGTAATAGTAGCTAGTGATTCGTTGTGAATTTTAACAATCATTCCATATTGCTATTCATGCTTATAATAAAATGGGCGACCCGATGGACTATGATTTTCTTCTGGCTGTAATTGCGATGCAGATGAGGTAGTATAATCTGACACCTACAATAGTTAGTAGTGCAGCTAAAGTTGGAGTGCTTGTGAAAAGTGTGGGAGGCAATGTGATCAAAATCTTTGTTCTTTCAAAGGGATCTGAAGATAGAAGCTAACGAAATATTTTGACGAAAATCTATTTGTTTGAATTTATTGAATTTGAGTCTTTTTTCCGCTTTAATGCATTATTTGGATATGTTGATTCCTTGGAAGTTCATCATAATTCTAATTTTTTCTCGTTGTGACGGACTCGATATGGTAAAATTTTATGTGTTTTACATTACATTTATAATCGAGCTACTTTTTTCTGTCTCTACAACCGCTTTTCTTTACAGACTCTAAAGTATTTACGGAGATAATTTACCAAGATACTTTAAAGAAACTCTTTGCAAAGATACTTTACAGAATCCAATTCTCTCTACTTTTCCTCTTATTTGAACAATAAATCCTAACATCAATCTTCTTTTCATATCGTTTCAGATCTACCTATCACAGTTTGGATACTTGCCGGCTTCAGCAAAAAATCCCTCAAGTGGTGGTCTACTCGATCAAGAGACGTGGGTTAAGGCGATTAAGGAATTTCAAGGATTCGCCGGTCTGAATATAACTGGCGAACTAGATGGTGAAACGAGAGAATTGATGTCATTGCCCCGATGTGGTGTTCGCGATAAAGTTGGTTTCGGTGAGAATCGAGCGAAACGGTACGCACTACAGGGTAGCCGTTGGAAAGTGAAAAATTTAACATACCGAATCTCGAAATATCCGAAACGTTTGAAGCGAAGCGATGTTGATGCTGAACTGGGACGTGCATTT
This sequence comes from Nemotelus nigrinus, assembly GCA_947369275.1. Lineage (NCBI taxonomy): Eukaryota > Metazoa > Arthropoda > Insecta > Diptera > Stratiomyidae > Nemotelus > Nemotelus nigrinus. The sequence goes on along the minus strand of OX376372.1, from coordinate 183,835,128 downwards.
GCTGTCTGGAGTGAATATACGGATCTGACGTTCACACCGAAACAATCGAATCCAGTTCATATTGAAATCAGGTGAGTTTGATGTGGTTCTTTTAGGCCCGTGATACGGGAGGAGATCAATGAATAACGTAGAAAACAGTAAGTTTTTGAGGCTTCCTTAGCCATATTAGTTTAATAGCCTAGGGCCGTTGAAAATATTAGTCGAGAAATAGCACGATTGCCCTAAAATTACATGCATAAAAATATATAAGTAATTAAACCCACGTTGGGCGCAAACTAAAATTATAATTTTATAATGTCTAAATAATTCTAATATACTTTTCGTTCAAGTTTATGTATTCATTCTTACTATGAAATATTTTTTTACATAATATCAAATATAATTTCCTCTCATTTACTTTAAAAGTAAATTTAACTTTAATTTATATGGTAGCATATCTGGTTAAGATGTGAATAGAAAATTTTGCTTGAATTAACAGAAATGGTTTAAGTTGAAAAAGTTACAGTGAAACCAAAACAGATAGCTTTGAATGCTGAACGAAAAAAACGCTATTCTGAAGGATGCCGTTTCTTTGTAGAAATTCAGTAGGATTCCGAATAAAGTATAATTAAATTGAGTAACATATGATGATCATATATTTCTATGTATTTTGTGAAATTTTAAAAAAAAGTCATATGTAAGAAGACTGATGGTAAAATGTAGGCACAAGAGATATATAGGTAGCTAAATATATTTATTTTGAAGATTCCTCTTTTGGCACTGTGAAAATATCTGAGACAAATGATGCAGCTTAAATTGTCTTTGTAGACTATTTATTTTTGTATCTACTGAACATCCACAATATATTCATAGTTATTTATTCAATCCTATAAAGATTGACAGTTTGCAAGCTACAACACATTCTGTTGAATTTCAAGACCATATTTTCTGCAACCCTGAACTTATTTATTGAGTTTATTTTGTTTTAATCGAAAATATTGAGATCTGGTTTTCCTTGTTGAATATTCCTTCAAATAGTTTTCAAAAGAACCGTTATAAAAATATAATTTAATCACAATTTTCCAGATTCGAAGAGAGCGAACACGGTGATGGTGATCCATTCGATGGTCCAGGTGGTACTTTGGCTCATGCTTATTTCCCAGTCTATGGTGGTGATGCACATTTCGACGATGCTGAAGTTTGGACAATTGGTAGTCCACGTGGTACAAATTTGTTCCAAGTCGCAGCACACGAATTCGGTCATTCACTTGGACTGAGTCATTCCGATGTACGATCTGCGTTGATGGCACCATTCTATCGTGGTTTTGATCCGGTTTTCAAACTAGATTCTGACGATATCTATGCTATTCAGGCATTGTATGGTAAGAAAACAAGTAGAGGAACGAATGTACCAGCTACGCCGGCGACAAAAAAGCCCGCGTTCGTCCCAAAGGGCGAGGATAATGAGCTGTGTAAAGATCCAAGACTAGATACGATTTTCAATACAGCTGAAGGTATGACGTATGCTTTCAAGGGTGATAAATATTATAGACTGACTGAGAACGCAGTGTCAGAAGGTTATCCGAAGTTAATATCGGAAGGATGGCCTGGATTAGAAGGTATGTGGTGAAATTCGATTTTGATTATTTTTTGTTACCACCATAAATTAATTATAGCTTTTTCACCTCTTATGAATATTTAGATACTAAACTAAATTATCCATTTTTTTTAAATATACAATATCAAAAATTCTCAATATTTTCAGGCGACATTGATGCTGCATTCACCTATAAAAATGGTAAAACATACTTTTTCAAAGGCACTAAATATTGGCGATACTACGGCCGCCAGATGGACGGTGATTATCCAAAAGAAATTAGTGATGGTTTTGTTGGTATTCCGGATTCGATTGATGCCGCTATGGTATGGGGTGGCAATGGCAAGATTTACTTCTACAAAGGTACAAAATTCTGGCGTTTCGATCCATTGAAACGACCACCAGTGAAACAAACATATCCAAAACCAATATCGAATTGGGAGGGTCTGCCAAATAATATTGATGCTGCACTACAGTATACAAACGGTTATACGTATTTCTTTAAGGGTGATAAATACTATCGGTTTAACGATAGAACATTTGCGGTAAGTTTGTGTGAATGAGGATGGTTTTTGAAATTGTTTTGTGATTTAAGATGATTTTTCTTTATTAGTATTGTTAATTTAAAATGAAGAAAATAAATTTAAATTAGTCCGGATCTCCAAAAAGATTTTTAAAAATCGTAATAAACGTACTCAATAATGTGCTGAATTGAAATTAAATATTATTTTAAAATTAAAGTAAATAGTAACGTAAAAGGCTCTTATTAGATTATTTTAGATAAATATACGTCTTTGATTATTTATTAATTTTTTTTTAAATAAGAGTGAATCGCACTTCTTCGCTAATATGCAATTTTTCACCGAGATTATATTAGAAATTGTAGCCATTAATTTTTTTTACTGAGCTACCAATATTTTAGAATGAACATTAATTTATGTAGTTTTCTAAAATGTTCTTTTGAGAGTTGAAATTTTCTTAAATTATGATCAATTAATTTAAACATGTATTTGAGTTTTTTCCATCAAACATGGAATGGAATAATTTTCTCACTTAATACAAAAAAAATAATTTAAGAAAAGCCTATTGAACAGCAAAAATAAAAATTCAGTTAGTAAAAAAAGTTTGTTGAGCCACTTCTTCAACTAATTTATCGCACAACTAACAACCACTTCATATTTTCAGGTTGATGAAGTAAATCCACAATTCCCCCGCCCAACAGCTTACTGGTGGTTCGGATGCCGAAACGTACCATCGACGTTTGGCCCATTAGGTAACGTAGCTGCTGATATTAAACATCACCCAAGTAGTAATCAGCATGGTAGTCAATCAGATATTGATGATATTTTATTCGATGCAGGTGAGTGAGACCGGCCAAATTGTTTGCAATTCCGTCGCAAAAAAAAAATCCAAAATAATATTTCAATCATTAAAATTAATCGACCTAATAGATCGATCATTAAAAAAATCCTATTAAATTTACAGACTCACGGACTAGTTTGATGACTTCATTTAAAGTCATTGAATAATCTATAAATGAGAGATATTTATTAAAAGAATATTTCTTGCCGTTGAAATCTTCTCTTAAAGAAAAGATATCGCGTTGAAAGTCGTATTTATTGTGAATTCGAGCATCAGATGCCGGAAAATCTTGAACAAGTGCCTCTCAGTCAGTGATATACGTATAATATCTTGTTTATAATAATAGTAATCAAGTCATATTTGTTTAGTTAGTTTACATGTGCATCGAGGTATTTTCTATTTTAGAATAATACTTGAACTTAATTGCAAATCTATCTTAGATACATATTTCATTAGCGCACACAATGTATTTGCTATTTGCATTTGCTTTTTCCTCATCATTTCAAATACATTACTACGAATTTGAATATTGTGTCTAGGTTATAATTTGATCTACAAATTTATTGTTCTTATGCATTTATTTATGAATAAATTTTGAACACTAAAAGTGTTTTATAAATTGTAAGTGTTCGATTTTGTTATTTCGAAATCATCTTCATATCGTTTCATGGTTGAGTGTTATTTTCTTTATGATTTTATGATATTTCGTTGCTATTTGCTATTGATTTTGGTGTTGGGTCTCTTTGCAAGTAAGGCGATTTTTTTGAGATTTATTGCGAATTCCGTATATTTCCGAAAAAAAATTAATTTTTAATTTGGTGTAGAGTCCATTAAATCAAAAACGTGGTATGAAATTAAAATACTTTATTAAAGTAAACTATTTATTGCCAAATCAACTGTGTGTCGAGCATTGAGCTATTAAACGTTTCAAAATATAATTTCAAAAAGTTCCAAAAAAAACCTCATGTGGGTCAAAAGCAGTTTGAAGCATTCTTTTTCTCATATTACTGCCATATTTTTCCATGCCTTACTTGCAAATTTAAAAAAAAAACTATAGCTTAGAAAAGTAGGTCCTTCAAGACATTTAACATTTTTTAAATAGGCTACTTTGCTTTCATTGTTTTTCCCGTTATCCTCCATTCTTCGTTCTCCCACTATTTTACAGTCGTTGTTAATTTCAAGAAGTATTATGATTTTCAAGTATTACACAATTAATTTTTTAACTCTATCTGTAGAAGCCTCGTCATAACCTCTTTCAAGGCTTTGTATTTCTCACCGATATGATAAATCGATGAAAATGAGCATGGATGTAATTAAGTAGTTTTTTTTTCATGTCACAAAAGAAATACACATTTCGAAGTGTCGCGTATTGAAACGGTACTTAACAAAAGCGACTAAATTATAATTTTAGTTATGATGAGCAAATTTTGAGCATCTGTATTTGCGTCAAGCATAGTAACCTAGTGCTGTATTTTAGTAAGCATAAACTAGATTGTTTATTTATTGCAGCAGGTTACACATTTCTACTGAAAAAAGTTTTATACGGAATATACCCACAACATTTTCTAAATTTCCCTGTCCCTACGGCAAATTAACCACCCTAAAAATCAATTCGTCTCAATTAAGTTTTTATCAGTGCCTTGAAACTTCTAAATTTAGAACTGAAAAGATTAAATGAATTTAGTTACTGTATTTCATTCCTTCGAATATATCAAGCAATTCAAACAGTATTTTCATCAGCAAAAACTCGATTTATCGTGCATAAAAAGGTTAATAATAATTTTACTAAACCCAGAAAATAATTGATCAAAATTCAAATTCTCAAATTTCAAAATCGTATATAATTTTACCCACACTGGGCGCTGACAAATTATAGTAACTATTCAGCTTCGCGTTCAAAACTCAATGTGATTTCAGTCTAAACTTGAAGTCTTTAATCATTTAGAAGCATTAAAGTTTATGAAAAATTTACTTATGATCCCCCACCAAAATCTACAAATATAGAATCTAAAATTTTATTGTGTATTAAAAACCGTTATCACCTTGGTTACCTTCTATGGAAACCTATGGAAACTTAAAAACCCTGTATCCTCTCTTGTCTATATCTAAACCTGAATCTTCAAGGAGGTTTCACGCGATTTTGTGGACGAATGCAGCAAAGGATTATTTTTTTATTCAAAATAATTTGGTCAAATTTGATTAGCAAAGAAACCGATTATTGTTTATTCGATTTTTCAACTATGAAAACCTATACAAATTTGGAAAGTACTAATGAATTATCAGTTTTCTTAAATATTCAATTTCAAACAAATTTAAAAAACCGATGAACATGGTAAGTAAGCTCACTCGAATGTGTTTAATTTTTAATCTATTTGGGAATATAATTTTCCGTTTACTAAAGATTCATTTTGTAACTAAAAAATTGTTTCAATTCCAAACAAACATATTCATTGTAAAAGAAATAACTTATTCATTTCAATTTTCGTAGTGTTGAAAGTAATATTTCCAGTTTCAAAATGAATAAAAATTAAACTTTCTTTCAGTAACATCTGTTGTAAAAATAATTAATTTCTAATACAATTATTACAAACAAGATTCAGGTTGTATATAAAAATCAGGTACAACAATTGTTAATAAATGCAAACTAATAGCCAATAATCAAATTGATTCATTAATTCCAAACAAAAATAATAATATTAAATGCAATTCCTTTCCCAAGAACAGGAGTACAGGTAACATAAACAATATTGGTCGGTTTCACTAACCGTGAATTTATTCAATTAATTTGGTTTTTATAAATAAATCAAATATAATATTTATTTCTTTTTTATACAAATTAATAATATACTTCAATATATGATACTAGATTTAATACGCACTGACTTTTCCTTCACCCTTCACCACAAGCACGATATGTTTTGCACTTTGCATGATTTATTTAATTATTTCATTATTTTTTAATGCGCTAAATATAGCATTTAATTGATTTATTGCATGCTTATGCATGGTTTGGTGACTATTTATGTAGCAGTATGATGGAAATCAAAGTAAATCAGCTGTTAAACAAAGAAATAGATGAAAGAAAAAAAATATTTATTTTATCTATTTTACACTAAGTATCATCCGTATTCGTCTTTTATTATCTATATGACAAAACAGTATTCTTTATTTATTTTATATTTTTCATGATAAAATTTAGAAAAAAATTAAGTTAAATTACATGAATTGACATAAAAATCAGAACCCAGTGTTTACAAAACTTCATTCATTTGGAAATTCAACAGAAATGCACTTTGATATAGAAAAGATAATAGTAGAAAAATGTAAGACATAAAAAGCATGATTTTCATTTATTTAGATAGTTTGTGTTGTTTGAAAATGTGTTTTAGATTTAGGGAAATGAGTAGATTAGCGCATCTTAAGATGTTGTTTTGTGATTGACTAGAAAATATTGTATATTCGATGTTAGTTGATGTAGAGATTTGAATGAAAAAAAAAAAAGATTTGAAAAAAAAAATGCCTAAATGATTAAAGTAGTAATATAAAATTAATCATGCATCAACTAATATCATTTTTACGTTTAAGAAGCATGTTTTTAACATAACTGAGTGTGATCAACCAGCAATATTTGCACGAGCTTGCACGTCGAATTCAAATTAATCAAATCGATTTTGTGTGTGTATATTTTATAAATGAAATTGAAAATAATCAAAAATTACACCCCATATATTATTTCAAACCTAAAATGCACTATCTCAAAAATATCTATGCACGTTTTAAGTATTAATCCTTGTTCATGAAAAACACTGTGCGTGTTTTTTTTTAATTTTTGCTCTTAGCTAAAAAGAAATTAAAATGAATTAATCAAAGCTTTCTTATTGTTCGCATGTTGAATGTGTGCATCTTCTTACAGGCAATATAACCCGAAGCAAACCCACTTCAAATAAAAAACATTAATTAGACTATTGGTTCCTTTAACGTTAATCTGATAATGCATAGTGATAGTGCGTGATAAAATTAATTTGTATATGTGTAATTGTTTATCTAATATTTAAAACAATTGTTATTGACTCGTTGTGCTAAAATAGCAAAAAAATAATAATTCATTTTAAGAAATTTTCGAGTGATTTTCTATTTCGATTGGTGATAAACAAGTTTTTTTGTGATGTGATAACGGAGTGTAATGAGTTTTATTTTCGTTGCTGGAAATCATTTTGTTTATTTTTATGTGAAACGAAATTAATTTCAAATGTAATTAAGATTTTTTTTCGTTTAAAATATCGCAAGAATAACGAGTCATAAGAAAAACTCCTTAGAAAAAATGATCATTAAAGAAATGCACTATGATACATTCCTGCATCGAAAATAAACCGCAACTAAACTTTTGTGTTTATATTATTTACCGCATTGTATTATCTGTGTTTGCTGTATGTCTTGGCCTGATTCCCCACCTTATTTCAATGCTTTAGGTAAATATTAATATCAATACAATAATCAGTTTTGAACTATTTGTTGTCAATAATTTTGTGAATTCAATTTAATATGATTTTTGCATTATTTAATTAATTTTTTGGATATTTTATGTGTTTTGTTGATTTTCAACGAAAAATAAACATCCAATAACAGGACCGACCCAACCAAAAACTCCAAAATATCCATGGTGTGATATGTTTCCAGCGTATCCGGGTTGCTGAATGGCTTCAATTTGAAGTGTTTTGAACGCATCAGTTTTAATTATTTATATTATATACTGTACTAGATTATACATAATTAAGAAGTCTACGATATACACACATACACATTTGTTAAATCGATTTGTTGAAATGAATTCGAAAATGGAGCGAGAAGTCAATGATAAAAACATGCAAACGTGTGTCAGGATCGTGAAACATGCAAGAACAAATGGAGAGATTTTCCTCAATGTAGGTTTTAATTTAAATATTTTTTCAATTATTTTAGTTTATTTTTCAATTATTAGTTTTATGTTACAAGATCTATATGAATTTATTGACTCTTATAATTTTAGTTAATATTATATAGCTCTTATATAATATATTTCGATAGCAACATATACTTTTTGATAGAGTAATATAGACTTAGATGGCTAAGGTTGTTGAAATAAATTCAGTTTTTCATTAATTCATTTGTACCAAAAAATAATAATGAAAGGCTGAATCACAAAACTTCATAGGTATATTTTTTTGAAAAACTTCGCAGCTATCGAACAACAAAAGCCCAAGAAATTCAATGTTTTTTTGAAAATTATTACATAAATGAAATGTTTAAAGTCTTTGTAAGGTTTTAAATAATCAGTTTTTACCATAAAATGTAATTCTAATGCGTTCTGTTTGAATTTATATTTTTCGTTCAATGTTTTTCGAATTGAGATAACTAAAAAATTAAATTAAATTTTTTTGCTGAGGTGATGTCTATGTGAAGAATATTTGTAATGTTATTTACGCTTGTTTTTCAATGTTCCTCATATTTTTTGTACGTTTCGAAAAATGCTTGCATTTTGCATGATTTTCAATTATAATGAAATAATCTTAACGACAGGGTGATGAATTTTATGTTAATTTTTTGCTACACACAATATAATAAAGCAAGTATCGTTTTTGAATCGTGACTAAAAAATGTATATCAATGTAAAATACGGAAAACAATTAACAAAATTTGTTTGTTGGCATTATTTAATAATGCGGTTGTTCTATTTGTGTGTAAAAAAACGAGAAACGATTAAATTTTGTCTCTCTTCCGAAAAGTGCGGTTTTAAACACTGGGAAAGTGTTTTGCTATGTACTTAAACTATTTTTGAAATTTCTTATTCAATGCTGTTTTGCCGGATAGATTAAACACACATATGCAATACAATCCATTACTGCATTCATCATTTTTCATTATATTGTATATCATGAACATCCATATAAAGTGTTCATAATGAATACTTGTCAAACTCAAAAAATTCAAATTCGAACCGATGTTTTTGGGTATTTTTCGAATGTTTCGAATTTTGAATTCGAATGAGATTGATAAAAAAAGAAAATATTCCCTTTTCCAAGTATAATTTTTATTATGGCTGCTTTGTAATCAGAAACATTTTCGCACACATTGATGCTCTCTTTGACTTTTTGATGTCTCTGAAAATTTCAGGAGCTCAACAATAAAACATATTTAAATAATTTGCTATCCATTTCCCGTGAAGGATAACTTACAGCAATCAGAAATTTAGCGGTGCTCTTCTACCTAGTATAGCTTCGAAATCCAAAATATAAGCTCTCGACAATACCTAGCATACTTCATCGCATTCATGAACAAACTTTAAGTTCTTTTAAATGACACAATAACAAGAACACTTTGCGTTCTTAGTTTTTAATTGATTTTACAAGCGACTCTTGGCTTATAATTTTAGAACATTAGAACCTGAAAAAATTAGTGAAATTGCCGTCAGTTACAAAATCGATTTCATCACGAGAAATCGTTCTTTGAATTTCTTCAGTAAATTTCTTTTTCAAATTTATAAATCTATTTCAAGCTTGATTCTTTTTTTGTCGTCTTTCTGTCAGTTTTTCAATATTTGTTTTTCCAATATTTGTACAAACTTGCTTACGTAAAGTAGTTTTGCAGCACAAACTATTAAAACGCTTAACTTACTGCTCATTATGCCACCAAAGTATCAACATCAAAAATACTAGCCAAATACTCTCCTTCTCTTATTGTCTCCTGCATTTGAAATTAACTACAGGTTTCATACCGGTCTTACGATTCGAAGATGTTTTTTAAAATATTTATAATATTTTTTAATGAAGCACAATCTTAGCGATATATTTTGTATTAGCGTAATGCAATTCGCCATGTTGATAGTATCAAAAAATTACGACTATGTCTTGCAAGGTTCCACATTTAAATTCACTCAACTAACGTCTACGAAGGTGCTCTGAAAATTTCTCGGCCTGATAATGAAAATGGCAATTTATTTTCAAAATAGCTTAATTCTTCATAGTAACCTCTTTTGAATTAATCTGTTTCAACCAGCGGTGCTCTAGTGCCTCTATCCCACCTCAGCAGTTTTATACCGAAATTGTTGCATAATATCAGTCTGCAGCCAAAATCGATTCTTCTTCTGACGAAAAGTGTTGAAAAGCGAGAAGAATTTTGAGGTGTCGAAAGAGATGAAAGCCGAAGGATTCAAGTCTGTGAAGTTTGGTAGATGCTCTAACACTTCGTAGTCGTCATCGTCATAGCAGTTCAATTCCTCTCGGTCCTTGGCTTCTAGTAGATGATGCGTCCCATTATCTTGGAGTGATACGCAGTCTTCGTCAATAAAATCGGACCACCGTTTCGTCACCGGTCTTAGTTCCTCGGTTTTTCCTTCGAATACTTGTTTAGGTATTCGATGTTCGTCCATTCGCTGGAGGTGGCCAGTCCATTGTAGCTTCCGCTGCTTGAGGATTGTGGTGACATGGATTATCAAATATTTCGTGCAGCACGTAGTTGTACCTTAATCGCCATTAGTCGCTCTCTCATTTTGTTCCAATTTAGGACCCATCTTTTGAAGGTGCGTAGCTCCAAAAAAATTTCCTCAACAAAAATATACATTTGTAGAAAAATGCATTGTTCTGTTGGAAAAAGGTTTGTTTTGGGTTTTCCAATCCGGGTCATTTTTTTAGATTATGGCATGCAACTTCATTAGATGGCTAGAATAGTATCCCCAATCATTAGTTTACCTTCTTTCGGGTAGCTGATTACCAGAACCACTTTTACTCTTAAAACAACCAGCGCCGTGACCAGTCCTGCTGATGGCACCGCCTTAACTTTTTTGGAGCTTCAAAACCACCTTCTGTCCAATACATGGACTTTAGATGTGTCTTCTGATTCTTCTTTTGTTTCTGGACAACACTGCAGTTGTACTCCATTCGAAAGTGTTCACCTGCTGCGCTTATCTTGCGCAAAGCATTGTCAGGTGTAATTCTTCATGCAAAATATAACCGGTGCATTTCTGACATACTTACCATATTAGCAGTTTTATGCATCTTTGTACGACAATTTCTGAAATCATATCGTGCACTCATTTGATGTTTTCCGACATGGAAACAAATTTTGGAAATCCTTCAAATGGATTATTGTAGATGCTTTCATGGCCACTTTTAGAGCTGGTTGCCCTTTTTAGAGCAGTGGAAATTTAACAGGAAGAGTCACCATACATATCCACGATCGCCAGTGGGAATTCGGTGAGCGTTAAACTTTTTTTACGACGAATATTATTTTGACACGAAAATAATTTGTTCCCCCATTTTTAATGCAACATACATACCAACTGATTCAAATGGCTGCCTACAACCAACTGTTGGGTGGATTAATTTAAGGGGAGTTCGCACATCGGTTTTTTAGAAGGCCGGAATGAAGTTAAAGAGACTGGGTTCGTTATTTGTACTTCCACTTCACGAAACTTTTCACCTCATTAACTTGACACTTTTATACTTCCACTTCTTGAAAGTATTCTGATTCCTGTAATTAATACATTTTTTGTCGCTAGTGTAGTCCCTATCACTACGTTGTATGTGAGGTTTGACTCACTAAAAAAAGGATAATCTGCCCACGAAGTTCAGAGTTTGGACCCGCCTAAGCACTGCTTCAACCCGCTCGTGCTGATTCATCCAACTTCCACAGTTCATGGTTCGGTAAGGCAACCTTCCTACCGCTTTGCGCGAACCAATTTATTAACTTATGTTTAGACTGCGTGCCAATTCTCCTCGTTTCGCAGCATTGCATCCACGATCGTCTTAGGCGCTACCAGGCCGATCGTGGACTCAATGGTGCGTCTCAAACTTACAAAGCGACTGCACATAAAGAATGTGTGCTGAGCATCATCGAGCTCAGTTACACAGTACCGGCAGTACGGTGTGACCACCTTACCCATTCTGATCAGGTTTTTCCTGACGTAACCATGCCCTGTCAAGAATTGACAAATGTAAACGTTAACCTCTCCGTGGCTCCGGTTAAGCCAAGGCTAATGACACCAATTAGCTTAGCTGTCCAGCGTCCTTTATCACTTTCACTCCAACGTTGCTGCCAAAATTGGAGGGTAAGCGTACACGCGTGCATCAGAGCCTCAGTTGTACCCAGCTCTGAGCGAAAGAGGTACCCTAGTTTGCGTTCTCACGCTAGTTATCGGATATTTCCACTAGCAAGAATCGATATCGCGATAGTAAATCCCCAAGCTGTAACTGGCGAGTGAATTCTCCGTGCCAGTAGCCAACATTCCTAAGTGTCCTAATTTTCACCAAGTCTGATCACAGGATCGACTTTGTTGCTCCAGTATCAATGGTGATATTTCAAAGTTTGCTGTCGACTTTTCCCTGCAGACTCAAGTCATTCTTGTACTGATACAGTCTGGAGACTATGATGACTATGATTCTGGGGTCGACAAAAAAATCAGCTTCCAACTCTTGAGGTTGGCTATGCTGGTTTTCATCATTTGCGAAATCAGTTCCGTTTGTTTGTCGCCTTCTTGCTGCACACCTTTGACAAAATTTTGTTTTCCATTCCTTTTGGCAACCACGCTTAAAGTGCTCTTTTTTTCCTTAATTCCCATAATGTGAAGATTTATTTGTCGTTAGATCCCTGGCGATATCGGTTCTGTGGCACTCGTATTCCTCGTGCACTTCCCTAATGCTGCAACAAGACGCCCGCTTCGCCGATTTGTTGGTCCATGCGTAGGCTGAAGAGTCCTTCAGCATCCATTTGTCAGGCATATGAAGTGCTTGTTTAAGTTCTTCATCACGTACTCTCCGGATGAAAGTATTCTTTGCCATTTCACTCCGGTGCTCTTAATTTAACGTAGGGTAGGATAGAAGTATTGACCGATCGATGTAAGGAGCCAGCTGTTATAAAGTTTCTTGATGATGAACTTCCTTTCGGTGGTCTTCGCCGTATCTAATGCCCAAAATGCTCATAGGACTTGACAAGCTGAAGCAATTGTTCACTAAAATGGTTTAATAACACTATTAGTATGGTCACATGCTCTCGATCGATCTAATGGTTTTATTCTGCTGATAAATTTCCACGTTTTTCACAAACAAATTGACTACCTGCAGCTTCATCAAACTCACTTATGGAATCGCAAATTCAAAAAAAAACTCACTTCTGACACCATGTGCCATGATTTTCCCTTGAAACTCACTTTGTAGATTCATGATTTTCTATGTTTCCCAGAAAACAGCTTGTACTTCGCAACTAAATGCATGTTTATACAAGAAATAACCATAAATCACTTTGACGATCACGGTAATATTACAATAACGCGTTTTAAAATCATCTCGACATCTAATTCCTTCGATTCGCTTCTTTGAAATTGACTGTCAAATCTCGCACCAAGACATTTTATAGTTCCTCTGTCATTTCCATAATGATCGATTGCATGCTTTCAGGCTGTTCTGGATTTCTCTTGTCCTGTCGCCCTTATATGCTCCGTGTCTTCGCTACTAGGAGTTTCTTACGGGAATTTCTATTTGGGATTTTCCATTGGATATTTAGTTCTATTATTACGGTGAAATATATTAAAATATTTCTGTTATTGATAGAGTGAAATACGATTTAGATTGATGCACATACAACAAAACTTTGATTCTGTCCCTAGATCAATCTTAATGGTAAAATTTCATTTAATTTTATCATTATAAACTGATTAAAAAAATTAGTCTCTAATTTATGACCCCCGAACTTCTAAGTGGGTTTTGATGTTGCTTCGTTAGAAAAACATATTAGATTCGCAGTTACAATTAAATTGCTAAGCTATATTTTTATCGGTTTTCAAAAAATCCTGATTTAAGCAAAATTCTGAATTGTTGGTGAGCCCATCATTCTATAATATTAGAAAATTTCATTTTTATCACATCTTTTTTTTAACGAACCACTTGAAACGAGCGACATCGATTGAATAGTCTGTATAAGTGTAATACAAAATGGGATTGCATAATAGATCGCTTGAAACTATTATCTTATTGTATACATTACTATACATATTACATGTTGAATTCATTTATTATAATTCTTGGGGGAAAAACATGTCTACGGAAACAATTTCAGATACTTAGCTGAAAATACTATAAGCTTTATCTAGCACTGCATCCATTCATAGTCAAACCTTAAGCACTATTTATTAAATTTTTTAACTTTTTGTATTTTGAAAATCATGCAAAGCATTCATATTCAAGAATTTTCATTAAAATAATTTCAAATTATCTTTTTTTAAAAGAAATCAAACTCCCTAAAATTCAAGCTTCCAGTAGATTTAACGTACACACAATGCTTATTCTATTCTGTTACACAGGCACTTAGATTATACTAGTCTAATATAGTTCAAAACAATCATGAAAACACACACTACTTTTCCACAAACAGTCAAACTAATCTATCACTGTCAACTATTCATCGTTTCATTTCAGCCGACACAGACGATCGATCAACATTCGAAGAACAAAATGGTGGAAATTCTGGAGGTCGAATTTTAACCAGCATAACAAATGTGTTCCTGCCAACAGCAATACTGATTGCCGTCACAAAACTTATAATTTGCTAGAAATAAACAATTTCCTTTTTCTAATTATTACTTTAAATAAATTTTAAAATATAATATTTAAAATTTGTATAGATAATAATTGATTATCATGATTTTCAGTTTGAAAAAAAAATCGATATCCAAACAAGTAAAGAATTGAAACAAGTCAACATGATATTTTGTTAAAACAATGAATAATCAATACTGTACGATAAATAGCCAAATGTTTAACAAAATACCAAAATAAATGTAAATCCGTGAATCAAAAACAAACAAAAAAAACTCATTCAAAACATCGAAACTCTTACGTATCTAAGAGTTCAGGACAAAAGATAAGCTATTTTCGAATATACTAGTGCCTTTTGACGATCAAAGTAATAGTTACAAGAGAGTTTTACCTGTTATATTTTTTCTACATAGAGAAAAAAATAAGTGGGATTTTCCAAACTGTTCAAGAATGGTCTTGAAGGTGAATACGAATATCATTCGATCGCAGAAATTTTCATTCCAGTTTCAATTCAAACACATTTTTATATTTTCAAACAACAACTGAAATTTTATTCAATTTAATTTGTTTAATTTTTTTTTTACACTAATCACTCAAAAACATAAATTTACCTGGTCTCAGTTCATTTCGGTCATACATCTATTTCGAAATTTGAGTGGGTATTTTATGGCATCATGTACCATAAAATACTTTCAATCATAATTGCCAATTTAAAAAATGATACAAAAAATACGTTGAGTCAAACTTTGGTATTTTTTTTTACTATTGTACCATAAAGTAAAAAAATAATAATCAATCAGGAATGGAAGGGACGTGTGCTTCAAATGAGCCTAATCTTTAGATGCCTTAAATTTGAACGTAAATCGAAATAAATGCATCAAAATTAAAAAGAAAAATTGAAAGAAATTTAATTTAGAAAAAACAAACGGTTCCAACGCATTTGATATTTCTTTCTAATACATTCTTTATGTTTCGTGCCTATTCACTATGATGAAAAAAATAAGAACGTTTTTTTGACTTTGCATTATCTAGTTTATACGCGTAAGTAACACAAAAGTAATAAAGTCGTTTTCTAAGTTAAGAATAGTATTTTGATAATTTGTATGTCTTGTTGTATTGTTAAGCTTTAATAATTTTATAGAAAATCGAGAGAGAAAAAAATTTACAATGAACAAAGAAGAAACAAATGGATAGATAAAATATGGTAGTCAAATCGAGAAAATATAATGACATAGCTACAAATGATATGCATACGATAAAAAAAAATGAAAAATAAATAATTAACTAAGTGCTATTGAAATGTGAATTTTTAGATCTAAATATTTAAATTTCGATAGTTATTTGTATATTACAAAACGAAAATCGAAATAAATCTTATTTTTATTACAAAATGAACTATTTAGAGTTTGATATTTAATGTTGTTGTGAAGTTCCAGGGGTTTTTTTATTAGCGGTCTGTTTTAGAGCATGGGAAAATGTACATCATCGCCATGCACTGCTAGAGTAAAAGTAAGTCTTAAGACTAGTACGAGAGTTGATCTAAAAGTAATGATAGTCAATATAAACCACGGTGATTAAACGTTGAAAAAAATATTTTTCAACATAGCCTTCTAACAAGTTTATACATTCAGTCCATCTTTTTTCCAAACCCAAGATACCCTTAGAAAACAATGATTAGTCTCTACTCTCCCAAAGCGCCTCAAAGGCGGCCATCACTTCGCTATCATCTTCAAATTTCTTGCCACGAAAGTATTCCTTGAACCGAGGATAGAGGCAGAATTCACTCGGACCTAGATCTGGCGAATAGGGCGTATGTTCAAGTAGTTCGAATCCTGTTTCTGGAATTGCAGGCTTGTGAGCTGGTGCATTGTCTTGATGAAACAGCATTCCGGCTCGCAGTTTGCCGCGTCTTTATTCCTCAATAGCCCCCCGCAATCTTATAATTTGTTCTGCGTAGTAAGAGCCTGATATAGTAGCTCCTTTTTCCAAATGTCATTATTATTATTACAATAATTCCTTCGGCGTCCCAAAAACTGATGCCATAGCCTTTCTCGACGAGCTCGACAATTTGAATTCATTCGGCGTCGGTGAAGAGCGTTGCTTCCACGTCATCGGTTGCTGTTTGGTTTCTGGATTAAAATGGTGGATCCAGGTCTCGTCCGTGATCACGAAACGTTCCAATGATATAAAAAAACACCGTAATCACAAGGTGTGTTCAAAAGAGTCTCAATTGGATACTACAAATTTATACTAGCGCTTGTTTCAATCCCTGAAACGCATCTGGGACTTGATCTTTGGCTGAGCTTGTAGCAGCCAACAAAAACTACAGCCCATCAAAGATCGAAGAAGGAGAATTCACACAGGAATTGGTGAAAATGGTAGCCACAGCATCACTGCAGTGTTCATTTTAGCCAAAAAAAAAAAAAATCAAAAAAAGCAATGAAATGTGTCTTGTTAATTGCAAAAGCCACGAATCGTTTCTCCGAAAATCTTTGATCTTATGCGCTTAAAATCTATGTCCTTAAATTTGCTCCGCAGAATAAGTGCTCCTTGTAAACTAGTCTATTCGGTTCTCAACAAGTCAATGCAAAGTGTCCGCATTGCCAGCAATCCAAAACAATTGGCTAGTATAACCTACAAGACAACACAAAGTCAACCCATACCAGACGAAATTGAGCAAGGAGATGTTTTCAACTATTATATAGGAGCGGAAGGCCAGGGACAAGGTCAGAGAATTCGGACACTGGTGGACTGGGTCTGACGACACAATCGGTTACAACAAGCTGAAGAAATTGCAGCCTTTATTTAGTTCGTTCAGCGTCTGGTGTTGCTTTCCGCCACGGTAAACAGTACATGGCTGTTAAATCCAGGCATTTTCAATAATACATATTGAGATGTTTATTTCGATCGTTATTGTAACACATTTATGTTAGAATCTGCAGTATATTCCTATACGATGTTTGTGGTATGTGTGGCCGCCTAGTTTCTGTTTTTCTTTTATATTAATTCCAGCCCAAAAAATTATTTCACCTCGGCCCATTTGACGCCCGATTTTTACCAAATGATATTTTCTGAGGCCCATCCAGACAAAAACGTTTTTATTCGGTAAAAACTACTTCATTATCGCTTTTTCCATGTAATATATTCACGGGCAAAGCAAATTCACTCGTCTTTGCAGCTAGCAGAGGTCGATTATTTATTTTCTTACATTTGAGGCGTTCATCCCTTTTCAGTTTTGTTTTTATAGTTTTTTTATAGTTCATCGAATCGTTGAAATCGAAGCCACTCCTAACATTGCACGTTCTTCCTGTTGATTTAGAACACATGGTCGGCCTAGGCTCTTCTTTATCTCATAATTTTTAGGATCTCTAAGATTTCTCACAGCACATTGACTTCTTTTAATAATTTTAGCGATATTTGCCACACTATTATTGTATTTTTTCAAATTTAATATTATTGTCACTTCATCTTCAGTATGTTTTTTTCCTCGAGTCATTTTTGACAAAAACCTATTGAAACTGTCTTCAACCATTGGGTGTGGGAAAAAGTTCGTGTTGTAGTCAAAAGTTTTAGTCAAATTCAACTGGTTTTCTTATAATGTGAAAATAACTGTATTTCAACCAAATATGCTTCATTATTATCGACAACGTTTCGCCATTTTTGAGCTAGAACCATGATGCCATCAGTGAAGAACTTCTGTGGTATCTGGTTGAAAAACTGAATCAAGTGGTTTTCACAGCCGTCTTTTGAAACCAGCTTAATTCCATTGAGAGAGTTCTGCAGGGATCGGAACAAGTAATAGTGAGAGGGTGCTATGTCTTGACTATACGGTGGATGCATCAAAACCTCCTAACCAACCCATGCATCGAGCTTCTTTTTGTAGCCAGCTTTGCGTAAATGGTTCAAAACAGTTTTGTGGTCAATATCCAGCTCCATACCAATGTTGACACTGCTGATTTGCTTATCTTGCTGCACTTTCTCAAGAATTTTATCTGCTTTTTCAGTAATTGACTCATCTTTCACATCAAAATTAACGGAACGAAAGCGAGTGAGCCACTTGCCTGCAGCAAATTTCGATAAAGTGCTTTCACCGTATACAGCACAAATTTTTTCACAAGCCTGCGCAGCGTTCTTCCATTTGTTATAATAATATTGCAAAATATAACGCATTTTTTTCATTATTTATATCCATTTTCAAACGCAAACAACTTTCCAGCCACTGCAACAAACAAACTTTTTCCCACACCCAATATTTTATTTCAAGAGCTCACGCTATTTATTATATTTTTTGATAGAAACTCACCTAAGGTAGTTCTAAAACTGCAAGCATTCAAAGTCTTTCTTATCTCTTTGTAGCAGCCAATTTATTGTAGATCTTTAGAAACTCATTAAGGAGTAATCGAAGAACCTATTATTTCATTGAAATTTCAGTAACCTTACATTAGTTCAATACTGCAGGTACTTGGGTTTTTCCATTCTTTACCGTTTCCGTAAACTTAGAAACATTGAAGAGTCTTATCATTTTGCAGGGGTGTGTAATTTTTTAGTTTTGGCTCGATTAGCCATAAGCTCCATTCAATAGCATTACACCTGACACCAAAGTATTGTAACAGCAATTCGAGAAAGTCGATTGGGTATTTATAGGAGAGTTTAAGTGTTCTGAATGCTTTGTGATGAAGTGTGCTGAACGGTTGGGGAGAAAATTTTAAATCCATTTTATGAGATTGAGCTGAATACCAAATTCATATAATTTGACTAAAAGAGGGCCATACCAGAATCTATTAGAAATCTTTGATATATGTAGAACAATGATTTTGGCTTCACTAAAATTTCAGAGGCTATTCCACTTCTCATCGAGAAATGTGCTTGACGGAATCGAGTCAAATAAACATACCATTAACGCCAAGGTTCCGTTAGGCACTATTCTTTCTATATCTTTTTTTGTTGACAATCTGCTGTGTAAAACTTCTAACCAATCCAAAGTTTTACTGTTAACAAAACCTTTGGTATCGCGTACTTTTTTCATTAATTGGTAACTACCATTTATCGAGATCGTATGTTTGAATAATTTAACAGTGATATTTCGTCAATAGTCGCTTGGGGCGCAGCAAACTATATGTGCGAAGCAGACTTTGTGTTCCCTCAAACCGTTTTTGTTGATGGTGCAAATATTCCTGACTCGACCCCGCTGAATATATTAGGTATTAACATCTCCAGTAAATTTAAGTGGACTAACCCCTTCTCGTTGTTGCGAAAAGTGTAATTAAATGCTGCTTCCGCTACCTCGAGAGTTCTAAGAAATACTTTGCTCCACATTACCTAGTGCGAATCTAAGGCACACATTCGAGAATGACTTGAGTGCAATTCCCAAATTTAGGGAGGAGGGTCGCGATGCAACGCATGCCTTAGATAAAGTGCAAAGAAACCATTCAAGCTTATTGTCTATGCATCTATCACTTCCCTCATTGAATCCCGTGGGCACAGACGTAATCACTTATATATCGCTGCTGTAACGGCAATTGTTTTAACGAAATATTTGATACAATCGTAAATTTAGATATTCCTTTTCGGAAAAGGCTGCTTGTTGGTTGCGGATCTTTCGAATTCCATGAGTCCTTCTTGCTCAGAACAATACAACTCAGAAAGTGGAACAGTCTTCCATCTACCATCTTTGCCCACAATTCTAACACTCCAGTTATACTTTCCCGACATTTATAGTTCTATCAACTGTGTTTCCCTGTAATCAGATCCATTACATGTTAAAGCCAATTGTACACTACACAGGTACTTCTTTCACTCTCAACTCTTATCACTTCCCATACCCTAAATTCCCTTCTCCCAAGGCTGGGTATTAGCATCACACAGCTTGAACAGCAAATTATTTCGCCTTCTTAAAACTATTTTAATATATTTGGAACTAACTTATTATGTTTATAAAAAGAATTGTCTTGTTAAATCAAAAATTGAGGAAAAAATATCAACTACAAATTTCCAGATGCATCCAAAGCAATCAAAACACCCAACAGATTTCTGTCAGAAATCGTTCTTATGTTTCGACAATCACAATCTTCTTACATATTTAAAAAATCTTAAAATTATAAAGAGTAACACTACATTTTTTTCCACGTAGAGACAATCTAAAGATATTGAACAGCCGGAGAAATCGTTGGTACTAAACGCGATTTTTTTCAACTTATGCTTAGAAAATTGAGTAACATGATGCATTTATGTTTAATATAATTTAGTGTCATATGTGTTAGGATGTTCGATTCAATCCATTGGAAGGAATGAAAAAAAAATATTCCGGTGATGATTCGACACCATTTAACCGCTCTCTTTTATCGAGAATTATATTTGCTTGTTACTTCTTTTCCGTAGAAATATCCTCAATAAGCGGAAGACCATAACTTCAAGGGTGAAATTATCTCTAAGATGAAAGCAAAGTTAAAACGAAAATAAAACAATGCCGCGAAGGCATTTGGTTCAATTTTCACTCTGCACCCGTTGTTACGTTTTACTTGATACAGGTGATCGATCTATGGACCACCTTTAATGGCACGTAGTGATGCATAAAATAATTGAATTCTTTCCACAAATGATTCAATAAATTGATTTGAAGGTAAACCCGTTTGAATAAATTTACGTACATGATCATCGTAAAAATCTCGTTACTTTACTGATGTTTATCAAATAATTATGAATAAATACATAAAATAATATTCAAGTCATATGCAATAGATTTATATGAGTACGTATGTATATGAGTACGTAATCTTGTAACTTAAGGGTAGGCTTGAAATGATTAATTGATGCCATAAACCAATGTATAACACTAAAAACTATTATAAACTGTACAATGCTATTTTTAACGGCATCTTATTTTCAAATGCATATTTAAAGGTCGTCATCAAAATCACTTTCGGGATTCATAGCATTGAACAAATCGTCCAGATCGTCGTTTTTCGAGGTAATTTTTTCCTTATCAAGTATTTTCAATGGACTGAAACTACTGCTGATGCTGGGCTTTGTACATGGCAGTAAGCTAATGTCAGGCTGTAAAATGTTAGTGCAAAATATAGTATTAATAAGTTGAATTGGGGTTAATAAAATTTTGATGAAAATTGATTCAAAATGATTAAGTGTGATTGACAATATTATATCTTTAGCTTTCGACTTACAGTCCTTGAAAGAAAGGAATCTTCTAAGAAATTTAGATTAATTTGAATTCATTCTTATATACCTCTGAAAATCATAACAGCCAGTTTTGCACACTTACCTTATCGTCTTGTTCCTCGAGCTCTTTCTGTCGTATCTGCTCCCAATCTTTCGGCCCGTAGCCCTCGTCATCATCCGAATCGTTATCATCAAATATGCTGCCAACGTTCTTATTTCCATTGAGAAAACTTAAATTGCCTTCTGAATCTAATCCGTTGTCACGTTCTTCAGGCGCTAGAATGTCAATTATTATTACAACCAATTAAAAACTATCGTCATCGTAAACTCGTCATTACTAACGTATTTCGTCATCTTCTTCTTCGTTGATGTCCGGGTAGTAGTCGTCCATGAAGTCATCTAATGGTTCATCTTTGATTTGCGTTCCCATCAAATCGTTTTCATCGTCGTAATCAGGATAATCAAAAGAATCATCTTTTTCGCTCTTAATGTTAACAACCGGACTATCTAAGGGCAAGGGACTATGTTGTCCTAATGGAGTATCTCCCAAATCTATAGATTCGTCTGAAAGTAGAAGCGGCATAAGGTAGTATTGAATAAATTTCAAATACAAATGACAAAGACAAATTTTAAAACTTAAAAACTCCACAATGTGAATAAAGTTGCAGATCGATGAAAAAAATCTGCAGCTTAAAATACTTACTCTCCTTTTCCAACAGATTACGTATCATCTGGGCAGCTTCTTTTAGTACATTATCTTTCGAATCGACATCAGTATTACTTTTCTCCGTTGGGACTGATTTTTTCGGAAACAACTGTTGATCGTTGATAATCTCGCAATCATCATCAACCGCATCAGGAGTCTTCTTTGACTTCTTTTCGATGGGCGACTGCAGCATCGGATCGCCGGGCAGACCAATGTTGCCTTTGGCTCGTCGAAATCGCACTACCAGATTTCGCTTGTCCAGCATCAAATTGATTGTGTTCTTGTACGCTTCCATCGCTTCTTCGACAGTTGCGTACTGGATAAATGCATAGCGCGTGTACTTCATTTTCTGCGCGAAACCAACATCAATATACGTCGCTGACGGGAATTTTTCTTTGATTTCAGCGACCGTGATCTGGGGAGGTAGATTGCCGACGTAGAGAGTATAAGGATCGATGCCTTCCGGACTTGTCTGAAAGAAACCAAAACCCTAAGCAACACTGCAACAACACATGGGTCTCTCAAAAAACTTACCACCTGATTTTGCGGTTTTACGTGCTTTTCTTCAGCTCGCAGGAAACCCGCTCCGAAAGGAATTTTCGAGATCTCTTCACACACTTTCTTCATATCTGCACCTTGCTTCAGTTTTACATAGCACAAACGTGCCTTGTACGGGATTTGGAAATGAACAGATTCGATTTCCGGTGAAAAGCCACGAACAATATGCGAATTGAGGTCTGGGTCGGGAAAGTGTATAACAAGCATTGGAGCGGTGACGGAGCTCTGATTTTCAAGTTCAAGAACTTTTTCGGCATCTTCACGGCACCAGGCCCGTTTTCGTGTGTAACGTGATGACATCGGCTTGCGTTTTGGTTTCTTATGGATCTGAACTTGATGTGATTCTGTGAAAGTATGATTTATTTGCGATATATTCGTTAGCAAATCAAAGCTTTATTAGTTAAATAAAACTTGCTGATAATTAAGTGAAAAGGAAGTAAGTCCTGAGGATCAATATTAGATGATCGCTAGATTCTTCAGTGGATGAAACTTGATTCTTTTGTTGTGTGTTGGATTTGAACACACAGTTGTAGTTTCACTACTAACAACAAAACATAAATGTTGGCAAGAGATTATTAACAAAGCGTTTGTTTTTTTCAAATTTTATTGACAGCATAGTAGGCATTCGCATAAAACTTTTTAAAAACTATGAGAGAAAAGCTTTTTCCATGGTGATAAATTCGAAAATTTTGAATCCAATTCGTGGAATATATATATTTTTTTAAATATATATATATATATATATATATATATATATATATATATATATATATATATATATATATATATATATATATATATATATATATATATATATATATATATATATATATATATATAAATTGTTAGGAAATGACATAATGTACTTTGATTATGCTTGCATTTTTTTTATTATTATTATTCAGGAACAGGAGACAAATGTTGGTATTGGCCGTAGACATAGTATATTCCTAACGTATGCTCTGGTAAGATCTGGGTAAAACCTTCTGAATTAACATCTACAGATCTGCAAACAAATCCTACTTTCACCTCCTAGAAGGTAGGTAACATAGTTATCTGGCGGGTGCCTCTTGGCAACTTACTTAGTAATGCTAGCAAGAAAGGGTGAATGCGAAAACTTAGCGCAATAAATAAGTGGTCCACAGTTGGGATCGTACGGGCGTGAAATGGGCTTTCAGTTATCGTCCGGCGCGAACGAAACTTACGTTACGATTAGGCGGAGATGGAAACTCTGACAAGAAATTACCTGGTCCTCTTGGCAGGGGGTTTGCAAATAGGATCAACAGCACTATGGCAATAAAACTAGCGCAGAGTGAAAAAAGGCAATGAAAAATACGAAAGAAATTAATACCCCAGGTGGCAGACCAGTTACACTGCAAAATCTACCCTCGAATGAGATCGGTCCTACGGATTCTGGGGAGGGCCATTTATTGATTACATTTCATATTGCTAACAGGAGGTCAAAAGCACCCAGAATTCTTCCTAAATGGTCAGCTTGTTTAACCTTCGGGCAGGCTCATATATCACAACAGGGAGAAAAATTCAGCAGAAGTGGTGCAAATAAAACATCAACTGCAAAAGTATCTAGTAAGCACCAGCTAGACATAGAAAAGGAAAATCAAGAACTGTGAATAAAGGTATGTAAACTAGGAGCTTACTGCACAGCTGCGTAAAGACATTAAAGATCTCAGAGCGCTAAGTGATCTGCTAAAATTAAAATCTCTTAACAGTGAGCGTAGCCAGATGGAAACGGAAGATATTGCTGATACAGCGGAACCTAAGCATTATACAACCGATGAAGATAAATTAGCAGGAGTAACAGACTGGATCATAAACAAGAAAAAAATACCCAGTAAAAAGAGGAGAGCTGAGATATTAACAACTATACAACAAGTACTGAGAGAAAGCATGAAAAACCAGCACAAGTAATGGAAAGATCACCTTCTCCAGTAAATATAGTAAGTATCAAAACACTGATTTTAAGATTATTGCCCTGAACAATGATGTATGGAAAATTAATACATCAGATCACGAAAGTTATAGAGCTGTAGCGAAAAACATGCAATTCAATGGTTCACATACGAAAATAAAAGTGAGAGACCAATGAGAGTAATGGCTAGAGTTGTTCATCCAACTTGCGAAATTGAGGATATTATATCGGATCTATAGCAAAAAGGACTAAAAATAATTGAAGCAGTCAACATCATTAAAAGAGAAAAAAGGAAACTGAAGAGAGAAATTAAATCACAAATAAAAGAATACTTCCCTTATTTATGTTGACTTTCGATAACAAAGAAAATATTGAAAATATGTATAACATCAGCTCAATATTAAAAATGAGAGTTAAGATTGAACAGCTAAGGAAAAATACTAAACTAATACTAAAGTGCAAAAACTGCTAAGGATAGAATCATACGCACGAATACTGCTCAAAAGACCCTAGATGCGTTATATACGCTGGGAAACACAGTACTAGACTTTGTACAAAACCAATAAGCGAACGTCCTAAATATGTTTTATGCGGAAAACCAATTACAGAGGATGAATGATTGCTAAAGAAATTCAAAAAATCAGAAATAAAAATCTGAAGAAACCCAGTGAAACATTCGATAAAAGACAGACAAACATTAAGCAAAACAGCATACAAGAACATCATAATTCTAATACAATTAACGTAAGAAAACCAACTTATGCTCAAGTAGCTGCAACTAACAATACACTAACAAAACAACAGGAAGAAAACATGAATACTGAACCTTATATCATCCAAGGTTACTAACATGAAAAGCTCGTTTAGCTCACTGGACAATCGAGTAAAAATACTAGAAAGCAACACTAAAAAGCTGTACTTAAAACATAATATAAATGACTAATACTCTTAATATACTATCATTGAATGCTAATGGACTGCAACAAGCAGTCCTGGATCTAACAAATATAGATGTGTCTTATTTCAGAAACACCTGTTACTAAACAATGCAACATTAAATTCAGAGGATACAGCAGCGAAATGTTGGTGCGGGCTGTTTGTTGATTTTAGATCGAAAAATTCCTGGTTTTTCGAAAATTTTGATCAATTTAAAGAATTTGGAGTTATCGACAATATCTAACACATATCTCTCATCTTTCGTCGATTTGATACAGTCAAAAATATTAGCAGTAGTCAAGCTTCTTGCATGTGTAGCGTTCAAAGGTAACCATGGACATTTCAAGAAAATCTGAGGAGTCAAAATTAGACGCAGAGCTAGATCACAAACAAATGAGTTCAAACAATTGATTCGTTGCTGGATCAGATGAAGTAACTAGATGGTGATTAGTTTTCTTTGTCATTTCTTGATTCAGTAGTAGTAGATTCACAGCCGCTCGATAACAATCGCAGAAGGAATCGAAGACTGCGCACGATTAGATGAATGTTGGGCGCCCAGAGAATTCACAGCTATGTGGGCACTAGTTTCACGTCAGCTGTACAAAAACAAACTCACGAAGTGTATGATGTGTTATTAGAAATAAAAACTAAAAAGAATTTGAATTGTATTTATATGAAAAATTAGTTACAAGTCGTTGAACTGTTCAACCTAACTTAAGATGTAACGCAAAATTCGATAATATAGTTCCAAAATAAACAGACAATGTGGAACTAAGTTTTCTAGTAATTAAAAGACTGAACCTAATAAAGTCGGATTTCAACAAATTTTATCATCTTATGCGAACATCCTAAAAGCGCTTCTAACTTTTGAAATGAAAAATGTATTCAACTCAAGACAGTTCAAAGCCAACTAGTTTTTTTTTACAATCCAAAATAAACCCCGCAAAACTAAGTATCTGATCATTTCCCTAACATAAAAAAAACGGCGAGATCGCAGCTTTTTGCTAAAAATCAGCAATGAGGAAACAAATTTAACCTTATTAAAACTTGAGTGAAAAATATCTGACAGAAAACACAAAGCAGGGTCTTACTTCTATGTTGTTTAGCTTGAAAAGAGACTTTTTTTTAACTGCGTGATATAATTTATATCATAGCATATGTTATGTCTACGAAATGTCTCGTGGATACACCAAATATTATATTTTATATGTCTTGCCTTTTATTTTCAAATCTATGTTAGGCGGTGGCTCCATAGAAAATATATCTTGACAGAAATTTCGGTCTGGGCATTTTACGTTATGATATTCCATTTCGAAACCGAACTTTAGCTTGGCAAGAAGGAATAATATAATTACAAATGGAATTGTTTGATAGATAAAAAGCGGACATTCCATTATTGATAACGTTTCATTCATTTAAACGCCAAATATTAAGCAAATATTCAGATTTATAGAAACTTTTCACCATTAGACACTGCTTTTTGTGTACTTTGGCCAGGTGAATTTTCACTTGAAATCAACATTGTTTATACATCACTTTAGAAACATGTTTCTCTTCGATAAAAAAAATAACTCTGAACAAAAACAAACTGAAAATGGCATTTTTAGAGGTTTTTAAACAAAAAGGTATCACTTTTTGAAATTATTTCACAGCTTTTTTACAATAAAAAATATACTGTAGGATAATGATATCCTAAATTCATATAGAGCACAATCAGATAAGGAAACTAACTTTCATTTATTCAAATTATAGGTTAGAATCTGTTTGAGCTAGAGTATATACACAAAGTGAAAAACAGTTGTTTCAAGAGAGAGAGAGAAAAACGTGTTTTGGAAACCTGACACTTGCTCCACCACTTGAATGCCGGAGGTCAAGCCGATCATTTTGTACGAAACTTTGCGACCCAATTCTTAAGTAGTTTAGCAACTTTTTATGGAATTAAAAAATTGATTCTATGAGTCATCTTAACTGTTTTCTTCTCTCAAAAAGTGCGATAAGTGCTGAAAACACGGCTGTATTCTAAATATTGCACCAGAGCGGATGATGTTTCTGTCAAATGCTCTGGGGAACACAGGATCGCAGACTATACACCTGACTTTCAAAAAATGTTTGAATTGTGGGCTCATGCCATCACAAAGTAGCTTGAACCATAGATTTGATAGTAAGAATTTTCATTATTATTTAAAAGCTGTTAAATTTTTAACAAGTAAATTGCCAATGATCTTAAATTTATTAAAAGTATTTTACGCAAATGTTACGAACATTAGAAACACATTTTTAAAACTTGGACTAAGCCTAACTATTCTATATATAATTGTTTTGTTTCGATATGATTTAATTGTTATAACTGATACTTGGATTTACGACAGTGAATCGTGATTCTATAATTTATAAGGATTTTGTGAAGCGTTTAATTGTAGCAATGAAGCGTTTAATTCTAGCAATTCAGCTCGCTACAATTTATAATGAAAGTTTTGACTTAAAAACTTAATTTGAAAATACAAGATTATTAATACAATCATAATTTAGCTTGTAATACGGGTTTGTTTTCTTAAAATTACGGATGTCTTACAAATCGTAGCTGTTAAACAAACCGGCATTGTGCAAAAATTGAGTTTTTGAGTTTTTGGTATAAACAAAAATCTTTTTTTCCTGTCTATTTTTATGTCGCACCGGCATATCGTATAGTTGAATAAAAATCCGTCTAATGGTGTTGTACCGGTAAGCATCTACAAGGAAACAGCCCACACGAGAAAACTTTAAAGCGCTCTGGTGAAAAATATGCATTTTGCAGATATGCCGGTTTGATTTTACAGCGACGAAATGAATTTATAAAAATCATCGCGGATTCATCCTTACTGCAAAATTAAATTTTTTCTTACATTGGGACGAAAATAAATGAGGTATTTAACATGTTCAATGTTTTTCGCAGGGGCTAAATACATGAATAGCTTGTTTTTTTCTAGGCCGAACACAACATATGAGGTTCCTAAAATCATTAGCAGCCCGGAAAATGTAGCTGCAGAATATGACAAAATTAACCCTTCGAGAACACACCTATTTTTTCGATCATCGAGAACAATTCGAGTCAAATTGGTCCCAACCACTTTTGAACGTCTATAGAACCGCCGCCACTGAAGATTTTCATTTGAAAAAATTTGTAGATGTAGATTGAGGCCTCTTTTAGAAGTTATCATGCATTAGAAGTGGCCTAAATGCCCTTAATATGCCTAAAAAAAATTCGCGAAAAAAACAGTATTATCGAAAATCAACTTTTTTACAAAAAAAACGTAACTTTTTCAATTTTCAATATTTTTGGCTAAAAATGTAGGGAATACACTCAAGGTATGACAGAATCATAAAAAAATTTGTCCTATAGTGACCCTTCAAAATAAAAATTTATTTTGCATATTCATCGTGGCGATTGTGAGGATTTTAAAATTTGCACGTTTAAAATAAATCATAGCTTTGTCAGTTTTTAATATTTTGAGCTAAAAATGTATATGGATACTCTCAAGACATAGTACAATAATAAATAAATAAATAAAGCGTTGCAATAAAAAGGTGTAATCATCTGAATAATCAGATTCGGATTGCTCCGAGACATGGTCGTCTCCGGAGGAATCACTGTCGCAAAAATTGTTATTATCATTGTCTTCAGCTAACAAATTATTGCGTACACTAGAACGCAGATTATACGTCATATTGCTAAAAACAAAAAATAAAAGCACTTGCAAACTTATTTTTTGGCTTTTTCATATTAATCTATCGATTTATTAAGTAAAAAAAATTGAGTTTTTACCTCAAAATTGACGTCGAGTACATATGGGGTCTATTTGACCCCTTAATCTGCTTCAAAGGCTTCTCAACGACGACTGACGACTTGGGACTGTATGCGAACGGTGTAAACTGATAGTCAAGACACAGAAATACACTTAGGAGCCTATAGTACTCCCCTTTTCCCGCAGGCCTAAGCGCTGCGATCGGCCAAAAAGGTCACTGGGGTCAATTTGACCCCCTGTGTTCTCGGAGGGTTAAAAATACATTTTTAAAACTTGGGCTAACAGCATAACTATTCTATATATAATTGTTTTGCTTCTTTATGCTTTAATTATAATAACTGATATTTGGATTTACGACAGTGAATCGTGATTCTATAATTTATCAAGATTTTATGAAGCGTTTGATTGTAGCAAAGATGCATTTAATCCTAGCAATTCAGCTCACCACCATTTATAATGAAAGTTTTAATTTAAAAACTTAATTTGAAAATACAGGGTCAATATTATAATATTAATATTACAATAATATTATTTCATAAAAATTACCGCGGATTCATCCAGCAAAATTACTTATTACAGATATCACAGCAATTTTTTCTTACATTGGGATGAAAATAAATGAGGTATTTAACCTGTTTAATTTCTTTAGCAGGAGCCAAATAAATGAGCAATCGTTATTTTCGACGCAGTAGAAAAGGTTCCTAAAATCTTTAGCAGCTCGGAAAATGTAGCAGCAGAATGTGACAAGACTCGAAAATTATATGCACATTAATGCACCTAATCTTAATCTGATTCTTAATAACATCATTTGACGGCAACTTTCCTGCTATAGTAAAGTACTTTTATTGCTCTTATCCACAAAAGTTGTGTCTTGGACGTTCCCGGCAACTACAATAGGTCTGTTTCCGTACTTCAGCAAACTGCAGCAGAATTTCCGTACTTCAGCAAACTGCAACAGAATTTGGCAGCTTGATTATTTTTGTGGTGGGGGAACATTTGGGAAAAGTACAGAAACGCGCTGCTGCAACTTGCTGCAAGTAAGAAGAAGACACTAAAAGTGACAGCTGCGTTGATTTGATTTTCGAAAAAACGTTCTTGCGGACATTTTGTGTGTCATGATCACAGCCCACACACCAGATGAAGCCATCATATGCATTGGAAACACCTTGTAAACATATCCTTTTCCATCTACAAGATTATCATATTTTGCTCGTGGGCAATTATGAGTTCCATTAATAGGTATAATGGAGCCCATATCTAATATTAATGGAGCCCATATCAAAATTGATCCGCCTGCGAAACAAAATTTATAATTCATCAATATTATTATGCCTGCAAAATAAAACAACAGCATATTCCCCCCAACAATACATTTCATTTTCAGTTGCAATGACTAACAAGTTCAAAGGACAAATCAGTTTTGTCCTTATTAAAACCTAGCCTCCACCGAAGTCCATCATATACAAATAAGTGCACACCATGCACTAAATATCCACCATTGGATATTTTGTAATAGCAATAAAAAAGTTGTGAGAGAAATATATTCCGTTTTCATTGGAATATTGCACAGAAAAGATTTTTCTTCGCGCGCTCATTTAAATATATGTACATTTCAAAGCCTCACGCCAAGCCCATCGTAGTCGATTTGACAAGAGGTCTGTTTCCGTACTTGAATCTATTATAATATATTAAAATAGATTCGCAGCAAGTCGTTTCCGTACTTTTGCTGCAAGCCAAATGCAAGGCAAATTTTGCAGCAAAAAGAAGCCAGCTGCCAAATTCTGTTACTGCTGCAGTTTGCTGAAAGTACGGAAACAGACCTAAGCTGCAGCAAAATGCCTCAGCTCAGTTCGGCTGTAATTTTCTACAACTTGCTGAAAGAGGGGAAGCGATGACGTCAACAAGATTTTGCTTGCAGCAAAAGTACGGAAACGACTTGCTGCGAATCTATTTTAATATATTATAATAGATTCAAGTACGGAAACATACCTAATATGATGCCACTACATGCTAAGTGCTTTTAGTAAACATTTTGAGCAAATCATAAATGATAAGCTAAAAGAGTTTATTGGGTTACAAAGCTATTCTGGATTCTTAGATGAAAGTAATATCAATGCAGCTTTCGTCGCTGCTAGATAATTGTTTTTATCGTAAAAAAATCGATCTATACTCAGTGCAAGGATACCTTAGCGATAAGCATAGTGAACCAATGCGTTTATAGAGTTGAAAACTAAATATCTGGGATTGTCAACTGATGTTAAACTTCTTTATTTATACCAGATACATAGATCGAAATCGAATTAGTTGAAATTTTGCTGCCTCATCGTGTCAAGAGAGGCTATATCATAAAAAAAAATACTGTTTAAAGAACTGTAACTGAGCAAGATATTAGAATAATGTTGCGCAATAACATTATCATTTACCATTTTAGCCCTAGAACAGTCAAACACGATCTCTAGAGCTCGTTTTTTTTTCGCTTATCATGTCAAAATTGGTTTCCTCAAGAAGTAGTACCACATAGCTTATAGGAATACGGCTTTTAAGCAAAGAATGCCAGATTTTAGGGCGACATAAATGAAAGCGACGCTTAATTTGAAAGCAAATAATCCTTAAAGTCCTTATGTAGAATTCTGGCTTGTGAATTTGTTAACGATTTGCAGATTTAAGCTTGTGGTTAACTACTTTCACAATTCACGTCTCACAAATTTATTATTTGGTAGAAAGGAAGGTACACCAGGTCTCCAACTGGTTTGATTCATTTCGGTATTGTGTTTCACTAAATGCATATAATATGTACCATGACTTACCTGAGCCTTCACCATCTTCGTTCTGCGTTCGTTTCGTTTCCTGAGTACTATTGCTTTGATTTTTCTGGTGATTACTGCTATTTTGGCGATTAGGTCCTTTGAACGCATTACGTCCGCCGCGCGGATATACACAACGACCCCGTCTAGTTGGGTTGTCCGGAGGCGGCGGCGGTGGTTGCTGTGTTGATATTGGCTGATTTTTAGGCAATGGAGGAGGCGGCTGTCCTGGATTGAAATTTGGCGGTAACTGCCCGCTAGAAGCAGGAGGCGGTGGAGGTGTCGCCATTAGAGAAGCTGGCGGTGTGCTTGGTGGTGGCGGATAAGCCCATGCATTATAATAGTATGCAGGGTTTGCCATGACCCATTGATCGGCATGCCCGTACGCGCTAGGGTACTGATAGTAAGCCGCATTCATCTGTGCATTGTACATGTTGCTGGTGCTTGGCTGTTGGGCTAAATTGCGCGGCGGCATTTTGAATTGACCGGGTGAGGCTTGTCCTAACTGCGGCGGGAGCTGCGATGTTGATTGATTCATTCTGATCGTTGAAGGATGTACGTCGGCATTTACTGTCTGGCTATCGTGTGAAATGTCAGGGTCTCACTGCGTCCTAATTAGCATCGCTTGTTATCATTTGAAGAAAACTTTGTTTTCTGCAATAAGGTGTGAGCATAGTGCAGACAATTGTAAGCTGCAGGTAAAACGATCTACGATAATTTTAGAGAAAGTAAAAAGGTATAAAAAGAGGAAACTATTGGAGATATCTTTCCGTCACAGTGAAAGCAGAACTGTCAACACGGGATATTTATTGACATATTGCGCACAATCAGCTGTGCAGTTAGCACGTACATGGAGATTGAAGACGTTCAATGGGAATAAAACGCTTTAAAAACAAGTTTAAAAATTCCACAAAGTTGATAAGAATATGTCCATGGATTTATTTTGTTTTGCATAGTTAGGAGTATTTTTGAGCACATGCTTGCTCGTGAGGACTGAAAACAGCATAAAGAATCGATCTGAATCTTGATCGTCTTTGAAATGAATGTGGAAGTTTAGAGTAATTATGTATTCAAGTGCGGACGCAATTCAAGCAGAAAAAATTTTATGGCTGTGTCTAATTTCACGTTTCATCTCTCCAATTTTTTACTTAGCTAAATGAAAGGTAACATGCAATCATAGACTGGTATCGAACAAAAGAATCCTTCAAACCCACAGAATAGTCTTCCTTGGTAACATAGCCCTCATGTTTGATTATTCATTCAAACAGTCCACAAGTTTGCAGTCGGTTCATAAATCGCCAATCAACGACCAAAAACTCTCTTGACAGGCTAGTCACAGCCCTGTCCATCTCCTATATAATGGCCAGGACAATCAATCCATCGATTTGCTCTCACAACAGTATAAAACTGCTAAATTAGAACTATCTTAAACAATACATAGGATCAATATCCATCATGATTTATTGGCAAATTATTTTCTACAAAAAAAAACCATGTTTCTTATTCTTCTCCGTAAATACTTAAAACTCGTGGAAATACTACACTTTTCCAATAGTCCTCGATAACACTGATAAACGTATACGCTTGCTGAGTGTCCGCTGCTATCCAAACGAAATGCAGTGCGCCAGTAGTTTCGAAGCTCGGACTAAGGACACAATACAACGCCTTCTGCACATTTGCGATATACATTTGCATTTGAATTTGCGCCATGTACTTGGGCGAAATCGTTCCAGAACCTTCCAAGTAGCCCTCGAACTCCTCCTCGGTTTTGGGCGACTTGATCTCGATAATAAAATCATCACTGACGGCGTCCGGCGAAGCACACAGATATGGATACGACGAGCTCAAGAGCAGACCACATTCCTCGTACGGTTTGTTATGCAGTTTGACGGTTTGCTTAAGCATTTGTCGTTTATTCGCTTTTAAGAGTTGTCGTTCTTCGATGCGCGCCTCCCTATGCTGACCAAAGATCATAGCAAGAATCTCCTCATCTTCGCAGGGGTCCTTTCGCGTTATTATCTGATAGACAAGCGAGCAGCGAATTCGGCAGAACTGCGCCTCCATCCACATTCGTGATTTGTAATTGTTGACGGTGTCCTTCTGGAGGCGGTCAAAAAGTCCCGCTTTGCTAATGCTCTCCATGTGGAACAGGAAGCTTTTGTAGTTGGTCACCTTGTACCGATCCACATCGAGCATCGTATGGTGAATATAAATCGGCTCGTATTCTTCGATAACGGTTTGGCAGTGGCGGAAAAACGGACTGTCAATCAACATGTTTTTTTGCATTTGATCGAGAAGTTCGTTAAGAAAGTCCTGGCCCTTTTCCTCCGTTACAATGTCGGATTCATCGCAAATTTCAAACAGCTCCGGGTAGTAGAGATCTTTAATTTGCGTAACGCCCGCTTCTTCTTCTGGTTCTACAAAACAAACACTCTTTTCTTTGGAGTTTTTACATTCCATGCCCTTGCGGTGCATCCAGAAGAGGAATGAGATACCATGTGGACAGCAATCTAGTAAATTAAAATACATTTAGTCTTCTTGCGCTACAAAATTATCGCTTGGTATTACTTTTCTCATCCGCCGGGCACTCTTCACACAATGCTGATACAACTTCACCCTTCTTTTCATTAATATGCAGAGTAGCATTGTTCCGGGCCTTCTCATCGCCGCCCGGGATGCCAATTTTACCTTTGATTATACAAATACCACGACGTCGGATCTGTACATTTTCCACCAGGAAATCGTCAAAACCAGATCTGAAATCAAATAAGAGATAAGTGTTTCTACTTAAGCAGGTGTTCAGGAGCATATAGCTACTAATTCAATAATTTTTTGGTTGTGCACCTACACTGAATTGACCGATGTGTTCGAATGCGAGACTTTTGTAATGAAAGCGAATATCATTTCGCTCGATATCATGGGAATGTTTTCGGTCGTTGCCATTCGAAAACCGCTTTCTAGTGCGACACTCATTTTCGATTGAGATAGAGCCAGGCAATCGTTAGAGTTTAAGGAAGTTACGCAAATAACACCAAAATCCTACCAGCGAAAACAAACAATTTGTGACGTTTTGGGAATTGTCAACGCAGCCCGAATAGCACTATGGCGGCAACGACGACAGTGGCGTTGCTGAGTGAAGGGTGTACGCTTGACAATACACTGTTAAAGCTGAAATTCACAATAGAATGCGATTGTGAGTTGCTGTGGTAGAGTTTTCAAAATAGTTGTTGCGAAGTTTTAATTTTTTGCATTATTGCCGTTTTCCATTTTTACTCATTAGTACCTTCAAGTATTTGGGAGTAGATCACAAATGGAACGGCATCTTCGTTCGTACAAGCAGTTTCGAACCTGCCAAATTTTGTGCAGTTTTCAAATGTAAAACAGTCGAAAATAAAGGTAGAAAATAACGAGAATACATTCGGTTGAAAATATAAAAGCAACTTACAGAAAATTACCTCTTTTAACTTTCTACACATTATGAGGGCTTTTTATAATTTCCTTACTACCAAAACATTCAACATAACCTTGAAAAAACCAAAGTGAGAGCTAAGTAGCCACCTCAAGGCAAAAAAGGCGAAATACTCATTAGGTCTGTTTCCGTACTTGAATCTATTATAATATATTAAAATAGATTCGCAGCAAGTCGTTTCCGTACTTTTGCTGGAAGCCAAATGCAAGCCAAATTTTGCAGCAAAAAGAAGCCAGCTGCCAAATTCTGTTACTGCTGCAGTTTGCTGAAGTACGGAAACAGACCTATTAACTGCTCGGGAACAAGAGCGCGAGTAGTTGGAAGTAGCTAGAAGTACTTGTAAGTAATAAACAGTAATAATGGAACATGGGGTATATGAAAAGCTGTGCTAAGTCTCCAACCACCTGTGAATGGTCAGCATTGGTGAAAAATCAGCTCGACCAATGCGAACGGCTCATCTGCTTTCGTTGACAGCACGAACTCCACCTGATTTGCTTGAGTTACAATCAATGCAACCAACATTCGCTGCCAAGTTTTGTTGGTGGAACGAGTTACAATCAATGCAACACAACATTTACTGTCATCTGTCACTGGCTATATTAAAGAAATTGTTGTTCGATAATTTGGATCCCTTAAAGTCTCGGAAAGAGATATCAGTGAATATTTTATCCTCTAAAAGCTGCGGAGTGTAATAAAAAGCAAAAATGAGACAAAAATATACAAATTCTGATTGTCATTTACATATGACAGTTCCGATTTCCCGAACGCTCATAGGAACAGGTGGAATTGGGAATTTTGTTGCCATGCCAAGTTTGAGGTATGAGCAAACTCTGCTGCCAAGCAAAGTTGTGTTGCATCATTGTAACTGCTCTCATACGTTCTCATGTGTTCAAACTCATTTTGTTGTGCAACAAATGTTGGTTGCATTGATTGTAACTCTAGCTTTATAGAAGTGCGAGCATGCTATAAATATAACTTTCAAAAAAAAAATCAAGATTTTTCAGCGCGGTCGATTTTTAATATTATAATCGATTTTTAATATTATAATTATTATAAGATAGATACAATTATAAAAATTAATTAAATTAATTACTAAGTAAAATAATTTCACCACATTTCATTCAATGAGAATCAAAATGCTGACAGCTCCGGCTGTTTAATCTGCAGACTGTCTGCAGATGATTCTCCGTTCGACATGTAGACATCGTAGACATTTTTCACCACGTGCATTCGAACTGTCAATCTCCAACTGACAGATCTTGTTTACAAATTTTAAATTCTCAACTTTAATATGGAATTAACAGAAGATCCAAACGAAAATGCAGGTTTTTATACCAAATTAGTAATCCTTAATATTACCTCCTATTGCTTCTGTCAAATTTCAGATGCTGCAACTGAAACGAAAGCGAAAAACCCGCGAAATCGCTTTCGACTGGACCCAAAAGAAGAACGAGAGAAAAGGAATCGTCGTCGTGCCCGTGTAATTGTTCGAAATATTTCCTAT
This sequence comes from Nemotelus nigrinus, assembly GCA_947369275.1. NCBI lineage: Eukaryota > Metazoa > Arthropoda > Insecta > Diptera > Stratiomyidae > Nemotelus > Nemotelus nigrinus. The sequence goes on along the minus strand of OX376372.1, from coordinate 183,797,764 downwards.
AAAGCGACGGATGAATCACTTCGTGAGCATTTCTCTAGTTATGGTAAAATTGTAGAATTGAATTTGCTTAAACGAGCGGATGGCAAACTAGTGGGCTGTGCATTCATTCAATTCGAAAAAGTTAATGAGGCGGCTAAGGCGATTTTGAAGGCAACAAGCAAGGAGTTTTTGGGGAGACCAGTTTATGTTGACTGGGCAGTGGGGAAAGATGAATATACAAAAAGGCAGAATGCCAAAGTTAAGGATGAAGATGAAGATGAAATGGATGTGGCGGACGTAGAAATCAAAGATGAATCTGAAGAAGATACGGAGGTGAAATCTGAAGAAGATGCGGAGGTGAAATCTGAAGAAGATAGTGAACAGTCTGGCGGTGACTCGGATGACGGAAGTGCCGAAGAGGAAGAAGAAAACGATGCCATGTCTGGTTCAGACGAAGACGGCGACGAAATAAAAATAGAAGATTCGAAAAAAACAAAACCTAAAAAATCTAACGACGTTAAAGAAGGTTGCACAATATTTATAAAGAACGTTCCTTTTGACGCAACATCAGATGATTTGAGCAAGTGTTGCCGCAAATTCGGTCCTCTGTTCTATGCCTTAATCAACACCGAGCCGGTCTCAGGACACTCTAAAGGCACTGCGTTCGTGAAGTTTAAGTCAAAAGATTCAGCAGACATGTGCCTCTCTGCTGGGGAGGAGTTTGTTCTATTTGGCTCTGTCATGGAACCTTTGCCGGCGCTTAGTCGAGAAGAAGTCCGTAACCAAAAGGAAAATATGCAGAAGAAACCATCAGACTCCCGAAACTTGTATCTTGTTAAAGAAGGCTTAATCATGGCGGGGTCTAAGGCTGCTGAAGGTGTGTCCACGTCCGACATGAACAAGCGCCATAAATTGGAGCAAACGAAAAGTCAAATTCTGAAGAACCTGAACAGGTGAGGACATAAGATGATTGCAAACAAACAAATAAACGCTTTGTTTCGATTACAGGTTTGTTTCAAGAAATCGCCTCTCCATTCACAACCTGCCGTTCCACTACGACGATGAGAAGCTTCGAAACATGGTGAAACGATGCACTGGCCTTAGAGCACGTGAGTGTCGTGTCATGCGAGAAAACAAACCATCAGCTGGTTTTCCGTTAGGAAAGCCGAAAGGTTTTGGCTTCGTATCGTTCAACACACACCAAGATGCTCTCACAGCTCTAAGAAAACTTAACAACAATCCCAGCGTCTTCAGTTCCTCTGCCGTAAGCCATTTCACGCTTTTAAAACTTTTTTCAAAACACTTTCTTCTCAACAGCGCCCTATCGTCGGCTTCAGTATCGAAGATCGTTCCGTTCAGAAGATAAAAGAGCGACGAATTCAAAAGTCCCGCGAACAGAACCCAACATACCAACAGAAGCTCGAGACACTAAAAGCGAAGAGAGCGAAAAAGAGGGCTGAAAGAAAGGAGAACAAATCTAAGGTCCAGACTGAGATCAAGAAGGCGACTGCACCGAAGAATCAAGCAGCAAACGCTAACGCGGACTTGGAGAGCTTTGTGGGTACAGCTTCGAAACCGGGAGAAGGTCTCAAGATGCGTTCGAATAAGAAAATCAAGGAGCAGGCTCAGGAGCATCTGAAGAAAGTGTCGGACTTGAAGCGAAAGGAGAAGAAACGCAAAGAGAAAAGGCTGCATCGAATCGAGAAGAAACAAATCGATCGACCAAAGAAAGGCAAGAAAAAGTTGGATAAGGATGGGTTGTCTGATCTAGTGAATAAATACAAGCAAATATTGGACAAAAGAAATGAAGCTGGAACTGCGAAGAAGGTGGGAAAGAGATCGAAATGGTACGTGGAGTAGACTGCGGTAAAAATACATGTATTGTAATCGTTATGCTTGTAAATATAAATTAAGAAATTTCCACTACACATAATTTGTTTACTTGTCTCATTAGAAACAACTTTCCTCTAATTTTGATTTTGGACCCAATTTTCGAACAGATTTCGCGGAAGCGTCTCTACATTTTCAAATAAAAGCAATCTAAATCCATTTTAATTTCCACAAGAACTGATGCGTGCTATTAAATATACTAAGTGAAAAACAGGTTTCCATTTAAAAGTTCTAATTCTATATAGCCTATTACAAAGAACATTAAGATTCACTATTTTCGTCAGTAGATAACATATTATACAGCTCTGATGGCGATTTGAAATAATCCACCAACATTATTGCCCTCTTATTTCGAACATTATACCACGAGTACCGCCACGGCAGAACTCCATACGGCCTTGACTGTGTCACTTCTCCTTTTGTGAACGCTAATCGTTGATTTGTGAGCGGAATATGCCCTTCGAATATCGCAATATACCTGAAAAACACCATAAGATATTCTTAACATTCGTTAAAACTCAAAGCTCACTTTTTATCATTTCGATAAATTCTCTGCGGATACCTCATCACCAGGTACCGAACCGACCAACATAACAAAACAAATCCAATCGCAAAGTATTTAACATCGTCCTTCTCAGCTTCGAGGACTTTATTTTCGAATTGAAATGGGTCTTGGATACTATCTTCGCCTGCTATTGCCATATATATGGCGATACCGCTTACAATCAGAGCACTGAGTGTTGTCATGTAATGGGCGCCATAGATGTAATATGTCATGGGCGCGCGGTAAATGATATGATAGCCATCAGGAATTTTATCTTTCTGCAGATATCGTCCTTCTTTGAATGTTTTTGTTCCGAATCGTGTCACATCGCTTGACTGAGGCCTAGCTGGTGTTCTGTAATAGATGATAATGTGAGTAGATAAGCATGAAAGCTCAGATTAGTGTACCGGAAAACTATCCTGAAAGTTGAATTATTAATTAGGGCTAGTTTTTGTCTTATTCCACTGGCTGACGCTCTTAAACTTCCGAGTAAAACCATTTAATAGCCGTAAATAAATATGATAACCTAACCACTATCCGGTGACTAGAATTCAAACGTCAAAATCTACTTGTCATGTGGTGGATTTAAATTTATCATCAATTCACAATAGAATTGTTAGTTTGGGACTCCCCGAAATTTTTGAAAATAATACAGTTGGTCTTTCAAATAATTGAAGCTTGCGTTGATTTTAAATATGATCATAAAATCCAATTATACTAATACCATCCAACATATCTTGTTTTAAGTTTGTTAATGACGGGTTTCAATTGGGCGTGTGATTCAATAACCACTTTAATTTTAATTTGAAAAGGCTGTTTAGCTGAGTGTGGACGAGTTTGCACGCAGAGTTTGCAGCTTGAGAATATCATTCGGTGACAGGTTATTTTGCAAGTATTTTTAGCAATGCTATTGTAAGTGACGAGCATTTTACAAAAGATAAATAAATTAAGAGATATATATCAGGTCTTTCAAATATATTTCAATAAAGATATAAGGTCTGTTCGTGTACTACGATTAATTGCAATTAATCGCAATAAAATGCAATGAAGCCGTTTTTGTCTCCGTTTTACTGAAATCTGAAAATTTCCCCTCTATCAGTAAATTTTAGTAGGATTTGAGCTACTGAAAAATGCTGAAAAGTGTCAAACGGTGTGGCGCGAGTAAATATTTTCAAATGTGCATGGCAAGCAACATATTTTTTGCGTAATGTTGCTATGAAGGTCGAATATTTTTGCAGCGATAATGTATCACTGCTTAGGATGACTTTATAATCACTATTGTTCTCCAAAGAAACCGACAGCTGACACTTTTGGTTGTCAATTTTCAGCAAAACTCAATGAGAGCATTTTCGTACTTTTCATTAATTTCCCCCACCTCATGATTCAAGAAAATTCAGGAAAATTTAGTGGCTGAAAGTGCGCGAGCAGACCTTAGGTGTGGACCTATCCGCTGAAGCACACTGAGACGCAGCCAGGCGCAGCCAAGCTGTCAGTTGAGTTGACTATATGGGTTTTCCATAGCAGCGAGCACACCAAGTCGCAGCTATGCGCAGCCAGGCGCAGCTCAGGTCGAAATGGATTCAACTTTTGTCGCAGCGAAGAGTTGCAATCAGCTGTAATTACTTGAGAAACGCGCGGGATTTGAAATGTATGCGAAAATGTAGAGTTGATTTTATATTACAAATTTTTTGAGGAATTCGAAAACAATCTTTATTGGTAATAGCTTAGATAGTAAAAAGTACAATAAAAATATAGTTAAAGGCAAATTTGAAAGATAATTAATAGCAAATTGAATATAGTAATTTAAAATACTTTATTAGTCTAGTTGGTAGATTACTGACTTCTTGCTTGTGGGATCCCTGATTCGAATCCAAGTTCGGACGAAGGCCCGCGAACCAAGCTTTGAGTTCACCTAGCTCTAATTAGGTACGTGGTTAATATCAGGGGTAAAGTGAGTCGTCGAATTCCTCACTCGTATTCACATTGATTGAAAAAATTGTAAAGAATTATTTCAAAATGCAGTCAATTAAAGATGCAGTGTTGGATAACGAGGTGACAATAAAGATGCTGATAGCCCAAGTGAAGGAGCGTCCGATTATTCATGATAAGGCTACAGGCGGATACAGAGATGTCGCTAACATCAACTGAAAATTCTTCTACATCACTGACACTTAGTCACGTTGCAGTGTAACCAGGCGATTTCGTTGGCTGCGCTTGGTCACTGATGGCTGCGCCTCGCTGCGTCGAGTGTAATTCAGGCATATATCTGCCTCAATCAATCTTAAGTTTATCATAAGCCATGTATACAAACTCAGATTAAAACAGGAGTTAGATCAAAATAGTATAGTGTAAACGAGTAAAAAACACGTTTGCATTCTACGTTACTCAAAACTCTTCAGATAACCTCCATTCAAAAATTAATTTTCATACTAGCTATGTAGTTGAGTGCTTCATAATGAATTTTGCACCCCGTATACAGATGAGGCAACACAAATATCTTGGAGGCCAGCCGCGATTTACTGGTTAAAAACAGCACGCAGCGTAAAAGCTCTGTTATGGTTACGCTTAAGGGGTTAGTCCACTGTTAAACTGCTCAAAATGAATTTTTTTTAAACAGTTACGAGAAAAAACTATTCAAGATATTGATTTGAAATTTTATTGAGGTTAAAATTTAACATTTTCATTGGAAAACAAAATGGCAATCGCCCCAATAGATCGCCGCAGCACCGCCGAAAAAAAAGCAAATTGAGCCTCGTAAATTCCTGGACAAAATAAGCATCTGTAAACAAATTACCAGAAATATTTCATTTTCAGGTAGAGGTGCAATTGAGTCAGCTTTTACTTTGTCGTGAACCAAATCCCTCAAATTATTGTAAATATACCACTGCCTTTCCAGAGTGAGACTTTTAGGAATTATAACAATCGGCAAACAGTTTTGCTTCAACGCCATCTCTTCAAATTTTAAAATGATGGTATGAAGTAATACCAACCAATGGCTTATAAAATTGTTTGATATAGTTGCCCCAGTCGTACCAAATAACATCTTCGGCAGAAACTGCCTTATTATGACCGGAGTGGGAAGAGGCGGCTACACAATTCATTGGATCTTCGTGATTATCAACGTTGCTTAGTGCGAATTTTGATTTCAATAACCCAAAAAATCTGTCAGGGGAAACTTTGTGTGTCCTGTAAGGAGAAAATTTAGCGAAATAGTCGTGTTCAGGTTTTTGGAAATTCGCCACATGAGATATCCTAACATTAGGCGTGTTTGTTTGCTCCTCTATCCAGTAGAGAATAGAGTATACGCATTGGAAACAACAACACTCCTGTACCAGTGAATTCACGGGTAAACTGGACTTGATGCCCCACACCCGGGAAATCCCACCAGAGGGCGAAAAGGTGGTAGAAGGGGTGAAAAATTGAGGAAAAACAGACAAAATTATACAAAAAAATAAAAACAAAAACAAAAAAAAGGAAGAAAAGAAGCCTCAAAAGCAAACGCACAACCACAAAAACACAAACATATTAGCCCGACACCTATCGGCAAAATTCATGTAACAGCTGTGTGGGGCATCAAGTCCAGTTTTACCAGAAAAGCTCAAGCAAAGTTGTCTTTTTTTCTGTGAGGTGGCTTCAATTTTTTCAAGGTTATGTTGAATGTTTTGGTAGTTAAGAGATTAGAAAAAGCCCTCATAACAACTAGAAAGCTAAAAGCGGTAATTTTCTGTTAGTATTTTTTTCTATCTTCTATCGATTGTGGTAGTGTGTACTCGTTATTTTCTCCCTTTATTTTCAGCTGTTTTGTGGTACCACAGCCAATATAGCAACCTATGTCAGTCTTAGCGAATGCACTGCTGTTTTATACTAGATCGTTGTTTTTGCGGCATAGTTATATTCTGTTCTGTATTGGAGCAAAAAAACGCACCTAATGAAGGAAACTAATGACGCGATTTGCACCTTTTCCAATATCAACGCTTTCATCGGCCAAGTAATTGAACTGAAAATAACAAACAAGAAATAATTGTAAAAAATTCGCTATGCAAAATTTTTGATAGGATTTATAAAGACTGGAATTGTATTACCTGAACTTTTTCTTTTTCGTTGGTTATACTAAATACAGAGCATTTCTCTTTAGCATTGAAATATGCACTTCTTGGTTATTGAGGGCTGACTGGATAGTGCACAGTTTGCGCAAAATCGAACGATATAACTTGCACAGAAGCGTCCTTGTTGGAACAATATTCTTGGTAAAACGCTCTCTCAATTCTGGCTTTGTGCAGGTGGTCTACAAATGAGTTCAGCTTTTCTTCTCACACTTCATCGGAACAGTTTTTCGTTTGAGAAATCATCAACGTATTACCTGAACAAACCATCATCAAGAAATTGATTAATTTAAACGTCACAAAGATCATCAGCCGGCTTCATTACAGAAATAAAAGGCATATATTTACTACAAATTCTGCGGAAAGATCTATTGCTTATTTTTTTTCATCGGAATCAAGGGTTGCAATATACATTCGATAAATTGACGATTTGGTTTCATTTGATGGTAATTTCATTATTTTGTAGTCCTTGAATTTTGGTAACCTTTTCTGGAAGCAGAAGAGCGATACAATCAGAAACAGATTTAATAAATTCTACTACTTTTGTGATTTCTTGTGGTTTAATTGATGTTGGGTTGGAAAAAGATTTATTTGAACTGCCGTGTTTTCGAACTTCGACACCATGAAGGTTATAGTGATTTAATAAATTTTAAAAACGTTTCAATCCACACGGGTACAAAAATAAGAACATTTTACGGCAGATTGGCAGCTTAAGATAAGTGTAAACAATATTGCCCTTATTTCCAGGCAGCAACTTACGCTTTCCATATTTTTTTTCTTCCAACACAGCTTCGTAAGCGTCATTCAACTTTACACTTGCTCTAACACTTTCAATTTTACTCAAGATAACGATGTCCGGCTGATCTTTTTCCAAGTCCAAGAAATTGTTTCGTGATTCTACGATCATACCTTTGGGTATCAACTTATTACATTCCTGGGTACAACAAGCATTTTAAAAAAAACTCTAATACTGCTTTATTTTCGTCGGTATCCTGAAGAGACATATCGAAAGACGAATCTGGTACAACGTCATCTTCTATGCCACTAACACCTGCAGCTCCACCCTGATCTTCGTAATCTTCATTACAATCGGCAAAATATTGTTTCTCCACTGATTTAAATTCTTCTTTTAAAGCCATTCTGCACTTTTACAAACTGAAACAATTTTAAATTAGCTGAATAACAACGAAAAACCACAATCTCGAAAATAGAATGATAAGAAAAGCAGCACGTATTATTCCAACTTTTTCAACGTTCACAAAATTAGCTATTTAGGGGAAATCACTTGAATAAGGTACAAAAATACTTGTTGTAAAAGCGCCACTGTATAGTGGAAGTCTAAAGAGAGATGGAGAATCAAGGGTAAGATGAAAAAGTCTAGCGCATCAGAACCGCTAGAAACAATAATGTTCGAGAAACAGTAGAGAATTTGTGCAGATTTTGAGTGTGTATTCTACCACTACTTACTTTTTCTACTTAAAACTAATACACCCTAAGTAATAATAGAATCTAAGCTCACTTAAATTTTGGTGAGTTCATCGAAAGTTACTGCGGTAGAAAGGTGTTTGGGGTTGCCATCCGAAAAATCTCCAGAGCTTAAAAAATTTAAACAATATTTACTTATTTTCATTGCAAATGCTTGCGATGAAAATACTTAATGCAAGCATTTATTGGAACGAAAATAACAAAAACGCCTAATGCTAGCAGCCCTTAACTAGCACCGAAGCCAAAAATATGTCGCATCTGCCTTATGCTGAAGTCAACCTGCTCTGCGAATTTCGTATTGATCCGATGACTGCATCGGAAGTTATAGGGATGCAAATAAATTTAGGGCTACCATTCGCAACATTTTTCAACTTTTCTAGATCTTAATATTTGGTGTTTATTTTCAGTATAAAATCACTACGATTTGAAAATTCTATAGTAAAATCGCTTACTAGAGGTATGCCAAAAAAATACAAAAACAACCATAGCTGGCAGCCCTATCATTGTATTGAACTCAAATTTCTACTGATTTTTTTCTACATAAAGTTTAATTTGTCATTTGAATTTCGTTATGATTCAATGGCTGCAGTGGAAGCTATAGGGCAAAGAGCTTTATTTTCCACAGGAATTATCAAATTTTAAGACAACAAAATTACCATAGCTGGCAGTTCAAACCGAATTTTTCGACGTGGTTTAAAGTAAGGTTCAGCTACTGTGTAAATTTTGTCAAAATCGAATGACTGAATCACAATTTATAGTGCCGAAAGCAGTAATTTTTCTTAGTGATTTTTCACGATGGCACCACTGGCACAAAATTGCCCGTATTTCATAATCGCTTCTATTAGACTTGGTCCTATTTGAGACCAATATATTCAATTAATTCTGATTATTAAATCGTGAGTTTCCGTTTTTGATGCTAAAAACAAATTGGGAAAGGGTTACCAGACGTGCCTGTTGTAAAATTTCAAATTTTTTACTTTGGCTATAGAGACAAAGCATAAAACTTATTTATGAGTGGCTTTTTTTTCAAAAATCGATAATTTTTCGGGAGATTCGATGATTTAAAGGTTTTCACTTTCCGCGCCTGTCCTAGCTACAGGGTTGCCAACATGCGCATCAAAAGCTACACAAATGTACAACTTAATAATATCAACATGTTCTGAAAGTTTCATAATACTTGAAAAGCTCTATCAAAAGTTATCGTAATTTAAAAATTTTCAAATTTTCCCGTTTCTTCTTTTAGGCACCTAGCACACACATGGGGTTAAAAAATTTCAAAACATTACCCGATTCACATGTGAAACACGTTCAAAATTTATTTTAACACGTTCAAAATTTATTTTTAGGTGTATTAAAAATATCACTAAAATGGCCGCCGGCGCGAAAGAGTTAAAGATAATTGACACTTAGTGAAACTTAGTGAAACTGAAAGTTTCAGCTGAATCAGCGAATCAGCTGAATCAGCGCGTTTCCGAGAAATTGTCACTGAATTTTTTTGAATATATATATAGATATATATATAGATATATATATATATATATATATATATATATATATATATATATATATATATATATATATATATATATATATATATATATATATATATATATATATATATATATATATATATATATATATATATATATATATATATATATATTTATATATATATATATATATATATATATATATATATATATATATATATATATATATATATATATATATATATATATATATATATATATATATAATAAATATGAATTTTTGGCCAAATCGATTTTAATATTAATGTTCTTCGAACATTTGTAAAAAGAAGAGGTAGAAGCGCAAATACATCTGTTTTCTCGAAAACTTGATTTCTAACCATAGGTACCTATTCTTAGTCCAGGTCACAGATACTCAAACATTTTGCGTATACCAATTTACCTGATCCAACAAGGAAAAATAAAAAAAAAACCAAAAAATCCAATAAAAAACTTTCGAGAACACCTCACGAAAGGAGATTCTCCATGGAAAAATTTTCAATTTTCTATAAACGCCTCAGGAGCATTGGGAAATCCAATTGCAAACTATTTCTGTACATGTTTTGTGAAAGCTATTCTACTCGACATTTTATAAGTGTGTATGAATGTTTGAAGTAGTTATTTGATCCAGGAAATTTCCACTTCAATTGTAAGAGCAACTTAGATATATACGAAAATAAACAAGCTCACATACCGTGTCCGAATGCTCAAGGGTTTCTGCACTGCAACAAACAAAGAACTTGCTAGTGAAACTAACTTAACAGTCAAAGTTTTACACAACGTCCTCGGAAAGGAACAAGTTGGTTGAGATTTCATGTGGATAAGTTGAGAGATGTGGAAGCGATGCTGGTAACCGGGTCTGAGCAATGAACTTCCAGAAATCTAGAGTGATTTGCCAGCCCGTGCGGTTTCATCCACGGAAATTATTTCAAAAGGACAAGTCGTAGATAAATTGACCTTTTACCTTTTTGAAAAGTTTTTGTTTTGAACAAGCACCAGCTGTGGTCTTTTGGTTGCAAGGATGATGAATGTAAAAGTATTTAGTTGATGAATGCGGTCGAATTGTTTCAGGGCGAAATAGAAATCTAATGTTACGAGGATTAAATTTTTTTTAGTGCAGTATATGTTTGATTTTCACATTATACCAATATTGCATTGAAATAAACTATAAATAAGAACAGACGTAAACATTGTCAGCCACTATGTTCTCGGGATAAATTCTTTTCTATGGCTGGAGCAAACTAAATTAAAGCAAGTAAACCATGTTTAAAATATTCTCCCCGAAAATCTAAGCCCTGGATAAGCCAATTTGAACATGAATCAAATTACAGAGCTAGCCAAGGCACATACACACCATACAAGTATCACAATCCCACCCATCAGCAAAAACTTACTAATTTTAATAGCCTGTTCATGGAATCTATTTGCCTATCTGAACAATTTCCCCGAAATGAAGCTACAACAAATTTTAAGCGATTAAACACATCCTCTACTGTCCCTGAACTTGACTCTATGGCATTAATGGATTCACTTAACGCTACAATAATCGCAATAAATTATTCACGAATTTCCGAACAAAGGAATTTTCGCAGCAAGCCAGCAAAGTCTTTCCTGATGCGTCCGTTTAAAATGAGCTGTGGGAGCTCTGGAAGCTTATAAGCTTACTGCGGAATGGAGATCCTGCATGGTATCTAGATTATTTCTGCCATTTTCACTGTAATTTATGAATCTGATCAATTGGATGAGATGTTACATGAAACAAAAGAATTTGTAGCATTTACGAATGGTTAAATTTGTGTTTGGTGAAGAATCATAAGCTAATAAATCGAATAATTTGCGAATAATTTCGAATAAATTCCTACTATAAAAATCGAATAATTTCGTACGTTTTCACAATTTCAATTCATTTAAACATGATGAGGTCAAATCATTGCCAAATCGTTTCAACTAATAATACGAATGTGTCGTAATTTTATTAGAGACTGGGTAATGTCCCATTAGCGCAGATATGAATATAGTACCTAAGCACAAACCATACTTCACCATATTCCCATCTAGCATGCGAAACGCAACATCACTTGAAGAACTTTAGGGTGCCGTAGTAAGTTTAACACATAATCATCAGGACATCAGACCCTGTACGCATTACTTTCCGTGAAAATTCGCCTGCAAATGTCTTTTATCCGTTGCTCGCTGTCTCTTGTAATTTCTCGTGAATTTCGTAATCAAATATGTAAATTGGAAATTTCCTTACATTGATGCGACGTGTCTTCTGAACATATTTTTTGCAATTCGAGTGTCGTCGCACATTATTAGCGACATTCCAGACAAGGATATTAGGAAAAATGGAATTGATGCCTAAGGGTGGTAGGATATTATTTTATTGTAATTGAAACATTGATGGAAAATGTTTTAAACGTGCCGGTGTATGTAAAGTAGCAAAATTCGAACATTTTAAATTTGAAAGTAAAATGCTGTATCTTATTTATTAAATATCTTCAGAAAGAATTTTGGAATTATTAATTTTCGCTGACTTCGATATGACAACTGGTTAGACTTATAAAAACTTTTTTTTGAAATTTCTTTGGAATGTAGACTTTGAGTATCTAAAGATTTCCAGTATGGCGGTTATTAAACCAAATGATTCATATCCTGTAATTTCAACATTTGAAATGTAGTATTAATATAGCGCCCAGCGTGGGATACGAATCAATGGACTCGATTTGAATTAATGCGTCTGAAAGTATCTTAGCTTCTCTCGATTCGGTTATTCCTTATTACATTGACAACTATATTGAAACAAATGCTCATAAATACTCAATACAACTCATGAAATAAACTTCCTGGTAAATGAATTTCAGTTAAACTTATATATTTAAGTCACAATACAAGGATCTTAATCTTCATAAAACTTTGTACTGAAAATTAAATTCACATGAACTTATGTTAATGTGATTTCCCATTGCTATTGCACTAGCTTATGTTTCTTCAACTTTCACGGCTCAGGTGAAACTTTCAGTTAATGCACATTAAAATTTGTATATAATCTCAGCAAGAAAGTGTGCAGTTTTCGTCACACAAACTTTAATTTTCGGTACAAGAATGTTTTGGATCTCCTTAATTTGATATTTAATGGAAATTTATGAAGTTGTTGTTAGCTGATACTTACATACATACATACATTTGAGTTTGTATGGAAATTCTACTGTTCTTATTATAGCATGGAAGAAATCAGACATATGATACAAAAAGTTTGAAGTGTTACTGTGTTGAATTCGTTACTTAAGTCTAGTGTGTCAGAAAATAAAAATCGTTTTTTTTTTCATAAATAACATCTAAAACATGTATAGAAAACGTGGGCAAAAGAATTTTTCGAAATTTGGAGCCGTTGAAAAGTTACAGCCGTAAACCGTATTAGGTATACAGTATTACCGTAGGAGGTTTACGTAAACCGTAGGAGCTATACGCTGACTTTCGCATCGACTATTCTCGAGCCCAGCTCCTTACCTAGCTCTTTTGTGTAACTAAATTGTACTTATTGTACACAGTACTAATTGTCAACTAACGGGTACCCAGAACTGTTCACAAACTTAATAATCTGGACTTTCGCTCCGAAGCATCTTCATTCTGGTGCAAAAGTCGTAAAAATCGCCCCATTTCTTGCTGTGCTAATCTTCAACGAAGGATTTGAACCTATCCTAAAGGTGATAGAAGTCATGGGAGTATAATATTGGCATAAATGCCCAAGCGTTCGTTCATCAACGTAATGATTCTCGCATCGATCGCTTAAAGAGATGCTTGAGCGATTTCGCCAAACAAGCCCGGATATCAAACACAGGAAAAAAAAGAACGGCCTTGCATGACATTTTTGAAGAAGAGGAAGGTGTACTCTGTGGTCCAGGCATAGCAGATTGATGGTCAGATCATTTTTTTATTATGAATATATACAACAACTTTCAAACGCGTTTTTCTCAAAACACGATCTTATTACACTATCTCAAAAACTCTTTGGTTGATTCTGCGCACATTTATACAGCATTTTTTTGTACATATATAACTAAAAGTTGATGAAAAATAATTGAGATTGTTTATCCAAAAAAAAAAACACGACGAATTGATTATTTTTTCTAATGCGAAAAAAAAATATATTTTTTTTGGAATCCTAACTTAATTTTACTTCCAAGTAGAGTCTCAAGTTTTACAATCAAAACTGCGTTATGATTTTAGTTTTAGATAAGCAAAATGGCTGGAATCATGGCAGCAGTGCAGCACCTATTTTTATATATGTGCCTGTTGGGCGGTGTATCTCCTACTATTTTGTATACGATGACTTCAAAAAATGCACAATGTTTGCTTAAGCGTTAATAAAAATAATATACAATTTACAAATTATTTTATTTTATTGGTTTGTCAAAAAAAGTCTCCAAAAAAGCATTTCGGACATATATTTCGTTTGTTGCACTTGGGCTGGTGGTCGCAGCATTCTGGACTTAGTCGTCTTCAGGCGCGGTGTGGTAGTGACGGAGTGAAATCACCTTCGTGAATAGCTCCGAGTTAATACGATCATCTCCGTCCCGTTAAAACCATGGCAGGGCTCTGGGTATGTTCTCAGTCTCGTAGCCATTAACTTGGTGGTGGAAGTTCAGTTGAGGTAGACTACTAATTAACACCGATCTGGCTGTGACCACTTGTCCCCATAAGAGCTTGTGGCAGCCCTCGCATTGCTTCCCTGCTTGCATAGATAACCATGAGATCATCAAGGTGACTACACATTAAGATTGAGATTGAATGGGAACCCTTCCCGAATGAAAAATATATCAAACAAACCTAAACTCGTCAGACAGAAGCCTGGCAAAGGAGGGATAAGATGACTGTGCCGTCAGTTGCAACTAAAGCTACAGGAAAGATAGATGTGGCAAATGAGCCAGCTTCGCGGACCGAAGCTAAAGCTGCTAGAGGTCGTGGAGACATGACAAATGAGTCAGCTCCATTGTCTACTGGCACAACTGCAAAGCTTGCAGAAAGTTGTGAAGGTTTGATGACTGAGTCAGCTCCACTAACTTCCAGCGTATCTTAAACTTCTTCTTCAGGTGGTTCCTGCGATTTGGTCACCAAGCCTGGCCCGATTGTGGCCAGTTTGTCGTGAAGGTTACGGTGAATAAGCCAACCCGTCCGTCAACAAGTGCTACCTCCGGCGCTGCCTTCTTTTCAGGCAAGAAACGCATCTGCGCCAACTCTCCTCGGGCTTACGGAACTAGAAGGGAAGCCTTCAAAGTTATGAGGAAGTTAGAAAACGTCCCCTTTGACACAATGTCTGACAAGGACAAAAAGTCCCTTCAATATGCAAGTTTGAAAATGTCTCCTTTGACACAATGTCTGACAAGGACAAAATGTTCCTTCAATATGCAAAAACACAAATTAGGGAGCACCCGCTCCCTCTTAACTCTGCAGATTCAGCTCAAAAATGACAGATGCTGGCTGAGCAGAAGAATCCGAGCAGACAGGACTGCAAAACACAGAAATTTATGGCGACTCCTTCAGGGATAATTCGGCAATTTAATTAAATTGCCCAAAAGTGTCTTGTTTGGACCGTAATTGATGCCAGCAAGCTCCTCCGAAAACTGGCTAAAGAAATGTTAGGCTTTATTCGGAGTCTACTGTAAGCTGAAAAAGGCCAGCTTGCGTCCTCCACTTGCGATGAACGACGCGGGTTTTTTAGGTTTCATGCTCCTTCTCAATAGGTAATCCGATGACATTGGTCAAATTAGCCATCAGACAAAAATATTTGAGGACGCTAAGAAGTCCTGGGCAGATGAATCATCCTGTGCGATAACAAGGTATCCATGAATGCACGTCGCACCAGGTAGCTATTAGGCTTAACTCGAAGCGCTCTACGTTGCACTGTGGGCATTCCTACGGGCCATTGCGTCATAGGACGGCATTCGCAACTATTGGGTGCAGGGTACAATGACTTTTGTCGGAATCGTGACTCTGAGGACGAGAAGGAATCCGTTCTCCATCTCATTTGCTTGTGCCTAGCTTTGGCAAGGAGAGGGGTGGTGCCCGATTAAATTTAAAGAAGATAGTGTGGTTCGTCAAAGGAAGCAGATGGTTTCCTGATTTCAGTGACTGAAAGAGAGTAATAAATTAGTGTGGCATCCAACGGGCATCTCCTGTGCTTAGGTGTGTCTGTTGGCAGGCCTCTGTCGATCGGCATCCACTTCAACTTACCTACCAACCATCAAAATCCCAAAAAAATCTTTCGCTTGTACGACCAGTACTACATCACTTCACGACAGCTAAACTCTTTCTTGCCACTAAACCAAAACAACTCTACAACTAGCTGGCGGTCCAGTTGCTACCATCCGAATCAGATCATCTCGTTGCATGTGAATGTCTGATTCCTTTTTTGCGTAGGATTCTTTCAAAAGCGGCACCTAGTCACAAATCATGTAAAATGAAGGGTGGCCTTGTTTGACTAGCGTGACGAAAGTTATTGCGTAGCTGGACGTCTCTAATTGCTCCAATAACAGTAATTCTATTACTTGCACTTTTTAGTTTGCGTTTCATTTAAGACTTAAGAAGTTAATGGATGAAGAAAATATATCCAAATTCATGATGAAGAAAATTCATTCTTTTGTTCTTAGTCCTGTTTCGTCATTATCTATAACAACTTCCTAAACATTGGGTACTTTTTTAGTACTTGAAAACGTGCGAAAATCATTTTTATTCGCTATATATTGCCAAAGTGATACCCAATTTTATGCTTTCCAGCCTAGGAAAAGCGCTGGAAAGAATTTTGCATTCAGCTCTAGAAAAGTTGGACGTTCCAGATCTAGCTTGAAATGCTGATGCTCTAAAAGTCTCCATGACCAATATAAGAAGGTCTCAATTTCACTTGTTTATTTATGTGGAGGAGGATTTCGATTAACTTTGGGTCAATGTCAGAGTATTCATGACACTAACAAAAACTTAACACTATTAATCTCCTTAGGTTTCTTATTAAATTAATATCTAGCTACTTCCATAGTGGACGGGCTTTTGTTACCTACAAAGCAAAAAAACTCAAGGCTAGTCCTTAATTTGAGGATTCCAACGATTAAGCTCCAGCGATACTTCGATGAACTTTGTTGGTACTACCCCGAATAAATGCGAGAAAAAGTAAGTTCATACTTGCTTTGCATCCGAGGCCTTCGTCAAATCATTGAATTTCTACCCTACACATCCAGACGGCTTTCAACAAAGTCTTGGGGGTAACGAAAAAGGCCAGGGCGTTGAACATTTATAAAATTTATCTGCAATGCCGTGGCAGTTAGTTTGATTAGTATGTTTTCATTAGACAGCGTTGCAAAATCAATGATCGACTTGTTGACATGACGATCAGTGCGTCATTGACTGCTCAACATTTTCGATGTATGTATATTAAAACTCAAATAGTTGTCTGCTAACTCAGATGCTTTCCATGAAATCGAAAAAACTCAAAGATTGTTCTAGTATTCAGTGTTATTTGGCGAAAAAAAATAAATTAGAAAAAATAAATTACTAAATAAAGCATTTAGTGTAAAGCTATTTTGTGTAACGGAAATGAGAGCAACCCACAATTTCATTTAAAAGAGAGTCAGTTTGAAATTTGTGTCAGACTCAAACTCAAGAACTTAAAGTAACAAAAAAAAAAACAAATATTTAAACAAAACTAAAACTCAAGTATTTGACATTTATAGCAATTTTTTTTTCATTGGAAAAAATTAAAAAGAAGTACAAGAAAATGTTTCAGCTAATAATGCGGTCCTGGGAACGGTCGATCGTCACTTGGAGTCGGTCAGTCTTTTTCAGTTTCTTATTCTCATTTTTTTTTGTATTAAATATACTTATGTACATTTTTAAAATTTATAATAGTTATCATTTCTTTTTATCTATTTCTTTTCCTTTTAACATTTTTACTAATGTTCGAAGAACATTGGTATTAAAATCGATTCGGCCAAAAATTCATATTTCCATATATATATATTTCCATATATATATATATATATATATATAAAATTCATACTTCCATATATACATATATATATATATATATATATATATATATATATATATATATATATATATATATATATATATATATATATATATATCATCAAAAAATTTCAGTGAGATAATCTCGGGAACGCGCCATTCGATTGAGCTGAAACTTTCAGGATACATTGGTGTATATGCAGAATAGGTCCAGGTCTCACTAAATGTCAGTTATTGTTAACCTTTTGGCGCCGGCGGCCATTTAAGTGATATTTTTAATATACCTATTATTTCGTACACAAATAGTTTTCGCAAAAATAAAGTTGACAAAATAAATTTCAAACGAGTTTTACATGTGAATCGGATAATGCTTTGGAATTTTTTAACCCCATGTGTGCGCTGGGTGCCTAAAAAGAGAACGGGAAAATTTGAAAATTTTTAAATTGCGATTACTTTTGACAAAGCTATTCAATCATTACGAAATTTTCCGGACATATTTGCATTATTTAGTTGTAGATTTGTGTAGCTTTTCATGAGCGTGCTGGCCACCCTGTTGCTAGGGCTGGTACTGAAAGTGAAAACCTCCAAACCATCGTCTCTCTTGAAAACATGCCGCTTCTTCAAAACAAAGCCACTCATATATAAATTTTGTGCTTTGTTTACATAGACAATTAAAAAAAATTGATATGGTATAACGGGCACGCCTGGTAACCCTTGCTCAATTCACCTATATTTTTAGCATCAAAAACTTCTGTTCACGGAAACTCACGATCCGATGAGCAGAATTAATTGAAATTTGCAGAATGTATTGGTCTTAAATAGGACCAGGTCTGATAGAAGTGTTTTTTAAATGCAGGCGATTCTGTGCCAGTGGTGCCATCTTGAAAAATCACTAAAAAAGATAACTGCTTTTAGCCCTATAAATTCTGATTGAATCGTTCGATTTTGACGAAATTTACACAGTAGCTGGACCTTACTTCAAACCACGATTCATAGAAATTTGGTCGAGCTGCAAGCTATGATAATTTTGGTGTCTTAAATTTGAAAAAAAAAAATTGAAAGTGAAAACATTCAAACCATCGAATATCCTAAAAATGTCCGTTTCTTACAATAAAACCAATCTGTATACAAATCTTATGTTTTATCTACACGTTCAAAGTAAAACTTTGAAAATTTAATGTCGGACAAGAACGGTAACCCTCTCCCAGTTAACCTATATTTTTAGCATCAAAAACTTCTGTTCACAGGAAGTCACGAACCAATAATCACATACAGCTCAAATTTACAGAATGCATTGGACTTAAGTAGGACCAGATCTGATAGAAGCGATTTTGAATTGTGGGTAACTCTGTGCCAGTGGTGCCATCTTGAAAAATTAAAAAAACTGTTTTTTGCCCTATGAAATGTGAATTAGTCACCCGATTTTCATTACCTTATTCTTATCTCTGTTTGGTGGAAATTTGGTTGAAAAATTTGATTGGTGCTGCCAGCTATGGTAATTTTTGTGTCTTTGGTTTTGAAAATTCGCTCAATAAAATAAAACTTTTTGCCCTATAACTTCCAGTGCAGTCATGAAATCAATACGAATTTCATACAATTAATGAAACTTATCATAAACATTATTCAGGCCAAATTTGGTTGAAAAGCCATGATAGGGTTGCCAGCTATTGTTGGTTTTGTGTTTAGTTGCAATATCTTTATTAAGCGGTTTTATCGTAGAATTTTCAATTGGTAATGATATTGTAGTGACAATAAACAGCAAATATTAAGCTTTCGATTATTTGAAAAAACTCGCTGCAGGTAACCCTAAATTTCTTTATGCTCCTATAACTTCGAATGTAATATAACAACGTGAAGCAGATGTGATATATTCTTGGCTTTGATACTGGCGAAAGGTTGCCAGCACGATTCGGTTGTGCTACTTTTGTATCAATAAATGCTAACAGTTAGTATTAGTAAATTATTAGTATTAGTAAATAACCGATGTTTCAATTCCCAAAGCTCTGCAAATTTTTCGGATCGCAGCCCCAAACACCAACTTCAGTTACAGTGCTGCAGGCACTGAGCATTTTCTTCATTGATGTTATATGAGATTTTGCTTTCAAAGTTTGGTGAAATAAGCAACTGATAACGAATATAATTAACCCGTGTTTTGCTCTCATAAACGTTGAAATTCATGCCAGTGGTAATATCTGAAACCTTTCACCATATGAGTTATAATGCATTCTTGAGACCAAAGTAAAACGTGGCATTTGAAACAGTTTGGCCGTAATAAGCAGCACATGTGGTGGAATATGCACTCAAAACCTACACGATTCTTCTGCTGTTCTTCGAACATTAGTGTTTCTAGCGGTTCAGGTGCGCTAGAGTTTTTTTCTTATCATTTTGTTACGTGCTTTCTGTTCATATCAGTTTTCTTCATGTTTTCTTAATTTTTTGGAATCATTTATTTTTATTCTTTTTTTTTTATTATATTGGCCGTTTAGTTAAAAAGTTAAGCTATAATGAAGTAAAAAGAAATGAAAAATCTATGCAGTTGGCGTTGGTGAAAATTAGCGGGTTTTTAGCATGAACCTCGTCTCCACGCGAAAGCCACGTCCATCACAGCTGAGCTAGCTGTCAAGGGGATCACGCAAGGCTACTTTTATAGAGTAGAACTTAGAAATTTTATGCTCCATAGGATATGGCTAGCCAATTGTGACCGTTTCCTGGATTGCATTGCAGTAACTTGTAAATGTATTGTACAGTGACTACTTAAATCATTTTCCGTTGAATATTTACGAAGAAAGTCATCTTCCAGTATACGAGACTTTAAAGAAGATAATTGTTAAAATTTTCTTTAGTTCCGGAGTGGAAGATGTAGTATTAACTGACCGTAAGAGCACAATATTGGTTACTTTATTATCTTCAACTCTAAAATTAAGTTATAAATTAATTTTGGATGTACGCATTTCCGCGCAATCCGTGGGGCAATATTTTATTTAAAATTAAATAAAAAACAGGTCATATCGAAACCACTCGAACCAGCTGATGGATGTTTGAAATATTTGCCTATTAAGCACCTCAGGCATCTTTTTTTGAGTTCCGATAGTCCTATCAATATCATCTTTCAGAAAATAAAGCCTACTAACTTTAAATAAATCAAGATTCTACCTTTGAAGCGATTGTGTACGAAAACTAAAAAAAAAAGCAAAGTCCTCTTATCAGCCAAATGAGTCATTAGCCTGAAATACGCACTTAACATTTGCCTTCTAAATGTAGAGAGATAATACATTTAATTTACTAACATTTCTTCTGATACCTACATAAGTATAGTTGATGTAATGTAATTTATTGTAATTTAATTTCTCTTCAGTAATACTACATTTCACCGGGTCTACTCACCACTGCTATCACTACCAACTCAATTCCCTTACATTTCCTCGTTTGAAAATTTATTGCATGTTTCAATGTTCTCTTCATCTCCTCCATCGACCTCACAACGAACTCTTCCATCGCCGTAATGAATTCTTAATTAAATCACTAAAGACATTTAGTTTGCAAAGTGCTCTGGGCACCAAAAAAAAGCAACGACGCGACACAAGCGGTGGTGAGCGCCAATTTATAGCTATTGCACTATTGCATTTAACTGAGATTCCACAAGGATGCACTACGATGCATGCGGAAGTACTAGTATTGTAATTAGATTGAACTAGGCTAATATAGCAGAAGTAGGGATGGTTAAAGTAAAACGATCTCGATGTCCTTGTCTTAAGCTGATGAATTGAATATCCGTTCGTTAGAAATGTGTTTCTTTAATTGGAAAAGTTTTTAATAAGATTTTATTGTTTTTTTCGAGCAGAATGTGGTACGGATGCGACGCGACGAACGGAAGTCTGTCGCGTTGGTTATAAATTAGTTTTGCTGGAGTTTAAACCGTGATAATTTCACTAATGGGGTTTCTAACAAGACAATTTAGTTTAATGGTGAGACTTGGATATGGCTACATATCTATTATTCGTTTATTCACAAAGCTCGCATGATAAAATATCTTACCGCTAGAAACGTAGATTTTCGGAGAAAAGTAGAGTATGAAAGTTTCACCCGATGCATCGAAATTCATTTGGTAGGAATGCATCAAAATATAGAAAAGTATAATACTTCGTATTTCCTAATTGTTTTTTTTTGCAGAAAATGCTTTAAATGGCTGGGCTATAAATAAGCACCTTTCATTTAGAGCACAAAGATCATACTAGAACTGAACAGAATCAATTACTCTGAACGTCTTTGAGTCATCAGTAAACAGAAAGTAAGGACAAGAAGGTTATTGATAAAGACCTGGAATAACAATGGGAACAAAGAAGAAGAGGTACAGCGATTTATAGATATGGTACTGCTATGATCAGAAACATTTATTGCAATGGAATAGTAAGCATTATTTAGCATAATGATTTTACCGCATCCAGCATTATTTAACATTATTTAACATCTAGCTTTTATGGAAAAAATAAATAGGCAGGACTATTCCCAATACACTTAACTTCGTGTCCACTCTACCCGATGAATGTATCATTGTTCGTATATCTGGAGCTCCATCGGCTGTGTTACTTTTATCGTCAATGCAGTGGCGTATCAAGGGAGTGGGCCATCTCTGCTCACCAAGAAGTCATCGACAGGGAACAGCAAGCACTCTGAGTTCAGTTAACTGTTTTAATAATAAATAAATATGATATAAGGATATACGTCGAGGCTAACCGGCATCTAAAAGATGACAAAAAAAAGCATTTATTGAGGAAAACGTGGAAACCAGATCATTTCACGCACTAGCCTAAGAAGAATCTGCACAAAGATCTCGGAATATTCGCTTACAAGGTCCAGTTGACTCAGCAATTGAAAGCGCATGACCATCCGCTTTGTTATCGCTCCGCAATTTGCGCCTTAGATCAGCTTGAATTGGACATCGATTTTGGGCGAAAAATCATTTTTTCTGACGTGGCGCATTTTCATCTCGGCGGCTACGTTAACAAACAAAATTGATGCGTCTGGGGCTCAAAAAACCCACACGTTATTATCGAGAAGCAAATGCATCCACAGAGATTGACAATTTGGTGCGGATTGTGGAATGGTGGCATCATTGAACCATTTTTCTTCGAAAATGAGGCTGAGAACAACTTTTCGGTCAACGGTGGACGTTACAGAGGCATGTTATCCGACTTTTTTTTACTGAAATTGAAGACATAGATTTGGACGACCTCTGGTTTATGCAGAATGGTGCACAATGCTACACAGCCCATGCCAAAATCAATCTTTTACGCACCAAATTGCCAAATCATGTTATCAGCCGTCTTAGCGATGTCAATTGACCGCCTCGGAGCTGCGATTTGACCCATCTGGACTTTTTTTTGTGAGAAATCGTGAAGAACTGATGTTATGCCAACACTCCAGAAACGATTCAAGCACTTAAGGCCAATATCATCCAAGCAATCCGTAAGCTACAGCCCGAAACCATCAATAAGGTCTTGGAAAATTGGAGTGACGCTACTACTAAGCCAGCCGAGCCAGCCACTAGACCGAAATTGTAATCCATAATTGATGGGAATGTTTACTCTTACAAATAAGGCCATAATACATGGGAAAAAATTAAATTTTGTTCATTTTATTGCATTTTTAAAAATAAACTTTTACTTGGCCCACTCTGTATACATATAAATTTGGCACGTTTATGGATTCAAGCACAGTCCTCGCAAGAGTCGACATGCGTACGCGCAAGATCTCAGTATTATAAGTATCTTATCCATCAGTTAAATAAATATTCATGCAAAGAATTGATAGTGTATCATTTCCCGACACTAAATCAGACAATAATAAATAAAGAAACGAAGTCTCAAGAGGCTTTCTCCAGCGAGAGCTAGTGATTAATTCTTCAGAAAATTGTTGTATGAACTTCACTATCATGCAAAATATA
This sequence comes from Nemotelus nigrinus, assembly GCA_947369275.1. Classification (NCBI taxonomy): domain Eukaryota; kingdom Metazoa; phylum Arthropoda; class Insecta; order Diptera; family Stratiomyidae; genus Nemotelus; species Nemotelus nigrinus. The sequence goes on along the minus strand of OX376372.1, from coordinate 183,774,274 downwards.
GTCGAAGGTTAAAATTCACTGTCCCAGCAAAATATAGTCGAAGGTTAAAATTCACTGTTCCAGCAACCACGACTCACATTACCTCTGATGTGACTCATGTACTTTCTTACACCAACGTCGATGAAAAGCCCACCGCATGACCATGTTTGATTGTCTATGGCCGGATTTGAACCACGAACTACGAATTAGACCCTTCTGCAGGCCACATCTAATTAGGAATAAGTCTATCGTACACTAACTATGATACTAACTGACATGCGAGCGTCATGTGGATTCAATCACATTTTGTTATTTTTCTGACGTTCGGCCAGTGTGTTTAGTTGTCAGCTGAGATAAAATATCTACTAGGGAATGAGATTCCAACCTTTCAAATTTAGAATTTAGGCAGCATTGCCGACTATTTTTCAAGTTTAAAAGCCCTAAAACAAATAATGGGTTCAAATTGCGAGCGATTTCCAAGCCAATGATTTAAAAACGATATTCAACTTTTATTACGATTTTTAAAACCTTGGCGATGATACCTTACTTTAAATTCACACATTAAAAAAATATAATTTTACTCAGGAAACTCACGCTCACTCATTCACCTACCTAAGTATCGTTAAGTTTCTCCTTCCACTCGTTCGCTTATCGCTTCAAAATACAAATTCAAAATTGCCCATTAGTCGCGGTAGCAACAACAGACCAGGCATTATACGGTTGACCCGGAACGAGGACATTAAAAAAACTCTGTGGGAACATTATATAAATCCGGAATGGCGTGTTTTTCTCATACAAGTACTTTTTATTATACCCATGAGCAAAACGCCATACTTTTCGTCCTGTTGGTTTTCACTGTAAAAGTTACAAGAGCGTAATCGCAACGCAATTCAAGATATGAAGCTCATCCAGCTTGGCGGGAATGAATTAGTCACAGATGCTACAACAAAGGTCAGAGTAAGAAAATGACATTAAATTTCAAGAAACTGTAATAAAACAGTTGAAGAAAATAGGGTTCAGAGTATTTGAACTATTTATAGCTGGAGACAAGGGCAAGGATCTAACGACATATGTTACGAGTTCTTAATGGCTTCTGTTGACTCCAAAAAGTTGAACTTCCAACTTAATTCGGAGGAATTATTCATCGTTGTTTTACCAGTAAATACGCGCTATTAGAATTAATCTAAACAAAAATAAAATTAATACTTATACTAATACTACGTTATTTACTTGATTTCAATAATTTTTGATCTTATATTTATTTTATTTAAACTCGCAATTTATATTCTAAAGCTCGTGCTCATTCCATCTTCTACATCATGATCATACCCTGGCTGAATTACAAAGCTCCATTTTAAGCTGATGGGTAAAACATTCCTTTCGCAGCCCCCATATCGATCCATCTATCCTTACGAATATCTTAAACAAGCATATTTTTCTTTCGTAATTAAAATAACATTATACTCATATTTATCTTGACGAAAACCGAAAGCAATCATATCCTCAAAATTTCGTATCTGCTCCTCCTCTTGCGTGAGACGCCATTATTCAATTCGTTTGAGGAGGAGTTTCTCCGTTTCATTACATCGCATCTTAGTGGAGCAGGAAGATACACAAAATATGAAGTCCATAAACAAAAACCGATAAGCGTAACCCTTTTTTCTTAGTGAAAATTGCGAAAATTAATATTTAATGAAGTGAAAATCGCTTGAAATTCGAAAATTAGAATTAAAACGTGAAAGACGTAATTACGAGAGTATACGGGATTATACGTCACCAGTCTATTAATAAAGTAATTGTAGCAGACATTTATTGTTGTAACGAAGATATCTATTTCAATGGGGAAAGGTGCTTTGGCGTTTTTCGAAATTACACGGTCAATTATGTCGGGGCGCGGAAATGTGATATTATTGCAAGCGGATTTCGTGGAAATTTAATGAGAGCGTTGATTATAATCGTTTTTTGTGTTGATTAAGCTATCATTGATTAGACATAGGGCTTGTATTAAAATTTATTGTTGGGGCTTAGCAGGGTCTTTGATGTTGGATTGATTGACAGACAAATGAGTGAAATAGTTTTGATGGTTTCGGTAGGATGGTGTCAAGCTAACGAAGCCGATTTCGAGTTGCAAATTGCCTATGGTTAGCAAAAAATGAAGGTTTAATAAAATGACTTACTTGGTCTGTGATATGCTATCCCAACCGCATCTATTTACTTATTTCTTTGTTATTGAGCCATTTTACCGAATAGCCCAATCACAAAATGGGAAGTGATTGTCATCATAAATAACAATAAAAACTATGAATTAAAAAATAAAGCAATATTTCCAATATTCAAGCCACGGAAAATTTTTAAAAATTTTTTCTTAAAATAATCAAAAGATAATGATAGCGAGCCAAAACTGGTACTCATCATGACTCCTCACCATTCTGCGTACGAGAGAATGAAAGTAGGTTAGGTTAAGCGATTGAGCTCTTACCGGGCTATTAGACTCACATAAATAGTGAGTCACGCGAAATCTGGAGCAGAATAAAACATTCATCAAGGAATAATCTACGAGTAATCGAGCAAGCTGTTTTCGATGTTTTTGAAATACTAAAGAAACACGTAGGTCAAATTTTTATTGAAAAAAAACCATGAAAAAAAACAACCAGGCAAAGAGTATTCTAAGGTAATCTATGTATTTTCTAGACTTGTTAGATGAAAGCATTACAAATTACATTTCGAGCAAGAAAGTTCACAAATAAACACTCATTTCATCGACTCATCTTTCTGTTTTATATAGTACACTACCCATAGCCAATGTACGCTCGCAAGTTCTTTTTGCCTTATTTCTGCGAGTGATGTTCATTGGCCAGTCATGGTCTTTTGGAAAACCCCTTGCAAGCCGATTACATTTTCGTTGCCAGGAATGTTTGCTTCATAAATTCTGTCCGGAATGCATTACAGCGATTCCCGTTGGGGTATTTGGCTGGAATCGAAGCGACAATTCGTTTATTCAAAAATCATTTGAATGGAAATGTGCTTTATCACTCCAAAACACACTATTCAAAGTACCAAGTCTTTCAATGCCTACCTGGTAAAAACTTTTAAGTAAAATGTGGTAATTTTCCGTTATTACCTGCACTATCTGAATTTTATAGAAATGGAGTATCAGATCACGTTTCAAAATCCACTCTATGGTTGATTTGGCGATTTGGGGCCTTCAAAGCCACTCGGATAGCGTACGAACGATGTGCGCCCGACCACGTGACATCGTGACTGATGAATCCACATGAATGATAAAGCCTCATTTAGCAAACCTGCGTGTCGTTCGTTGCGTTTGAGTTGAATATGACAGGCTCCATATACTTTGCATTGGAAAGCGCAATGATGGCTATCCAACCGTTGCATCGGACGGAACGCTAGAGATAGCCAAATTTCAACTTTCGACGACGCAACAAAATGTGAGTTTAGAATGTGTGGTGAGAGTTTTGCTGTCAAATAAGTATCTTTTGAGATGAATCTGATTTGAAATTGTTTGATCGAAAAGATCGTCATTTGCAGTTTTTGTTAATATTGTAGTTTTTTAAGTTTTAAACACGGACGCGTTGTATTTCGTCCCTCAAACTATTTTACGATTATAAATCTGACTTATGTAACTATGTGAATTCATCAATGAGACAAATTTAAACAAAATGCCAAAATGCTTTGAGCCGATTGTCTATCTGTTTCGTTGCCTTCTTAGCCACTTTACTTGACCTCTTTTCCGATACTGCCTCACAAACTCATATGAAGGAGTTTTCAATAATGACATAACAATTTTGTATTTAAATCACCGTTTCTTGTGAACGAACCAGCTGAGCCGAAATTTTCAGGATACATTGGTGTATATGAGAAATGGGTCTAGGGTTTACCCGATGTTAGTTGTCTGTAGCCCTTTAGCGTCACCAGCTATTTCAGTGGTGTTTGAAATACCTTTACAACTCTATCAACGCATAAATTCAAAACAAGTGAAGTATTCGAAATAAATGTATACCCCGTTTCAAGCATGCATATGATAACGTTTTCGAAATTTTTAATTTTATGTGTACACTAGGTGCCTGCCGGAAGTGGTCGAGAATTAGCTCCAAATCATCAATCGCTGCAAATGTGCTTGCGGTGGTTCACTAACGCAGGTTCACTAACTGAGCCTTAAATCTACTGAGCTCCTCCCCAGCGCTCAATTTAAACGGTTTGTTTTTAAATATTTCCTAGCTCTGCCATGAGACACTAAGTCTGTTCCCGTACCTGAATCTATTATAATATATTAAAATAGATTCGCAGCAAGTCGTTTTCGTACTTTTGCTGCAAGCCAAATGCAAGTCAAATGTTGCAGCAAAAAGAAGCCAGCTGCCAAATTCTGTTACTGCTGCAGTTTGCTGAAGTACGGGAACAGACCTACTCTGAGTGTGTTCAATAGCCTAGTATACAAACCGGATTAACTTGGAATGACTTGGCTTGAAACAGATTGAAAAAAGAATTCAAAGTTGATTTTCGGTGCGACTGGATTTACCGCATACAATTCAGCCACTTCTACAATGGTGAAGTATGTTACCATGTATATAATGGTGCAGTATGTCACGCATTGGAAAGTCACATATATGAACAGAGCTCAATTGGGATTCGAGGTCTTATAACGCCAAAGTCAATCCAATCTGGAAAAATTTCCTGATCGGATCGACTTATCCCAAATCAATCCGGTACGAGTATAAAACATGGATTGACTAATCCTAATCCACTTTGAAAGCACATAGTATACTAGGCTAATATTCTTGCTATAGCAACTATACCTGCTACTTTAGCTGCTCTGGCTGTCCAGTGCCAAGGAATAGCTACTTTCTGACATGCGCTATTTGACAGTCGGGATGTCCAAGATTCCGGAATAGCTGCTATGGTAGCACCTATTTGCTGCTTGCAGTCTGGAGGATAGCAAGAAAGTAGTTAAGGCAAAATGAACGTGCACACACAGCCGACAAATAACTCCAACGTTACTTTTGATTAGAAATGGAAATAAGCAGTTTTCGCGCTTTGATGACAAAGGAGATGAATAATAAATTTGAGTATAGTGCTATCATAAACTAAATACGGACTCTTAAACACTTTAACTCAACCCGAGTTTTAAGTAAGTTTTTACACAGCAAAACTCATATTGAGTTTTTACAAGGCGAGTGTGAAGTGCAAAAAGCCGGGTACGCTGATTCGTGGACCATCAAATTTTCAACGTTTCTTCTTTGCTCTTTTTCACAGATATGGCGTCAAAAGCCGGGAATAAGTGAAGCGTTTTGAATACGTTAGGAAAATTTTTAATGGTTTCTGCAGCTGTATGCTAAAAACACAGAAATTTCATACAATTTTCAAAGCGCAAAAAAAATCTTTAACAGAATTGTTATTGAGCTGTGCCCTATAAAAGCTGACCTACGTAGCAGCTTTCGGTTGTCCAATATCCAATAACTGCTTCACCTGGCTGCTGCAAATTTTGACACTTGCAAAAGTGATGCTATGCTATGTTTTTGGAACAGCAATATCAAATGGATAAATTGAAAGATTGCACTGAGCTATAGGCAAGTTGAAATCAACACATGCAACAGTAAAAGAATGTGTATTGCAAGAAAATAATTTCTAAAATAAATCTTAACAGCAACCGACCAAAAGCCTGAGTTTTTCAAAATTAAAAAGAAATAAGCAATTAGTAGCATGTGCATTCCAATATATATACACAAAAATGCTGAAACCTTACAAAATAAAATAGTATGATGACAAATTTTAAGTTTTTTGTATGTGATCTGTCAATGCGTTTGTGCTGAAAATGTAGGAAATTATCTGTTTTTTTGAATTTCAATACGTGATTTTTCTGCTTCTGACAATTTATTCACCACAGGACACTTTTAAACAAATCGAACCTCGTTATTCAAAATTGTTCACCCGCTATACACACATTCAGACACAAATAAATTCATTCATTCAACAAAACGTCAGCTTCTTAAACGTTCAAGTTTTAATCGCATGTCATATACTGTTCATCTAAATTTACCTTAACAATGCGAAAATCGTCGTAACCCGCAAAGTATCTGGGAAATTCCCTGCTTCTTTCAGCTTAATCATATGGAAAATAGCTTGGCTCCGTCGTCGTCGTCATCAGTCGCTTACATGGGGGTGAATTGATGTCAAAACCCGAAGGAATCGCTTATAATAACGGGGAATATTTTCATAATGATAATGCTGGTAGCTAGTAGAAAGCGTCTTGTGCTTAGGGACCGAAATATGCTACAGACGGGAAACGGCGAATAAGATGAACGTCACTTTCAGGTGTAGAAAGCAAATTACAAATGAGGAACGATCTTAAATTAGAAGTACTTAGAACTACGGAGATTTCGTTTGATTGGGTGAAGTGAAATCTTGCTTGCATCAGTATCGAATTTAATCTTGCTGTAAGAAGTTTTAAAGATATTAGCAAGAATTAAACACTATGATTTTGTTCACCTAGATTTGCGGCTGAGGACACGTGACTTAAGAATAATTTTATTTCACTTGAAAATCTTGCAAGTGGAAATTTTTTAAAATAAGATATACATATGTAATTCTCATTCTAAAGTGAATACATTTTCAGTTTTTTTCTAAAACTAATCTGCTATTACCAATTTGTTCATGGAGCGATTTGGCACAGAAACAGGTTTGTTTTCACTTCTTATGATGTATAAGGATTCACAAGTGAATCGACAGCAATTTTCCAACTAAACGATTTCACTTGCAGAGGAGATAGCAAGTGTCTATGCATTTTAACGAAGAAAACGCGACAATAACGAATAGTAGCTAGCTGAAAAGGATTTGATCAATTTTATACTATACAAAGAGTTAGTTTTGGGGGTGTGAATATAAGTGATAGTTGAAAGAATTAAAAATATAATGTAAACACAATAATCTAACTCATCTACCAATTGTACTAACAAAATTTTCCGTTGAAAATTTTAAAATAATTTGCGTCCGTATAAATACTATATGAAAGCCTTGAATCTATTCATATAAATATACATGAAAGGTTGAAAAAATTCCACAATTATGAAAAATTCGCAGAATATGAAAAGCAAATGTGTTTCCACCTGCAAATTAATCATTATTCCACTCAAAGTAAAACCTCATATTTCTTTGTGTCAGCAAAATTGAAATCGATATCTTTTGTTCCATACAAACCTCTTCAAAATAATCCAATTGAAATATGCTTCTTATGAGTTGGCATTTAAAAACCTACTAATCGTCCACAATATTTTCCAACAAAAAAAAACTCAAACCATTTTATGCTTTGAGGTTTCCTGCTGTCATAAAAATCTCTTCCTACTCAACCATGCATAAACACATAAATCACCTTGTTTTTCCAACCTCACCTTGTTTTTCCAACCTACGCTGTACTGAGAGATAGAAAGATTAATTTTCAACTGGCCTTCGATGACGTCAACATTTGTTTGACCTATTGTTTTAATCAGTTGTTACACCCGAAACGACGCTTTCCAGGTGGCACTGGCATTTGATTTATGATTTTCATTTCGACATTTTTGGAAATGGAAAAACGCCTTGTTCATAAATTGATAACATTCATCCCAATCGTGGAATGGTCGTTTGCCGGTGGCGTTTAATAGGTTCCGTTGAAGGGAACGATATGACAGGCGTACAAACAAAAGTTATTTTTGAAAGTGGGAAAATAATAGCTGCTTGCTGTTTGATAAATCTGATTCAGACATGACATGTCAATATTTGAGTAATGTATCATTGCGAGGCAGTTTTTTAACTTTACGTAGAAAGAAGGCTGAATGTGAATTTGAGATATTGAATGTCTTTCGCTATGAATCCGAAATGAAATGTCAAAGGTATTTCTAGGCTGTGTAGCTTGCGTAAAAGAAAAAAAACATAGATGGAAATGCAAAGGAATGATAACATTTTGTCAAAATATTAAATGTTTGAAAAGCATATTTGAATCAATAATAGATTTAAATAGTGTTTAATATAATGACCTGCCCACGTTGGGCGCGTGGATTCGAAAAACAAGAACCGCTAGTTTTTTGAGGTTTTTGGTGAGAAAAAGGTTTTTAGTCATGTTTTTGTAAATATTCCTGAATAGAAAGTTACCAATATGATTCAGAAACTGCAAAAAATGCTTCTACACTCAAGCCAAGCAGTAAAAACTAATCTTACTTTGGCCATTCAAATCACACATTTTATCGCTTCTATTCATCATCACGTACAACATATCGTTTTATATGTAATCAACTTTTATCGATATCTATAATCGAAATGTCCCGATCGTCGTCGGCACATTTATCATAAAACACAAATCAAATCCCATCGATGACCATCTCTTCGACATTCGACCAAACATTATGACTATCATGGCCATGTAACGGACGATTTCAAGCTGTTACGTTCCGCAGTGATTTTCATGGCTTGATTTGGTTTGTCCCGTCCGGGGTCAGGTGAGATATCGCTCGATTCGGCCATTGTCATTCATCATAAATGAAACGCAAACATCGATGATGGTAGACGTATAATTTTTTGTTGCAGGGATGATGGCATTGGAAATCATGTCCACAGACTTGATGGATAGGCGAAATGAAATAGTTAAATTGAAAACATGGAGATTGTTTGCCAGTTGAGCTGAAATAATAAAATTGTAATAGATACATGTATTTGTCCATCGTGAAGATAATTATATTCGATGCACCTCTTTATTTCATTCAAGGATTCTGAATTTGTTATAATAGGCAATATACTCGTGCATGTATGTACGTATATCGCTCAAATTAAGTTGATTGCTGTCAAGACCCGAAATGGATCATCTTTAAGTTATTCATGAGATCCAAGCATTTAGCCTGATGAAGAATTATCTAAGAAGAAATGATTGATGAGAAGTTCATCGTAATGAATCACAATGAAATGATCAGACAGAGATTACTGACTTGTGTGTACATAAATTTTCATCTGAGATTTGTGCCGAAATTACGTGGTTGCAACACATTATATCAATCATTTTAACTTGTGAGGGATATTTTAATTAAAGATCAACGGAAACGATTCGTGATAATCTGACGTATAGCTAAACATAGAATGAATTTATTATCTCATATTTTGGCCAATTATATGCTTACTTGACACTAGAGTCTTACTTCTACCGCAAATTAAATATTTATTCATTCCAAGCTCAACTAGTTAAACTTCATTAAGTCTCTTAGTAGTTATATACGACAACCATTCCCAGCACAATATTAGAGTCACAAACAGAATAAATTATCACAACCAGATTCCAGAGTTCCATCGCACGTTCCCAATGTATCCAATATTATCCATGGTTGCATTACTACACAGGCGCTGCTTTACGTTCGCCATGAAAAACTGGCGCAACTAAAGCTGCACCTACTATCCATATTTAAATTCACGGCCAGTCATCATCTATATTGATACTTCACCGTTTTTCACCTGCGAAGAAACTTCTTTAGTATTAGCATTTTATCGTTGCTTTGCTGGTTGCAACCGCCGTTATGTTTTCACGTCCAGGCTAGGCATCGTAGCCCTTTGCATGTTTGCATGTAATCTATGGTGATAGCGTTTGTCAGCACTTGGTATTTTTTTTCTACTTGGCAGCTAACGTGATAGTTTCATTCGCTTTTCGTGCAAGCCCCGTGATTTACATTGATATGAAAAATGTTTTCTGCGCTCAACTATAGGTGCTGAAAGTTTGCAACAAGTTGTGCTTAAGCCGTGTGTAAATATTTTGCATAATGAATATCAAAAGAAATGTAAGCGATTTGCTGTTTTCATAATTTTGATGAATGGTTTAATTTGTTGATGTTTGACAGGAATTTCTGGCATGGTGAAGAACAATATGTATTGTCAAAAAGTAAAGTAGCTGGATAAGCATGCTATGTAATGATCAAATAAGAATTAGGGTAACGAATGAGTGAATTCATTTTATGTGTTCCACTGTCATCATTTGGCTTATGCCGTTCTTTCATTAATTTAAAACGAGGGCCTCTTACCATATATCAGTCATACCCGCCAAAAAGTAATTTCTGGCATTTGAACATAGCATTAACCTTCTGCACATTATCTTTATATCAATCACGCAACCTGTCAAATAGCTAAATCAAACATTCTCATATGTACATATGTTTGTACGAAGGCTGCTCTGCAACTAATGGGTACGACAGAGAAAACGTTTGATTTTCGGGAAAATGTCTTTTTAGTTTCCAACATATTCACCTTTGACCTCAATACACTTTGTCCAACGGTATTCCAATTTTTGAACACCGTCGGTAGAATACGATTTTACCAGGCCTGCAAAATAGGCATTAGTCTCAGTAATTACGTCCGCATTTGACGTGAATTTCTTTAAAGCAAGCAATTTTTCAAACTCGGGAGCAAGAGAAGGTAGTTTGGGACTAAATTTGGCAGATACGGTACATGCGGTAACAATTCATAGCGTTATTCATGGCAATTGAAGTCTTGTGAGCGGGCGCATTGTCGTGTTGGAAAATAAGTTTTTTCCTTGCCAGGCGGGGTCATTTTGACTGAATCGCTTCGTTCAGTGTATCAAGAAGTGCTTCATAATACTCATCGGTGTTTGTTTTACCTTTCTCGTGCTGCATAATACTCCTCGGTGTTTATTTTACCTTTCTCCACACAGCCGATGAGTACCACGCCTTGCGAATCCTAAAAAACTGCTGCCTTCACTTTTCCAGCCAACGGGACTCTCTTCTCTTCTCGCCTTAACCGGAGCGCTTTAGCCCACTTCCACCCATGATAAGGCTATTGTTTTTTCTTTGACGTGTAGTAGTGAACCCATATTTTGTCAACTGTGATGTATCGTCGCTAAAACTCTCTTGAATTGCGCTTAAACATGTCCAAGCACTCCTGCAAAACACTTCACTCATCACCCCGAAAGCTTAGTCATTTGCGAAACCTTCCTGCAAAAATTTTGTAACATGGCCATAGCTTAAGAACTATATATAACTCGGAAAGTACGTGAATTGCAATACAATTGCGAGAAGTAGATAGCAATATCCAAGTCCAAGTTAGAAAAAGACACAAAGTACCCCGCCAAGCAACCCTGCTATGATCAAATACGTTTCTCATTCCCACTAGGCAATATACTTGTGCTTTGCCAAAGCGGCTATTTTAAACTTTTAACGAATGGCGATTTATGCAATATTGATTTTCTCAAAACATTTTCTCAGCATTAAAATGGTAAGCGAAAAGTAGTTAGTGCGGAATACTACTTTTGATACCATTTGGCGAGTAAAAGGAATATCTCCGACAATTTTATGCAACCCAATACAGGGAATTTCGTTTGTTGCCAGTGAATGTTCGCTGCGCTTACTGTTTCTTGATGGGATTATACCAGCGTTGCCAGACGTCCCGATTTTGGCGGGACGTCTCGATTTTTTAATCAAAATTAAATGTCCCACGCGGGACAAGCTCAGTCCCGCTTTTCGGAGATAACTTGACCGTGCGTGCCGTGTGCTGAGGAAGCGTGGGCAGCTGGCACAGACAAGTGTGGACTGGCCACCCGCCCGGCGCGTAATAAAGATAAGCGCGCGGGAGATAGAGGGTTGCGTCACGCAATCGGTGCGTGTGATCGCGACTTCTTCTCTTTCTCTTTCGCTCTTTTCTTATTTCCAGTTGTTTATAAATTTCTATTTCGCGAGAACGTACGATTACGTACGAAGAAATAACGAATACCGTTTTTTTAGTGCTTGGAAAGGAGCGAGCAAGTAGTGAGTTGCATTGCGTGTGTAATTTAGTTGAATTACATTAAGCAAACATAAGTTTAAGTCTTTTACGTGTTTTTGTTCGTAAATTACTGGAGTTTACTTATTAGAATCGTTTAAAGATGAATAAAATCGATAGTGATGTTTCGGATTGCTTGGAACCGGAAAACATTGCACCCAAGAAGAAAGTCAAACTAGGAAAACATCGCCTCACAAAATACAGTAAAAATTGGCAGAATGATTATAATTGGTTGCGTATTGTGACGTCGGATGCGTATAAAGCTTACTGTAAACTGTGTGAAAAAGAGTTTACTATTTCTCATCTATGATTAAACGACGTAGTGAAGCATTCAAAAACAGGTAGCCTAATAAGTAAACTCGAAGATAGTTCTAATAAGTAAACTCGAAGATCACGATTTCTCACGCTGCTAGAAACATAACTAGCTATTTCCAGGCACCAGGTACTTCCACATCTGATCGTAATCGCGATGACATTATGTACAAAACGTCAGCCGCAGAAATTACTTCTATATATCACACCGTTAAACATTCGTTAAGCAACAGTAGTATGGATTGTTTTCAAAAGTTATTACCTCTCATGTACGCCGATTCTAAGATAGCTAAGAATGTTAAATGTGGTAGGAGAAAGAGTGAAGCAATGTTTGTGAAGTATTGGCAAAATAAGCTTTGTAGGACGTAATTCAAAATTGAAAAGAAGATTTATTTTTTTCGATTTCTACGGATGCCAGCAATAAAGGAAACCAGAAAATGTTTCCAATATGTGTACGATATTTCAGTTTGGACAAAGGAATACAAAACAAATTAATAAATTTTGTGGAGAGTAATGAAGAAACTGCCGAAGGTAAAATAACGAAGGTACTTTGTGAAACATTGGATAAACATAACTTAAAATTATCGCAAGTAACATCATATGGTGCTGACAATGCAAATGTAAACTTTGGTTCAAATCATTCTGTTTTCATGAATCTCGTTGCCCAAATTGAAAAAATATCAAAAGCTAACTGTTCAGTTCACATCTTGCATAACATGAGTAAATTTGCATGTGATAGATTAGATATCGATGTAGAAGCTATCATCTTAAAAATATACGGCCATTTTTCACATTCAGCTAAACGTCATGCGGAATTGATGGAGATATTTGAAACTACGGAAATGGATTGGGTCGAATTATTACGCCACGTAAATACAAGATTTCTGTTGTTCTGTCCTGTTGTTGAGAGAGTAATCAAGGTTTGGCCTGCTTTGAAAAGCTACTTTGATAAGCGAAAATCATGTGCGAAAGCCATTGAAAAGATTTTTTACTCTAGAGCAGAGGAAACAAAAACTCTAGCCTACTTGCATTTTGTTCATAATGTGACGAGTGCTTTTGGTACATTAATGAAAGAGTCTCAGGGAAATGATACTGCCATAACAGAAATGCATGAGTCACTATGCCTCTTCCACTCAAGGCTGACTCAAAGGCTAAAGGATGAGTTTTTTGGCTACCAGGCGAAACAGATTTTAAATAAATTGGTTAAATCTGAACGGACCAAAGCCATCGAAGACTTCAAATTTTTTTTACACAAATTGCCAAAAATATATAGGCAAACGTTATAATTTTTCAGATGAAAATATTTTTTCTAGACTTAAATTCATATACCTGGAAAGTGAAGTTAGTTTTGACATGATTGAAAATGCTTTATCTTTAATAAAATTGACAGGCGATATTTCGCCAGATAACTTATATGAAGAATTTAACTTGTTGAAATCGTTCATGAACGTATTAGTGGGAAACTGTAAAGAAACCACTGCCACCATCGCATAGAAATGGCACCAGCTCTTTCAACAGTTTCCAAAAAAAGATACCAAGAATATGTTTAAACTAGTGTCTTTCATATTAAGTATCCCAACATCAAACTGCTTTCCTGAACGCGTTTTTTCCCAGATGATTTTAAAATGGTCGGATGCCAGAAATATGTGCTCCGTAAATTTAATGAAAGCAGAATTACTCATCCAGTTTAATCTACAGCTATCCTGTGAAGAGTTCTTCATCTTTATTAAGGAGAAAAAGGAAACTTTAAAAGAAGTTAAATCTTCACAGAAATATCATGAATAAGTAATTCTTACAAATAATTATTCTCTAATTTAAGTTGCAATTTGTGACACTCAACCCTCAGACTATTGTTTGAATAAATGAATAAAACTTTTTTGATTTTGATTTCTGTTTTTTTTTTATTTAATTCATAAGACGAACAAGACTTAACTATTTAACGATAGGGTAAATCTGGTTTAAAATAACAAATTTTTATTAAAATACATTTTCTATGGCTATTTTTTGCTATCTATTGTCACGTAAATGCAATTTGAACTCAAATAAAAAGATAAATATTTAAAAATTTCTGATTATATACGTTTTTTACTATGTCCCGCTTTCGACGAAAGAATCCCGCTTTTTCACTCAAAAAGTTCCAAAATCCCGACTTGGCAAAAAAAAAATCTGGCAACGCTGGTATATACATACACAGTTTTTAAATACATTGCCAAAAAAGTAATCGACATAATTCCAGGAAAATGAGCAACATTGAGCCATCATCAACTTTAACATAAAACTCATCAGAAACTTTTTTCGTTGAAGCCAATCAAATTACAAGCCCACTGAATAAGAATTTGCAGATTGATTAACATTCACGAAAACTCTGCGAAACGAGTTCCAAGTAAATTCATAAACATTCATTCATTCAGCATTACCATAATTCTATGAATGCAAAGACTGGGGATTTTCCGAGAAATCATCTTAATCAATGCATAAATTTGTCCAATTAGTTCCAAGAAAATATTTTAATGAGAAAATCATTTCGCAGCTGTGTTAAATGGAACGAGTAGTAAATGATTTCAAAGTCAAGATTGGATCAAAAAAAGTGAAATGGAACGACTTGGGACCTGCGATGAAAATATTCTTCAACGCTTCGAAAAAAAATTTGAATTGGTTTCCGTAGATCTACCAAGGAGATTCATGAGTGTCTTTGTGTGCTCAAGCTGGATTCATTGGTATTATGTATCATACATATATTGGAATGTTGGAAATACAATTTTAAAGTTTCTTGTCGGGAGGATATTGTAAGAGCAGCATATTTAGGAAAACCCGGTTCATTCCGATGAACAAAATATCGAAAACACAGAAATATGTACATAGTATGTACATACACGGAGAGAAAAGTGTAATGAAATTATACAAAATTTGCAATTAATTTTATTGCAATAGTAGTAATTTTTTGCCCCATTACATTTGTAATCAATTGCACTACACATTTTACTACTTTGTTGTGAATTATGTATACATGAATGTCTCTACTACAGCGCAATGAACATGTGTGAGTTGTAGTATGTAGTGGAATTGACTATTATTTGAAGCAAATAGTAAATTTTCATCAAATTTGTAATAACATTCATGTTTTCACATCGAATTTTCAGAATAGTAAATTTTATTATCCACTGTAGTAAAAATCATTGCCGAAATTTCTCTCCGTGTACATATGTACTTACGTATGCATGTAGATAAATTCATTTTAAATAGGAAATAAAAACCACTTAAATAGATAGCATACAAATTTCCTCGAGCGATTTATTGATGATGAAGTGTGGATTATAAACCGAAAGTATGTACATATGTATATAAAGCACAAAATCGATTGAATCAGCTAGTGAACGTCAACTTCTGCAAAAGTTGAATATAAAAACATGTTTTTACCAGCTGTCAGAAGATGCATTCCTAATACATTATTTGAAAATACCAGCAGAGGTAAGAGAGTCAGCGTTGTAAGAAATTGAGTATATTTTTTTTACCTTTAAACTATAAAAGAAATAATACAAAGTTATTACATTATGTTTTAACATTATTTGACAAATATTTAAAAAAATTATTGTAGACCAAGTTATCGCCATATTTGTTGGACCTCGACCCACAAGTCGTGCTTTGTGGTGACAGTCATAGCATTTTGCTGGCTCAAACAGAACCGCTAGAAACACTAATGTTCGATGAACATTTGAGCATGTGCTCCAACTTGTTACGAGGGCACTATACCGCTTTCATCTCACCAATGCATTTAAACTAATAGGATGGAAAGGTTTCCAGGGTTGCTACTTTTATGAACTTCAAAATTTTAGATAGTCAAACGCTTGTTACTTGTATTACTTATCGGTTGTTTTGTTACAAAACTTTGAAAACGTCATCTTCTGTAATACGAAAGAAGAAAATATTCAGCACTTGCAACACTTTACCAGTACTGCAACTTAAAGTCAACCGAAACTGCCTCTCGTCAAAATCAAGCTACCCTATGAATTTCGTTTTCATTCCATGACTTCATCATAAGTTACAGTGATCGAAAGATGTTTGGGGCTGCCATCCAAAAAATTTCAAGAACTAAGAAAATGTAATCTTTGGTTACTTATTTTTATTGTAAATGTTTACGATATATGTAGGTATGTAAGCATTTATTGGAACAAAAATAGCCAAACCACCTCGTGCTGGTAGACCTTTGCCAGCATCAAAGCCAAAAATGTATCGCATCTGCCTCGCGTTGAAATTAAGCTACCCTGCGTATTTCGTCTCGATCCCATGACTGTTTTGAAAGTTATAGGGGTACAAAAAAATGTAGGGTTAGTAATGGTCTGATAGAAGTGATTTGAAAATGTGGGCAGCCTTATTGCTGTAGTACGATTTTGAAACATACTCAATAAAAAGATAGCTTGAGCGTTGGTTGCAAAAAGAGGATAGGTTGGGAAATCAGGACTATCAGCTACAATGATTTTGGATATTTTCGCACTTATACCAATCACTCAGCATAAGCAAAATATATTCAAATTTTGTAAAAATTACAGCAACTGATTTGATTCAAAAGACCAATTTTTCCTTTAGAAGCTAGATATGTTTCAATTTTTTGATAGGTATCGAAATTTCTAGGGTTATTTAACCTTTTTGTCACATTCAATGCTCAGACCAATAGTTTGATAAGTCGAACTTGATATGTCCGGATTTTTTCATTGAACCAGTCAGTTAAAACAGTAAAAAATCCTTTAAATTTTTTGTATTGTGCATTTTAGATACTAAAACATTTACTGACCACCAAACTTTGTGATCTATCGGCTTCGGATGTGAGCTACAGCAATGCGTTGATCTTAGCTACAGTACTGGTCATGGCAATAGCTACGGCCCCTGTTTTCACTCTTACACCGGGGCTCGACTAGCAATTTACCCTGCAATTTCCGATGGTAGCGACTGTCAAATTTATGGTATGCAATCTGTGCATGGGCAATTTCATGGCATGCAATTTCATTTCGAAAATGACCCTGAGCGAGAAGGACGTGCGCTGTATCCGAGTGTCAAATGCTCTTAAGAAGTTATTTGAAGCGCAGAGCGAAGAAATTCTACTTATGAAAAGTTCACGTGTAGGATTAGTTACTTTTTGGATAAGCGGGTGAAATTTCAGACGAAAATGTAACTATTATATGATTTGCTGGGGTACGAAGGGGAATGAGATAAAAGTAATTTGAAAAATCCACCAATCATCAACTGGGGAGTCTCATAAATTTACTCATCGTCCAAAATCGAAATTATTTCATTTTTAAATCAAAAAATTATATATAATTTCACCATTCCGCATAAAAATTCGATTTTTTCGCAATTTCCCACCATTTCATATTATGTGGACTATTTTCATTGCTCAACGAGATCTAAAAATCCCTTTGAATTCAAAATCCCTACAATTTCCTATAAGAAATAAAACATTCCCACAGTTCAGCGCCATTTTGAAATCAAGAACTGTCAAAATATTGCCAGGCAGATTGCCGAGCAAATTGCATACCATATTGCCTACCATTTATGGCAGACCATAAAATATTGCATACCATAGGCTGCCTCCACTGGCAATTTCAAATTTCATGCCATGGGAAATTGCTAGTGGAGGCAGCCTGTTAGCTACAACCACATTCTTATTCTGCTATAAACCGATATTCAACGATGGAGTACAGCAATCGAATCCAGGAATATAACACGTGCGAAAAACCTAGCATCCTTATTCGAAGATGCCATTTAATAAGCCGAAGAAATTTTTTGCTTAAATAAATCGCTAAAAACCTTTTCGCATAGAAAACATGATAAATATTTATATATTTATTTAAATCTTTGATCAAATTTTTCTATGTTTAGCTTATCATATTCTCCATAAAAAAACCAGAATGCACAGCTTACTGCTTATCTATTTCCAACTCGAATACACACTTTAGTTAGTGAGCTATAAAAAGCGTGCAATCCAATCGTTTATCTCCTCTTCTATCACCCTACAAATATTCGTACAAAACAAACTCGAGACACTGTGACGCTATCGGAAGAGACCATGATCCGTAAAAGCTTTTCGACATCGACTGAGTTGAATGAGACCAGGACCAAGATTGCATGAAAAACCGCAAAGGAATCAATAAATCAATCCGTTTGCGACGATTTGATTAATACCACATTGAAAAACTGTATCGAGAAATCATCGACAGAATCGCAAAGGGAAAAATCCATTGGCAAGATAAATGAAAGAAAGAAAAATGTGGTTGTCCTTTAATACCGGAATGGATTCATTGTTTGTGGATCTGCTGTAGATATCATGGAAAGGATTAAATCGGAAGCGTCAGAACCCAAGAATGTACCATTGAAATCGCATTAGGTACACTTTGTGAAATCATTTTCAGGAAACCATCTTTGTTCCGGGATGGCTGTCATGCTAAAAGGGTCAATAAATTTTCATTAGTTTCCAAACATTCAAGGCTGGAGAGTGAAGATTTTACTGTGATACTACCAATATAAACAGAATACATAGTTTCTTACGTTCTCTGCAATTTTCACTGGTATATCATCAATTTTCATTGGTAGTTTGCATATATTTTTGGCGGATAGCCAAATATCTATAATTATATAAGATATATTATTATATTATCAGTAATTTTCAGTAATTTTCAACATTTTTGTAACAATGGCATGAAAATTTCGTACCTTTGCAAATTTATTCTCTACCTAAATCTTAATCAGCTGAGATGTCATGTCAAAAACCAGCAATTCAGTTGAACTTTTCATTTAAACCAGTTTGCTTCTATGAAGTGAACCGACTCTTTGTATGTCTTTCAAAAGTACAGCCTGAAATTAACTCCTCCTCCCTTGGCTACCCAGTCATCTGAAATCGAACTCGCAAATAAAGCCACTGCCGACAATTCCTTGCGTTATCCGTTCGGAAAATAAAATAAGCGAAAATGTCATTCCTCTCGATTTAACATAAATTTAAATGAAACAATTGATTAGAGATTGAAATAAATGAAACTCAAGGAACACCATAAAAAGCACATTTCCAGTATTATCGTTTTTCGTTGCCAACGTCGTCATTATAATCTCTCATGCAAATCGAGCCGAACGAAATCAGAGTTAGCCACCCGACAAGAGCGTTTTCAATCAAATGGAAATCAAAGAGAAAAATTTGTTGCAAAGGTCTGCAATTCGAAATAAAAGCCAGAAAATATCGGGCTGCTGAGTCGAACTAGATTTGATCAGGCTCCAAAGAAACAGAAGTAATTGGTCTTATTTCGTTCTTTGAATTGTTTGCTAAAGAGCAAAAGGGTCGATTGTTTTTCGGTTGGTTTCGATGCAATTCGATTCAATTCGACTCGAAATGAGAAGAAGGTGCCAAGCCAAAGCAATAGTGGGATGTCATTTGTCTTTTTTTTTAGCCCAACAAAGGGAACGGTTCTTTTCAATATGGTTCTATGTATAAAGATACTTATTCCCAAGGAAACTTTGCTGTCTGGGAATTTTGTGAGCTCCAGTTTTCTTGTGTTGTTTTTTGTATTCTATAGAAAGTGGTCTTTTGATTTCCAGCTGAACTGAATTGAAAATGAGGACGGAACTTCAATAATAAAAAAAGTTGAACAGTTTTCGCGATTCGGTTGGAAGTTGATTTGAGAAGGAGCTGGATCAACAAACGGAGAATAAAAGATATTGCGTAAAATAAACCCAATATTCCGCCCTTTTGAGTCAATAAGCTCAATCACATCCGTTTTATGTTGATTGGGAAAAGTTCGTAAAGATTTATTTTAGATGTCACGGGGGAATGGGAAGAGCGAGATTATAGTTAAAGGCAAAACAAAAAAGTCAAATAATGGTTATTATAGAACGTTTTTCCACCTGAAATCAGTGAACAAAATTCATTTACTATATTCTTGATAGGCGATGGTTTCTATTCTCAATATTTCGATCAGCTTCATAATGATACGCGCTTTACGATAACGGAAAACGATAAGAAAATAATCTCTATCATGCGATACACTAAAATTCTCTGTGTTTTGAGGCTCTAAGTATTGCATTTCAGGAAAAATATTTTAGAGCTGTGCTCAGCTATCGAAAAAACACCATAAGGATCCGGAGTCATTTCATTAGAATTTCACTCAAGTACTTACTTACTTTCCGGCTCATGAAAATTCTCAGAAGCAGGGCGATTTTAATTTTGCGCAAAGCCTGTACAATATCTGAATCGTTGAAACTTTCATAGCACCGAGCTCTGATTGAGGCTAAGACCAAAAAACCGAGCAACTGGTTTCCGGGAAACGAACCCAACTTGTAATATTTCAATAAAAACGATGAATATTTAACACTGTGTGCTTCGTTGCACGTAATAAATTTTAAAAGGATGAATGATAATCAAAGGAACTGTATGCCCGGAAGTTTTGCGAATTTCCTCCATAATTGGATACTTGTGGTCGGTATCTTGCTTCGATTTAGTTCAATGGATTTGATTTGAATTTGTTGCTTGAGTGAAAATGAAAAGTTTCAGATGATTGAAATGCAGATTCGGGGTTGAAAGATTTATGAGAATGGTAAACGAGTCTTTTTGGATTCAGAGTTCGCAGTAAATTATTTAAAGTTCATACACGATTGATTTCAAACGTTATGATTCATAATTTTTTTTAATTATCCAGTCTTTCGTGCAGATTAAATATTTTTCACACACATAATTAGTGTTGATAATCAAACGTCATATTAAACTCAATAAAATTATATAATGTAATGAAAGCTATCAAGTTGTATGAAATAATGTATTTTGTTTTAATACTGATCATGAAATCATCTGCGAAAATAAATAGGAGACAATTTTTGATTGGAAACATTCAGCGCCCAACGTGGGCTGTGAAAAAGATGAAAGCTTTTTCCTTCTTAAACCAATAAAAACAGGAGACTCTTAATTTTCATTTAAGTGAGTCATTTCTCTTAAAACGTGCTAGCATATTTAGTAGAATTTAATGTAAAGTTTTGTTTATTTTCTCAAAAATTCTGAGCATTGCGGTCACCAGCTTGATGCATATTTGAAAGTGTCTTAATGTTTTTTGAAAAATATTGTTATTACTTCTGTTATTACTTCTAGTGAAGTTGGTCTTGGCAAAAGTGTCCATTTCTAAAATTCTTATATCATCAAAATTCGAACATTGCAAATTCAAAAGTTGGCTAGTTTATGGGTAAATTTCTTTGGAAGACTTGTTTATTCAATCAGGGGGACATCAATTTAATTAAAAGAGCATTATATGACCATTTTTGGTGGTGTTCTGGTAGTACCTCGAAAGAAAGTTGTATCCGGTAAAAGAAAATATGTTTTACTCTATTTCTTTTGACGATTTTTGTGTCAGCGTCTAACCATAATGTTTTTTAGTATTACTTGGGACTCTAAATTATCATCACAAATCTCACTTTTACAAATTCTGATGTTCGAAGAACAGTAGAGGATTTGTGCTGATTTTGAGTGTATTGTAATATATTGTCTTATATATTGTTGTTATATTGTTTTTATTGTCTTATATATTATATATTGTATGTATTGTCATATATATTGTATATTTCCGATGTGAATACTTAATGCAAGCATTTATTGGTACGAAAATAACAAAAACACCTCGTGCTAGCAGTCCTTTGCTAGCACCGAAGCTAAAAATAAGTCATATCTGCCTTACGTTGAAGTCAACCTGCTCTGCTAATTTCGTATTGATCCGATCACTGCATTGGAAGTTAAAGGGATACAAAGAAATTCAGGGTTACCATTCGCAAGAGCTTTCAAACTTTCTAGACCTTAGTATTTGGTGTGTATTTTCACTACAAGACCAATACGATTTGAAAATTTTATGATAAAACAATCATAGCTGGCAACCCTATCATTGTTTTTCAAACTGAATATTGTATACAACAATTTAAATTTGCCATATGAATTTCGTTATGATACCATGACTGTACTGGAGGCTATAGGGCAAAGAGCTTTATTCAAATAAAAAAAACATTATATAAACAACTTGGTGCAGTGCACCAATTTTTGATGATTCTAAAAGCATATAGATATATAACTTAGATGCTTTGCTTTTATATAATCTTTTAGTGCTTTTATATAATCGAAGTCGTTTGTCATAAATTATGCTTGCCATAGGAAGGGGATGATGCAGATGAATAAGCTAATAAACTTGGATATAGATTCAAGTAACAAGCAATAAAATTTCCAAAACTCGAAACATTTAAATATCGGTTGCTTATTTTACTGTAAATGGTTTGCTTATGAATAGAAAATGGAAACATCTGCTGCAATATTTACGAAATTGTCCGGTGCTGTCCGTAGCACCATAGCTGCTTCACGTTGTGTTAAACTCACCCTAGGAATTTCGTTTCAATTGAATGGCTGCGCTGTAAGTAATAAGAGTGAATTAAATTTTAGGGTTACCATAGTCCAAACTTTTTCAATTTTTGAAACGTAAATATTTGTTGTTAATTGTCATTGCAGGATCATTCCCATTTGGAAATTTTATGACAACATCGCTCGATAAAGAAATGTCAATTGATTACGAAATTCATCATAGCTGGCAGCCCTTTCACGGTCTTTCAACAAAATTTCTACAGAATTAAAAACGTAACAAGATATGCTTTTCACATGAATTTCGTTTTGAATTCATCACTGCATCGGAAGTTATAGGGAAAAAACCTTTATTTTCCTGAGCAAATTTATAGTATTTAGGAGACAAAAATTTGCTCTAGCTGGCGTATCTATACTAATTTTTCAACCAAATTTATCTTAGAGTAAGGTTCACCTACTGCGTGAACTTTGTTAAAATCTGGTGTCTAAATCGGAAGTCATAGGCCAAAAACCAGTTTTTTTTCAGCGATTTTTCCAAATGGCACAACTGCCACAGTGTTGCTTGTTTTTCAAAATCACTTCTATCAGACCTGGTCCTAGCAAATTGCAACATGTCCTGTAAATTTCATATTGATCGCATTATCCGATCGTCAGTTCTCGTACATAGAAGTTTTGAGTGCTGAAAATAGAGGTAATTTGATCACGAGTTGCCGTTCTTATTTACCGCGGGATTTTGAAATATTTTATTTGACTTGGCGGACAAAAGTTAATATTTATCAATAATTTGAATTTATTTTCCAAAAGTCAAAAATTTTTCGGGAGACTCAATGATTTGAAGGATTTTTTTCAGGAGCCTGCTGTAGCTACAGAGTTACCCGCACAGTCTTGAAAGTTCAGGTGTGTTAAATTCTAGACTATATCAATACGTTTTGAAAATTTCACGATGATCCATTGTTTTTCTTAGAAGTAATGACAAATCGAAATTTGAAAAAAAATTGTTGAATACCTTACTCAGTGCCTACGCAAGGCTCAAAATTTCCACTTGTTTATCATAAGCAAACTTAAAATATAACAAGGTTTCATTCCTTATACTTTTTTTAAGAAAAATTTACACTGCTTGGAAATATAGGAACACCTGAAAATTCACTTAAATGCCCGCCGCTGCCAAAAGGTTTAAGATATCTGAATTCTAGCAAGTCATGGACCTACCTGTTATATACATCTATGTTCTCCAAAAATTTCAGCTTAATCGGATCGGCCACTCCAGAGATTATCTCCCTTAACCATTTTGCTGATATATATATATAGTGGATGTTTGTGTCAAACAAGTGACATCGCTTTTGACAAGTGTCCACATCGTGTACCTTCGCTCCGCTTTTCTTTTCACTATATTTAATTATTCCGTCAATTTTTCTTCGCACTTTGCATTGACTGTGTTTTCAATAATACTTATCGCGCTATTACGCAGTTTTTTTAAAGTGCCAGTTCAGTGCTTCTCACATTATCTTATTTTTAAGACTCATCAGTGATATACTCTGCAAATTTACTGTTGTTGACTATCTGCTGTGATTCCCTTCTATCATCTTTTCTTTCGCGCGCTTTACAACGATAGTTTGCGCTATTTACATTTCTTTTCGCGCCATTACCCAGTTTTATCTGAGTGCCGGTTCAGTGCCTTCTTGATCATCTTGTTTTCAAGATTTATTTGTATATATCTTGGCTAATTTACCGGTTCAAGTTTGTGCTGTGTTTGCGTTAGTGACATTTGTAAGCTCCGTAGCGAAGCTTTCTTTTTTACCGGCCATCTAGTGATTTGCAGTACATTTTATTCAATAATTTGTTGTGGTGTGGAACTGCGGTGACATTATCAAAAACAATAGTCAAATCACCCACCCAAGTTCATAAATGCTCCAACCCTAAGCTTCGATAAGCTCGGTAGTGAAACTTTTTTTTTGCCGGCCATCTAGTGATCTGCGGTACGAATTGTTCAACAAGTTGTTACGATTTGAATCTGCGGTTACATAAACATAAACAATAGTCAAATCACCTACCAAAGTCCATCAGTGTTCCAACCCTAAGCTTCAAAATCTTTGGAGCTTCTAAGCTCATAGTGATCATTTGAATCAAGTTTCTCTAAATTTTCAAACCTGGTCGATCGTGAAGCTTTATCAATACCGTGGTTGTGGTCTGGGCATTTGTCAGCTTTTTTGTCGTAGTGCTGCCAATATTGTACATTTACTTATAAAAGTGCTATCGGTTTTTCATATATTTGAAATTTGTTTTCCTGGATTTTCATACATATTCTTTGATGATGTCGCTCTGTTCCGCCAATGCTTGCTGCGACAAAGCCGATAAAACACCCCTCATAACATGCTTTGGGTTTTGCGGACTATCATTTCACGCCAAGTGTGCAGGTTTCACTGCACCCATGGGCGATTGTATCAATCGCGCGGACTCCGGCATCCATTACTACTGCGATAAATGTCGGAAGTTCTCGATATCAACCTACGTTGAGAGACTCAGGGCCAATCTTCGGAACTTTGCTGCGCTCGAGGCTTCCTTCAACGTTCTTAGTAAGCAGCTTGAGGATTCCCGCAAGGAGACCGAAAAGCTCCTTAAATTCGCGTTAACGGAGCGTCCATCTACATCAACTTCACAAGATTCGCTGAACATCTGTGAAGCGACTACGATTTTATCTCCTGCTTCACCTGTTTCTCTTGAAATTCCTCTACCGGCTGGAATTTGCACTCGCAGCCAAAAGCAATTGCATTTAACCCAGGCCCAGCTGCTGCAGCTTAACTCTCAGGCGCAGCCTGTTCTTACATCGGCTGAATCGGTACCACCTGTGGATTTTCGACAAATGAACTCTCCGAGCTCACAGGCGCAAACTAATCCATCTTCCAAGCCTCCAGCTCAACGAAAACGTGTTTCACCAGTCCCACAAAGTGATATTTCCGCTAGAGATGCTAACGCCGTTTTAATTGCTACATCTTCCGACTCTTTGTTATCGGATCATGCACCGACTGCAGGTCAACCGAGATCTTCAACAGGTCTTTCTCAGCCTTGTCAGCCAGCTCGTACTCTACCACGCCTGGTTGTTGCATCGCCACCTTTGCATGTATTTGTATCGCGTTTCGCATACAATACTTCAGCAGAAGCAATCATGGATTACACCACTGCCAAACTTGGCTACTCACCACCTTTGCTAATCTGCAAAAAGCTGACACCTGATAACCTGCAGAATCAGGAAATCTCCTCGTTTAAAATAACGGTAACTGCTGGCACTGATCTTCTACTTCACAAAGGATTTTGGCCATCTGGAGTATTGTTTAAGGAATTCACCAGGAGACCTCGTAAAAATTTTCACCAAATAAAACCAAAAGTCTCCATAACGTAAGAACCTCAACTTCAGATGATAATGGGTGCTTAACTGGAATCAGAACCAATGGAATCAGAACTTTAGGAATTAATAAGATAAATCCAATTCATGTATACTACCAGAACGTTCGTGGACTTAGGACTAAGCTGAACACGCTGAATCTCTCCTCTACTCTTTCGTCTGATCATATAATCTGTTTAACCGAAACATGGTTAACAGTAGATATTTATGATAACGAGCTGTTTCCGTTTCATACTGTCTTCCGTCGCGATCGTGATCGAGCTACATCAGGTAAAAGCGATGGCGGGGGTGTATTGGTTGCAGTTCATGGTTCTCTTCAAGGAACATTCTGTATGGATTTCTCTCCTTCTCCTCCTGTTGAATGTATTGCTGTGCGTGTTACCCTTGCTCCCACAAAAATTCTCATTGTTTTTTCAGTATATGTTCCTTGTAATTCCTCAGTTACGGTTTATAGTAAATTTTTTGATGAGCTCTCAACCTACCTCAACGTTAGCTTTCCTTCTGCTTTTTCTTTAATATGTGGTGATTTTAACTTACCGAGCCTGGTATGGAATCATAACTTTTCTTCAATAATCTCTTCCAGCAATATTTCCTTAATAACCTCATCCTTTTTATCTTTGTGTTCACTCTCCCAAGTAAACTGTGTTCCCAATATAAATAACAAAATACTAGACTTCGTTCTATCTAATATTCCCTCCAATAATATCAGTGTCCATACCGCATCCTTTCCCTACGTCCAAGCTGACTTACATCATCCTCCTCTCTCAATCGCACTTCATATCGATCTTCAGACATCTAGAGCTCCTTCTCGTCCCATGCGCTTTAACTTCCATAAAGCTGATTTCTCTAGTATGATGACTGAAATGAACTCGGTTAACTGGTTCTCCTTTTCTCGCGGCCTCACTGTCAATGAGCTTGCCATAAAATTCCACAACTTCCTATCTAACCTTATCTCCTGTTTCACTCCATCCAGACGTCCTCGCAAGCCCAATGACGCTCCTTGGTTTCGTCGTGATGTGGCGTCAGCCCTGAAAGCTAAGGATGTCGCTCGAGCTAGATTTAAGCATACAGGCTCTCATGATGACTTCCTCGAATTTTCAAGGCTACGATCTTCTGCCAAAACGGCTGTCAATCAAGCTATCCGAGATTACTTTTCCAGCATTGAGTCCTCTATCTGTTCTAATCACCAAAAACCCTTTTGGTCGTATGTCCGTTCCCTCAAAAGTTCCCATCGTTTCCCCGTTTCCATGTTCCTCGATAACGATACTGCATCTAATCCAAGTGAAATTTGCGACCTTTTCGCAAAATATTTTTCTTCCTTCTTTTCTCGACATAATAATAACTTGCCCTGTGATATTCCCCGTGTTGCTTCACATTCCCTATCTTCCTTTTACACCAATCCTCTTGAAATTGAATCCTTACTCGAGTGTCTTGATGTCAATGTCGGTTGTGGTTGTGATGGTATCCCTAATCTGTTGGCCAAATCACTATCATCATCTTTATGTGTTCCTTTATCTATTATATTTAACCTCAGCCTCTCCTCCGGCTGCTTCCCTGACAGTTGGAAATCTGCTTATATTTCTCCCATCCACAAGTCTGGAGACCCAAGCTGCGTTTCCAACTACCGTCCAATTTCCCTCCTTCCTTGTTTTGGTAAAGTTCTTGAAAGAGTGGTTTACAACAGGCTGCTTCCTCTCCTCCATCCCTTCCTTGCTCCGGAACAGCATGGTTTTGTTAAAGGTAGATCCTCCACCTCTAATCTTATATGTTTTACTAACTTTGTTGCTTCTGCCTTAGACCAACGGAAGCAAGTGGATGTGGTGTATACCGACTTCTCAAAAGCTTTTGATTCTGTTGATCACGGAATTCTTCTTGCCAAGCTTCGAAGTTATGGGGTGTCAGGTTCCCTTTTGTCTTGGTTTTCATCCTATGTTTCTGGTCGTTCTTGTGTTGTATCTGTGCAATCCTCCACCTCTCCCCCTTTTTGTCCACTCTCCGGTGTGCCTCAGGGCTCTATTCTTGGTCCTTTATTATTCCTAGTCTTTATAAATGATCTCCCTTCTTTTGTTCGTTCTCCCTGCCTCTTGTTTGCTGATGACTTCAAGATTTTCAAAGTAATCGAATCTATCAGCGACTGCCTCCAACTCCAAAACGATCTCCGTTCTCTTTGCGACTGGTGCGCTACTAATTATCTTACTTTGAACATATCCAAATGTCATCAAATGTCCTATACGTTTAAAACATCACCCGTAATATATTCCTACACACTGTACGGATCTTCCATCACGGCTGTTGATAATTTTAAGGATCTTGGTGTGCACTTTGATCCAAAGCTCAAATTTGACCTGCACATTGCCTATATAACCACCAAGGCTTCTCGTCTGTCCGGTTTCATTCTTAGATGCTCTTCTTCGTTTACTAGCATCGCTACCTCTTTCCATCTGTTTTTTTCACTTGTTCGTAGCATTCTAGAATATTGTTGTCAAGTGTGGTCTCCCCGTCATAAATATCTTAACGAGGCAGTGGAATACGTTCAGCGTAGGTTTACTCGCTCCCTGTTGTTTAAATTCAATATCCCTTACTGTGAGTATAGTGATCGTCTATCCTTATTCCAAATTCCTTCCCTAGATTCCCGACGAGTGTTTCTTGACGAGTGCTTGCTTTTCAAGCTACTCCATTGCCCTATGCTCTCCGATCTTGGTCGTATGCTGTGTATGCGGAGCGTCAATCGATCGGATAGATTTCAACTAATGTTCTCTCTTCCCTTCGCGCGATCTGATGTTTATTTTAACTCGCCGCTAGTGCGTATCCCCAGGAAGCACAACGATCTTCAGCTTGGTCCTTTTCCGCTAACGTTCGCACAATTTAAATCACAAATTAAAGACTTAATTCTTAAAGTTCCTTATAATGTTTGATTTTCTTTTAAATTCTTTTAAATTTTTTTACTTTTTCGCACTTTCTTTTCATATTAACTTGCATATTGGCATTAATTTTTTGTAATTTCAAATATGTGTTTATTTAATATTTTCAATTATTTGTTAATTTCTCTTTTTTCTTTTTTAATATCTTTTTCGCTTTGTCTAATATTTCTATTTTTATAATTGGGCAGCAGCCTGTAAAAATGGATTTGAATAAATAAATAAATAAATAAATAATATATATATATATATATATATATATATATATATATATATATATATATATATATATATATATATATATATATATATATATATATATATATATATATATATATATATATATATATATATATATATATATATGACGATTTTCGGCGAAGCGATTTTAATACTAATGTTCTTCGAACATTAGTAAAAAAGGTAAACGAAAAATAATTCTATACCTACGTACAAATACTTAAAAACAAACTCTTGTCAATTGGTTTTCATATTAAATTCGATTTATTCTATTTCCACAAAAAATAAAATCCTTAAATCAATGCTACTACAGCTTCAAAACACTTTTCCACAAATTGACAAGCAATCCCCAATCCACTCAAACGGTATGTTATCAAAAATGAAATCTGATTGCGAAATCACCCGAAATCTAGGTCAAAATACTAACTGATAAAAAATTTCGATAGCTTAAAAGATTCCATCGTATAAATTCTTACTTATTCAATATTTCAACATTTCACGGTGAGTAGACCTAAGTAGTCCGTAAAACATACAGTGGAGAAGCAGTAAATTGAAACCACAGCCTGACAGGAAGATAAAACCGTACACATCCATACGTATGTACAAGAGCGAATAGCTGCTTAACTGAAATTGGAAGTTAATGTGTTCAGTCAAGAGTGGCATTTTCTGGGGAATCCCTTTGGCACTTGACAACGGTATAAAATATTAAACACTCCATTTGGTAAGATGACGTGACAGAGAGATTTTACATGTATGGATGTGATATATAGATCCATAATTACGTGGTAAATGTCAAGGATTAGGCTTGTATTTGTTCGTACGAAGGGATTTGAATTCATTATACATTTTTTTATCAGCAGGTATTAGAGTGAAGTGGTTAAAGATAAATAAATGATGGTAATGAGTCCTGGATATTACATTAATATTTTATATAAAGAATGGTGTTATTAATTATCAGTGGCTAAGGAAGTGATGCTTGTGATCATAGAAGATAAAACAAAGTTAAATGCTACATATATTAACTTTATCTGCTGTTGAAAATGGATTTTTGGATTAATTTTACTTTCAACAAATTCTACAATAAAAATTGATAGTTCATTTAAATTTTTGGCTGCAAACGATATTTAGTTATAACAATAAATAAGTTGATATGTGTGCTGAGTTCATGGGCATTTGGCGCAACGCAATAATGGAGAAATCTTTACTGATAGAAATTTCCTTAGCTAAATTAAAGTCTGTTGGAGTGTAATTGGAGCCATGGAAATGTAATTGGAAGGGCCGGTTGGTTCACTCTCGGTTAATTTTAATCAAACATAATTTTAATTAAACAGAGAATCCATGGTTTCGTTAGTTTGCCAGAGAAATCGTTAAACCGCCGATTGTGATCCGTTTAGGACATTTGACCAACCGTTTTCTGGAATTTCTTTCGTTGAAGTTTGAATCATCGCATCTACCTTAAAAAGTAAACAGCAAATACTTGTTAACATGCGTTGTTGTAACATTTTCATTGCACACTAATGCTGCATTCACATTTCTTCTCAATTTTCGCAATCTCAATTTTTCGCTTTCGTCGGAATAATATAGTAGGAATTCGTTCTTCGTACTTTTGATCCGTTAAAAGCTGTACTGTTTCGACAGCTACCAAACTTGGAGGATTATGATTCATTTAGTAGACCTAATTTCTCAGCAGAAATGCTCTTTCCCGGAGGCATTTCAGATACACTTTTTCCGAATTTGTCGCTACGTACGAACAACGAACAGTAAAATTATTTATTGGTACATACGAGTACAACGATTCTGACTTGAACAATTGCTGCGGTAATTAATTTTTCAATAATGAATCCTAACAGACTGCCACCAACATATTTATTTTTTTTCAACAGTTTCCCTCGACGAGGAAGTTGAAAAAATTTAGGCGTCATGCTAACTTGTAAAATTGCGCAAGTGATGGATGGAGGCCGAGATTGAGAAGGATCGTAGACGGTGAAAGTTTTAATTATTTCGTACTTTGATGAGCTCGTAGACTGAAAAAGGGTAGGAAATTGGATTCATTCAGTTAATCACAAAATGGTGATATGCTTTAAGATTAAAAAATGCCACTGACTGCGCATTTTCGTAGACTAGGGATTTATGATTACTTTGCACTTAGTTTAGGTTTCAATTTGTGTGGAAGTAATTCAAGGGATGCTTAACTTCAGGTTGATTGAAATTATAAGAAAAAGTCATATTTGCATATTCAGCTCTAGTAGAACCTTGATTAATATAAACTTAATTATCTAATAAAATGTTCAATACAACTTTTTGATCCAAGCTAAGAGATTTGTTAAGATAGTACAAATACAGCCATGGATCGAAATTTTCTTAGAAATCAATCGAAATTTACCTGTGATTTAGGAAACATCTAGCTTAACATACAAAAGTAATATGAGCTAGTGATGAATCATTTAGCACCTAAAGCTTAGTACTGACTTCGGACTACTGATTTGCTTCGGCGAAAATTTAGCTTGAAGTGATACTCATTTCTTTGCGAAAAAAGTTGCTTCTTTCCGCGAAAAGTTGCTTTCGGTGTTGAAATGCGGATGGCATTGAGCCACGTTTCTGCTCCTTTCACAGCAATTTAGTATGTGCAGTTTATTCTTTCTAGTTAAAAAGTGACATTTGACATCAATAAGCGTCTGAATTTGAAAATTGAGTTGTACGAATATTTTGGCAATAAAAAAATCTACCGAAAGTTTAAATACTTGACATTGTATCTGTCATTAATCAGCAGAGCCTCTGGTTTTTCCATTTTCAAAAGCAACACTCCAAACAATGACCAGATAATGGAGACTTGTCAAAATTTAGCTTCATGATTAAGTCAAAACCAGCTTTAATATTTTTTCGTTTATTTTATGCTCAGTGTTTATTTTCTGAGTTATCTTTCCTTCAAAACAAACTAAATTATAATAACCCAAATTGAACCACCTGCCTCATAAATAACTCTCCATCGATGGGACTATTTCAGCTATCATCACACCGTCCGAAACATCAATATCATTCGCACAAACATTTTCAAAACAAGGTGCCAGAACTCTGTGTCCGAAAATTTTTCCGTTTTCAATATTCCTTTTCCATTCCTAACATCAGCACGACATGTTCACATCCGTATACTGAAACGAAAAAAAAACTGAGCCATATGACGCTGTACTAAGCGTAGCTTTGAAAAGTTGACGGTAACATTCGTCCCTTGAATTATTCATGAATTTCAATTTTGTGAACATGTTAAGCAATAGCTTGACAAAAATGATTGATAGTCACAGTCCATGCTTTAATATGTAGCAAGTTAGCCCCAACATTATCTCGATACGTGTGAATACTTGTTCTGAACTGAACTAAACTCTAAGCTCCGGGCAGTGCTGCTAGATAAGCGCTGCGGCTTACTCCTAGACAGTTCCCATTTATCTCTAAAATTACCCTAAGTAGCCATAGTGACGTCATTTCTGGGAAATTTTTCGGCATTCTTAAAAACCAGGCTATTTAAATGTAAATTTTTACATGTTTAAGACTGCCGTAACAAAAAGGTGAGGTGAAACATTCATTCAAACTTTTTTAAGGTGAGGTGAAACATTCCTCCACTCATCCAAATCTTTCGGGATAAATTTTTTCCTAGGTGCGTTAGATTTTCATTCAGAAAACTGTTCGCCCTGATTGTTATTTATTGAAACATCCGTTTCGGAAAAATGCATTATCAGATTTCAGAATGCCCTAAACAGAACCCTGAATATTTTTTTCACCCTGTTTGTCCCCTAAAGTATTTAAAATACCCCTAAATCTAGGGTTAAATTCCCTAATATGGCAGCACTGGCTCGGGGATACATATCACATGCAGACCGTGTCTGATGCGAACATTAACCTCATTTCGAAAAGAAACTTCCCAGAAACGATAAATTTCTTTGGGAAGTCCTTGTGTTGTGAATCATCTGCGGATTTTTCAACGGACAAGGTAGGCACGACGCTGGAATCCTGAATATGGATCGGGTGAGCAGGACGATTTAAATTTGCTATGAAATATTATGCCGATTAGGAAGATGTGCGTAGTACCGTAAATTGACCCAGACTAAAGATCAAGGCAAGGTTGGATAGATGATAGTGTCCTGTCTCGAATATTTAACGAAAAATTGCTACTGCGTCGCAACGAGCGTAGTGCTAATAAAAAATAGAGTGGCGACCATAGTATTCTGTGTTCATGTAAAAGTATCACGCAGTCACGAGTTTTTCAATTGATAAGTTGGGAGCATTTACTTTAAAAATATCCAGTCATTCACACGCACGTTGCTCGAGTGGATCTATACTTTTTTGTATTCTAAGCAGCAGAAAAATATTTTTATTGATTTACATCTAAGAGAATTTCAATTATTTCAGGTTCAAAGTATTTTACGAAACATAATACAATTGATTGAAATGAAATTGACGTGACATTTAGGAATCATTAAGAAAACTCTATCTATTTTCATATGATTTGTGTAGAGAAACTCATGTTTGTCTTGATTTCCAATTGGTTTTTTTTTGTTGGGTCAAATGTTGTGTAATACAATACATTTTTGCCTTGCTGTGAAGAGTTTTGTTCATCGAGCAAAGATGTTGAATAAGCAAATCAGTAGCTTAAATTGAAAGAAATTAGTGTCATCTTGTGTCATGGTCTGGCTGAGTGGCATTTGTCTTATATGTAGGGCAATGTGGGGTAATCTGAGACACCTTTTTGTTTTCCCCAATAGATGTACCAAAATGAACTCTCTTAGATCTCTCCTTGGTACATTCATAAAGCTTGAGACCAGGCGCAACTTTTGGCATCATTAGATTTCAAGATTCCATAAAAAACGTTTTGTTTTTGTAATTTGAAGCAATTGTAAAAATCGGACACAAAGTTGGGTAATGTGGCACAAAGCCAGAATATATCAAAATCGAATGAAATTTCAATGTAAATTATCCAAAATCTTAATTACATGATTAGAAACGAGAGAAAATGGGTAAATTATTCTGAATTGGGCTCACACAAAGCACAAATCCAAAATTGTCATATTGGCATATTTAAGATGCACTTCACATTTGCATTCCATGCGGGCGATTGTATTAAAGTTTGTGCATTTTTTGGGCATTGCTTGCAAACAGATGATGCAGAAGTCCTCGTCTGATTTAGATAATGTTGAAGATGGTTCTTTTGCTGACGTTTTTTGGCCGGTGTTGATGTTTTGATTGGTTTTTTAGCTGGTGTGAAAGCCCGTTGCCGTTTCTTTTCGGCTAAATCGCTGAGCTCTTTTTTCTTTTCTTCCGAGCTTAACATGGCACTTTTCATAGGCTTGCGCCCCCGATTGGATATTTTTCATAACCTGCCACGTTGAATCGGTCCAATCTGCTCAAGAGAATGTTCAAATGAAACACTAGAAGTAGAAGCTTCCTCTGAAATTGAAGTGGATACTTCTTTAGTTGCAGCGGTGGGGTCAGTCCACATCCAAATATGCCGCTCATCATCTTCATTTGCCGGTGTATTAGCAATGGCCAAAATGTTTTCATCCGAAATTGGGAAAAAATTAGTTGCTCGAAAACCGGATTCAATATTTCTCGCAGTCAATGCCAAATCCAAGCATTTGTCGATAATTTGCGGAATGTGTTGAATTTCTAAAAGTATACCAGGAATGATTCACCGTAGCCTTATAAAAGGTTTTCAAAGGACCAAAAACACCAACGTCCAACAGCTCCATTCTGTGGCTACAATGTGGCCACGAAGGTCATGAAGAATTAATAGAGTTTGATTATTTTTGGTAGCCGAACTATATTTGATGAAGTGTTGCATCAATTTTATGAAATCATCATGGGTCATCCAACCGCTTCCGTTTACAACAGAATACGGTGTAGCATGACTCATGAAGTCAGGTCTCATGTTTTTCCGGGAAAAAATATAGAATGGTGGAATTTTATGGCCCGCAGCATTTATTCCGATTGCCATAGTGAAGTTTGTGCCTCTTTCTTGAAGTGCAAATTTCCCAACTAGCTTCGAGTCAGTTGGAGCCACAGCTTTTTTGGTTTCAGTGGAACTGTAGAGAACTCTGTTTCATCAAGGTTACAAACTCGATTCGGAACATATGAATTTGATGGTATGTCACCTTTGAGTTGGTCAAAAAACTATCGACAGTAGATTTATTAAACGGCTTTATTCAATTCACACTTATATGCTGTGGCACTCTTAAGGCGGCTTTAGATATGCGGTGTTTGTCAAATACCGAGCACCTAGTTTGGCAAACTTCGCATGTGTGGTTGGGTTGCTCGCCTAGTGCTTGCCCTAGGCCAAGCACAAACATTCGGGTGCTCGCTATTCCCGTAGTTTGTCGAACTTTCAACAAACATCAAAGTAGACGAGCACTGTGTTTGGGTATGTTCGGATCCCCGCTTTACACATTCGGTATTTATAATTACGTATAATGTCAACTGAATCTGCTGAATCAACATCCATATTTAAATCCATGTTTAAAGATATAAATACAATTAATTGTTAATGCTCAGAGATGCAGCAAATATTTCGTTTTTTCACAAAAAAATTGCGGGAGGGAACAACGACGAGCAGCTCGTACATGTTCCAGTTTTGGCAAACATTCGGCAATCCCCGAATATCTAATTCACTGTGCTTGTCATTCCGCAAGCACCAAGCCAAATGACTTGACTAGGTGTTCGGTATTTGGCGAATAGGAGGTGTTTGACAAACACCGCATATCTAAAGCCGCTTTTAAAGAAAGATGATAACGTTTGGCAAATGCATCAAACCAATCATAGCCAGCGGTTTTGTGTTCACTCCATGACTTTATTTTTCCGATAAACTTCGAAGGCGAAACGTCTGACTTCATTTCGGCTCAAACCATAACAAAGATAATTTTCTTTCGTTTAATATCTCTTTAGGACACTTCCTTGTTCATTAGAAAAAACCTGAAAACAAATCCGCTATCAGCAATAAACTGACAAAAAACAAAAGTTGAAAAAATCCTACCTTTGGAGTAACAGCCGAAACCGAACTCAAAAACTCAGTCAATTGCTCAACAGTCATAGTTATGAAATCGAGGAACTGCTTATGAATCCTCTCAAGATTACGATATAATGGCTTTGCATACATTTGATACTGTCCGGCTACAGCAAGCACCGATTTACGATCTCTTTTAATCAGTTTGATAGCTTCAACCAAATTTGAAACATTTTTTGGTGTTGCTGTGGCTGTTGACTGAAAGAGGCATGATGTCTGAAAGCTAACAATATTCAGGAAAACAAAGTGGTGTATTTAAGAGAACAAGGTTCGATATTAGCTATGACGAAATTGCATGCTTTTGAAAAGTTTCTAATCATCTCACAAAAACAATTCTACCTGCGTATCGATGTTTTTCTCCCAGTTTTGTTTTTTCTGCTTCCACTATCAACACTAAAATTTTCAAAGCGTCTTCTATTATAATTTGCAAAATAATTTCTATCAAAAGCCTAATGTATTTTTTCCATTTTTATTAGGGCTCATCGCATACGCCTTCAGAATAGCACAAAGCTAGGAGCAGATTAAATATAAGGCCACGCTTAAAGCCCCTCGATTACTATTTATACGAATTGTAAAGAAACGAGAATCATCTCCTGCTTCGCTCTCCGTGCCCGGATGTTTAAAATTATCTAGCTTTTGTTATAATTTACCCCATACTGGAACTGCATTTGCTGATGGAACTTCATTTGCTGATGACTTTGAATAGCGATTATTTCACTGATTAACCAGAATTAAGATGAACTTCGTCCTAAAACTTGACCAATTCTACTCACAAAGTAAGCTTTATGCGAAAATGGGGATAAACATGAAAAATCACATCATCGATCGTCAGAGATAGATGTACCAATTAATTTATGATTTGTTTATAAAATAAATTTTTTTTTTGAATCTATCTTGGTTCGAAATTTTAAACTGTTTCATTACAAAGCATTATGCTGGAGCCATCATAATGAACTCTCACCCAAGCCTATGCTCATTATAAGTTCCATTCAAACTCGAGGATATTTATGACCAACATATTTCATTCTACATTATTTGCTCCTTCAACAGTTTACCTTTCAAATTTATCAAGACATGATATTATTATTAATTAGAAACCACTCCCAAAGGTGATTTGATAGTAATTGTTAATATGACCACCACAACTTAGTCAGCAACGGTCGACTCACTGGGCAGTATTATTCATCATCAGCACCGTAATAATCATTCGTATCAAATAACCTCAAAACGTACATTAAAAACGTAATAATTCACCAGTCGATTGAGTTTTATTTCGTTTTCATGAATAAAAATTCCACAGATATTCTTTTGGGAGAGCGAAAGAGAATTTTTATGACTGCCGCCATTGCTGCTGTCGACCAGTCATTACTCCAGCTTCATTCCGTCATAAAGAAGACTCAACGCTTTTGACGATCCGAGGACTTCACCAAAGTCTCATGTCCCATTGTTCGTCTGAAACATACCGACGTACTTTGTGTTCGGTACAAATTCTCATAAATAACCTGCTTGTGAGTCTCAACCCATCGCCGAAAATATTATAGTCCGCACTTGAGATGTGCGAATAAAGTAATTTGTGAAGTGACAGGGCCAGACCAGAAATTTCATGCCAACACTGTTGTCCGGGAAATGGGGAGCGTAACGACGACTAGGTTCTGCTCTTATCTCGACAGGAAGTGCTCAGATTTCCGGTCATACTTTGAAAGTACTTTGTGCTATTTACAATTGAAATGAGAGGAAAAATTCCTTTCCAGTTGTCATAAAGAAGTCAGTCATTGGCACGTTGAGGTGTCCTTTGAGCTAAGTCAATAAAATGTCCATTTCTGGAAAGAATTTAGATGGTGAGAGGTGATCTCAAAGCGCTTGAAACGCCTTCAGCCAAGTTGCTTCAATATCAAGATGTATTTTCAAGAGCTGTTTACGTTGCGTTGAGTGAGATAAAAACTCATTCGACTGGCCTTATAATGGATACAAAACGATTCATGTTTTACTTGTGTTGCCGCTATTTAATTATTCAACTATTATCATTTATCGACCACTCAAAGTTTACCCCACCTATCGAATCGTAACAAACCAATTGAAATCTCATTTTGATTACACTGTCGATCATGAATTTTTTTGAAAATTTTCCACATCTCAACTGAAACTTCATCTATCTTCCTCAATCGATCGGAAAACTTCGCACCGATAATTTCTAGTTGAACTTTTCTGAAATCTCATTTTGTTCCCATAATTGGTCAATAATTTCAACGCAACTTTTCCAATAAACTTAGCTCAGAGAAATGCTTTAGCTGCACTATCCATAAATCTAATTTTTCTTTCTGTATGTGTATGAAATAATTCAAACTTTCAGAACTTCATCCCAGCTAGATTGCATGGAACATGAAGTCAGCCTGATATGAGGAGATAGTGGACAAAGTTCTTGTGGCCACAGCACTTGTATAAGAAACTTCTCAAAATATGTAACAATTTTACTGAACTATGTTATACGTTCATCGTTTGCGGAGGGCAGTGTTCAACGAGAAATGTTAGAAATTTTGAAGTGTTTTGAATTTTGTTATTTGTGTAAGATTTTGTTTGCTGTGTTATTGAATTGTCAGGCAGGTCGACATGAAGTTGTCAGAGGTTTGAAAGGCTGAAAATAATAATTTTCGTTAGTTTTGTTATATTCATAACAAATGTTTTTACAAGTATAATTTTTTTCAAGCAGTTCGAGATGAAAATTTAGTCAGTACTTCGAATCTAAAGCTTTAACTGTTTTAGCTGACTTGTTCTTGTTTATTACTAATGTTCGAAGAACATAAGTATTAAAATCGATTTGGCCAAAAATTCATATTTCCATATATATATATATATATATATATATATATATATATATATATATATATATATATATATATATATATATATATATATATATATATATATATATATATATATATATATATATATATATATATATATATATACAGTGGCTCACAGCTTATTTGATACAGTGACTTTTTAAAAATGCAAATCACTGTAACTTTGAAATAAAGAACCCTATTCAAAAAATTTAAACGTATTTGACTAGATGCATATTCAACGAATACAATGCAAACCAAAAATGTTCCAGCAATATTCCTCGGCGTCCCTTAAAAGAGAAATACCACTGGCGCAGAAAAATTGCAGCTCACAGCTTATTTGATACAGACACTTCAATGCGAATAAACTTCTATTTCTCGCGGAGTTAATCTGTGTTGTTTTTGTTTCTTGAATTTTTGATTGTGTTTAGACATTGGCTTAAGTAAGTTTTAGCAAGATCTTGTAAGCTGAAGTGCCAAAATGAGCCAAATTTGTAAAATGGGTCATCGCACCACAATTGAACAGCGCGAATTGGTATTAAACCACTTTAAAAAAGGACAAAGTGTTCGAAAAATTGCTGAAAGTGTTAATTTGAGTGTCTCTACAGTGCAGCACATAATTGAGCGCTTCCTACACGGAAACCGGGTAGAAAATAAGAGGAGAAATGCGCCAAACAATATTTTCACCGTATCCGACGAACGATACATTGTAAGGAAAGTGAAAGCAAACACAAAGATTTCCGCTCCAAAATTGGTTACTGAGGTTCATCGTGAATTAAGGAAGTCATGTAGTGCTGAATCCGTCCGACGAGTGCTTCGCGACCATGATTTCAGGGTCCGAATAGCTCGTAGGAAGCCTTTCATTTCCAAAAAAAATACAATAAGCCGATTTGCCTTTGCCAAAGAGCATGTGGGAAAGCCATCCGTTTTCTGGAATACGGTTATTTTTCCGCCGGCACAGTCACCAGATATGAACGTCATTGAGAATCTGTGGACTTTGTTGGATAACAACATTAGAAAACACAAGATTTCTAATAAACAAGACCTGAAGAAAGCACTGCTAGAGGTATGGCAAAAAATTACTCCTGACATCACAAAAAACTCGTTGATTCAATGCCGAATAGGTTCCAGGCTCTGCTTAAGTCTAAGGACTATCATACAAAGTATTGAAATCAACTGGAAACCTCATAGCTCACAACAATTTTAAAGTTTAATCAAACTGTATCAAATAAGCTGTGACATGAAATTTGTTATTATTTTTAGTTTTTTTGTTTTTTAAGATGTAAAACAGCAACTTTGTAACAAATATAAACTTGTTTAATAAACAACAAACAATTGCCTTCAAAATGGTGTTCAAATTTTTTTTGATATTGTTATTATTTTTTGAGTTATTGCAACTTAATTTTTTAAAGAAGCACTGTATCAAATAAGCTGTATATATATATATATATATATATATATATATATATATATATATATATATATATATATATATATTCATATATATATATATATATATATATACATATATTTATATATATATATATATATATATATATATATATATATATATATATATATATATATATATATATATATATATATCATCAAAAAAATTCAGTGACTATTTCTCGGAAACGCGCCGTCCGATTTAGCTGAAACTTTCAGGATACATTGGTGTATATGCAAAATAGGTCCAAGTTTCACTAAGTGTCAATTATCTTTATCCCCTCGGCGCCGGCAGCCATTTTAGTAATATTTTCAATATACCTGTTATTTCGTCCACAAATAATTTTTACAAAAATAAAGTTTGTAAAATAAATTCTGAACGTGTTTTACATGTGAATCGGGTAATGTTTTGGAATTTTTTTTTACCCCATGTGTGCGCTAGGTGCCTAAAAAGAGAACGAGAAAATTCGAAAATTTTTAAATTACGATAACTTTTGATAGAGCTTTTTTAATATTATGAAACTTTCAGAACGTATTGGTATTATTAAGTTGTAAATTTGTGTAGTGTTTAATGTGCATGTTGGCAACCCTGTAGCAAGGGTAGGCACGGTAAGTGAAAACCTTTAAATCATCGAATCTCCCGAAAAAATATCGATTTTCTTAAAAAAATCCACTCATAA
This sequence comes from Nemotelus nigrinus, assembly GCA_947369275.1. Classification (NCBI taxonomy): domain Eukaryota; kingdom Metazoa; phylum Arthropoda; class Insecta; order Diptera; family Stratiomyidae; genus Nemotelus; species Nemotelus nigrinus. The sequence continues at coordinate 183,733,258 of OX376372.1, read as the reverse complement.
AAAAGTTTTATGCTTTGTCTCTATAGACAAAGCGAAAATTTGCAATTTTACAACGGGCACGTATGGCAACCCTTTCCCAATTTGCCTATATTTTTAGCATCAAAAACTTCTGTTCACGGAAACTCACGATTTGATTATCAGAATTAATTGAAATTTGCAGAATGTATTGGTCTTAGATAGGACCAGATCGGATAGAAGCGATTTTGAAACTCGGGCAATTTTGTGCCAGTGGTGCCATCTTGAAAAATCACTAAGAAAAATAACTGCTTTTGGCCCTACAAATTCTGATTCAGTCATTCGATTTTGACGAAATTCACACAGTAGCTGAACCTTTTTTTAAACCACGTTTGGCAGAAATTTGGTTTAAAAATTCCGTTAGAGCTGCCAGCTATGGTAATTTTGGTGTGTTAAATTTTGATAATTCCTGAGGAAAATAAAGCTCTTTGCCCTATAGCTTCCACTTAAGTCATTGAATCATTACGAAATTCAAATGGCAAACTAAACTTATTGTAGGCAATATTCAGCAGAAATTTTAGTTGAAAACAATGATAGGGTTGCCAGTTATGGTTGTTTTTGTATTTTTTGGCATACCGATTTTAGCATAGAATTTTCAAATCTTAGTGATCTTATAGTGAAAATAAACACAAAATATTAAGATCTAGAAAATTTGAAAACTTTTGCGAACGGCAACCCTAAATTTCTTTGCATCCCTATAACTTCCAATGCAGTCATCGGATCAATACGAAATTCGCAGAGCAGGTTGACTTCAACGTGAGGCAGATGCGACATATTTTTGGCTTCGGTGCTAGTTAAGGGCTGCTAGCGCTAGGTCTTTTTGTTATTTTCGTTCCAATACATGCTTGCATTAAATATTTTTATCGCAAACATGTGCAATGAAAATAAGTAAACATTGTTTAAATTTTCTAAGCTCTGGACATTTTTCGGATGGCAACCCCAAACACCTTTCTACCGCAGTAACTTTCGATGAAGTCACCGGAATTAAAGTAAGCTTCGATTCTATTATTACTTAGGGTGTATTAGTTTCAAGTAGGAAAAGCAAGTAGTGATAGAATACACACTAAAAATCTGCAACAAACCCTCTACTGTTCTTCGAACATTAGTGTTTCTAGCGATTCTGATGCGCTAGGGTTTTTTTTCTTTAAGTTTGTTATTTGCAGCTGTTTTTTTTTCAATTAATTTAATACGAAAATGTATACAAAAATCAAAAATAAATGTTAAAATGGAAGCACTTAAAACAATATTCCCACGATAGTCCTTGTTGCTGGTAGGGAGCGGCATCACCAATTTTCAATTTAATTCAAACACAATATTCTTATTAATATTTAAGTTATTAAAAACAATATTTGGTCATTCCTTTCAATAAATTAGCGACAAAAACACCTAATTATTAATCACTTTATTAACACTCGTAAAGCCTTTGAAAGCATTCATTAGCTCATTTATTGCAATACGTTAGTCTTGTTTTAGATTCGTTTCTTTATTACTTCCCATTCATATCCCACAACAAACTGTCCCAAATTGACTATAAGATCAGTATAGCAATAAACTAAACACCACAGCTTTTCTAAATATGTCTGGAAGACTACTTTCGATTTAACGAACGGAAGAACACCAGCCCCCTGGCTAAGGAAACTAAGGAAACCAACAACAGTATCTGCAATAGATTCGGGTCAAAGGAGTTACTCAAGAGTTTTTCATGTCCGGACAATGGCTTCGGCTGAGCTGAATCGACCTTGGGTCAGGTAACAGCCTGCGGTACTTTTTATTTTCGGTCTCGACTCACCTTTCTCGATTTTTCCTTTGCAACCTCATTACGCCCGAGATAATATCTGGACAATGGCTTGCAATCTGGCTGTACCTGGAATTGTATCCAACATTATACTGCCGCAATGGCAAATTGTGTTTGTGGTGAAGAAAATGAAACTCAGTTTTACTCGAATAATGGCGATGCCACCTGAAGTTAATCGTTACTTTATGTCGTTTTTATTCTTTGTATGGTCTATTGTAAGGTGAATTATGTCGCAGTAAGTTCAATAGATTAGTGAAGAATAAGATATATCGTTTCTATGCTTCAAAGTGATCGTTTGTCTTAAGAATGTTTCACGATTGTATGACGAAGGATAATATTTTCAGAGAACAAATTCATTTGATTCAGTAAATTTAGTTTAAATGGCGATGAAATTGCGACATTTTACCAAAGCTGTGACCTTTTTCGCCGTGTTAATTTTTAGAAGCCAGAAAAGTTAAATAAATATTGAGCAACTGATTAAACCTGCACTACGGAAAATGTTAGGTGGAATTTATCGTTGATTGCGTACGATTATGCTGTGATTTCGTATTGCTGTATCACCGTTGTGGGTGATAAACGATTCTTACTGTTCGATCGTTTTTTTTTTTGCTTTAAGGTATAGAGCCTTTAAATCGACGTAGATACATAAATTAGCGGTCAGTGCGTTCACTGCGTTTTTCAAAACGATCCAGTTTAGCTCGTTCAAGTAAATATGTGTGTTGAATTTCAATGACATTAAAGTGCTGCGAATTCTTGGTGACCACACATGCATTTTATATGGCCGGTGAAAATCAAACAAATAATGATTATAAAAAAATTAAATTTATTCCATTAAACTTATTTGAAAATAAAACCCATAATTTAATGGTTATATTCCATCAGCTGAATAGTTTGCCTGTCATGAGCTGTGAATAAGTGTGAGTCGGATCCCTATTATAAATTGGCGTATACGCTCCAATCAACAGGCCGAGAAGTTATCCTCCAGGTGTAGTTATGAAATTCATGTTGTTGACTATGTGTCTGACGATTTACCTGTTCGACGCGTATTCTAACGTCTGCAATAACGGTGTCAAATATTTTCATTGCAGATGCTGATGGTTGCATTCTTATTGAAATGCAATGTCGAATTTGATATACATATGTATATCTTCTGGAATAAGTAACTAGGCTTCTTACGCGAATCTTGGCATTCTTGGTCATCTTGGCTATCTTGGCATTTTTCTAAGGAGGTTACTCGTAATCCACATGCAGATTTTTTTCCATAGAAGTAAAAAGCTTTCAAATTTAAGTTATTATTATGAAAATGTTCGTGACTTGGATCTCAAAACAAAAAAACTTATTAGGTCAAGAAAACGGTGTACAACTATTCATCGACGATAAAGAGTTGCAATAAAAAAAACCCCTTAACGCATCAAAACCGCTAGAAACACTTATATCCCCGCTAGAAAGAACAGTAAAAGATTTGTGCAGATTTTGAGTGTATATTTTACCACTAGCTACTTAAAACCACGTCCACTAGCTACTTCTCCTACTTAAGACCAATACACTCTAAGGAATAATAGACCCTAAGCCAATTTAATTTCGATGATTTCATCGAAAGGTAAAGCGATAGAAAGTTGTTTGGGGCTGCCATCCGAAAAATGTTGAGGCCTTAGAAAATTTAAACATTGTTTACTTATTTTCATTGCATATGTTCCTGATGTGAATACTTCATGTAAGCATTTTTTGGTACGATAATAACAAAAATGCCCCGGTCTGGCACCTTTTTGCAAACACCGAAACTAAAAATATGTCACATCTGCCCCACGTTTAAGTTAATCTACTCTGCGAATTTTGTATTGATCCGATGATTGCATTGGAAGTTATAGGGATACAAAGAAATTTAAGGTGGTCACTCGCAAAAGTTTTCAAATTTTCTAGATCGTAATATTTGTTGTTTATTTTCACTACAATATCACTATTATATGAAAATTTTATGATAAAATCGCTTAGTAAAGATATGCAAAAAAAATACAAAACCAACCATAGCTGGCAGCCCCATCATTGTTTTCCCAACTAGATTTCTGCTGAGTACTATCTACAATAATTTTGATTCAGCATATGAATTTAGTTATAATTTCATGACTGCATTGGAAACTATAGGGCAAAGAGCTTTATTTTCCTAAGCGAATTTTAAAAATTTAAGACACCATAATTACCATAGCTGGCAGCTCTAACCTAATTGTTCACCCAAATTTTTATCAAACGTGTGTCAGAGTAAAATTCAACTACTGTGTGAATTTTGTTAAAATCTGGTGACTAAATTCGAATTTATAGGGGTAAAAGCAGTGATTTTTCCTAGTGATTTTTCAAAATGACATCATTGGCACAGAACTGCCCAAATTTCAGAATCGCTTCTATCAAACCTGGTCCTACTTAAGATAAATACATTCTGTAAATTTCAACTGTATCTGATTATTGGGTCGTTGTTCCCGTGAACAGAAATTTTCGATGCTAAAAATATAGGTAAATTGGGGAAGGGTTACCGTTCTTGTCCGACATGAAATTTCCAAAGTTTTACTTTGACTGTGTAAACAAAGCATAAGATTTGTATATGAGTTACTTTTTTTCTTAAAAGCGAAAATCTTTCAGGATTTTCGATGGTTTGAAGGTTTTTACTTTCAGCGCCTGCCGTAGCTACAGGGTTGCTAGTACGTTCTTACAAAACTATTTAAGTATACAATTTAGTAACGTAAATATGTCCAAAAGTTATAATTCAATTCAATAAATTTCAAATTTTCCCGATCTCATTTTAGGCACCTAGCGCACACACAGGATTGAGAATTTCCAAAACCTTTCTCAAATATTTTTTTAAGAACACATTCAAAATTCACTTCGCAAACTTAGATTTGGACCTATTCTGCTTATACACAAATGTATCCTGGAAGTTTCAGCTTAATCGGATGGCACGTTCCCGAGAAATATTCACTGAATTTTTTGATGATATATATATATTTATATATATATATATATATATATATATATATATATATATATATATATATATATATATATATATATATATATATATATATATATATATATATATATACAGTCTGTCAAGAATGAGTTTACACATAGGAAAAAAATTCAATTTTTCATCTTTCTAATTATAAAATACTACTTTTTATTTATGTAAATGAATGTTTTTTTCTTAATTATAGTTATTTACATTATTTCCAACCAATATATACAAAAAAAAGTACAACTTTAATGCAAAACAAGAACGAAAAGACCAACGAAAACAATTATTGCAATTCCTGAAGTGTCAAGAAACTCTTTACACAAATTATTATTGTATTTAATATTTACATATTTACAGGATATTTAATATTATTTGGTATATTTAACATTTGGTATGGCCACCTTTGGCATCCACCACACATCGCAACCGATTTTTCATTGAATGAACCAACTTTTGCAGGTCATACGTGGTTGGTATTTTTTGCCATTCTTCGAGAATCGCAATTTTTAAGGCAGTTCGGTTTTTGGGTTGCCTTTTAGCGACTTGTTGTTTTAAGTAAGCCCATTAATTCTCGATGGGATTTAAGTCCGGACTCTTGGCTGGCGTATCCATCACTTTTCCGCAGTTGTATAAGGGCCACATTCGCACCATGTTCGCCTTATATTTGGGATCGTTGTCCTGGTAAAGCTTAAAATTTGGTTTGCTGTTATGTATAAACCCGAATTTCTGCGCACTGCTTGCCAAATATGTTTTAAGGATATGCAAATATGGTTGGGCGTCCATGGTTGACTCGATGAATGCCGAGTCTCCTACTCCTCTGCTTGAGAAGCACCCCAAATCATAACGGACAACTTACCAAATTTTACAGCCGGAATGATATTTCGATTTTCCAACGATGTTAAAGGCTTGCGCCACACTCCAGCCGGTCCATCATTATAGTACATCATTTTCGTCTCATCGCAGAATATGACGTCGTCCCAGAAGTCAACGGGTTGAAAAAGGTGCATCATAGCGAAAGAAAAACGCTTTTCGATGTTTAGTGCAGAAAACAGTGGTTTCTTTCGTGCAGCTCTTGATGAGAACTTATTTCGTAGGATGGCCTGTCGTACTGTTTCATGGGAAACAGCAGCATCACACTCTTCCTTGAGTTCCCTAGCAAGTGTTCTGGTCGAAATCTAGGGGTTTTTATCAAGCTTCCTTATCATAAGGCGCTCTATACGTTTAGATATTTTTGGTTTTGAGCCACCTCCACACTTTGGCTCCAATCTATTCTCATTTTCAGTACGATTTACAACGTTATAGACTGCCATTCGTGCTACACAAAACATTTCCGACAGTTTCTGTGCACTTTTACCTAATTGGTGATTATAGTATATCATCTGAACTAACTCAAAGGATAATCTTTTGCCTGGGATTTTAAAACACAATATCTCACTTATTTATGCGTATTAGCTAAAAATTAATCACACGCTAATGATCAAATTTATAGAGCTTTACAATACAGACCAAAAATTACGGTAAATTTACCGTATCGTTGCAGTAATGCAAAAAAAAAACTTTTGTGTAGAGTTTCTTGACACTTCAAGAATTGTAATAATTGTTTTCGTTGTTCTTTTCGTTCTTTTTTTGCATTGAAGTTGTACTTTTTTTGTATATATCGGTTGGAAATAATGCAAATAACGATAATTAAGAAAAAAAAAATTATTTACATAAACAAAAAGTAGTATTTTATAATTAGAAAGATGAAAAATTGAATTTTTTCCCTTTGTGTAAACTCATTCTTGACAGACTGTATATATATATATATATATATATATATATATATATATATATATATATATATATATATATATATATGTATATTGATATATATATATGTAATATATATATATATATATACATATATATATATATATATATATATATATATATATATATATATATATATATATATATATATATATATATATACATATATATATATATATTTATATATATATATATATGTATATATATTGAGTAGCCTAGTGGGTAGAGCACTGGCTTCTTGCGTGGTGGGGTCCTTGGTTCGAATCCAGGTTCGGACGAGGGTCCGCGCACCAAGCTTCGAGTTAACCTAGCTCTGATTAGGTACCTGATTTAAATCAGGGGTAAAGTGAGTCGTGGAACTAATCACTCCACACTCGTATCCACAATGATTAAAAAAAATTGTAATGAAGCTCTCTACCAGCTTCAACCCCTAGACCCGTACAAGGGTTGTCGTGGGATTGCTTTACTTTATGTGTGTTGTAAGATTAGTATTATATGTATATATATACATATATATTTATATACATATATATATATATATACATATATATATATATATATATATATATATATATATATATATATATATACATATATATATATATATATATATATAAATATATATATATATATATATATATATATATATATATATATATATATATATATATATATATATATATATATATATATATATATATATATATATATATATGTGTGTGTTTTAAGATAACTATTTCGCTTTCATTTTTCATTTCATTTCATTTTTCATTTTTATTTATTTCTTCACATTTTCTTTAAACATGGAAAATAAATAAATATTTTAATCATGGAAAGATCCGTCAAAATGGACATGAAGAATACGACCATACTGCTAATGCGACATAAAAAACCGATTAGACAACTATATTGTTTATTTTTCAGGTACCCCTATATTTATATGCAGAGTACATTTTTGTTAAAAGTTAGTACTGAGAATGAAAACTGTTTATGTTTAATGCTTGCCTATGCTAAAGAATGGGAAATTTTGAGCCTTGTGTGGGTGCTGAGTGCCTTAAAGTAGGCAAGGATTTTTTTTTCAAACTTCGATTTGCCATAGCTTCTGACAAAAATATTGGATCATCGTGAAATTCGCCGTGCGTATTGATGTTGACCAAAACTATATATAAATGGGTTTTAAAATTTTTTTTTTGAAATTTATCATAGCGGGCAACTCTATTCTAATTTTTGTGCCAAATTTCTACCAAATGTGGTCTAAAATAAGGTTCAAGCATTGTGTGAATTCCGTGTCGGAAGCTATAGGCTAAAAAGCTGTCTTTCGCAGTGAATCTTCAAGATGGCACGACTGCCACATGGTTGCTTGCATTTCAATGTTGATATCTTGTAAATTTGTTCAGCCAAATAAAGCTTCTTTCCCTATAACTTCCGATCCCATCATGAAGTCAAAACGAAATTCATGTAGGAAGTGGACATTTTTTTAGATCAAATGTTTTTTATTTTTTTTTTTTTTTCCTCCTTCCTTCCACTCTCTCCATCACTCAATCAAAATGCACGGTCCGTGTGCATCGAATCTCCTCAATATTATTGCTTTCGTACTTCCCAGACAATAAAATATTGGTATAAGGGAAAGCACTTCATTATACACTATCGTCTTCAGATGATATCGCCTATTTCTTGTCGTCAAGACTTATGCCCAGAGAAAAGTTTAGAAAAAACTCTGGTTGGCGTCTTCGTTATCTTTGTGTAAGGTATGATCTTAGATTTTCCTTAAATTTAACCAAACTTGCTGATTTTCTTATATCTTCTGGTAAGGTATTATAATAAGCCAAAGACTGTTGCACTGGATCCATTTTCAAACGATCTGTCCTAGCTTTTTTAATGGCAAGGTTATTCGCCGATCTTGTGGCTGTCTGAGTTATTTCTCCAACATTTCTTACAACATATGGCCATTTGAGTTTTTTATTAAGTATCTTGAATATCAGCTTTCATTGTTCAAGACACATCATTTGTTGTATGTTTAGTAGTCCTGTTTCACGATACACATGTAAGCTTGGAGTCAAAGTTGGCATTTTGTATATAGTCTTGATAGCCTTAGTGATTAGTCTTCCGATCAGATCAATATTTTGTTTCGATGTTTGCTTCCACAAAACTGCTCCATAAGAGATGTTCGACAAAATGAAAGCATTGAATATGTCAAGTTTGATGTTGAGAGATAAAAAATCATATTTTTTTAGGATTCCTATCATAGGCGCTACTTTATATCTGATGTTATTGATGTGTTGTAGCCAAGACATTTTCTCGTCTAAAGTTAATCCTAAGTATCTAATTGAGTTGGCCTTTTCCAAATGTACTCCATTTATTTGTACCGACGGATTAATTTGCTGCTTGTTTTTTTGTTGGAATATTAAATATTTAGTTTTTTGTATGTTTATAATTAATTTACTTTGCTCGAGCCAATTCCAATATTTTCCTAGGTCATCATTTATATTTTTCTGAAGAATTGATTCATTTTTACCGGAATACAGAAGTAGTGTGTCATCAGCAAACAAAACTATTTTTCCCATCAGATAAATGTCCTGTACGCTGTTAATGTATAGTAGAAACAGTAATGGCCCAAGGATTGATCCTTGAGGAACGCCGATGTTTATAGTGCATTCCTGACTTTTATGCATATTGTTGGTTGTAATAATACGCCTGTTGAAGAGATAATTCTTTATCAGCAGCTTGAAGTTGTGATGGATTCCGTATAATTCGAGCCTCTGAAGCAGGATGTCATGGTTAATGGTGTCAAAGGCTTTTTTCAGATCCACGAAAATTGCCGCTACATAGTCGCCCCTATCCAATCCACTGTTGATAAAATGTACTGCATCTAACGTTGCTGCTAGTGTACTACTGTTTTCTTGAAATCCATACTGAACTGGTGTCAGTATTAAGTTAGTCTTAATAAATTGCAGCAATTGTTTTTGAATGGCTCTTTCGAATATTTTACTTAGGACACTTGTGACAGCTATTGGGCGATAATTTGATGGCTCTGTTGGATCACCACCTTTGAAAATTGGAGTGATTTTTGCTAGTTTAAGGCAATCGGGGAATGTGCCAGCTGCTAGATGTTTATTTATTATTGTAGTTAGAAGCTCCAAGATATGATTTTTCAGCAATTTAATGTCCTCCGATGTTATACTATCCAGACCAGGAGAAACCTTTGATTTAAGGTTATCGATTATTTCAGATATTTCAACAGGATCAGTGGGACGTAAGTGAATTGAAGTGAACATATTAGGATCAATATAAAAACTCGAGCGTGATGAAAGTTGCAGTTGCTCGGTGACTAGTGTTCCGATGGTAGCGAAGAAGTTGTTTAACTGCTGTGCTACTTCTTCGGGGTCTGTAATGGATGTTCCATTTATCAACAGTTCTTCTATGCACGTTGATGATTTGTTTTGTTGTTTAGACAAGAGCTCATTTACTAGTTGCCAATATCTGGAGGTATTCCCGGCTGAAGCTTCAAACTTATTCCTGTAGAAATGTTTTTTGGCCTCCATGATAGCTCGATTCGATTCCTTCTTCATAGCTAAATAGATCTGCTTTTTGGACGTGGAGTTTGGATCCGCTTTGTGTTTTTTGTAAGCAATTCGTTTTCGATTTGAAACATCAATTACATTCTTAGTGATCCAAGATTGTACTCGTACACGAACTTGTTTTGTTATTGTTGCTTTTGCCTTAGCTTCGGTTATCTTCTTAATCAGCTCATCAAAGTCGGAAGTTGGAGACCCTCGAAGACTATCTATGAAGTTCCTTAAGAAACCTTTATGATTTGTTCTGCTCATCGAAATTTTTTGAGGCCGTATTTTGGCTTTGACGAAATTTTTGATGGATAAATTGATTACTTTATGGTCTAAGCCGGGCCAGTCATCATCATTGTAAGACATACGTTCACTCATGTTCGGATGTTTGATGATCACATGATCGAGTAGTGTTTCGGACGTCAAAGTGATGCGTGTTGGCTTTGTCTTGTTAAATACAACTCCATTATTTGACGCAATTATATCGAGATATTCGCTGGATATGGCAGAAGATGCTAAAATATCAATATTTGTATCGGCTACAGTGATTAATTTCTGGATAGTTGAGTAGAATTCGTCGATATGATTGAGAAAGAGATGGTCTTCTTCACTTGGTGCTTTATAAAAGGTGCCGATGTTAATTTTTCCAGAATCAAGTGCAAGCTCAACTACTATAGTGTTATATTTATCAGAAATTCTGACAAGCTTTGAGCGAATGTATGACTTCACAAGTATTGCTGTGCCTCCTCCACGACCCGATTGTCTTGTGCAAAAATAGCCTGTATATCCTCTCGGCGTGTAGAGTTCCTGTTCGTTGCCATATATCCATATTTCATTAAGAACTACAACATCGATGTTTTTTTTGGAACATAAACAAATATTGATGTCGTCAATTTTATTGCGAATGCTTCTAACGTTTGCGTAGAAGATGTTTAAAAGACTATTTTTTTCCTTTGCTGTCGTAGGAATTTCGTAAAAAATCATGAAAGGGCTGCCAGCTTTGGACATTTTTGTATGCTTTTTGCATGTCTTGAACAAGCGATTTTATCGTTATATTTTCAAATGAGAATGATCCTGGAATGGTCATAATAAATTAACAATAAATATGAAATGTTGAAAAGTTTTGAGGGTGGTAACCCCTATAACTTCCAGCGAAGTCATTCAACCGAAACGAAATTCACAGGGTGGGCTTAGCTTAACGTGAAGCAGATTCCTACATCAGATATACTATAATGCGGTCTCCATTAATTTTTCGGCATCGAATTACTCCATCTCGGAACCATACGTATTTGTAGTTCGCTTCTTTAGCCTTAGACTTAGCCATCCACAATAATTTTCTCAATACTGGAATTAAATGCGGATTAATGTAGTAAACTTTATCCTCGAGAGCGTTTCTACCTTTATGCTTCGTCAAAATTTGTGCTGCAGCGAGGGACATTCCAAATTGAATAACTAACGGAGGAATATTGTCAGCTTTAGAGCGTCGTATGTACGCATTGATGATACTATCTTCACATATGTTAAAATGTTTTTTGCAGAATTGTTGGGCCGTGTGCAGAGTGTCCTTTTGGCGTATTACTTCTTTTGGTCACTCAAAAACAATTTCTTCGAAAATCAGGTTTCTAGCGGCTATGATGCGTTAGAATTTTTTTCATTATAATTTTGACTTTAAAATGCTCCTAAAAGGAAAACTACCAAGCGTTCTAAGCTGAAGAAATAAAAGTCTGAGAGTTTTTGTTACTGTGCTAGCACTTCAGGCGCTCAATGGCAAGTGAACCATTGTTTCCACTAAGACAAGCAAGAAAAAGTATTACCGCTTAGTAAATATTTTTCAGGAGAAAAGAAAATCATTGCACCGTGACTTTGAAAATAAATCGCCAATTCAAACACATAGATTAGTTTATGAGACAACTTCGATCATCAAACAAATCGCGTTCATTTCAATATGAAAGCTTAACAAAAATTCAATTGCCACATAAATAATCCAACTATGGCATTCGCAATATCCTCACAAACAATAATCCATTGCAAATGTTTTATTTTTTCGATTCGCATCCATCTTTGTATCCTGTAGGAAACCGCTTTGAAATGCCATTCAAGTGTTTTCATTTCTCTCTTTCCCTCGATTTCAGCAAAAGGGCTTTTTTTCCATTGGAGTCTCGTTTTGTACAAAAGTATTTGGCCAATATCTTCCATGTACCAGTTCAGTACTCGAAGCAAAGTTTGCAATTGCACTTAAAACATGAATAAGCTCTTTTTCTCGACACTTCTCCGCATGCGATGTGCAGCTCGAGGCAATAACATGTTCTTTGTCTCCAATAGTCTGTGGAATACTGGTGCAGCAATTGTTGAACGAATATTCAGTTGGGCTGCCAATGATAGTGGATGTTTGATTTTTAGTGTTGGAATTGTAGCCGTAGAATTAGACTACTGAAAAATCTTTCTTAAATTAGGTAAATTCTTCAAATGTCTATGGAGGTTACACAAGCGAATTAAAATTAGTGATTTAACTTATAGTTTTGAAATTATGAAACTTCTTTGAATGAGGTTGGCAGCCCACTGCATCGGAAGAGCATCAGAGTCTAGTGAGAAAAAAACGTGCACAGCTGCCGTTATATCGATTAAAAGTACCTGCTGCTGTTGAATTTTCATTTCTTCCGTTAGCGTAGTGTCAGACTACAATGCCGATTCGTACTGTGTGAGAAGTACGCAATGCCATCATTACAGGGATCCATGCTGTAACACGCGTTGAACGTCAGCAGTTGTTAATAATGTTCTGTATTCACTAATCTGCAGTGAAGCATCCTTCGAAAATGCTTACAGCTTCTGTTTGTTTCATGCTATCAAAAGGCGAAGAAGTGTGCTTGGATCAAAAGCTTATGAGACTTGTATCATCATACGAGAATATGAAACATATCAAGAATATTTAGTAAGATCGTTTCTCAAATGGTGAGAGCTGTTGTGAATAATGAAAATAAGTACCTATCTACTTGCGTTCGAGTGAAAAATAATTTGTATCTATGCGGGTTTATGTATATCATGGCTAAAAGATATACCAGCATTTTTGCGCCCAGCGTGGGCTTCTTCCTGGTTGAATTTGTTAAAAGTTCAAAACTCCATGCTAAATTCAGATATATGGACTTTAAAAAAATATCCATATTCCAGACTTCAAGACTTTAAAAAAAATATCAAATCGATTCACTATGGCAATGATTTTCAATAATTTTTTCCATCCATCTTGCGTCATCGGAAGCCTAATTCATTTCGGAAATTAAATTTTAGACTTATCATGATACATCGAAACTTGCAGCGGATAGCATGTACGGGCATATTTCACGGCAAAGGACATAATCACATTTAGCGAATTTTCAATTTTTGAAAGTTTCCACGTCATTAAGAATTAATTTTCAAATTTTCCATTAGTATTCAGTCGCATGGAAATTCTAATCGAGAAGGGTTACCCATCACCCAAACATTCTGGCATGCTTCACAAATTTCAGTTTCCACCGATGTAAGGGAAAATGCTCGCAAATGTTTGTGAAAGATGCTGATGAGGTTGAGATGAAAAGTGGAAATCTACCGATTTGCATGTGAAGTGAAGTGTTAATTGAACTTGTAAGTGAATTGGTTTTGATAATGTTGCAGTATGGAAAGTTCATAATTGACTTGCGTTATGTTTAGCTGCAACTGCGAATGCATAGGAATCAGTGTGATTTTATTAAAGTTATTACAGGAGGCTTATGTGAAAGTTATAAATTAACAGACTGTTATGTAGTTTATATATTTGAGTAAAAATTAAGAGGCTTTTATTATGGTCATATGGCAAAAGAAGTGATAGTTGAAAAAAATCCAATAAGCTCTTTTAGCCATAAAAAATCAACTAATCATTAATTAAGAAGAAAATTTTGATTATTTTGAACCGATGAGCAAAATTAAAAAAATTAGTGAATATTTTGAACATATTAATTCATTTAAAAGTAAAACACAGCGTAGTTGGCGGAATAAACTGCAAGTTTGAGCTGTTTTCATAGCTAGCTAGCGCATCAAGAAAAAATTCAAAGACTGTTCACATACCGGAATAAATTTTCTGCTTCAGAAATGCACCTGCAGATCTTCGAAAACTAAACTTCAGGTCCACAATTTTCATATATTTCTTCTTGTAAATAGATATAACAGTTCCAAGAAGCACCATTCTTCCTACGAAAAGTGTAACAGTTTAAATACTTTTCATTGAAGCTTGCTTGTAAATAATTCATGAAAACGCTGCTTGTTTCAATTATACTGTTTCGAAAGCAGAATAGTCCCAACAACGACAATTAATATGTGTTGATTCGATTTTTTGGGAGTATCCAAACAAGATATTTACTTTAGAGGCATCGAGTTTTCGGAGCTAATTGCATATCATATCCAGGCATCTGACTCTCGCCTCCAACTAATTGCTGCATTTGGGCTTTCCAAACTTCAAAGACCGTCATTTGAAATGATTGTTGAAAACGTGGGAGGATTTTAGACCAGTCATTTTCAACAAAAAATGGCTAATCTACCAAATGAATCCAAGTGAAAATTGTTCAAAAGAATTATGTTTATTGAAAAATGAACAGCATAATGTGGCAAGACCATTAAGAAGTCAAGTGCGCAACAAAAGTTTTTAAAGGTAAAAGGTCACGAAAATCAATTTTTCTGAAATATTTTATTAACTATTGGCTTTACTTGAATTTTTATAAACATTGAATTTGTGAAACATCAAAATCTGCATATAAGTTTCATACAAAAAATTCATGTAGGGGTAATAGTTCTCGAGACAAGAGTCTGAAAAAAAATCGATGAAATACTCATAATCTATTATCGTTTATACCTACATAGTGATGTAAAAATTCGAAGTTTTCACATATTCATATCTCAACTGCTATTAGTCTCAAGTGAATTTATTGTGGGAAATTTTCGTGCAGTTTTTTTTATGTTGAACACATTTGATTTGCAAAAACTCACGTAAAACCGATAGTTAATGAGAAGCTGATTTTCCTGATTTCTTAATTAATTAAGCTCTTAATTAACCTTTTTGTGTGCACTCGGCTTCAATATGGACTTTTCACAATAAGTTTCTCATCTTCCCATCTCGCTGGAAGTTTAAAATTACTGGCGTACTGTAAAACAACGCGTGGGTAAAATCGAGTGGGGGATTGCTAACTGATATTCGATAGAGTTTGTTCAGTTTGTGAGGTTAAAGTTTTTGTAAGTTGTGGATTGACAAAAATGTAATTGAATATTGCAAACGGCAATGAAAATGAAACGTTGTCAAATGTTAGGTTATGTCTTAACAAGCCGCTGCGGGTTTTGGGGTTAAAGGCAGTAGAAATCTAAAAGTTTTTCCATCGTTTGAGAAAAATACTGTTTCGCCGGCCTCGTTGTACGGAATTACTACTCATGCTTTCACTTAAGTTTCTATTCAAACTCTGAGCAATTGAGCTCTTTATTCCCCGAATTTCAGCACGTATCTGCGAACTAGTATTAGGCTGAATAATACAAGCATAACGGAGGGCTTACATTTGTGGCGACCTTTCTTGTGGCCTACATGATTTGTTCACTGGATCATAAAAAGGTCCTTCTGAATTGTAGACAACCGTACATTATTTCTACCGTGAATAAGTAACATACATACAAGATTTAGCTATGGCAATACTCATGATATAAGCGTTCTACTGTATTTACATTGATATATGGTGTTGTATTGCCATATAAAGGTCTAGAGAAGGTAAGTAGAATGATATTATGTAGAATACACTAGCTTCTTTTTATTCTTACCGGGTTTCTGCTTACCTGACATGAATACAAAAGTAAAGATAATCCTAGTACAAGGGTACACATAGTAACTGACGATTTGAATAACTCAAATGGGATTACTCAAGTTTCGTGCTAGTGTGCATAATACTTTTTTTGGCAGAGGCAAGCGAAGGCTCCAAGATTCGGTGTTGATAAACATTTTTAAATTCTTTAATAAAAAAATTAATCGGTATGTGAAACCAAAGTAGTTTTCGGAGCTTTTCACGCCTTGATGACGCATAGACGACTGTTATCAGCTCACGCATACATTAGCCGAAACATAAGATTTTTCTGACAATTTTTTTTCGCACTGACAGCCATCGATGGCACAACTATAGAAGTTAGAAAATCAAAAACTTTAATATTATAGATACCTAAATGGAATTATTTAATGTGGAAAACTCATCAATTTCTCTATGTTTTACTATAGCCACGCGTACTCAAGAAAGAAATGCTCCTTTTAACATCATCTCTGGAGCTTTCACTATTAGTACTATAAGAAAAATAGCTAAATTTATATATTCTGTTATTATAAAATTAAATACGTTAAGTTTTTAAGAGAAATGTGACCATTTCATATCAAATCTTAAAGGAATAAAATCAATTAACTAATTAACACCACCCATAAGAATGACAAAGTTGATTAAAAATCAATATGAAAAGATGTATCGATTTGGAAGCTTTGCAGAGTAATGCAAAAATAGGACATTTTCGCGTGGTATTTTTATTTGTATTTCAGCTTTGCAAGTTTCAATGAAAATATTTTGATATACCAGATGAATGAATTTAATTCAAGGTTGAAGATTACCCTAAACCAATTTTAATTTAAGGACGAACATTTCATTTTACTTATTTTTGCATATCGACAACATTGGCAAATACCTCCGCCAAAGCAAATTTGCTTAGGTACAGAGGTCGCTTGAACTTGAATCTGCTTCTTGTTTCAAAACCAGCCCACATCAAATACAACGCGAAAATTCAAATTGCTTAGCAAAATTCAAATGGCACTAGCTCAGTCTGGCATGTGTACTTGGACTTTTATGCTATAGCACGCTTACATAGCAAACATTAAATAAATATGAAAAGAGGAAAGAAGTGATGTGCAAAGAAAAATTCATTAAGAAAAATTGAAGTTTAGGTTAAACCAACCATATTCTTACTTACTTAGAAAAAAACGGTCAGTCTCCAAATGCTATATTGGATTCAATTAGCATTACGAAATAAAAATCATCAAATTTTCATTATGTTATGTTGCAGTGCGATTCGCATTCTTCAAATTCACAGACCTTCCTTTCGACTTTTGTATCGAAGACACTTCTACTTACAGCAGCGACTTCTCAATTCCGAAATTCAAATTTTGAACTTAAAGCAATCAAACTTTGTTAATTTAAACACCAACTCACTTCCATCTCTTTTCAACTCAAACGACATATCCTTGTCCGAATTTCATAGAATCGTAATTTCGCTTCTCTATGTCCAATCATTCAATCTATACAATAGCTGCGTTTTTTTTTCTTCCAGCGTGGAGAGGGTATCCTGCATGCAAAAAAAAAAAAACGATTCAGAGCAGCATGCAAGTTCATTTCTATTTGACAGCTGACATTTCAAAATTTGAATTGACATATAACGAACGCCGTTTTCAAATTTGAAACTATTTATCCTGGTTGCCAGGGTGACACGGAAATTTTTGAAAACTCCAACTATTCTAGTTGACATGACTTATCGAAATACGTTTCACTGAGTGCACGAGTACGAACTCCACTGAATTTGCAAGTATTCGTACTCTGGATGTCGTTGTTGTTTCGCGTGCAAATCGCTATCCTGCACTACTCCGGATGCATAAAAAAACGCACCTAATACTCTTGCCCAAGTAATGTCTCTACAAAGCGAAAGTCACCACTCAAAACTTGCAAAATTTACAACAAGCTCTAATCGCATCATAGGCTCGGTAACTTACGAATCATGAACGGATAAATTTCGGTAAAAAAAAACTCTAACGCACAGGAATCGCTAAAAAGACTTAATTTCGAAGAAAAGCAGCGGTATCGAGTATATTTATTTATTTATTAACCAAGCAAGGTATAAGTAACATAAACAGTGAGAAAAAGCATCAAAAGAAATTACAATGAGTACATAGAACAAAAACGAACAATTAAATAAAATAATCAACAAAATAAATCAATAATAAATTAATAAATAACAGATAAATAAAACATTGACATATAGCTTAGGATAAAGGGTTGCGGATGGCTTGGAAAAGGGAGGATTTGAAGGATAATTTTGAGACTGTTGGAGAATAAAGATTGCTTATGCTATTGAATATCCTGCAGCATCTATTTATCGGCTCATTAGCTGCGTAAGCAGTGGAGTGTGGATATTCTTTAAGTAAACGAGAGGACCTGGTGTTTCTTACAGGGTTATTTAACACTATTTTTTCTATTCAGGAATTCAACTTTGATTACGTCGAATGTGAAGCAGGCCGAAATCATCTTTCTTCTAGATGCAAGTGTTAATAAGTTTAGATGACCCAGTCGAAATTCATAGGGAGGAAGGGTATTAAAATCGTCAGGGTTGTATAGTTCTCTCAATGCGAAAAGTAAGAATTGCTTTTGTATGGACTCGAGTCTGCTACTGTGGATTTCAAAAGCTGGATTCCAGCAAATAGAAGCGTATTCAAAAACGGATCGTACAAGAAAGATGTATAAGGATCTTGTAACCCACAGGTTACGAAATTCCTTGGCACGTCTTTTGATGAAGCCTAGCTGTTTGTTTGCACGGGAGAGTATTTTATCATAATGTAAAGTGAAGCGGAGTCGCTCATCCAAGACAACACCAAGGTCTACAACGTTATCAACTCGAGCTAACAAATTATTCCCGAGGAAGTACATGTTATGTGAGACGGTGTATTTTCGGGAGAAACTTATAACTTGGCACTTAGCAATGTTGAGAGAGAGCTTGTTTTCATTGCACCAATGAACAAGTGAATCAAGTTTGGACTGGAGAAAGAGTGCATCGGATTTAAATTTAATGATATGATAGACTTTGAGATCGTCGGCATAAAGTAGATGATGTATACTTGATAGGACGTCAGATAGGTCAGAAATAAATATATTAAAGAGAAGTGGGCCTAGATGGCTACCTTGTGGTACACCAGAGGTAGCAGAAATATTTTTCGATAAAAGTCCTTGAAATTTCACCAGCTGAGTTCGAATTCCAAGATAAGAAATCAGCCAGCTAAGCCAAGATCCACCAAGTCCGAATTTCAGTAGCTTTAGAATTAAGGTAGGGTGGTCAACTCTGTCAAAGGCTTTACTAAAGTCTGTATAGACTGCGTCAATTCGGTATCCTTTTTCCATTTTACACAGAACGTCTGAGACTAAGACTGTCAAATTTGTGATAGTTGAGCGACCTTTTCTAAAACCATGTTGCTCGTCCAAACGGGAGTCAACAAGTGGAGAAAGTTTATCGTAGACAATCTTTTCAAAAAGTTTATGAATAGAAGATACGATGCATATTCTACCAAACGTACTTCTTATTACAGCCAACCTGTATTGAAGTTCATTCATGACTTTGAAACGATGACCAACCCAATGCGTGAATTTCGTTTAGTCTCAATGACAGCGTTAGAAGCTGTAGAGGTAGAAGGATTTGTAGGGTTACCGTTCGCTTAAATTCAACAACATTCGAAAATGACACGTTTGGTGCTAACGTTCTCAACATCATTATTTTTATCTGAAAGCTCATTCAAATCAAATTTAACGGTAACATCTCTTTGTAACACACTTAAAAGAAAATACCATAGATGGCAGCATCAAAACAATTTTTAAATTAAAGGTCTACCGAATCTGGTTTACAGAAAGGTTCATCTACAATATTAATTTCATCATAATTTGATGACTCCATCTGCAGTTATGGGGAAAAAACGTTCAAAATGGAACCTCTGCTGCAGTGTTACTTGCATTTTTAAATATTTTCTATTTAAATATTTTCTACTAAAATTTATCTTCATTATTCACTATTTATCACTATCACTATTTATCTTCAACTGCATACTAAATTTCAAACAGAAATGATAATCTGATTGTAAGTTCTCACGAACAAAATATTTAAGAGCTAAAAAGGATATTACACCTTCGTTAATTTTCTTTGATCATAATTTTACTTAAACTTTCTTTATAATCGTCTCTCATAAAATTGAGTCGTATTTAAGTTACGGTATTTTTTGTGAAAACCATTCTTGATTTTTGCACTCATCCAGAGTTTGTACGAGGACTTATCACTACCAAACTATTATTCGGACACATCGATAAAGCCTGCCTATCGTTGCTCAAATTCTGCCAGCAGTCATTGAATCAATGAAATTATAAGCCACAATGCAAAAATTTTGTACAAAATGTTTACTTACTCTTATGCTTCAAGGCAACCTACTAACGAAAACATATCCAAACCACTTTCGAAACTGCGCAATTTGTAAAATAAATTTTGCAATTAACCTGAATTGGCAAGTGCCTCCTCCGTTATCGCTACCTACTAATTACCTTAAAACTTCCTGTCGGCTTCCATTTCGTCCATAAACAAATTTCACATCCTTTTCCGAACAAAATTTAATTAACAAAGCTTCTTGTGATGCAAAGACCTCTTTGTTGCCCTATATAGTACATAAGGTTAAGCTCAGTGCAGAGATATCAACGATCCCATATTGAACATCCGGGACACTGAACATTTCCGTGGCTTTACCTTTTGAAAAGTATTATAACACAATATAACTTTGTCTTGATCTTATCCAATGCCACAGAACATTGTTATCCTTTGCGAGCTTTGATTTAAGTCAAGAAGATAAGATAGTTGTAGCAAAACATCGATTGGACGCTGTGTGTGTCTATGTAGTTTCGCAACGTGGTGTACACCCCAGTAGCTCGGCTCGATCTCGAAGTTAAAGTCTACATTGTCTTGCCGTTCCTGATTCCGTAATCCGGATGTCTCACCTCGCTTGGCAAACAATTTATGGGAAATTATGACAGAATCAAAGAGATCAAAGTTGTGAGTAGATTAGGCACGAATAGGTGACGTCGGAGCATATACACTGAGAATGAACGTACATGTAGGGCTCGGTGTGGATGGAAATTGATTGCTGATAGAATTAAACTTCTC
Source organism: Nemotelus nigrinus (assembly GCA_947369275.1). NCBI lineage: Eukaryota > Metazoa > Arthropoda > Insecta > Diptera > Stratiomyidae > Nemotelus > Nemotelus nigrinus. The sequence continues at coordinate 183,712,101 of OX376372.1, read as the reverse complement.
AATATTTAATCAATGATGATGAATTTGAAGTTACTTGTTAGAGAGAACCGTGTAATAGCTGAGTAATTCGCAGGCAGATTGAACCGTTTTAATCAAAAAGGTAGCCAGATTCGTCATATTTGGTACAATAGACCATATTTCTATTAAACAAAAATTTCCGTTTAATACTCATCAATAAAAGCTATTATTTTTTCTAATAGAAATTTTCAGTCTTTGTATTAAAAACTTCACTTCATAGAAGAAGTATTTTTCTTTGCAATAAAAGTTTTCATTTTTGGCCTTGAGACAAATTGAAAATATTTACTTTCATGATTCGGAAACTTCACACGAAAGCTATGAATAAATTCAATGGAAGAAAACACATGTGGTAGATCACATATTTCTCTTAGCCTATTTTTCCAAGTAGGACACCCATTCTCTTTCAAGTTTCCAACTTAAATTTCATCGTAAACTTTTACTTCTGCGTGAGTGCTGCAACCGTGAATTCCGAGAGAGCGAAAAATCGTTTTCATTCTCGTTTGATTTCAACCTGGCTGATGATGAGTTTCCTGGAACGTGTCGGAAATGCTTAACATCCTGTTCTAATTCTTCCTTGGCCCGAGAGCAGAATCATCTTCGACATCTTTGATCGTCTTCGTTTCTTTCATTGGTTTAGCCAGTCAGTCGAACTAAGCCACTAAAAGACGATTATCGAAGTAATACGGAAAAGAAATTCCGCCATATATGCGGATAGAGTTGTCTAGTACCGGAAGCGAGTCTTCGGCAATGCGATATCGATTCTCTTCGTTAAAAGTTTGATGAAAGAAATTTAAGTTCTTTGTGAGGTAGTTTTGAAGAAGGTGAAATTTGGTTTCAAGTTTTTTTTTCCATTAAAATGAAAAGTTTTAGAAATAGTTTGATGCGGTTCAGGTGAGATTTGATCTTTGTGCTTGCTGATGGAATCCAATTTTCTGTCTTGAAGTGAACTTTTTAGGGTTTTGTTTTACAAAAAAAAGTTTGAATGATTTGGGTTTTGGATTCATTTCTTTTCGGTTTTATCCTGGTTTAAAATGATGTAGATATTGACTTTAGACACTAAACAAAGTTGCTGGATTAAAAAAGTTGCAATATTAATTATAGGTAAGTAAGATTACTCTACTTAACGTTATGCAGGTGGCATGTGGACTGACCAGTAGGATAAGTCTGCTTTGAACTGCATTCCACTTGTGTAGCAATGAAATAGAAACGCAGTTTTTTTTAACGCTGATGAAATTCTGCGTTGCTACGAACTTGACGACTGGCCTCCCTGTGAATACGTAATTGTTCGATTGCATGCTTTGGCACGAAGCATGTAAAATATGTGAAAGTTTTTGCCATTGAATGAAAGAATTTCAAAAACCATGGCGAATTCTTGTCGCGTCATTGGTCACTGATTTTATTTGGTTTGCCTGTCAAGATTGTCCTTTATTTTCTATCTCCAGCTCTTATTTACTAGAACGCTTACATCAAAGAATTTTTGATACACACAACTAACGAGTTTTTATTATTATTTCAAGAGATGATGGAAGTTTTGCGATATCAACCAGAAAGAGATCTGTTTAATGTTAGAGCTGTTTTTTGTGCATGGTTTCATTTTATTGAAGATTTTGAAAAAAGCTGCTCCTCTAATATAAAAAAACAAATCTAAACGCATCATTTCATATTTACTGTGTAAAAGTAACCAAAAAGTCAGTGCTGAAACAACAGGAAATTCTGAGTGACACGTTAAATTAACCTGGCATTGATGTCGAACCAAACTTCACGCTGATCAAATTGACAAAGCATCTTGTGGATTTTCTAGATTTCTATAGAATCATTCAGTTTATTTGACAAATTGGTCTCCAGTGTCTTTCGTATGCTTTCGATAAAGTTCAACTTGTTCAACTAAAAATTCGCTAGATAAGTGGTAATTGGATGATTTGGAGTTCGTGTAGCCTTTCTTCAGTCGTAACTAACCCCGTAGAGGCTAAATTGCTTTTGTTCTCACTTGACTCAAACTGTTCCCCGGGCCCGGATGGAATTCCCAATTTTTTTGTGAAAAATCATGCGTCTTCCCTTTGTGTTCCTCTAGCCATCTTATTCAATGTCACTCTCTGTGCTGGTAAATTTCCATCCTCTTGAAAGCTCTCTAACATTCTTTCCATTTTAAAGTCGGGTGATCGGAACCTTGCTTCTAACTATCGCCCTATCTCCATTCATCCTTGCCTTTCAAAAATTTTGGAACGCCTTGTTTACAATCGTATCTATGATTCCCTCTACTGTGTATTTGCACATCAACATTGCTTTGTAAAAGTTTACTCATGTAGTCGCTTCTGGAGTTGACAGCAATAATGAAATTGATGTCATTTATACTAGTTTTGCCAAAGCTTTTGACACTGTTAATCATACGCTGCTTCTTATCAAACTGAAGCATTTTGGCTTTCGTGAACCTTTGCTCTCCAGGATCTCTTTGTTTTTAACTGATTGTGTTGTCTCCCTCTTTGGCTTCCCGTCCTCACCTTTCTCCCCTTCTTCTGGTATTCCTCAAGGTTCCATCTTAGGATCACTTTTGTTCAATCTATTTATCAATGACCTTCCCACAGTTTTTAAGTCTTCATGTCTTCTATATGCAAATGATATAAATATCTTCCGAGTGATCGAAAATACTGCTGACTCTCTGCTTTTCCAGGATGTTTTGTATGCTTTCTCTGGTTGGTGTAACATTAACTGTTTGTCCTTCAATGTTTCCAAGTGTTTTTCTAAGTCCTTTTCCCTTAAGCTTCACACTCATGTCTTTCCTTATGCTATTGATGACACTATCCTCTCTTGTGTCGATCATTTCTCAGATCTTGGGGTCACATTTGATCGCAAACTGAAATTCGACATTCATGTCCTTACTGTCGGTAGTAAAGCTTCTCGGATTGCTGGCTTCGTGGTTCATTCTTGCCACAATTCATGTAATATTGCTACTTGTATCCACCTGTTTATTACCATTGTCCGTTTTGTACTTGAATATTGTATTCAAGTGTAGTGTCCTCGTTTCAAATACCTCTCTGATGCTGTTGAATCAGTTCAGCGCAGGTTTACACGTATTTTACTTTTTAAATATAGTCTGCCGTATTTACCCTATTGTGAACGTCTATCTCTTCTTAACATTCCTCTCCTTTACTTGAATGAGTGTTTCCTGTTCAAAATCTGTCGCGGCTACCTGTCTTCCTCATTAGCATTTTTGTTCATTGAGCGGGACTCCGTAAGGCCAATCAGGTCTTCCATTCTTTTTGAAGTACCGTATGCTCGTACTGACACTTTCTTCTACTCTCCCATTTTGTGATTCTTACGCACCTTCAGTAGTCTGCAACTTGGTCCTCTTCCACAATCTATTGCCATTTTCAAAATAATGGTCCGTAATAAAATTTTCGATTCTAATTAATTAATTACCCGACGGAAGAACTATTTTTAACGACAAGGATAGAGCTAACCTGATCTCAAAGTAATTTGAGTCAGCCCATCACACGTCAGATTACCTGGGAAGCTACCTTGCCCGCAGCTCCGTTGATACATTTAAAGGACAGCTCGATTCATTACAGTCCGACTTTTTGCCAATTCATGCCTGTAAACCAAAGGAAATTAAAGCATGCATAAAGAACCTCAAGAGCAACAAATCTCCTAGATTCGATGAAATCCCGAGTAGTGTTTTAAAGAATCTTCCTAGGAAAGCAATTATTCTGCTAAACTTTATTTTTAACTGCTGCTTCAAGCTATACTACTTTCCTGTAGTATGAAAAAAGGCACTGGTGGTACCAATTCCGAAACTAAACAAGGATCCTAGCTCCCCCAGAAACTGCCGTCCAATTAGCCTACTGAGCATCCTAAGTAAAATTTTCGAAAAAATAATATTATCTCGAATTATGAACTGGTTGACAGCCACAATATATTACCGGATTTTCAGGATGGTTTCCGCACGGGACACTCAACTAACCATCAACTTACTCGAGTGTGTAAGTTTATTCAAGATTCTTATCAACAAAAGGAGTCCACGGGTTTTGTAGCTCTTGACATCGAAAAGGCATTTGATTCAGTTTGCCATGACGGTTTAGTGTACAAACTAAATCAGCTTAAATTTCCTGCATTCATAACAAGAATAATAGCTTCATTCCTACTTGACCGTTCGTTTGTCGTGAAAATCAAGAACTCGAAATCTTTTGAGCACCGAATCACTTCAGGTGTGCCACAAGGTTCCTGTCTAAGCCCGACCCTTTTTAATATCTTTTAATCGGATATACCCAAAAATACAAACTGCGAACTGGCTAAGTTTGCTGATGACATCGGAGTGTATTGTAGGGGCACTTGTGTAGAAAACAGAATTAATAACATCGAGTCACAACTAGATCTACTTTAGCAGTACTATTACCGCTTGAAAATAAAAGTAAATCCAACTAAATGCCAAGCTATATTCTTTTCAAAAAAAAGGCGTCAATCGAAACTCCCAAATCGAAACATTCACTTCACCAGACAGAGTATTGAGTGGACGGATACGGTTTCCTACCTAGGGTTAGTTCTGGATAAAAAGCTTTCCTTTCAGGACCATATTGATCAAACATGTACAAAGGTTAACAAGGCCGCGCACGCATTATATCCACTACTGAATAAACAATCTAAGTTATCGCTTGTGAGCAAATTGATTATATTCAAATTAGTTATCCAGCCAATCATCACCTACGGAGCGCCTGTCTGGAAAGACTGTGCAAAGTCCCATCTTGGGAAACTTCAAGTCGTGCAAAATAAAATCCTCAAAATGATACTCAACAAGCCTTTTTACCTCCCTACAAAACTCATACACATGCTTACCACTGTCCTCCCCGTAACTGAGCAGGTGAAAAGAATAGCCATTAGATAGGTATCCAGCCTATAACATAACTTTGAACATGTTACTATTTCTACAATAACATTATTCGAGTCTCCATATGAGTTTGTATAGCGTGCTAGGTTTAGCTAGTTATGTAAGTTTATTATTAAGTTCCCCAAACAAGGTTTTTTGAAAGTTTTCCTTGGCCTCTTTAAAGACAAATTCAAGTAGATGTATATAAACACCTGTATAGCCTACAATATAACTATAAGATATAGCTGTAAAGATGTAAATCTAAGCCCTAATTTAAGAAACATTATAGATTGATATAGACTGAAATTTATACCAAATAAACGTAACTTGAACTTGAACTAATTAATTAATTATGTTTCTATTCTTGTTTATAATGGATTCTTTATTTGCTCTTTTGCGCTATTTAATTTTACTTTACTATATATATATCTATATATATATATGTGTGTGTGTGTGTTTGTAATTAATTTTATTTTCTATTTTCTTAGTGGATACTTTCTTTTTCTTTTTCTTCCTAATTTTAATTTATGTGATTTACCACTTTGATTATTTTTTATATACTTATATTTATATTTACTTCTTACTATTTTTTATTAGGCCGATTTCTTGTTAAATTGTTTATTCGTGCTTGTAATGGAAAATTCAAGCGGTAAATTATACAATAGGTACAATAATGTTAAAATAAAGCTGCAGAGTATAGGTTTTGCACATTTTCATTGATGTAATGAGCTAATTTTGAAAGGAAAATAGTATAAAAAAGGTTGTTTCATTATGCTTAATCTAAATTGTTTAGAATTATTGAATTTGAATCATTAAATAATAATTTCCACGTAGTTGAAAGACAATATGAAGAAAAATTGTTTAATGGACATATGCAGTTATATGTAGTTCTGTTGACAATGCAAGTAATTCAACAAACTTTTAATCCAGTACCCGTGGTAATAAATTTACTTAATTAGCAGACCTTCAATATATTACATGTCAATTCCATTATTTGTTTGTTATTAGGGTAAAACCGGGTAATACGCCCCATAAAATTTGGATTGCCAATAAAACTAATTCTTGTTCAGTTTTTCAAAAAGTCTTTTTTCGTACCAATATATAATATTTTAAACACAAACAGGCAAAAAGAATGTTTTGAGAATAGTTTAAAAACATGTTAAAAAATTAATTTTACTTTAACCTACCAACATATTTATGTTGTCTGAGAAGTTGAAAAGAAAATTGTAGGTTGTTACGGAACAGCCATCACGCACACACGCACCTACAAACATTGCATTGCATTGGGTTCACTGGCCTGAGCACAGCTGATTTGCAACAGTACTTGAATCAGCTGCATTATCAGGCCTGCGAAACTAGAAATGTTGTGTGCTGGCTGCGTGTGTTTGTGCAGTAGTTGGACAGCTGATAACGGCTGGTCAGCAACGGTACGTGGCGGATCGCTCAGCAATGGATGGAAATGCTGACAGTCAGGTTTGAGTTTTGATTCGAGGCGGCAGCGGTGGCTGCCGCCGTGGGAATTTTTCTTTGGAATTTGGTTTTGGTACTTGGCGGTGAAGAGATTCGAATATTTTTCAATCCTTGAAAAAACTTATTGGAAGTGCAGTTGCATTATTTGTGGTCTAATTAATTAATTGTGAACTAGGCGCAGTTGGCATGTGACCAGAACAATTTAGTAGAATCAAGATTCGGTTGATTCAGTACTACATCAAACGTAAAAAAAAAAGTTAAAAAACGTTAAAAAAAAGTGTAAATGTTATACTAACAAAATTGAAACTACCGTTGCATTTGGTTCTTTTGGTAATTAACGAACGTCTGAAGTGAATTACAGTGGAAGACCAATTGAATAATAACTGTGAGGGTACACTTGGGATGCATCGAATGTTAAAAATTTAGTAGAAAGGGAGCATCAACACTCTCGGTGGGCACTTCCAGCTGCAACATTTCACTTCCTAAGCCAAACTCAATCAGCAACATTCCAATTCCTAAACCAAACTCAATCGAAATTCAAGTCGTTCTATTTAAAACAACCAGCACGAAGTATTGGCTCTTGGATCTGGCAACAGCAACAGCGGGTCCGATCAATTCGAGATGGTTTCCTGATTTTTTTTCGCTTAATTCTCTGGAACGTGCGAATGTCTTAAATAAATGTTAAATTAGATTTTTATATATAAAAAAAAAAACAGAGAAAAAAATTAAATGAAGTAAAAGATTGCTTTCCCGTTTATACATATATACATGTGAACAGTTGAGATATATTTGAAGTTCAGTTGAATGAAAGAAATATAATAATAAGTTTACAGTGTTTCCAGCAACGGTACCGTGGTGGATTTCACTGGTAAGTAGAGTTTTTATCTTATTTACAATTTTATCTATTTGATTGATATAATTATTTATTATTATAATTATTTAATTGATATAATTATTTACTTATTGATTTAGTTGAAATTTTAATTTGAAGTTCTTTTTATTTATTTTTTTGTTTGAAATTTTAATCAAGTATTTATTAACTTTTGGAATGTTATTTTATCACTATGCATTTGTATATATTTTAAATTGAATACAAATATTATATGAGTTGATTTATTTTATTTCCTTAAAATTTTTGGTGTTTTTTTTTTCGAACGGCATGAAGTTGTAATTCCCGGGCGCTTAGATTTAGTGGAGCCATTATTAAGTGGACTCCTTTCTTCCTTCCTTTATCTTATTTTTATGTTGGTCCGTGTCCGTAATGCGTGATACAGCTAGGGCTTGGCCTGCCCCTCAATTACCCCACGACACCAGTGACTGGCCGGCAGGTCAGGCCAAAAATTTCTGTTGTGGTTGCGGCTATTCACAGCTGTTCCGCAACAAGGTGTTGATGAAGATCTATCAATAGTTTCGATTTCAGAGGCAGTTGAATTCCGCTCTTGCAATCAATCAGCAGGTTCAAGTAAACTTTGTTTTTACAATGAATCTGACGAAGAAAAGTAATAGTCAGGTATTATAGTCGAGTAAAAAACACAAGATTTCAGGGCTGATATTTTACCTCAAGTTTTCTTAATCAATTTTCCAACGTCATACTGTGTAAGCCTATTGTCCTTATTCCTCACCATCCACGACTTTGATTCCTGAGGCAAATATACCTTTAAAGGCCTCAAAAAGCTGCGTCAAGAGGATGAAAGGTGGAATTATGATATTCGAATTGGGTCGTCGTTTTCGAATTCTTTCGAACTCGTCTCGAAAACACATTGTCATTATGAAATTCGATCGAGTTACAAATGATGAAGTATAATTGTATCGAGTATCGAGTTACAATTGATGAACTATGAGAAGACTCATACGTGTTGTAGCCTGAAAGGCAAAACAGTCTGACATTATTTTCTCTGGCCACTTCGAGTAGTCCAACGTTGCTACCATGTGAGCTGTGACCATCGAGAATCAGCAAACTTTTATAAACTTCTTCAATTCACTTCATGAATAGATCAAAATTAATGTATGATGATTTTTTGTTCATAAAAACTTTGGACCCTGGTGGGAGGCCTTCCGAAAACTGTGGTTTGCTATTTGTTCTTATTTATATTAAAACCGGAGAAAGAAAATTGCCTTGAGCATTACAATAAGCAATCACAGTAATATTTTTGCCATTTTCGTAGCACGTGAGGGTATACACATATTTTGCGCCCTTTGTAGCTGCTATTTTTTCTGGTTTGTTATATGCTTAAATCCCAGACTCATGCATATTATATACATCTTCGGGGTAGTTTGCAAAGCCGTTTTCATCATAAATTTTGGTTAACAAATAAAAAATTTCTTGGACGTCTATTGTATATCCGTATTTTTTGACCGTATACTTAAGTGAGTGATAGCCCTTTCGATTTTCGTTGGATCAATTCAAACTCGTTAAACCACGTATTACCCGCTAATTCAGACTTTTATGAAGAAAGGTTTTTGATGCTAAATTTTTTTGCTTACTGAAATGCCATTTCTTTCACATCGTTTGTATCAAGATCGAAGCCAATATTCTCCAATTTTTTAATATAAGTAACTAGTTTTTTCTCATATTCGTTGCAGAATGCAGGAGCACGGCCAAAAGGACCACCGATTTTCCTGTTTAGAGGTGGCTTCGCAAGGTTCGGGATGGTTCATTAAAGGCCTTTGATACCTCGTTAACTCCCACCGGCTTATTTATTATGGATCGCATTGTCTCATGTTGCGCATAAAGTCTTACCTTCGTATTTACGAGGCATAATATGTAATGATAATAATGAAAATAAATTAACTTAGCTATATGCGATTAGTGGGGCGCATTTTGCAAACATGTAGCTGTTGCGGCAAATAAAGGTAGTTTTGTCTGTTTGCATAGTTCATGCTTGAAACTGATATTTCAAGCAAAATATTGTAGGTACACAAAATTGTTCCAAACTTACCGCAATTTGTCAAAACACTTAAAACAGAAAAATACACAATAATTCCGTTAATAACAAACAAACCACGCACAGTCGTTGAGCACGTTCTTAAATGACAAATGACTAAACAAAGCATGTCAACAGCGCCGCCTAGCACTGTTTGTGTCAATGTGACATTATTATACTTTGTTTTAAATATATTAAAAGTCCGTTAAAATATACTCTAGAATATAACATGTTGCAATCCCATTTGCAGGTTCCGTCGCCACATTTAATATGAAGTAAAGCTTTGCAAATTTGAATTATGTAAATTTTACGTGGTTCTTAACCATGGTAAATTATACGAGGCTATTGAAATCACTTTCATAGAAAGCCATTGAATCAAAATTTTCACCATATTGTTATGAAACCCGATTTCACATTAGTGCAATATTTCAATTAAGGTCAAAACAATACCTTAGGTAAAACCCGTTGGGCGATGTAAACAGATTGGTTTGCCAAACTTGCTTCATCTTGTCCTCAAATAAGTAAAAATGCCCAAAGGTTAGATTAATAAAAAAAAATCAACAACCAAAATCAGAAGAAAAACAAATCAATTCGGCTTAAGTCAATTACTCCATGTAAATACAGGCACCTAATTTATGTAACTAAAAATTCAGAATAATGAAAAACTAAAAAAAAATAATTTACATAAATAAGCTCACTTGAATGATTGTTCAAATTCATTCACTACAAATTTAGTAGTCGAATTCTGGTTACAATTAAAATGTTCATATAAAGCGGCCTTTAAGTGTCTTAGCCCAATACATAAAAAGTACCTATCACATTTTGGCCGACTTGATCTAACTTATCAAATAAAAAGATTAATCACGATTACAAAGACCTAGCATCAAAATAGCATTTATTTCTAATTTGCATTAAAATAATTCTCTTGAGCTAACAATTTTTAATCTCTATTTTTCGTGCCATACCCATAAAATCAACAAACTATGTAATTTCATATTCAATTACCAATTGAAATATATTCAACAAATAACTGAATTGCATACAAGATGCAATATTCAATATAGCTTCTATCAACAGTTGAAATTATTGAAATTTTGCGAACAATATCATGCAGTTGCTATTAGCAGGATCCAACCGAAAGTCTAGTGCACCAGAATATATAGCAGAATCTGGACTTGTAGTATGGATTTAAGCAACATAGCCTATGATATGCAAATTATTTTCCATCGTTATCATTTTCCGGTCAAATATTTACTGACCGGATTATGCAGGTTCTCATTGATCTGTAATTTTTTTTTGCATTCTACCAGAACGTATTTGTGGAAATTGCAGTGACTTTATGATTTAATATTGTACAGCATTGATAGGGAAATTAATTTAAATTGAATGTAAACTTGATACTACCTGTAAACCATTACAATTGATTGCATTATTTATTCGAACGTAATGAATTTAATTATTGGATTCATATTGATGTAGCTATATTTTAATATGTTTTTGATTTATTATGCACAATATAAACCGTGTATGTCATTCAAAATTTGTAAACTTTAAGCAGGAGATAGATACTGCAATATATGCTTTACACTGTTGGGGATATTGTAGACTTTTCAATCATCATGGTAGGGGAGGAGACGTGCTACCATTTTAGCATTTTGAATGCTAGATCTGGTATTATTTTTTCCGAAACAATATTAGAAATTTGGAGTTAGCATCTAGCATTAGTTTTAGCATTTAAATTTAGGTTTCGAAATTATCTGGCACTCTTCTATTCACATCAAATTTTTCTCAATAATAGCTCTGTTCGTGTACTTTCATTTGCGTTCATGGACTGAAACTTGTTGAAACTCATGAAAAGTACAAAAATGCTCCCCATGGCATTTCCTTAGAAATGGTGACAGTTATCTGATTTTGAAATAATGATATTTTTATAATTTGTGGGAAAAAGCCATTGTTGCGAATGGTCAAACGGCTGAAATTTAGGCGAAAGATTGTTAATTTATTTGTAAGGATAAGTGGTTATAAAGTCATTTAAAGCAGTAATAAAGTATCTCCACAAAAATATTCGACTTTCATGATAACATTGCGCGAAAAATATTTTCCTTACCGCGCATATTTGAAAATGTGCGCGCTGCTGATGAATTCGCTGCAGACCGATCGTAACCAAAAGTACATTAGAACTAGTACTACATCTTTGTGCTTTCAAGAGAACAAAGTATATATAGTTGATCTTTTATTCTTTGTTTACAATTCCCGGGAAATCCCGGTGCTAGTGACAAGTGCTATTGTCATTGCAGAAAAAGCGATATATTAAGTGAAATAAAATGAAAAGGTAGATATTAAGGCAATTTTGTATTGCAATAAATATGGTAAATCTAGGTTTTTCGTTCGATTAAATCGTAATGATGCTAAAAAGTAGTGATGTGGTCCCATCAACTTCAGACTTCCAGGAGCCTCTGACATCTACCAGCTCAAGATAACAACCGTATGAATCAATTGTTTCATTAGGGCATGAAATGCAGGCAATGGCACGGATATTGATGGAGAAAAATCTCGTCATCCGGCACTAATACTATTTATCCACTTAAAAATATATAATTGTTGTTGTTTCAATTGTGAGAATCCAAATGATGTTTTGAAAAATATTGGTAGAAATGAGCTTTACACAAGAGAAGAAGATTGAGATATAACTGACATATCTTTAATAGATATAGAATCATCTTGAGATGTAAATTTCAAGCTTCTAATTTGTTTTTATTATATTAATGTATATTGTTTTTATATCAAATCATGTTTATTCCAACACTCCAGCATCATTTAGCATTGTAATTTTACAGAATCTGGCATTATTTAGCATGAAATAAAATCTAGCATTATTTAAAGAAAACCAATGGCAGCACTGGAGACGAGAGTGAAAATTCTTCGGGGTGGTTTGCAAAGCAGTTTTCATCATAAATTTTGGCTAACAAATCATAAATTCCTTGAATGTCTTTTATATATCACGTATGCTCGAGCAAATGATAGTCCTTCCGTATTGCGTTGGATATATGAAGGGCTACGAATCAAAAACCCATTGAACCACGTATTACCCGCTAATTCAGAATTTTCTGAGAAAAGGTTTTTGATGTTAAGATTTTTTGCTAACTGAAATGCCATTTTTTACATCTTTTTTTATCAGCATCGAAGCCAACATTCCCCAATTTTTCATTATGTGTAACTAGTTTTTTTCATATTCGTTGCAGAATACAGGAGCACTACCAAGACGACTCTTCACGACTAAGAGGAGTAATCGATCTGATGAATTTGTGTCTTTCAAATGATCGATAAGAATATTTGATGCCTCTTGCTATTACTTCTCCAATTTTATACTTCACCCGATGCATCTAAAACACCTAAAACCATAAATCGTACCACCATTACAAATTTTTCGCACTAAATTTCATTGCAATGTCCTTGGACCGTAAAAATGTCTAGTAAAACTCAATGGAATTGGTTATTGCCAGTCTCACAGCTGAGTATCAAGAAAGGTATTCCTTTGGGGTTCCATAAAACTGTTGTACGACTCGAGTACATTCAAGAGTTAATGACTGCCATAAAGAGCCCAAAATTATCCTTTGCCAGCAGAATGGATCGCATTTTGGGTGCGTTGTCTGTAAGCTGAACATAAAAGACGACCTTAATAATTTAATGCATTTAATCTGCTGTTGGAACTATTCCAAGGGAATAGTACTGAACAGTCATTTCTACTTAGTACCGTTGCTACTGCAAATGGATAGAAATGCTGTCTATGAACAAGAGATAGTGTTTCATGTAGACGAGGAATAAGCAGCGTTTCTATACACATTCTATTTACGTTGGTATGGAGTAAAATTCGCTGCATTGCACGATGAGAGGTAACTCTTGCAGATTTTCTGATGAAAGACAAATGAAGCATTTATGTAAATTATTAAAAAGCATAAATTGTTTCAATGGTACACACTTTCAGAAATATTTTCGACCTAGACTTTTTGATATTTTTACAATTTGGCAAAGACATGGTGCTATATTTCAAGTCATTGTTGATATCATCGCTATTACCAGCACTGTAGCTAGGTTCAGACACAATGCTGCGACTCAGGCCACCTAATTTCTACATTTACTAAGCATTCAAAACTAAAATATGTTTTTGGTAAAATTACCATTAATAAAAAATTACCATTAATAATTCGAGTGCACTATGCTAGAAAGAACTGTTTTGAGTTTTTCACGCCTACTAAATGAAAGTTAGTCTGGAGAAAGTTTAATAATGAAAAAAAGAATTCCAAGAGTGTTTTTCAATAGGCAACTAATTTATCGAAAAATGGTATTGTGACAATTAAGCAAGCTATCACCAGTGCATCATAAAAACGGGCAAACAAATAAGCATCAAATAAAAAGCTCACGTGAGCTGGTAGTTCTTGAGATATGAGCCTGCAAAAACTTCGACTTTCTACATCACTATACATCGACGAATGTGGATTATGTGTGTTTTGCCGAAGTTTTCTCAGACCCGTATCTTGAGAGCTAAAAGTCTGCATAAAAATTCACAAAAAATCAATAGCTTAGGAGATACTTAAACAAGACTGATTTTCGTGACTTTCGACCTTTAATAACTATTGTTGCACACATGACTTCATAAATGACTTTCCACATAATGCTTAGCATATTACAATAAACAAGATTCCGCTGAAAAAACTTCCCTTCGATATATTTCGCTGAACGACAAATATTTGAATAGAATGACTGGGCTGTGACTCAGCTGTGCCAAATTCAATGAACCTTGCTGGCATTTGTATGGCTGATTTCATTTAGTTGCTTGCTGCATACAACCAAATAACAAGTACTGCATCTTGCGATTAGTTTAGCATGGCAGAAATGTTGCTTTCCTGAATTTTAATGTGGCATTTCACTTTCCGAAACAGTATACTGAAAATTAATAGGTGCATTTTTTTGCGTTTAGGCTAGATATCATTGAAAGCAGGAACAACTGAGGCAGGTTTGTTCTAGTTTTCTATGGTGTCAGCCCTAATCTACTATTGATAGAGCTGTAAAAAAAACCGCACCTAATAATGTGCTCACCCACGTTGGGCGCAAATTACTTTAAGGAGTTTTCCTTTGATTTCGATTGTTTTCCTGGAATTGATTACTATTATTGATGGGAAAAAGCATTCTATTAGTGGTTTAAAATAGCATTTTATGCTATTCCCTTATGAATAGCTCTTGCACCGATATATAGCACCGATATAGAGCACCGTTGACCTGCCAGGGACATCTGGAATGAGAAATGTATCAAAAAGCGTGATTTGACACTAACTTAAGTAAATTTTTTTGTCCCTCTGGTCCTGTTCCTGTACCTATTCTGATACTACTTTTTGGAAGTTAATTCTAACTTTGCAATTCCCAATGAGTTTCTTGCATCAACCTCTTAAGTACATATTTCTACCTATGTACTCGTATGCATAACTATTGTCATAGAAACATTTGCTATTTTTTGATAGCTTATTGGCTTAAAATCATACTTTTTTCATTTCTTTGTTTATATATTCTATAAAAACTATTAACTAGGCTATTTTTTCTACGAAATTTATAATTTTAACTGACAAAAAACTCTCTGTCTAAGTTTTTCTTAATAACAGTATTTATTCTTTGTTACTTAGTTTCGCCTCTCATCTCTCTTTTTGAATGTTATTAGAGTTCTTCATCGTTAGTGATAATGGCGTATGTATCAGTGTGTCAAGATGATTAGCTTGGCTTTAAGATTACTCACAAATGCAGTTTTTTAGGTAGAACTAAATGTTTCGCACAGAATTGTTTTTTTTTTATTTCAAGCATTTTCAATAATTAAAATAGATTCACTCATGTTTCTTCTGTTTCTGCCTGCTTATATACTTGGTAGATCATTTTCGACACCAATCAACACCATTTGC
The DNA here is from genome assembly GCA_947369275.1 of Nemotelus nigrinus. Classification (NCBI taxonomy): domain Eukaryota; kingdom Metazoa; phylum Arthropoda; class Insecta; order Diptera; family Stratiomyidae; genus Nemotelus; species Nemotelus nigrinus. Next base: position 183,696,886 of record OX376372.1, on the reverse strand, counting down.
GTCTAAAACTTGACAAAAAAAAATGTTATTTACTGCTAGAATTATGTAACATTTCTCCTAGAACTACAAGATAACCAAATACATAAGAACTACAAGATAACACTACAAGATAACCAAATAGAAGTAAAATTCTTATTATATCACTCTTTTGTATGCAATCATTTGAAATAGAAAACTTGTTCCTGTAACCTACTGCTGAATATACAGACCAGGAGAAGATTTTGTTCTCTCGAAAGCTTTGACATGCGCTTCTTGCTATCTCCTCCAACATAATTCCTGGCAAACCCCGTTTCCGTTCCCTCCTAGTCCTTAAGTATCTTTTCTAGCTATCAACAAGACAACGAACCTATACCCTTCTTAATCCTGTTCCCAACAAAAACCCCATTAGGGTTCTAAATTAATTACGACATTTCACTTTCTTCCGGCCAATAAACGACAATACCTTCTCTACCCTCATTAAAAAGCCACGTGCAAATTAAAGTCTACTTTTCAATCGAAAACAATAACTCTCTCTCCAATTTTCTCGTTTGAGGGAACTTTGACTTTCACTCGAATGGATTCTCAATGAAAATAATACTTTTTCTTCTCGAAATCCTGTTTAGAGTATAAGGAATTTGACTTTGAACATCGCGGTATACACAAAGGTGGGAAAACAGAATATTTATGCCTCAGCTCCACATACCCGAAAAATTCACCTTGAAACGATAAGATGCCTCCAGTCAAGATTGTTTGCAAAGAATTTAAAATTCTTGTTATAGGTATGTAAGGGAATGGCATTGATATCTCAAGAGAATGGATGAACTTGATGAAGTATCGTCGATTGAATAATAAAATGATGAAAATTTCATGCCAAATTTTCGGTGAAGAGTATTATTTGTTAAGCGATAAGAAAAAAAGAAGCTGGAGTTAAATTTGAATTTGATGTCATGATTGATTTACGACTCCTTCAAATGAGGTGATAGCAAATTGATATTTGATGTTTCGACGCTATACGCAAATCTAATTCGAATATTTTTTTACTCTGGTTATTTTGGACCAGCTCAAGGACTGATTTTGCGTCGCGTATTAGCATCCTTGAGTAGATCAACTATAATTTAGTGGTTTCGTTCACAACAACAACAGATACGTTGAACAAAAGCACGATGAAAAGTGAATAACATGCAATCTTGCACCCAGAGAAAATCAGAAAAAAAAACTGTGTTTAACCTGTAAATAGGGAAGTACTTACTGAAAATACAGAATAAAACGTCCTTAGAAAAATGTAACGAAGCATCAACTATTACAAGTCCAACACACAAGCCTTTCATATGCTAATCTTTTGACTGCCATCAAAACATCCATCACTCAGCCTTCCCTTATTTTGTTTGCAAAAAGAAATCCCATTCACCTGTGAGACGAATGCCAAACATCATCTTGTTTGTCATACACTAGCATTTCTTCCGCTCCATATAGCAGAGGGTCCCAGTTCTTGTTAGTACATTTGTGTAATTTATGGGATATGTATGTTTGGTTCAAAGCCTCCATTAAAATACATCGTCGGCGTAGTTGTTGCCTTCAGAGTCGTCAACAGCGTCACAAATGAGCAAAGAAAACGCTTTCAGGTCACCTTACCATCGACCTGCCGAACCGGCTAGTCTTCGTACTAACAGTATAGTTTATCACGTCATTTCCGTCGCGCAGACGTTTTCATCGTCGGAAACGGTAAGTTTGTTTACCTCTCTGCAGGTAAGTAACCACTTCTTTCATACAGCACCCCAGGAGACGTTTTCAACTCGCTTTGGTTTGCCGCACCGCACCTCAACTCACCTGGTCTCATCGCACTGCTTTCGTTTTATCATGCAATGAGAAATGTTTATGATTTTCACTTGCCCGACGGAATCTTAGGTATGATGAAAGGCTGCAACAAGTCATGTCCTGATGAAAAATTTCGCGAAAAAGAACGGTTGCGTGAAATGGAAAAACTCGAGAGACGTTTAAGTTATGTTAAGTATTACAAACGACAAGACTTTGAATGTGCACCAATAAAGGGGTACATTTACATCGGGGATCGTGTATTTAATGGAAGCGATGAGGTAGTGGAAGTGTTATGAATATTTATGAGGTTAAGGAGAAATTGTGTGCAGACGGTTAATGACATGTAGGTAGTCTTTTTAGATGAGTTCAAGTATGACGCAGCTTTTGAGGATGAATATTGGGTTTTGAAATTAATTAGCCTCTGTCGTCAGACACTTAGCTTGAGGTTGTTGTTTTGTACGAAAAATGTGTATCTTTTGGAAAATTTTTGTATATATTTTATGAAATGTTTAGCACAAAATCATCATGAAAATTTTTCAAATCAAGTTTAAAACAACACAAGTTGAAAATTCAATCAACAAGGAGTGTGTTTTCCTGAAAATTTTGTTCGGTTTGAAATCTTCATTTCAATAAAATGTGACTAAGAGAGATCGAAAAAAATGCGAATAACTGTTCTTGCTAATATTATTTAGTTTTATATTTTATAAGTCATGGTTTACTGGAGGAATGGAAGGAAAGCTTCCAATTTATCCATTTGTCTACCGATTGCATGTAACATTTGGAAATAGAAACTTTTAGAATTTATTTTGGTGAAAGATACTTCTTTGTTAGTTAAATACTTAATGTATAATCAATGGTACACTTACTTTGTGCGTTCGCTCCCGTTGTTTTAACTATTCCGTTACTGCTTCATATTCTCCTTTGTTCTGTTGGTAATAGGACATTTTAAATTGTCTGTCCAAAATAAAGATCGCGAAGTAGGTGAGAATGTACGGACACGAATAATGTATGATTGACTGTTGTTAGAATAAATTCGTTGGATAATTCATTGACTTACAGATCACATCCATTTTAATGTTGCAGTTTTGGTCTCATACTGTTCAATGTACATGATAAAATTTGGCGTCCTTTTTCGTAATTTTAACTCTATACATTATACAAGAGTCTATTACACGAGGGTGAGTCATTAAGTTCGTGGAATGAATAAGTAACTTCGTCGACCAAGCAACTCAATCTGAAAGAATGTGAAAAGTGTGGAAAAATAGAGTATCGCTCTGTTAAAAAGTTTCTCATTAAACAAAGGAGGTCGACTCAAATCATAATGGAAGAAATAGTATCCATTTGCAACGACTCATGCCCACGTAAAAATATGATTTACAAGTGGCACAGTCTTTTTTAAACCAGGAAAGTACTCATTTGAAGACGACCCAGGACAGCCAGTAAAAGTGACCACTGCCAAAAATGGTTCAAAAAGTCAAAAAAGTGACATTGGAAGATGCTGGGCAATATAACAAACAGCTAACAAATGGTTTGAACATCATTTACTATTGTTAGGGTGATTGTTAGAGTATGAAAGTTAAACACGGAATGAATTTATTCTTATTAATCTTATGAAAATAAGTTTACAAGTTACTCAGTAAAACAGACTTCAGCTTACTCTTCCCAATACTCCCCCTTAAGTTGATGGTCTGAACCTAATAGCTTCTTGAAATCTTTGATGCTTTGATGCTCCAACACCTTTGTGAGCAACTCACGAAATTGGTTGATTTTGCCTACGTACTTGATATCAATATCTGTGTCCGCTGTGTGCTTCACAAAATGATATCGCACTCCGATGTGCTTCCTTCTCGGTTTGAAATTGCCTGAGGCTACAGTTGATATGGCACTTTGGTCACCACAGCATAGTGAAATATTTATTTCTGATTCAATACCTTTCTACCAAAGTGCTTCTTCAGTGGTAACACAAAGTGCAATGTATTCGGCCTCATGTGACGACAGTGCTGATGTTCGCAGTTTTCTAGAATCCCATGATATGATTCTCCTTGCACTTGTGAAAACGAATCCACTTGTTGACTTTCTGTCATCTTTTTCACCGGCCCAATCAGCATCAGAATAACCAGTAATATAGTCTTCTTGTTGGCCAACTTAAGCATAGTACTGAGTTCGACGTGAAATCTGTTTCGGCGAAAATTTCGCTTGAAAATAAGCAAGTTTGGTACTGTGTTCTTAGCATGAAAAGTTGCTTTGAAGTTGCTTTCGCTTTGAAAACATAGATGGCACTGAAACATGTTGTCAATCATTTCACGCCAATTTAGTTTGTGCAGTTCATTCTTTCGAGCGAAAAAGTGACATTTAGTGTTTCAATTTGAAAATTGAGCAGTGCAAATGACTTTCCAATAAGAAAATCGATCGAAAAGTGAAATTCTTGACATTTTATCCGTCAAGAATGAGCAGTGTCTCTGCTTTTCTCCGTTGTCAAAATTTTCGCTAAGAACACAGTACCAAACTTGCTTATTTTCAAGCTAAATTTTCGCCGAAACCAATTTCACGTGAAATTTTGTATGAAAATTTCACGTGAAATCGAACTCAGTACTATGCTTTATGTGGTGATATTTCGTAAGAAGCATAATAAGTGTTTAACAGTAACACAATGTCTTGATTTAAACGGCTCAAAAGGTTGACTGCATAAACAATGTCCGGTCGTGTGCTTTGTGCCCAATATGTTAATGTACCAATCGCCTCTTGGTATGGTATATTCTTCATTTGATCGATCTCATCTGCTATAACTCAACAAATTTTTCGACCCAACAGTTCGGAACAGTTCATGGGTGTTTCTATCCCAAATCGTTCCAAGATTGTCACCACATATTGTTCTTGATCAAGACTGATGGAATCTGAATTCATCAAAATTCTCATCGCTAGACAAAACCTTTATCTTGAACTCTGTACTTAATTGTTGCATTACATGTGCCAACCAATAATCGTCATCATACATTATCAAAAAATCGTTGACATGGGCAGCGATGATAAACATTTTGTCCATACGTCGGAAATAGTTGATGCATGGATCATGTGTGGTTGGTTTGAAGCCCATTTGTTGGAACTTCTCATTGAGCTTGAACAGTCCATTTTCCAATTTACCAGTGGCCACAACTTGTTTATCAGCATCTTGTACTGAACATCCTTTTGAACGATACAACGATACGACTTACAGACAGCAAGTTCGTTGAGAGCTCCGGAATGAACTGTACATCTTTCACTGGAGTTGTTTCATACCGCCCTCCTGAACTGTCACTTTCATATTGGCCCCATTTGTAGCCATGACAGTTCGTGATACAGATTTGATGTACTTTAGAAGTTCTCGGTCAATGGCCTTGGTTATGCCGTAGCTAAAATAGAGCTGCCAAACTGGCGCTGCTATAGTAGTAGCGTTTACACCGTACAGCTTATTAACCAAAGCAAAAATGGCGTAATATCTGAAAGGAGCTCAAAACTAAGAACAAAAACACCCAACTAGAAATCCTATTTATAACTGTTATAGTGTTTACACCACTGCTACCTTCACACTTATAACCGCGCTAAATTTTAGCAGCGCTAAAGTAGCGTAGCCAAAATAGCAGGCTCGGCTAACTTAAAAATGGTTTATACCGCTGCTAAATAAGCAGAGCTTACTAATTTGGCTACGGCATAAACGCACTCATTTACCATGTGGCAAGTAGCACCAGAATCAAAATACCATAAAGAACTAGCAATTTTGCCGATTTTTGACAGTACTGCACTAAATTCATGATATTTCTTTGATGACAGTCTCTTCCAAGATGATCGAATTTCTTGCATTTGTTGCACTGGATTCTACTCTTAGCTTGCTGGTACGTAACGTATTATCGCTTGATTCTGATTGCACTTCTTGAGTATTGATCAGTTTTCTGAACAAACCAACTCGGCAAGAAAGCCCCTAATCATCATAAGTTTCTTCAAGTTTTGTCCAAATTTGCTTGGCTCAGGTTGCGCCTCTTATATGAGAATAGCAAACTGCATCAACAGGGAGAGTTAATTTTCTGCAGCCTTTCGATCCTTTGCAGTATCAAGAGTAACTGCTGGAGTTCCATCCGGTTTTAGCTCATATTCAATGGCCGCATCACATAAGTCGTGTAGCTCAAGCATCGCACGTGCGGCTATTTGCCAATCAGAATAATTTGCTTGACTAAGCTCAGCGCAAGCTGGATGTGGAGAAAACTCTCGCCACCTCAAAAACAACAGCGAGTGGAGTGCTGCCATTCGATGTTGGATCTCTCCTGGGAAGACGAAGAAATAATTTTGAGTCGAATCAATACTAATGAGCCTTGAGTTCTTTATGAGCCTCTTTATCTTTATGAGCCGGAGTCCAAACAAGAGTGCAGTGGCACAAAAAAGGCACACAACCACCCAGGAAGTTAAAGGTAGCACAGACTGCTAGAAAAGTCATGGTCTCCATTTTTTTGAGGAATTAGAATTTATCCTGTTGATCGATTTTTTAAAACAAATGCATCCTCATAGACGGAAATACTACGCTTCAATTTTGGAGTGATTGAAAGAAGCCATCAAAGACAACAGAAGAGAACATTAAGCACAAGTGGCCTCTTTCTGTACGACAATTTGCTTGTTCACAAGAGTCGTTTTGTAGTGGCTGGCCTTTATAAGGTGGGTATCGATATTTTAGATCGCCCACCTAAAAGTCTTCCTAGCGATTATAATCTTTTCCCAAAATTCCAACAGGGCCTTTGTATGAAGAAATTTTGAAAAAATGAAAAAAATTAAGGACGCAGTTTCGGCTTACTTATATTTTTCGGCTTACGCAGCTACAGCTAATTTTGCTACTCACTACTCTCATAGACAGATATAGAGTGATCAGATATTATTATCAGGTACAAAAAACTACAATCAAAGGATGATATTTAACAGGAAAATGTTTAATTTAATTTTTAATTAAAAATCTATTTTTGTATATTAAAGAGAAAGCTTCCATGCTTTTCATTTGCTTTATTATCCTTTTATTATTTCTTCAGGAGCAATTATCATGGAGTATTGGCGTCATTTATAGAAAAAACATCACGCAATAAAAACATATATCAACAAAAATTCAGAATAACTGAAAAAAACAACTGCAAAAGTAAATGTCGCATATGAAAATTTAAAATTAAATTTTCGCATAATTATTTCAAAGCTTAAGTTTTTAAAAGCTTCAGACTAAAGTCTTTCATCAGTAAGATAATCATTCGATAATCATTCAATAGCAAGCAATACAATGAAAATTTTTTCTTCATTCAGACTATAATTAATCACTCAATAAAAATTAAAGCCCTACTATTACTTAATTCCACGAACATTTGAATTCGTTTTAATTATTCCAAACAAATATTCATGATCATCTGCCCTCATTCGAATGGCGTTTTAGTTTAATCGAATTCAGGTTGACTTTAGTCATAGCTTTTCTTCAAATGCAAATTCGTGAACCGTATCTAAATCCACTGACAGCTTCAGTGTGAATAAAACAACCCGAATAGATTTACGGCCATTGCAACTACCATTGATGGTCTTCAAAATCGAAAGGACAAAGCTGGGCCAGGGATTCGATATCGGGGTAAGAAAGTGAAAGATTTCGATCGCATCATGGAGGATTACTCGGGATAAATGTGAAAATCTGAAAGCGCTCCTTACAGTTGTACGCATCAGCGAAAAAAGACAAATACGCTCAGAGTAATGCAAATGTGAAGAATTTACAATCCGTTTCCGATGAATAAGAAATGACAGAATGTTACAAAGTGTTGTTTTAGGCTGAATGCTATCGGGAGATTTGTATTTCATCAGTTTAGGGAAAATTTCGATGATAGGACCTTGGTAGGATTGATCTGAGTTTAACGTTTACTAGGATTGCTTTATTCGAATTTCAACGAAAAAGCTAGTTTTTTCTCCCAAAGAAAATCTTATTGAAGATAGGGTGTTGAAATAGGATTAGGAAAAGACTTGAACAAATTGTATTTGGGGTAAATTTAACATCAAGAATGTAACAGAGCATAATGATAAAACTGAAATACATTCCTGTAAAAGAGTTCACAATGTGGAATTATATATTTCCATTTATCAGGTTTTTCGAAGGTGAGGAGAGCGACTTCAAAAATTGTCTGTCAGATTAGTGCGAGTATCTTGTTAGAACCAAATGATTTTTGAAAATGATTTGCACAAGCTTTTTGCAAGATAGACTAAAAAACTATATTGGTTGCGTGCTTTTAAACAGAATCATTTGGTGAAATGACTGGTATTTCAATAGCCTGGTATTTAAAAGTGATTTCACAAAGAGTTTCTCAATAAATAAGAGAGATAAGGTATTAAGCTTAATTAATATAATAAACGCGCTAAGTACGCGCGTACATTATACGTACCTTTTAAGCAACACGGCACTTAGTAGGGTCGACAATATTTTAGACCTCGTTGTGATGCTGGATGAAAAGCTCTGCTTTAATTTTCATTACGACAAAATGATTTCTCAAGCAAATAAACGACTTGGCTTCATTAAGCGACGCGCCAGGGAGTTTCAGAACCTTTGCGTACTTCTAGCATCATAAGCATACTTCTTGAGTATGCTTGCATTATCTGGAACCCAGTTTTCGAAATTCACAGCCAGAGATTTGAATCTATTCAAAAGCAATTCTTGCTATTCTCTCTTAGAGGTCGTTAACATCCTTGTGATTTTAGCAATTAACCGTAATATGAATTTCGCCTTAGACTTCTAAACTTATCACCTCTTGCATCCAGAAGTTTAATGTTATCCGCCTGTTTCAGTTTCGATGTCATTGGAAATGCTTTTAATGTCGACAATATACAGGAAAGATTTGTGCTTAATCAGCCCGTTAGAGTCACTAGATCCCGACGAATGCTAGTTGAATATAAGCATAGCACCACATATGTTGATAATGAGCCAATAAACAGATGCTGCAAGATATTCAACAGTATGAGTCAACAATTTTTACCCTAAGATATCCAAAGCGTTCTTTAAAAATAGAGTTACCAAGTTTCTCTTATACAACCCTCTCTAGTCTACTGGCTTAGTATATCCTCTTATGACTTAGGACTAATTATTTTTACAATTGATTAATTAATTATTTAATTTCATTTTGCGTGTTTAATATTGTGACCTGCATGTGATTTAGCTATTATGTATTTATTTATTGAATGTTTATTTATTTGTATTGTATTTATTTGTATTTTATACCTTTTAAAATCTGTTTTTAAAATTTTTATTTTTTTTTTATTTTTACATTAATTTCATTTATATGTGATATTATTATACCTTGTTTGGTGAAATAAATAAATAAATGAAATGTAGACTCTGGTAAAGGGCCCTATTTTGAGATTCCCTTCACGTGAGATTTCTCGTCACTTGCAAAATCACGTCACCTACGAACCGGTATTCTGAGAGTCACGTGAAGTGACTCTGAGTGAGGCGACTAGAAATTTGTGTTATGTTATTAATGTTATTTTTTCAACGGGGTAATTTGAAAGCCACTGGGCTTTCCCGTATCGTTTAAATGATAAATATGTGTGAAAAGGTTCAATATAAAGTTATTAAACATTAACAAGAGGAAGAGGTTAGGTTTGTTTACGAGTTCGTAGAGATCATAATATAAAAAGTACGATTAAATGAAGTACAATGGTGTTTTACTTTTAGGATGGAAATGTGCAGAAAAGACATGTACTCTTAAAAAAGAACCAAAATTGATTGAAAATTTAAAATATAGACTAATATTGCATGAATTGATATTCCTTCAGAAGAAGTTGATATATTACGACGAGAAGTTGGAATATTGCGAGCAATCGTTTAAAATTATTTATAACACATCATTCTAACAAGATAAAAAGCATCAATTTTTCGCAAGCATTATTCATTGCTTTGGTTTATCGCCTCGATGAGATCTCGTTGTTCAAGTTTTTTTGGGGGCCTGGTTTTTCATATCGCCTGAACATGTTAGTTCGACCGCTTTCATGTAAAGATGATAAAGATCCTACTGTTTTTTTTACTTTATTTTCATTTTATCTATTTATTTGTTGCGCTGGCAGACCTTTCGGTATTATTTTGTCCTGAGATAGTTAATTTATTGCCAGCTCTTCCATTGCTGAATATGACAGCACAGCATTGGGTCCTCCTCCCTTCTTTGTTGTGGGTCTGTTTCGCTATAGGAACTTTCTTATTTTAATTTTTAGCTTAAAATCGCTCGACATCTAAAACATGTTTTGCTATATGCATTTTTGGAGAATAATTTTAAATTAACTGTCAAATTAAATGATATTGTGCCTCTGCTTTCATTCGCAATTTTCCTTACCAATTTTATTATTTTTCGCAAATTTTCGTCTCTTTGCCGAATTCAGAGTAGCTGAATTAATCATTAGCATTATCGTCCAGTCATATTAGACATCAGACCATGCGCTAAATCCAGTAGTTCTAATTTTTTGCTGACTTGTTAATGACTTGTTACCCCAATGAAGTGGAGCTCGAGCACCAAAAGCAACCTTGTCAAAATCAATGTTATGAAAATGTTGTTAAAAAATGTGATAAAAAAATGTGCAGGAAAGATTAGATCAATTTAAAGGGGTTTTCTGTAAGGGAAAGATAAAGTTCAGGTGCATTGAATGACGCATTACTATCGCACCTTGCCGCTCTTTTCACTTCACTCCGTTCCCTCCACTTCACTTTTCTCCCACCTACTAGACTTGAAGAACAGGTTCTTCGCATCACATTAGGCGCGTTTTTTTGCTCCTCTATAAAGCGGAGAGTAGAGTAGACGCATTGAAAACAACAACACTCCTACGCCAGTGAATTCACTAGTACAGAAATTCTATGCCTCATTTGTAGTTCACGTGTTGAAGTGTAGAATGTGCTGACAGAAAAAAGAAAAGCTCATGAGAAGTTGTATTTTTTTCTGTGAGGTGGCTTTCGGGTTTTCAGGGTTATGTTGAATGTTTTGGTAGTTAGGAAATTAGAAAAAGCCCTCATAATGTGTATAAAGTTAAAAGAATGAATTTTCTGTTAGTTTTTTTTCTATTTTCTATCGATTGTGGTAGTGTATACTCGTTATTTTCTCCCTTTTTTTCAGCTGTTTTCTGCTACCACAGCGAATACCGCAACCTATGTCAGTCTTAGCGAAAGCACTGCTGTTTTATACTAGATCGTTGTTTGTTGCGGCATAGTTGTACTCTGCACTGCATCGGAGCAAAAAAACGCACCTATTGTCACAGTTCGTGAGCTTTGGCCTTTATTCTCAATATAAAAAAAAAATAATCTTCACCGTCCTCTTAGAGATGAGAACGATGGAAATTGGGCCGCAACATCAATACACAAATCTCCAGATACTGCTAAAATTAGTTTTAGTATTAAATTAGACTAAGTTTGTGGTTAGGCACAGTAAGCAGGTAGTTAACAACAATACAACTTGAACGAACATCGCACTAATGCGGCGACATAGACGAACACCAAAAACACAATCAGACATAGCACAAACACAATCATCAGCAACCCTGATGATATCGCAAGACCGGCAAGACACCAGGCATCAACAACATTGTGCTCGCGACCGACAGGCAGACCTGAGACGGTGGCAAAGACTAGTAACACTAGTTCTAATTGCAATAAATCATCCAACAAACAACAAATGGCCACCATAATGAAAAACCATAAAAACTCGAAAAAGAAGATCAGCAGAACGCAGCAACGACGACGATGCACACAATTTTCAGCACACCAATTTCATCTGCCAAACCGATCAATCGTTGCACGAATTTCCGAAGGAAAAACCACACGGCGCTTGTACACACTACTTACCTTCAACCACAGCAATAAACAGCCGAGGTCGACGAAGTAGAGTCTGAATTAACGCAAGCGACCAGATTGAACATGAATTCATTAACTTCATCGTCGAGAAGTCGAATGGTATGTTGACCTCGAGAAATCTCAGGAGATATCAGCTGACAGACGGAATGGGAGGTGAAATCATGATGTCCCAAAAGTGGATCGCGTGGTGAAAACGGAATCCGAAACTCAGTAAGGTGAGATTGAACTCGGTTGAGTACAATCAATGGGTTAGAAAATCCCGCTGCCACCAAAAATTTTCCTGGGCACCGGGAAGTTCAAAATCGGTCTCTTTTACTGTGAACCCGGTGAGTGGACGGATGTCCAAGGAAGAAAACCTTTGTTGAAACCTTTGTTTCTTTTTTGGTGTGGTTGGAACTGGCCGAGAGATTGATCGAGTCAACAGGAAGAATATTGGAAGTGAAGAATAATTGGAGGGAAGATTTCCAATCGGACGGCCGTTAATGACTTCAAACGACTGGGTAGAAACTCGGTAGCCGGATTGGTGCGTGAGAACAGGCCAAGGAGGCGAGACTAATGATTGTAGCAGGAAAGTCGATGCAAGGACCCCAACGAAGCAGCGAAGCAGATAAAAGTCGAGGTAGTGTGCACACTTTTTTTTTACTTTGGGATATTATTAGGCTGTTTGAAATGCATAATATTGCTTTCGAGACTGTTTCTTAACACCGTAGATATTGAGATAGGATATTTTTTTGTAATAAAGTTATCGAAATCATCAAGAAAAATTAGTGAATTTATACTTTTCTCTGTAAGTGGGTTGTGCATCGCGTCAGTAGTGTTGATCTACGGCTTTTGAATATATTTTTTTTTGTGGAATTCTTATAAGTGGGAACAAGATAGATTCCCAACCGCCGTTCTCTTCTTGCTTCGGAGCGGTGGATCGGCTGTCAGCGGATTTGGATTCTAGTGAAGCGAGTGGCGCCCTGGACTCAACTTTCTCCAGTGAGGAAAGCCAACCGAAACTACCCCCTTTTACTTCGATCGTGAATAGAAGGGGTAAAAGCGCGTGCTGTGAAAAATTACGGTTACAGCATTTGATGTAACTTCTCAGTTCTGTCCTTATCTAGCTCTGTTTAGGACGGTGTTTCATTACATGGGCTGTGTGTGTCTCCCTTGCAGTTTAAGTTCAAAATCTACATAATATCTAATCCAACTTCCAGTGTGAGTAAGTGTTTTATATGTAAGGAGACTATAATATGTAAGGAGAGGGTTCTAAAAACTCTTTTTGCGTCGAGTGTTACTCTTTAAAACCAAGAAAACGAATGTTTATTGAAGAGTGGAGAGTGTAATGGGATATCATAGCAGGTTGATCCAAGTAGCTGTTCGCGGTGGAGAAAGAAGTGCGAAACCTTCAAAATCAACGAGATCAGTGTCTCAGCTGTTCTATTTTATAGAAAACTGCTTTCTCTGTGGAGACTAAATAACTGAAGAGTTTCTTGTTGACCAACGGAAGAAAAAGCTAGAAAAAGTAACAATGTCATTAGTGTGGAAAATATGTCTCTCAACTTAACAATTTCAAAAGCAGCTGAAAAACATGTTGACGAATGGGCTATCAAAATACAACAGTGTTAATCTAAAGGCACGGATTCGGTAGCCCTTAATAGCAGATATCATCGGCTTTGCAAAACAAAGCTCTACCAGACACCATCAACAGGAATATCCAAGGAAACCGTCAGTCTCGCACGGCTAATCAGGCCAGGCCATGTAACTAATTTATTTATTCTTGGAAGAGAACTCTGAGGAGTGTCAGTTCATTCTAAATGAACTCATGGGACCAAAAAGAAGCAGAATAACCAGACAGAAAGTATGGAGACGATATTTTCATGGTTAAAACGACCTCCAAACAAGCAACTGTTTCAACCATAACACCTCTTACAGATGATTTCCTGTTTCTGCAACAAATCTTGTGGGAACGCGTACAGCTGTAGGAAAAAATCAGATGAAATGATGAATCATGAAGTGATGCATATATCAAAACATGCGCACATGATGAAAAGGGGGGAAGTATGTAGCAAAACAAGGCTAGTACAGCAATATCTTAACGATTTGCCACATTTTTGACTAGTGTTTAATTTAAGACTTGTTGTACAATATGCAGAGAATATATACGTATTATGTAAAGTATTTCAATAGTGTTTCAATCCCCTCAATTTAACCTTAAATCTCTACTTTTTGCGTTTATTGTATCCTATTCACGAATTAATTTGCATGGATGGTTCGTATAAGAGCATTCTAGTCTTTTTGTTTATCAATAAATATTGAACCACCATTCCCAAACCACAAACCAACTTTCCATCATAATTCCCTTACAACAATATCATCATAATCAACTAATCTGCAATCCAAACCGCAATCACTGTCCAATTATCAATCAGTAACTAATATTCTGTCATCAAACGGAGCCACTTTCCTATTCCAACTTCAGCCACAATCATCCCTGCAGAATATCCTGGACAATTATGACATAATGCGGATAGCTTATTTCAGACAATTCGTTTGCCGCCGTATTTCCAAACATAGTTTCCATTCGAGACCACCTGCTGCCACCGCAAAGATACGTTTTCATACTTCCTGATGAAGATATCCGATTACGAATGTCTCCATTTATTACTGGGTAGGCCTCGATGAAGAAAATGTTCTATCTCTCTTGCTTCAAGAAAAGTGGGGATGAATTCAGATAAACATTTAACGGTGGTTAGATTTGGTTTCTGGGAAATGGGTTTATCTTTGGTTTGTATATTTCGAGATATGTTTAATTGTCCACATCGCCTTTAAGATATTAAAGATATTAAAGCGGCCAGAAATAATAGCGAGCAAGTTTTGCTTTTAAATGTCGAAAAGATTCCCATCAAAGTCAACAAACAAAAAATCAGACACAAAATCTCAGTTTGTACAACCGAGGTCAATTTGGCAATATTTTGCATTTTGTATTTCAATAAAAACCATTTCAAAGTTTTGCATAGAAATATTCTGCATACAAACTAAACAAATTTTCAATACATGCTCCTTTGTTGGCTTACGTAAATTAATTCATCAATTCTGCTTAAATGTGAAAAATCCACTGCGAATAATTTTTCATACAAATTTTAATGTCTCAATTTATTTCGAGCTCGTGCTGCGTCACGATAGATTTATTAATGCAATACTTCTACAAACTCATTAGCTTTTTTGAAACACTTTGGTGAAGCTGACCGCGCCGAGCCGAGCCATTTGGCTGGCTAGATAGCTATACAAATATCCTGGCACATTTGACTCTTTATGCTGCATTCTTTCATGAATATTAATGTTCCTTCCAACCAACAGCTTTTTGAGCTCTTTTCGAGGAAGTTTAATTGCAATGACGACGTATCGCTGCTATCCAACACGTTGCTGCGCTTCATTCATGGCGTCCGTTTAGATTCAAACTAAAAGTTTGCATAGCCGTACTTATATTACCATGAAATAGGAAGTGCCTGCTATCCCGTTTCGAATAAATATTCACACATCATGATGATAAAAGTTTTTCATCGTTTTCGGACCATATGGAGTTGTAGTAGTTATTAAAAAAAATGTAATTGTAGTAATTGAAGTTATTGCTGTATGAAAACAAACCTGCTTACAGATTTGACTGAATTAAAACATGTTCGAATGAATAAATGCTCGCATGTTTCAGTCGTGGTGAATTTCTTGAATGCAGAGAACTTGACCCACACTGGGCGCAGGAAATAAAGTTCGTTTAACTTCAACATGTGATAGCTGTCAGCATAATTTCTTTTTTTTCAACGAAAATGCATGAGTCGTAAATCATTCAACTTAAAAATAGTTTTTTTATGAGCTTATATTGCAACTATCACAAGAATATATGCTACTGTTGAGAGGATGGTATTTACTAATTTTTGAGCTTTTTTAATGCTCAGTATCATATTTTTTAATCAAAGCACGTAAATTTGTGAATATTATACCAATTACATGTCAAATATCCTCTGCTATTATATAATTTTGCCACCTAAAAAAATTTAATTTATCTATCCCAGACAAAATTATGATATATTGATTTACTCGCCTAAATTCGATCAAGTACCAGTTACACGAGAGCTACGTGAGTAAATAATAATATATGGTGACTGAGACGTACTAACGCCGTTAGTCCTGCGTCTCTGTTTCTACGGTATCTACCAGATAGTGTACATATATACCTTTAAACAGTCTGTTCTTGGAAATTAATTTTCCGAGCCTGAGTCATGCACACACCGCCGCGTCATCGTACGCTATTTTATTGGTTGGGTATTATACTTGCGGCACTTTAATTCAGGGATAAACTTCTTTCGTTTTGATTGGAATTAGTACGTAGTTCGTAAGGATGCTGCCATGATAGGAGCATGGATGTCACAAGGCAATATTGCCGGTGTTAAGTAGATGTGGTAAAGTGGAATTAAAGCTTGATGAAAGTAATTAATTGCTTCAGAGGATTGGTCATGAATTTCGTCCTAGTTATTTAGGGACTCAGGGATTTGCTGGAAGTCAAATAAAGAAGAAACATGTTTATATGAAAAAAATTCCATGGAATAAACCAATTTTTTCTGAATATGTTTATCACAACTACACTACATGCACAAAAATCACGCGTTAAACATCGTGTCAATTCATCATGTCGCAACCTCATTCATCTGACTCAAAATAATCAGAATCTCTCTGTCATTGACGCATAATACGATCACACCCCATCATCGTATCAAAAAGCTCAATTACTTTCCAGATTCATGTCGTGCCACATATCCTTTCGCACACAAAAGCGACAAAAAATTCTAAGGAAAATCCTTTTTAATGCTCATTCAGCATTGGTGATTCGTCTGACTCATGAATCTAATTAGTTGCTTGAATGGGACCTGGGAGCCATAGGTGTATAGACACATTCACATTCATATGAGTATTTTTTTCAATCCTCGTTTTTTTTGGGACGAAATCTGCTCGTAACCGTCACCTCGCTGTCGTTTAGTAATAAAATGTCAAGTCATTGCAGCTTTTCAGACTCAGCGTCCCAGCTCGGATAATAACGTTATTTGTACGGCGTGAAACGAAAATATCGGTCCAATATTAAATCACGATAGAAAACGAAGGATTTTGTCAAAGAACTCGAGATGATTATGCCTGCAGGTTCAAATTGGAGAAAAAATGAGCTATCGTGGGATACAACAGCAGTCGGGATTCTTTACAACGTTGACGTTTTTTAAAATCTAGGGCTGAGAATAGCTTCAAGTGGATTCAGAGGCTTTGTGAGTTTGGGCTCATATGCATTACCAAATATGTATTAGTTTATTGAAAGAAATTTGATTTCAATTCCTGATCTCTGACCTAATTACTAATCTAACTCGAGAGATTTAAACTTAATTCGTAATTCCTTCATAGCTTGTGAACAGTTTATCTATCTAGACTGATTCCAAATCATAAAGTGTTGGTAATATTTTAAACTGCACTATTTTGAACTCTATTCTTCATCCGGCTACATTTCACAATGACCATATTTTATTATTAGTCCAATGAAAATCGACATAAAAAAGGCGAAACTTCGCAAAAATTAAGGGAAAGCTGAATTTTGATGTGAACCTTGATACTGGCGTGTTAAATAAAATTCAAAAGTCCCCATCGATCCGAGTGCTGCGTTGCTTTTTATGCGGGGTCAAAGGTCACCAAAAGTGAGCTTCCCTAAATATCTCAGTAACGGTCACGTCTTCAGAAAAACAATGTATGACGAATTCGTAGCATAAAAAATCCAACAAAAAAGATGCGGTAACTGTTATTTGTAACCATAACCGTTTTTGTAATATATTGATCTTAACATTTTTAACTAACAGGATCCACTTTCTCAACGGCATGTTGATATTATCCGATTTTGATTACGACTTGAAATATTTGTGAGTTTGTTTTTCTATGTTTAAGAGGCCCATAAAAAAACATGTAAGCAAACTTATCTACCACACTCCATGGTAAAAGTGTGCTCCTTTGCCATAAAATGGTATCATTAAATTTCCATCCGCAATCTTCAGGGGTGAGCTCGTTGCCTACTGTTAAACAAGATAAGATCACTAGATTATCCGGTCAATTGTCTATTCTTGACATCGCAGGACCACCCCCGCACCCACACCCTACCCCAAACGAACCATCCCGATATAAGCGGTTCTTTAGTTTTTTTCCATACCGTCTTATCCCGTGAACGGTCAGGATAAGGTCACGTAATTTCAGGTGAAAATAGCTTTCGAGGTTTTGACGCTATGCAGTCATCACAGGAATGGAGCACACTTTTCGGGGCACACTTTTCCACGTAGCCTGGAGTGTAGTAGATATGTTCGTATATATGTTTTTTTATGGGCCTTTTAAATATAGAAAAGCAAACTCACAAAGATTCTAAGTACTAATCAAAATCAGATATCTACATGCCGTTGAGAAAATGGGTACGGTACTGTGAGTTACAAATGTTTAGATCAATATATCTCAAAAACGGTTATGGTTACAAGAAAAAACTAAAACATTTTTTATTGAAAATTTTTTAAGCTACAAATTCGTCAGACATTGTTTTTATGTAGACGATAATGTTACTGAGATATATAGGAAAGGTCACTTTTGGTGACCTTTGACCTCGTATAAAAAGTAACGCAGCACTCAGATCGATGGGGACTTTTGACATTTTGTTCAAAACGCCAGTATCAAGGTTCACACCAAAATTCAGCTTTCTCCTAATTTTTGCGAAAAACCATGTTAAATTTCCCTGGACTATATTGTCAAACTACCAACTCAAGAATTTTTTCAAACTAATCCCTTCTAAAACAATGACCCGAACCACTTTTAATGACAGCCTGAGAATTTTCAACGGTCTAAAATGCCAAGCAACGGTTTGAATATAAATTCAGCACGTCAACCACATCAGGATCTTTTTTCGACACCCACCGAAAATCTCTCTTAACACTGTTTAGCCACAACCGGATCCAGCCTGATCCTTGGCAGTTTCACTTGGTTTCGATGCCTAAACCATGCTAATGTTTTTTTCCAGTCGCAATGCTTGCCTTCTACCGTAACATCTCAAGGCTTTTTATCGTTCGCTTAGTTTCGTGCAACTATAATTCGAGTGCCTCGACAATTATGTAAATTTGTAAACTTGAGAATTTCACACAAAACGGTAGTCAAAAACGAGGGTAGCAAAAAATACGGTTGTCAGACTGTGACAAGTGGCACTAGTTTGGATGCCATTTAAAAATCCTACGAACGAATTTGCCTTTTGTCGGTTCGTTCGGTTTGAGTGCATAGAGAAAAAGTAAAAGAAGAGGAATAATATGACTCGAAATGGCGAATGGCTAGGACTAATTACGAATCATGTGTAAATTTGTGTTTTACGAGTTACAAGTTAGAGGTGTATGTCATTTAAGTTTATTGAGATTAGTTTGTTTACTAATATTGCGCAAAATCTTTGATTTTCATGTGATCTGGCAAAACTTTCAGAATATTGATTTCCTTTGGCTTCGTAATTATTTTTTTTCTTCATAAAAACAACAATAAATATTTTAATTTAATTAATTTTAATTTAAAAGCGCCTCCAATGAGCGCGGCAATACTATTGGCGAATTTCCAAGCTAAAAATCCCGTAAATTTCATTAGAAGTATTTTTTCATGGAGTCCGTTGTCCAATGAGAGTACCACTTTTAATTTAATCGAAACTTTGCTGAGAGTGTATGTCTGTGGGTGGTCACCTCTAAGCATTCAGGCCATAAAGACTCATTGTGCTCCAAAAATTGCACGAATTCATTATTGTCTTCCGGATTTCTTAGCAAAATCCTACATTAAAGAGGGTGAAAGAAGCTTTCGTCTGAATACGTACCCCATCTTAGCCGAACCAGTCTTACCATCGTTTGCAATACGTATTCACGGCATATGCTCTCTAGGTGATTGTGTCATTATGCCTGTCATGGCTCTGTAAACTTTTTTATTCTCTTTGAAGAGGAATATTTGAGTCACACGATTGGTTTCTAAAAGAAACACCTTCGCATTCCTGGCCACACCAGTATACACTCTTTATGTGGGTATCAGCTTACCATTTCTGAAAAATTGCTTGTCCAGATGTGGTTGGCACACCTAATCCTAATCAGTGTCTTGATACCCAAAGTACGATTTCCCTTCCAACAAAGATAAGCCTCCGCTTGCCAAATAGAATCGTGCTCTCCGCGAGAAAAGGAACAACTGTCATTCAATGAATGCAAATAGAAACCAGCTTCAGATCTAACATTTGTCTACAAGCCTTCTGTGAAGAAGTTGTGCCCGGAGTAGTCTCATGGCCCCACATATATCCAGGCCGAGTCCCTTGCAGCATGGTTCACTTCCTGCCAGCATACAAAAACTTCAAAAGAGCTCACTATACCCACAAGTGCATACCTGATCTCATAATTACTATGTAGATCCTCATAACTACATGCTGCTTCAGACCCCATGTGATGGCGAAAGTCCCCTTGCACTGCATGAAAACATTAAAGGCTTGAATAAGTTTCACTTCCACATGCTTCTTACAGAGAAGTTTTTCGTCCAAGATTTTTTTTAGATTTTTGACTTCAGCTTAAAATTGAAGAGCTGCACCCTTCGTTTTAGGAAGTGCTGGGCCATACAGTTTTTTTTTCTTATTAAAAAATAAAACAAGTTTGGTTTTAATAGATTTAACTGAAAGGCCGTGCCTTGAGCACCATCTGTTAATTAAATACAACGCGGGCTGTGTAGCATTGCGTACCTCATTCAAATCCTTACTGGCTGCTAGTGTGGTCATCACTATAAATAGCCTACGCGTGCAGTCGTTCTTGTTGCAGTTTTTTTTAGCAGGAAGTCAACAAGCATACCTCGATAAGACACTCCTTAAAGAACATTCATTTGTTGCTCCATTTTCAAATGTAGTTGGCTCCAGCTTCCGAAAAAAGTCTCTGGTTCAGCATGGCATGCATCAATTTAAGTAGAATATTGCTGATAACATGAGTTTTTGCAGATTGTGCGTATGTTGCTCATCATTCAAAGGGTTCGATAAACCTCTCCAGGCATTTCAGCATAAACGAAGTTAGAGAGATTGGCTAAAAGTTTCTTGCGTCTTAATTTTCATCGATCCCTGGTTTGCGTATGATCACTACCTTAACCTGTCACCAAGATGACGGAACAAACCTCAGGTCTAGGCATGTCTACAAGATTTTCTTTGAGTCTGTCTCTCTCAGTATAACCAAATAGATAGCACCCACGCGTGGCAATTTTACGTTTTTAAGGGACATTATTGCATCCTTGATATCTCCGTTGGTAACCTGGTGCGCTGATTAGAGCAGGAAGTTTGGTAAGGTACACATATGGTTTTTGTGTTTCAATCCCCGGAGTGCCCAGAAATGATTCCTATAGATACTTTTTTTTGGATTTGGTAAAGTTACCAACTGGGTATCTTAGAGAATCCAGCGGAGCTGATTTGTCTTTCTGCAGCACTTTGCCACACGATACGATCTGAAAGGCACACTCTCACACGGACCAATCTGGAAAACTTCATCTTGGAAGTCTTCATAAAATATTTATATTTTCTTTGTAGTAAGCTAACACCCATGCTGCTACCAGTTCAATTCCTGAATTTTTCGGTACCTCTTCTGTACGTTTGCAGTTCTTGGCTTCACACAAGAACCGTCGCAATGCATTCACTCTTGCTGCGACAGGTCTTTTCAAAACTATCTAATATAGCACTAGTCAGAGTACTCAACAAGAAATTCATTGACTGCGACATCTTTATTCTACCGCTAGGACACGCTTTGTCTACTATAAGTCGATTGATCTCAACCCAATAAGTATATTTTGGATCTCTTTTTTCTACCACAGGTGTTGGAACCGTAACTAGAAATAGTTTCACGCAGCGCTGATCTGAGAATGAGACCTCATCCGATACACGCCATCCAGTTATTGATCTAACTAATCCAGATGAATATAATGATATATAATTCTATGTGTCTGGAATCACTAGCTCAGCTCCGTAGCTTCTGGCAGTACATTTGCTGCTGCCCCAACTGAAATTCTGAGAGTTTGCATCGATGCTTACCAGATTTTCCAGTCTCACCGAATCAGCGTTCTGATCTAAGTTCTTCAGCTCCTGCATTGGCAGTAGGAATAAAAAGTTAAAAAGGATGTAAGTTGATGCATTTTCCAAGTATTCGACGACCACCGCAGCCAGGTTCCGGTTTAAAAACTGTCTCGTCGTGGTAGCATCAAGCAGACTGGAAACCAGAACTCAAGTCATCGATTTCATTGATCTTTTAACATAAAAGATTTGTGCCTCCTTGATTGAACTGAGTCTGCAGATCTTGGTTCCCTGTTCAGATTCAGTTTTTCAATTATAAGCTTAAAAAAATAGAACGTAGCCTTGGCTCGTTGCAAGTTTATTGGAATAAAAATACTTTATACATTCAGGCATAAGAGTGTACATACCCCTTCTATATGCAAATCCCTTCGTAGAGATTCATTCAAGACATTGATGCCCTAAGTAGGCAGCATTGACATCACTAGCCAACATTTTTTTCACATTTCCAAGTAAGCTCTTAGGTTTTCCTGCCTGACATTTAACTTCCAGGTAAATGTTTGCAGTCTTCACTGCACTGATGTCTTTATCTGTCTTGATCGATAATTTTCTTCTTTGTAATCTCTTCTTGCGTTACCTGTGACTGTAAGCTTCCACATGTCTCCAGAGTCCAGAGCAAGTAGTACTCTTATCTTCTTCTGCGGGTGTCTTGTTTGCATTGCCTGGAATTGGTTACCTCAATACATCTCTGCTCCTTTTTTGTGAGATTATGGGATAAAGAATTTTAGTCCCTGCTGAGACTCAGCCTTGCTGCCACTTGCATAAATAAAATCCTTAAGATGCATTCCCTTGCCAATTTCCAGGCAGTCAACGTGTGACGTTTTGCGATGCACAGATCACCTCCAATACTACACTCCGCGACAATTGGTTGAGACACCTCCTGGAAAATTAAGTTTTGAGATGATTTTGTTCTGCAGGTACTCGTTTAATGAGTCTTAAATAAAGGGATTAAATAAAGTACTTGGGAATTCCCGGTTGACCTTTATGCTACAAAAACTCAAGGAATTTCGATCAGTTTTTAGTTGAAGTTCAGCTCGAAAGGATAATTTAACACGACTTTGAAGATTGTGAGGAATTAGATAGTTGATGGGATCTGGAAAGCCAAGCACATACAGCAGAAGAGATTGAGGAGAAGACCAGCCCTGAAATAAAGACAATAGAATGCCCGCTTGGCGTTTGCAACAAACCATTTAAGGTGGAATAAGCTTTGGAGAAACGTTGTCTTTATTGATAAAAAGAGGTTCTGTGTGGACGGTTCTGAAAAATTTCTTCATTATTTTCATGACCTGAGGAAGGAAGAATTGTTTTCGAGAAGACGTCAGCAAAGAAAAGGTAGAGTCAAGGATAAGAGAGGAATATGCTACGAAAAAAAGATGTATATACGGTTTGTCAGTCGAAGAATGAACAGCAACAATTACATAAAGTTCCTGAATGAAGAAATTGTCACCTCTTGAGATCATCGATTCGGATCAGAAGTTTAAAGATTATCTAGATGTCCATTTTTTCAATAGCCGGCAGTTTTCCTGGATCTAAACATTATTGAAAATGGAATTGGAATTGTTTTTGCGGGATGATTAAAATTAAAAAAATTTTATTTACATTGAAAATGTTAATTTTGACAAAGTGGTTTCGAAAGTATGAAAATGTTTGGGGACATCTTTCTAGGACAGTTCACCAATGAGGACGACAATTTGATGAGATGGAAGACTTTAAAAATGTGGTCGGGATAAAGTTCCAAGCAAACTTTTATAAATGTTGTACAAATCTCTTCCTTCAAGAATGTTAGAGGCTGTGAACAAAAATGGTGGAAGTACGCATTATTAGCAAATAAAAAAATGAAATAAGACATCAACAAATTTTTCACAAAAAAAGCCAGCCCTGTCTCAAACAGTTGTCGTATTGATATTAAGGTCAAGCGGAAACTCCGAAGTACTTTAGGAAGATGACACTTTGCATAGTTAGCAAAAGTGATTAGAATTATTAAAGAGTAATTAAACGAGTACTTGCAGAATGAAATTATCTCGAAACTTAATTTCCCAAGGAGTGTCTCAACCAGTTGTCGCGGAGTGTGTAAGTTGATGCCTGAGCGAAGAGGCAATGTATTAGGGTATGAAAAATTAAGGTTTGAATAAAAATGAGCCTTATGAGTCCCAAAAAGATTCATGTTTGAAGCCGATATGGTAAACATAGATTTGCATATTATTTCGGTTAATTAAACCATTATTTTCAAAAATAATTGTTTGAGTTTCTTGAAAAAATTCAGTAGAGCCATTCAGATTCCTTTTCATTTAGAACCTCTTTGCATTTTTGCTCTGCAAATCATCCGATGCAGCTAGCGCTACGACTAAAAAACAAAACCACATTTATGCATCGCTGGATTCAAGCGGAGGATATTTTTGTTCAATTTTTAAAGAGCAGTACTGAGATAGAGTATCTAACAAAAAATCACGTTGGTTCTATTTGCGTAATGGCAGCATCAATACTTACTACTTATGCAAAAATAGAAGTAAAATTAAGACTCGATATCGGCAATATATGTAGTAGTATGGCAGATTTTGCGTTTTTTGCATTGCGTTCAGATTTTTTTCGGCCCGCTTGATGACAATATTTGGTTATTAGCATTTTTTGCATAAGCATATTATTAGAAGAACTCTTACATACATATGTATTCCAAAATACAAATGATATATATGCAATACTTAAGATTTCTCGATCCAAGCACAAAATCACACTTTGTTTAAAATAGATGGTCATATAAAAATTCAATTTTTTAACTCATGAATTGAAATTTTGGTCATAGATCTATCAAGTTATTCAAGCATACACACGTAGGACTTTATACAATGTAAATATTCCGAAATATCATATTCTTATAACTTTAAATTCATTATAAATCTTTAAATTCAATCTACAAAATATTCACCAGAAAGGAATTATTTACTTTAATCGAAAATGGATAAAAACCATTATACCTACTGCTTTTGATAATATATGTACATGCTTCGATTCCTGAACATCACACATAATCGAACTATTGATGCGTAGGCGTATTATGTTTTTCGCATACATCATTACTCTCAACATTTCATACAATTTGCGAAATTCACACAGGACGTTTTTCCCCAACCTCGGTTCATTAAATACTTTGCCAAATAAAATTATATATGCATGTGGGTTTGCTCTTTGATTTTTACTATGTAATCAATATTAATCACCGTCAATTTCCATGCACGCATTCATCAATTACGATAGCCATATGCCACAACAACACCGAAAATCGCACTGAAGTGTGAGAAGAGAGAACAGCCAAAACAAGTCAATTAAAGTGGAAAAATGAATTGGCTTTGAATCAAGAATTTCTGCGAATAAGAGAGTAAAATCAAACAATGTTCGTATAATAAATGAATTGATTAATAGCTGGGTGCTTTATCATGAATAATTAAATTATGATTCCGATCACTTGGGAATGATGCAGAAGTAATTGAATGAGTGCTAGTTACTTTTTTTCATGTTGGGGACAGCACAGTATAGTGTGTTCTGTTATCTGAATAATTTATTTCAATTTTTTTATATAATACCTTTATTAAACTGTTTCCTTCGTATAAGAAGCTTCAGTTAGTTTTAAAATCTAACATGCTAAAACAACTGATGTGCACTCCTCACAGTTGAAGACGTGAACGTTTTGGACCCAAGTTACTTTATTGACTTAAAGTCAGACAGCAAAGAGCAAAGCTATGATCTGTGTTATAGAATTACAATGTTCAATGTTTGAAAGAGTTTGAAAAGCAAAGAAAGTGGCTACGCAGGTTATTTTTTCTACGCTAACCCTGAAATCGTACGGTAAATTTTTGGATGATTTTAGGTACATGTTTTTACTAAAAAGAAGTACATTGTACATTTTTTATTTTATCATTAAACATAAAAATATTATATAGCTTCTAGCGTCATGGCAGTCAGAGTGGCCAACTGGCTGATGCGCGACGAAATATATACCGTATGTGAGTAAAATTTACTCATCGGTACCATTCTAGAGTTGAAGATGGAAGGTCCAACGGGTCAGTTCTTTTCAATCGCTGAAATTTACGATGAGTTAGTATTTTTTTGCCAGCTTGTTGGGGTGATGAGTGAGAGCTGCAATATATTTTCCACTACGGTTCTTAATTTCTTCTGAAATCGTCTCGATTCACAGGTCTTTATGGAGATTGGCGTTGCGGAAGTACCACGGGGCTCCGGTGATAGATCGAAGTATTCTTGATTGGCTCCTCTGGATGATGTTGATGTTTGATGGGCGGGCTGCACCCCATATCTGTAAGCCATATGTCCAGATTGGCTTTTATGAATTTGAGCTTCAGCTGTTGATTTTTAGCTTGAATGTGCCGTTTCCAGGTGAGCCTCCTACCAAGGTGTATTCCGAGATACTTTACTTCGTTACTTTGGGGTATAGGTACATTGTTTAGATATACTTGACGACAAGTCAGTTTGAGCAATGTAAAGGTAACGTGGACGCATTTTTTTTCGTTCATTCTGATTCTCCATTTTTCTAGCCATTCTTCAAGAAGTGAGATGTGGCCTTGCAATGTACGAGATGCCATAACTGGATCTGAATTAGTGCATAGTATGGCAATGTCGTCCGCAAAGATAGCTGTCGTTGTTTTGTCGCATAGTGGGAGATCAGATGTGAATATAGTGTAAAGTACTGGTCCCAAAATACTACCTTGAGGTACACCAGCATGCACATGATGTTTAGTCAAAAATCAACATAACTACCATCAGGGAAGCCCCACTAAGAACTGTCAACAGGCAATGGGCCAAAAGTGACGCAGAGAAAGCCACCGCCTTTG
This sequence comes from Nemotelus nigrinus, assembly GCA_947369275.1. NCBI lineage: Eukaryota > Metazoa > Arthropoda > Insecta > Diptera > Stratiomyidae > Nemotelus > Nemotelus nigrinus. Next base: position 183,670,248 of record OX376372.1, on the reverse strand, counting down.
CAGTTCACCTAGAACAGGTTTTCACACCTTTCGCCACGGCAACATGTGATTTTCCAACTAATGTCAATGCTCAGGACTCAGAACAAACCAAGACTTCGGTTAAGGAAGTGCAAGATATCATTATTCAAAAAACATGCTCAAAAAAATCCCGGGAATTGATCTCATTACCAATGCTATGCTCAAACAGTTGCCACCGATCGCATTCTCTTGTCTTTCTAATCTATTCAATGCTATCTTTAAAATTGGATATTTTCCTGAAGTTTGGAAAACAGGCGAGATCATAATGATCCTTAAGCCTGGCAAGGACTCTTCTCAAGTGAAGTCATACAGACCCATTAGTCTTTTGTCATGCGTCTCTAAAGTTTTCGAGAAAGTTCTGCTGAAAAAGCTACTAACGGTACTAGAAGATGAAAAAAAATTCAGGAACATCAATTTGGGTTTTGAAGACATCACATCACCATTCAACAGGTCCATCGAATCGCGTCAGACATTAAAATAGCATTCGAAGACAAGAAGCAATCTTTTTAGACGTAAGCTATTCTACCACTAAACATCGTGTGCAATTTATTTCAATGACATCATTTCACTTATATTCTTATGGTGTGGTGATATATGGCATATTGATACAAGTCTCGATTAATTACATTATGCGCATTAAAATGAATATGATTTACTGATTGAGTTTGAAAACTGAATTAGTCAATTTGCAGATTTTTTGACATAAAAAAATAAAATGGTACTATACATAGTTGCTTGAAGAAATGATTTGCACATCATTTTTTCTGACCTATATATGCATATATATATATATATATATATATATATATATATATATATATATATATATATATATATATATATATATATATATATATATATATATATATATATATATATATATATTTATATATATATATATATATTTATATATATATATATATATATATATATATATATATATATATATATATATATATACATATATATATATACATATATATATATATATATATATATATATATATATATATATATATATATATATATATATATATATATATATATATATATATATATATATTCATATATACATATATGCATATGTAGTATCGTTATTGTGGTTTTTACTTTGAATCAAGCATTAATTCAAAGTAAAAACTACGACTTTGTTCAATGTGATCCCAAACCAACTAAATTTGTGCTTAAATTTTTTAATGAAGTCATTTTTTGCAAACTGCACCAATAAATCATTTCAAGCTCGTTACATCCGAGCCGCACTAATAAACCATCTCATTCATCATGAAATTACAAAAAATCATCTGAGTAGTCAATTATTGATTCAATAATGTTCTTCATTCTCAGCTCTTCTTTGACTTGGTGCTCTCATATATTTTCCAACGTTCCTATTCAGACATCAACGTCCAACCCATCGAACGACTAGTCTATTCATCACAGTCTACGTATTTACTAACGCTATCGAGATTATAGTGAATACTGCCATAAAGTAAAGTTTAACCGAGCTGTAAAAGGACCTGAATCAAAAAAATCAGCAACATTAAATATTTCATAGTTGAAAGACTGTAAGAATTCCTTCCGCATGATTGGCTCGATCAGGTCATAAAAGCTCAGCCATGCACAAGGAGATTTGACTTGAGTATCTTTCGTATCCTTCATGTCTGACTCGAATATTTAACTAGAGCAACAATGAAACGAGACCTACTGTAGTTAGGGCGTTGTAGGGTATAGTTGAATTACGGTGGAAGATAATTTCCTGAGATATGATGTCCATGTACAGGATGCAGAGTATGATTCTTTCTTACCTTGTGGCATTTCATGCGAAATGGTCAGATATGGTTTTGAGGAAGAGTAGAGATACAATATTATTTGAAGTTAAAAAAGTACAAAACAACTTTGGGGAGCATAAAATCTTCTCTTATACTACTTTTGTAGTGGAAGGATAATTTTACTGTTCTTTCTCTTCAATATACTTTATTCTTGTTAGACATGAACAAACAAGGGAAATAAACTAATAGTGCATTGTTTTATTTTCCAAATTTTATTTTGTACAGAAAACTATTTTGATAATTTTGATTTCGTAGTTGTTGTCAGAAACTAATTTTGATATCCTGGTATTTACACTTAATTAAATTATGTTTGAGCTGATAAAGAGTACTGATTTTAATTGCATATTCGCAATACATATTTGAAGTAATCTTGAGAAGAGAAACTTGACACAATCGCAATTTTGCATGTTGGCAATTACATATTAATGTATGCGAAAATTATTAATATTAAATCATAAATAAAACCTTGGTTTTTAGTTACTTTCGAGCTCATAATAGCCGTGTTTTTTTGCTCCTCTATCCAGTAGAGAATAGGATATACGCATTGGAAACAACAACACTCCTGCACCAGTGAATTCACTAGTACAAAAATCGTATTCGTCATAGGTAGTTCACGTGCTGAAGTATAGAATGTGCTGATAGAAAAAAGAAAAGCTCATACGAAGTTGTCTTTATTTCTGTGAGATGGCTTTGGTTTTTTGAAGGTTAAGTTGAATGTTTTGGTAGTTAGTAAACTAAAAAAAGCTCGCATAATGTGTAAAAAGTTAAAAGAGATAATTTTCTGTTAGTCCTTTTGTTATTTTCTATCGATTGTGGTAGTGTATATTCGTTGTTTTTTCCCTTTATTTTGAGCTGTTGAGTGGTACCACAGCGAATATAGAAACCTATGTCAGTCTTAGCGAAAGCATCAGCTGTTTTGTGATGGATCGTTATTTTTGCGGCATAGTTCTATTCTGCTCTGTATCGGAGCAAGAAAACACGCCTACTAGATCGTTGTTTTTGCGGCATAAGTTCTATTCTGTTCTGTATCGGAGCAAAAAAAAAACGCCTAATGAAAACCACTTAAAAGAATAATGGAATAATTGATATCGGCTACTCCCATATATGTCTCTCTACCGCCATAGCTAAGCATCCGCTTCAAAGGGTAATCTCCTGAGCTTTGGCATTTTCATAGAAAAAAAAATGTTCACTTTAGCGGAGCTTTTAAAATCACCAATAAAATTAACATGTATTATGAGAACGCTCATTGTTTAAGAAGTGATTGAATTTTTCTTTATCTTCATTTTCTGAATAAATTATTTTCCTTACCAGATGTGATTGACTGGGAATATAATTATGAGATTTTTGACGAATTCCACGCGTCCGCTCCTGTTAAATGAATCGTGGTTTATATTACCCTAGCTCCCTCCAAAATTCTGATTGTCACCTAGGTTTATGTTCTTTATCATCCCGCTGCTCCTGTTAATAAACGATTAACAGGAGCAGCGAGGTCTTTGTTGAATTCTTTAGTTTCTTCAACAATCGTTTCTCTCTTACTTCGTTTTTAATAAGTGGTGACTTTATCTTCCCGAGCCTGGTGTGGAATGATAAATTAATCAGTTGCCGGCTGTTAAGACAACACAAGACGATTTGGCTGATGGTTTGACTATCCAGGTTCTCTTCAACTACTCGTAAAGCTCGAAGTTTATGGGGTATCTGATTTTCTCTCGCCTTAGTCCTTGTCCTATGTTTTTGGGCGTAGCTGTGTTGCACCAGTGAATAACTGTATTTCTTCCTCATTCTCCCCCCTTTCTGGTACGTTAATTTTGCATTCTACTTGCTGATGACTTTAAGATGATCAAGGAAATTACATTGCTTGACAATTGTATCTAATTTAGTTACAATATGACCTTTTTCTTATCAAATGTTGTATGTTTGTGAAATGTCTCGTTTGAGTTTTCTTCTTCCTTATCCATAAGAGAGTGGGTTTTCAGCGATTTGCAAGCACTTGGTGCGCTTATTGACTTTAAACTTAAATTTGATTATTACATAAGGTACGTAACTGCCGAAGCCTCTTCTTTGTTTGGTTTTGTCCTCAGATTTTCCATTCATTCGGAACTCATTTTCCACTCATTTTTTACTCGTATTCCATTAACGATCTTCAACTATTCTTTTCACCTGTCTATAGCATCATTGAGTACTTTTGTCAGGATTGATGACCCTACCTAAATTATTTAAATAATACTGTAGAGTGCGGTCAGTATATATTTACACTTTGGCTATTATTTCAAGTTTATTTCCTTTATTGTGAGTGAACATAGTGTTTGTTTGTCATTGCTACAAATTTGCTGTTTCAAATCTTGACGAGCATTCCTTGACAAATGGCTTCTTTTAAACTCCTCCACTATCTGATGCTATCTGATCTTGGTTCGAAATTACTATTCTGTTTTTTTTTGTTGCTCGAAAATACATTTATTTTGACACAAATGAATTGACAATTGGGCACAAAGTCAAAGTTAATCAAAGCCTTAATTCTCGATGATCTGCAACAGTTTGGTCAGTTCGTTTTCTGCTCATTCATCTGTTCTGCTGATTTTCATATTTCTTGTGTTTAATTTTAGTTATTCTTAAGCTTTGAAATTTTTGTATTATAAGCTATATTATCGTCACTCTTTTAACTATATTCGTAGCGTTTATATTTTGAATTCAATGAAAAGGAGAGAAAACTAAATAGCTTCTACTTTCTCTACGTCATTCTATTTTTGAAATTGGGCTCTAGCATTTTAAAACAAAAATAAATAAATAAGTATCCTTGGTGTTTGCACGCAGAAGGTTTTAGCAGAAAATTGCACCTTCTGGGAAACTAGCTCTGTTGCTACCCACACTGGGCGCCAATTTAAATTTGGTCTTTAATCAACCTAAGACTTTTTTTTTCGGTTTTATAGAGGATAAATTGTAAGTATGAAAAGATGCTAGCTTTAATTTTATCATTATCATGCATCAAGCTTTAATTTAACCCATCTGTAATTCAATAACTAAATTAAATCAGTGTTTAAACGAATAACGGAGCTGATCACCCTGCATTCTGAGTCATTGATCATAGATAGATTTTTTCAGACTCAAAATCAAAATTCGTTGCAGAAGTATTTTATTTTTAATTAAATTCCATGTAAAACTTTTACTATTTTGATAAAGACGTGTCTTTTTTATTTTTGCCCACATGCCGAGTTATTTTGTGACCAATTTTCGACACAGAATTAGAACGACCAGCTGCTGATTGTATTTCATATACTAAACGTAAAAGGTATTTATAAAGTCATAATTTACGCTGCACAGAATCCGACATATATACTTGTTGTTGCAAAAAAAAACTTGCCCAACAGTCTTATATGGGCACTTTGGTTTGATTTTGAGTTGGCTGCGACAAAAATTTCTGATGAATGATTGCTTGTATCTATTTCTATGCACTAGTATCGAAAGATGTGCTAACTTTGAGTATCGGTGCTATTTTCAAATCTAGTTGAATGTTTCAGTCCAGCCCCTGAACAGAAACCCAAGCAATGTGAATACCAATTTTTGAAAACAATACCACTTAATCCACGCATAATTGAATTCCAAAATCCAACTAACCACTAAATCCTTCATCCCAAGGTATCTTTCCGAACAGTAAATTCATCCATCCAATCGATGATCTATACATCAGACAACTACGAGTAGGCCCAAATATTGTTCACGTTCTCATCAACTTCATCATGTATTCAAATACTACACCTCCAAGCTATGTGATGGGTAACATCGTACAAACCGACTGGTTCTCATGTCAGAATATGTAAACATACTATTAAAGTTGATGTTGAGGCAACATCGACAAGATTTATCAAAGCACTTATCCGTGCGGTCCTAGGACTCGTAATGCCGACCGGTACAGTAGTGGAAAAAAGACAAGGTATAACGCAGTGTGATGCTCGACTACATAAATAATTTAACGAAATGAATAATTCCAATCGAAAATAATTTTGAAAATGTAGCAGTGTGTCGTAAAAGTCTCATGAAAAATATTTGTGCAAAGGGTGTAATTTAACGGCAACTTGCAGGCGAATATATGATCTTTCGCTAAAAAGTAATAAATTTATGACGTATTTTCACTTCATCAAGAGCAGATTGACCCATTAAAATTTATGTTACCATTTTGAAGTTTTTGAGGTTAAGATTAGAGCTTTATCACCAGATTTGACTTGGTGAGCTTTTTTTTACTACGAGACAAAGTTCACATTCTCTATACTTTATCAGTCATTTATACGCTACTTGCCTAACAACTTGCCATATTACAAATTTCCGGAGACCCATTAATGTCACCCTGAAGTGAATTTATGTAATTGCTCTTGTTACGCAGCATTAAAGCCGTTCAGTCCTTGTGGAGGATGTTTTGACTTGGTCCCGAGGACATATTGTCTTCATTTTTATTATATGCTCATGCAAGACAAAAAAAAATACTGTCTTCGTTGTCTCTGTTTTTTCCTGTGTTTTGGTTTCTTCGATTAAGCATAGTACTGAGTTCGATTTCACGTGAAATTTTCATACAAAATTTCACGTGAAATTGGTTTCGGCGAAAATTTAGCTTGAAAATAAGCAAGTTTGGTACTGTGTTCTTAGCATGAAAAGTTGCTTTGAAGTTGCTTTCGCTTTGAAAACATAGATGGCGCTGACACATGTTGTCAATCATTTCACGCCAATTTAGTTTGTGCAGTTCATTCTTTCGAGCGAAAAAGTGACATTTAGTGTTTCAATTTGAAAATTGAGCAGTGCAAATAACTTTCCAATAAGAAAATCGATCGAAAAGTGAAATTCTTGACATTTTATCCGTCAAGAATGAGCAGTGTCTCTGCTTTTCTCCGTTGTCAAAATTTTCGCTCGAAAGAATGACCAGATAATGGAAACATGTCAAAATTTTACGTGAACTCGAACTCAGTACCAGCCTTTAGGCATTGCTTTATTTTCCAGATAGATATAATCAGAAGTCAATTTCACGAAAGATTTATATGCACGCGTATGTATCATAGCTATGTAAGCAGAATGAGCAAGACTTATTTGATTCCAAGTACACATTAGGAATTTAGGCTGGAAGGAAACAAACATCTTTGGGAAGAAAGAAAACCATGTTGTATTGCAAGCAATTATTTTACGCAAATAAAATTGGTTTGCCTCAGAGAATACGACTTTTTGTTAATGTGGTGACTTTCCTTTGTTGCATAAATGAAAATTGAGTTAAGCAAACAAATATTTCAAAACACAAAAAAATCCGAAGAATTGCGTACGTTGTCTTAAGAGATTGTAAGTGAGTACATGTGCATATAATTTGCCTGTGGCTGAGTAAGGCCTCATAAAGAAATAAGTAGTTTTCGGAATAACTTCCAGTGAAAGCAAGCGGGATATACTCTCATAATGGCAGCTAAGCAAAATTGTTCTACTTTACCTTTGTAAGTTCAGTACGGCCAGATTAAGAGAATTCATAATTGAACGCAATTTCACTGAATAAAGATAATGTAATGGAAGGATTTATCGGCTGTTGGATTAGTTTTTAAATGAAAACCAAATTGGTTCTATGACAGTTTAATTAATTTCTTAGGCTAGAGCATGGATCGCCAAACCATGGTGCATGCGCCTAACGTGGCGCACTCGATGATTACAAGTGGCGCTTACATTCTTGCGCCTGCTTTTTATTTTAAAGTAGCTATGCATCTATGTACATATATATTGCCAAAACCTGACTGATCTCAATTCCATTAATGATGCTTTTCAACTCAACAGTTCGTCTTATTTTTTGTTGCTTGATGAGTTTGATGAAACACCTGAAAGTACCAATTGAAAATTGTGTATCGTGATGAGTCGGTTACATTCTCGCTAAATTTATGATTAATAATTGAGCGAACATTTAAAAAATAAATATTTTTCAAAATCAGTAGGTACTATATGAATCAGTGTTGTGCATTTGTTTGAACATTTATCATATAAATAACTTGTTTTTGCCACTAATGAAATAATTAAAGTGTACGGCCCAGTGGTTTGCACATTGGAGCTTTCTCTATTAGTTGTTTAATATACTCCAGAACGCAACTAATAGTATTATCCCAATTCAGTTTTTCTCTTATTACCACATTGACCTTTCTTACCACCCCACCAACGAAATCGCAATGTTGAAATTTAATTTCCTGTCGTAACCTTTCAACATCATTCATGTGGTTGCTTTCCACAAAGTGAATTACGTACCATAAATGAAATTATAATTATTAGCATCAGTTATTAAAGGCAGAACATTGTTCACAACCACCATATTCACTTATCAAGAACATGCTTTCACAGGAAACAAACCACCGTCATTCTTCAGGCCATCATTCTGCCATCTTCGTGAGAGTTTTCATTACTTTTCACAATTTTTGGTCTTATGTATGCATGGAATGGGAATATATACATAAAATTATACATGAGCGTATCGTACAGACGAGCATACGATAATATTATTCCAATTTGTTTTTGCAAGGATTATTTGGTTAGAACGCAACCCATTTCCATGCTTTGATTAGAAAGGAAATTAAATGCCAACATTACCTAGTATTTTATTTTGAAACGATCTAAATAAGCAAAACAGGTTTTTGTGATATAATAGAAATGAATTTTGAGAGGGTGTACTGTTAAAAGCTATGAACACGTTTTAGTGGAGGTTGGGTTGACGATAGACATTTTTTTTGGCAACAAATTATCAGGACAAGCGCTTTGTTATTAGAAAAGTGAACTTGATTGTAAAGCTTGTGTGCCAAAATATAATTTTAGCGAACTCTATTACTAATCAAAATCATTTTTTATTTTTGAGATTTTTGATATTTTTTTATATCTGAATATGAACTATCATTTAGTGTTTTAATTATGGTATTTTGAAAACCATCCCATTACATTTGTATTATTTTAAAATCTTGATTTCATGCCGTGAAAACAAATAATAAACTATTCAGTTGTAGGCAAAAAAAAACTCATTCTAAAAATTTGAAGATGAATAAAAATTGCAGATTATATTTTACATTTATTATCAAATAATTTAAAAAATCGGAATTTTTTCAAGTAAAATCGAAGCTTTAAAGTGCAAATTTACGCGTGATCTACATTGTATGAAATCCACCCAGGAATTTTTCCCAACAGTGAGACCTGGACCTATTCTGCATATACATCAATATATCCTGAAAGTTGAACAGTTAGACTATCGACCGTTTTTACTTTCTAATATTCTTCCGAACATTCAAATAACGGCTGCCCGTGACCATTAAAAATATATGATAATAGTCGTTGCTCGAGATCATTCACAGTTCGGACTTTAAATGGGAGAATTAAATCGGCTTTAACCCCCAAATATTCTGGGATCTTCTTTCGACATGGCTTAGCACCAGTGGCGGCTCGTGGCATTCAAAAACGAGGAGGCAGGTGAATTTAAAATATTTTTGAGGAGCTTTCGAGACTGTGCGATGAACGGAAGATGTATGAAGAATGCATTAGAAAAATTTTACTTGAAAATAAAATTCATCCTTCTTTCCTTCATGGTTGCAAAATATTGAATAATATCGTCATACCAGCTACTTTTTTGCTCCAATTCCTTGACAAATTGTTTCTCAATACTTAGCAGCGATAAGTCCGACAATCGTATTTGACCGATGGTGTTTCTAGAATAAGTTTTAATTCTTTTAAGTGCGGAAAATGACCTCTCAGTACTTACTGAAGTTGCCGGGATTGTCAAGACTAACTCTATTAATTTGACGGTTTCTGGCATAACATCATGAATGCCTATGGAATGAAGATATGTCAAAAGTCCATGCACTGTATGGCAGCTTTCCCAGATTGTTTTGTCAGCGTACAAGACAATGAGTTCGCTTTTAAGTTTTTCTTTGTTAAAAAAAAGACCATATGTGGACATCAGGCAGTCAAAGGAAGGTTGTGGAAACGCATTTTGAAAAATTAAAAATTTGCTCATATTCATGAGATTCAAAAATTCGAGCTTATGAAATTCATTAAACCGGTTTCTTATCTGGGCAATTAGATTATCGACAATCTCAAAATATAAAATTCGATATTGCTGATCAACGTTTTCAACACCGCTACCAATTTTCCGCTTACGACTAGAATGAGGCAACGAAGTAGATTTTTCTAATGCAAATTTGAAATGTTTTTCAAATTCGACATCCGATCTCATCTTATGAAAATGATCGATTGTCACGCTTATTTGTTTTTGACAAAAAAGAATGTCTGAGCTTTTTGCTTGCAAAACATCCCATAGGTGAGACGTGTAACGAAAAAGTGCTTGGTAAACTGTAAGCAGAAACATAAAATCAAAATCCCTAATTGTGTGAAGAAACCCAATAGCTTCACGTACAGAATCAGAATCAAAATTAGGGTAATTAATGATACTCTCGAAAACTTCCTCGAAAATATTTAAGTTCTCAGCGACAACATTGACTAAACGCGAATTGAAGTTCCACCGTGTAGGAGCAGATGATGGAATGCGTGGAGCCTTAAACGCATTTAAAACTTCTGTCCGTTTTGTAGATTTTGAAAAAAAGGACCGAAAACCTGATAAATTACAAAAAAAATTTCTCGCCTTTGATATATTGTTAGCTCCTTTGCTTAAAGCTAAATTCAGAACATGAGCATAGCAGTGAACAAAAATTGCATGTGGAGCAACGGTTTTAACTTTAGCTTGCAAGCCATTAAGCTCTGAAGCCATCACAGCTGCTCCATCGTAAGTTTGGGCTATAAGCTTTTCTTGGAAGTTAAATTCACTCATGACTTTTTCCAAAAAATTAAATATAGAAGTAGCATCACGTCCAGAGCTGACATCAAAAAAGCCGATGAAATGCTCAATTAAATTTCCACCTGCTAAAAATCGTAAAACAACTGACAGCTGTGATTTACAAGAAACATCAGTAGTTTCATCGATTTCCCAGGCGAAAAAATTACAAAAAGATACCCGCTTTTTAATTTCACTCCTAACTTTATACGCAACCGACTCTATTAGCTCGTTTTGAATCGTTTTAGATAAGCCTGTGAACATTTTTGAATCGGAGCTCGCTTTAAGGACCAAATCATATTTGCTCCACATATCGAATATTTCTCGATAGTTTCCTTTGTTCAGAGAAGCCTTGGTTTCGTTATGACCTCTGAATGGTAAGTCCTGGCGTGATAAAAGTGACGTCAAGTCAATAAACCTTTTAAGAATATCACGGTTACCTTTCACGTTTTCATTATGATTTTCGATTTGCCGGCGATAACCTTCATTTATCTCAGACTCAATTCGTTGGGAGCCTAATAGTTTCAAGCTTAACTGCGAGCGGATGTGGTCCTGACATAGATCATGGCGAGATAAAGCACGATTTAGGTTCTTTAAATCGTTGAAACCATTTTTCTGCCACACATCGTTACTGGAGCTCGAAGGAAACAGCACACATGAGAAACAAAAGAGTTTCGCAGCAATGGAACTCAGTGGCGGCTCGTCAGGGTGGGCCCAGCCCGCCTGGCCCACCATGACGAGCCGCTACTGGGCCCGCTCGACACAAAAACACTATTATAAGGTATACGCGGATACCAACAAGAAATATCTACTTTACTTTAACTCAGTGGCGGCTCGTCAGGGTGGGTCAGGCGGGCCGGGCCCACCCTGACGAGCCGCCACTGATGGAACTACCAGAAAGCCAACTATATTTACTGTACCACTCCACACTGAATGAGCGGTTAACTTTCCCGTCAGCTCTAATAATTTTCAGCTCTGGGGTCGGCCTACCTTCACTTTTAATTTTTAATTTTTCCGGATAGTTTTTTCGGCTGAATGGGCTAACAAATAACTCATCTATTGCATTCATTTTATTAAATAAAAATTAATCAAATCTTTTATATATATATATATATATATATATATATATATATATATATATATATATATATATATATATATATATATATATATATATATATATATATATATATATATATATATATATATATATATATATATATATATATATATATATATATATTAATTATAATTGATCAAAACTAAAATCGATTAGCATAAAAATACTGACAGACAATAATATTATATATATAATAAACTTAGCTTTCGTTCGAGCTGGTAAATTCTCCTGCCAGTCAAATTCACAAAAAGAAAACACTTTGAACACTAGTAAACTCACTATTAGCAAGCTAAAATGCTACTGAACATCAAACACAAATTACCAAATCAGAAATTAACACCTAAATATAAAAAACAACAACGCAAAGTTCCCTTAAAATGCAAACATATGTACATAATTTTCGGGTTCTTTCCTAAAAGTCTATGAAATTATTTTCCATTCTTGTTACATTTTGTACACATTTCATTAACCGAAACATAAAGCATTGGTAAAAAAAAATGAAAAAAAAGAAAAACTCTTCAAAGGTATATATGGACAGCTCGTAATTTGTCCATTTCTATCCTGCTTTGCTCTAAAATAATTACCTTAGATAAAGTGCAGCGAAATAACAACGAAACGAAAGCAAAAAATAAGACAAAAAAAAACTCCGGCAACATGTACCCACATGATTTCTCGCTGCCTTCGTTTCGGAACCTAGTGTGGAGGCAATGCCTTCTATATGTACGGGCCGTAATGCAGAATGATGACGTCAGAGCATCCGACCAAATGTCGCGAAAAACACACGTAGTCTTATGGGACGTCCGCGGGAAAATGTTAATTGTACGGGTTATGCTAAAGTGAGTTTAATGAAAACTAAGTGGTAACATGCGAAACAGTGCTAGTGAACAGCTTAAACACATATTAATGCGGTGCGTGCGGCATAATTAGAAAAATTCGCGACGAAATGTTTATCAGGTGTTGTTAGGTTATGTGATGTTCCGTGTCGATTTACTATCGCGATACAATTGGTCGATACAAAATGAAAGTTATGGCTAAATATTATTATTATAACGCGTCCACGCACAAAAAACTAACGTTTTATTCGTATTTTAGCTAAAAAACCGCATGTGAAATCTCGGTGTGTGTCGGCACTGCCTCGTGGAAATGTAAAATGGTTTGACGCCATGACGTCACATCGACAACGATTACGTAGCCTGACGGCCCGTACTTCTAGAAGGCATTGGTGGAGGCATGCCTCTCATTACGATGTTTCGAAACACGACATATATGAAAATATATGAGCGACGACCAAGTACAACTTATGAAGTTTCATTGATAAAACTGTTCCAACTGAGGCAGATATGAATTTGCCTCATTTTCGTTTCTCTGCCTTCGTTTTCGATGTGTCTGAAATCGATCTACAGCACGTTGGTAAGGATTGATGGCAACATTTTTCGATTTTTCACACTGAGGCAGTGCTCTAGGCATACATCTCATGTGGCGTGGTTTTTTTTTTACTTTTTGTGTGTCTGAAATCGATCTACAGCACGTTGGTAAGGATTGATGGCAACATTTTTCGATTTTTCACGCTGAGGCAGTGCTCTAGGCATACATCTCATGTGGCGTAACTTTTTTTTTACTTTTTGCATTGAGGCGCTGCTCTGAACTTGAGTTTTGAATGTATGCATGTACACAAATAGCAGCGATAGATAAAAAAGTAGAGGAGACTCGGGAGGAAAATAATAATTTTATAAGGAATGTAAAGACAATTTATTGATCAATGTAGCCTACATTTTTTTAAATTTTATCGAGGAGGCACTGCCTCCCTTGCCTCCTCTGAGGAGCCGCCACTGCTTAGCATATATATGGAGTAAAAGTAAAAGTAACTCTACGGCTCATAAAATGTGTGTGTATCTGTTATTAGTTCTGTTCGCGTACTTTCAGTCACTGTTTTTTACTGAATTTTCCCGAATCATGTGGTGGGGGAAATTCATGAAAAGTACGAAAACGCCCTCAGTGGATTTCCAGAAAATTGACACACAAAAGTGTCAGTTGTCGGTTTTTTGGAGAACAATAGTGATTATAAAGTCATTCTAAGCGCTGATAAATTATCGCCACAAAAATATTCATCCTTCATAATAGCATTACGCCAAAAACCGTTTGACAGTTTTCAGTATTTTTCAGTAGCTCGGACCCTACTGAAATTTGGTAAAAGAAGAGAAATTTTAAGTTTTCAGTAAAGTAGAGCACAAATATGGCTTCATTGTAATTAATTGCAATTAATCGTAGTACGCGAACAGACCTATTGTTCTGTTCTCACCAGATATAACTTGAATTAAAGATTGGGCAAAATTAACTCAAAAATTAAATAGATATGAAACATAGAACATCAAAAGGGTAGAAGAGGAAGAAAAAAGAATATAAATTCAATAAACAAAATAATACAAACACTAAAAAAACAAAACAGTTTTAGTACTAAGATAAAATTGGATAACAATGAAAGAAGTGATTCTTAGATGTATGTTGTAAGGTGCTCTTATTCTGGACCTTTTGTTGCATTTAAATTTTGATTACTATTGTGTTGGCAACAAAGTTATTTCGTTTTTTTCATGATTTTCAAAGCAATTTTATTAGTATAAATGACAAACATTTATCGATTATGAATTAATCATTTTGTGCGATGACCTTTTTTGAATGAACTCATTTTTGACAGCCTCATTCAACTGGAATGTTTTTTTACACAAATTGTTTTGAAGTGAAGGATATAAATGATAATCTGATAGTGCAAGGTCAAAATTATACGGTGGATAAGACTTCATTTTTTATCCTAACACCAATAATTTCTCGGGAGGGACTCAATATGTATGGGGTCTGATGTTATCTTGGTGGGGGATATAATGAACTACAGAAAAAAGTGCAGCATTTATTTTTTCTTTGAGGATGAAATGAAAAAGAATAAATGTTTCAATACCCCAATTTTTAATTTTTTGTTTGTGCCATAGCGAATGTTTAAATTAATTTGGTTTCGAAAATTGTATGTGACAAATGTTGTCCTTTATTCACTCTTTGAATTATTGGGTTCTAATATCTGATGATTATTGCCACATACTATTGATTTCAGATAGCCTCAAATGAAAAAATCAAAGGCGAAAAATGATCCATCAAAGAAAGGTTTGTCTCAAAAAATCAACTGGAACCCTCCGATGTGTTATTGATTTCAAGATCACATTCAAGAGCAGGTTAAAAAACTTTTAGGGCTTAGTCAGCTAACAATGGAAATTATTAGGTTGAAAAACTGTTATGCCACCATTTACTCAGCCAATTCGAGTGACGGGGTCTCTCGTGAAGTTCCCTGGGATTAATAGCGCGTCAATTGCGCAACCACTGTGGTGAAAATATGCCCCTATAGTAAAAAGCACAGGAGCAGGGAGAAGAGATTTTTATTTAATACGGTGAACATCATGTTTTCACAAGATGTTCACCGTATTAAATAAAACTGTGCTGACAGTTATTGGACAACTTCCAGCCGCGTCCACATTGGCCATGGGAGATGGCATAACATTCGACTTGCCATAGAAATGGAAAATGTAGACGGTACATGGCATACCATATTTGATGTCATGCCATAGATATCAAGCCATATGGCAAGACATTTGTATGGCCATAAGCATGGCCATATTCTGACAGTTGATCATTTTCAAAATGGCGATGTCGAGGGAAATAGTGTTAGAAACCCTAAACGAATACAAAAAAAGATTGCTTATGGAAATATATGTTCGCCTCTTCCTCAATTTGCGCCTTTCCTCACATTCTGCTTCCTCTAACCTTCGCAGTGCTCTATAACACCGGATAGCGGGCATATGTTCACAGCTGAATGATATTTTCAAAATGATATGGCATGACATACCGTTGCCCAGGCATCAGATGATATGCCATAAGCTGACATTCGTTGCCATCGCATATGGCAGAGCTCATGGCCAATGTAGACTCTAGATTAGTATGTATCTAAATGAATCTGGCAAAAATAATTACTTGAGCTGTCAAGAGTAACTAGGGCAAATGCTACTAATGTCAGTCTGCTCGAAAATCAGATTTTTTTTTGTTTCGAATCAGACTCGTTAAAGGATCAGATTCGTTAAAACGAAATCTAAAGTACAATACTTGGAACAATAGCTACTGTATTATTTAAGATGCCATTTCAATGAGTTTGATTCGTGTTGCAAGGCAAGAAAAGGTTTCGAAAAAGAGGCAGTAGGCCAGCATTAGGAGCAGGATGGCCGACTTTACGAACAATACCCTATTTGTTTTTAGGCAAAGCATTTGGGAAATCGTTACACTGGTGGTCGAGCTTGGTCGAAGTTTTCGGCCACATTTATTTGAAAATTGTTTTGAAAATATCAACATCACTCATCTCTTGGTAGTGCTATAAGCATTTGGACCTGTTAACCCTAGAATGGTACCGATGAGTAAATTTTACTCACATACGGTATATATTTCGTCGTTCATCAGCCAGTTGGCCTCTCCGACTGCCATAAGACTAGAATCTATATAATCTTTTTATGTCTAATGGTAAAATAAGAAATGTACATAATACAATTGTTGCCTTCTTTTCAGTAAAAACATGTACCTAAAATCAACCAAAAATTTGCCGTACCATTCCAGGGTTAAAGGTCGTTCATTTTTGGTCAACTTTTTGCAGTTGACCGGTGATGAACCAGACTCCGAAAACTAGCTCAACGCGGTTTTGATAGGAAAGTCTGGCATTTCTTTACTGATAACTGAGTGTCTAGAATTCGAGTCTATTTGCTACGGAGTTTCAAAATATTCAAGATTTGAGCCTAATTTTAAGATAAAGAGAGGGATATTTATCGACACTTTCTAAATAAATACGATATATTAACTTTTGAACTTATTTAATTTCACTTCAGTTTCCAAAAATTCAAGGTTTTTGTTCTAGGTTCCATTTAATGAAACGAGTAAAAATATACTGGACAAACAGCCATACGTTCTATCTATTATCGTAGAGAAAATTCCGGTAAAACTAACGTTCCCTTAACAACATAAACTTCCAAAACTATTAAAAATTTTCTTTCTATATCAATAATTTACTTTAGAATACAACATTAATATTTTATATCAGCAGATTTTATTCCTGGTCGCGCGACGTCAAAATGACAATCGATCCATTGTCTGTCATCCAAGTAAGTGCGAGCTGAACATTGTCTACATTTTCATTAATATTTATTTATTTCAAGTGGTAACCAACACTGAGTAAATGCAGGTTTGGGGCAATAATGGAAATGTGACTTATCCGAATTTTAAAAATTCCCTGTGTTCTGATAGTATACGTATTTCCACCAAAGACGTTCACAAGGCTTTGAAATGGAGGGGCAAACATCAGAATTTGGCAGACACTTTCTTTAATTTTCATTGGAGTACTGAGATGGCACAAAAGTGAACTTTTTTTCAAAGGCAGCTATGCAATAGAGGAGCAACTGTCCCCCTTTGACTTCGTCGACACTGATTTGTTTTAATAGTTTAGGAGAGGTTTAGTGCTCGGTATTTTTTATATTTTTCTACTGACTCTTTTCTTCAATCATATCTTGTTGTACCTTAGGGGGACCCTACACGATCAATATGGATCGTGATATTTGGATCGTGATACTCAAGTAAATATTGATCGAATAAGACAAATGCCTACACGTTCAATCGGATCACACATCAGTTCGCCTGATAAGCTCGTTTGGTGTAGACGTTTGCGAATTAATGTTTGCAAAATGGATGATCTAATGATATAATCGATGATGATATTGTGGCGAGCTGTTGAGGTCCCAGAATCGTCACATAGGGATGTTGGATAACTGTTCATGATAAATTCACTAGAAGTTGTTGGGCTATTGATATTTATAATGGATGGGCATGGTGAATATTGTTGAAAAGAGTATGTTGGGGTGGAGGTTAAAATGTAAAAAAATATACCGGTGCCGCTTAAAATGTCTTCCTCCATTGCCAATTAACTGAATACTGACGAAAATTTATTGACCGGTTGACTACGCGTTCAATATTTATCGCAATCCAACTACATTGATTGATGGATTTCAAAATATCCGGATATTTTCCCGATTCGTATCGTGATCCATCAATACAGCACTCTACACGGTCAATACTTTGTATCGCGATCCAAATATGACGATCTATATTGATCGTGTAGGGTCCCTCTTAGGATACTCAAGATCATTTATTGGACAGTATTTAGACACGTCTTTAAGTTTTCCATGTTGCTTTTGGAAGTATGACCAAACATAATATTGCGATAGAGTGGATGGAGAGCACTGACATTCTATTTAGAATAGGGTTCGATTTGTTAAGTTGAGTTTCGGTGTATTGAAAGAAACTAAAGGGAATAGCTGATACTTTTCATGGTGGCTTTATGCACTGTCTTTAAATACATATACTTATGTCTTAGGTAATTAGCCGTTCATTAATATGTTTTTGTTGCTCCATCCACTATTAGTGTTAATGATGAAGATCGCTTAAATTCAGTCGGTGGTTGATTTTATTTTCCACCTCTTAGAATATTTCAGATATAAATAGATAGAGCTTTGGATAATTGAGATGGCAGAAAATTCTTGTCTGAAGGCACTGAAGATAAAAAGAAGGTATTTACTCTGCTTGACTAGTAGATGCCTTCTGTGTGCAAATTGTACGGACTCTAAACGAGCTGGAGATATGATATCTACAAATCATCATTTAACTCGACAAATATCTTTGCGTAACAGATTTTGTCAAATTTTTACCTAAAGCAAAAATAACTGTGAAAATTCAGGAGAAGAGACTCACCAGTTTTCAGTTTTGTGCGTGTGTGGCGATGAGTTTTAAGGCCAAAAATTATATTTATAGCACCCGCAATCATCTGTAAAATATTAACTGGTAGATGAGAGATATAGAAGTTTATTTTTTTGTCTCTGATTCAATCACCGACTTTTTAGATAGGTGGTATGTTTGGTTTAGTTTTTGTACTCAAACGCTTAAACAATATCAAAAATTGGTCATTTATGAGCTGAATACTGTTCATTAAGTGTTCTCATTGCTAATTGGTGAGTCTGGAAATAATACTGGCTTCCTGTTTATCAACTAGCTTAAATTGTCTGCTTAATGTCTCCTTCTGAATGTCACTTTGATAATGTTAAAGAGTTGATGAGAATTTCAATTTCTCTTAATCGGAGCTGTGAATATGTTAGTTTTTGCCTGAAACATACTCCTCATGATTTTCATAATTGACTTTTTCAGGTCATTGGCCCTTTCTGGCGCTTTGATGTTGGTTTCGCATAATATGGCAAGAAGAAAAACTTTTCCACTAGTAGATCAAATCTCCTTTAATGCAGCGGCTATGAAAATAACATCAGTTAAATAAATATCTGGCATATGAGCTATTGACTATTGGTTTACTTTTATGATTATTTTGATTTCCTTTTTTTCTGATACAACTACGAGTGTATGGGGCCACAAAGAGTCGACTCAAAAACATAAGGTCTCTACTGTGAATTCATAAGAAAAAAATCTGCATATATATTATGCACCTCATGCAAATGATTTGATAAAGATGTGTAAGGTTTGACTTGAAAAATGAGCTTAATTCAAACGATTTAATCTGGATTTGTATAATTTTCTTTAAACTTAATAGCTACGCTTCCCTATCCTCGTGCATTTTGAGATACCAAATTTAGTATGAAGAATTATCCTTTCTAAATAAAATAAAAATTCTGGCTCAAATAAAGAAAACATTCAAACACTCATGCCATTGCAAAATCAACATTTTGAAACACGCAGAACATTAATTTGATGGTTACAACGATTTGAAGCAAAGAGTTTATCGTTAATTCCATCAATGAAGACTTTACCATACGCAAATATGGCAGCATCAGCAGCTATGAAAAATTTAGGACTGTGACTTGTGTACGGTGGAGCACCATATCCATAGAGAGTCAACCTCGACAAGCACTTCCTTTCATGCATAGATTTCGCTTTGTTCGAAGACAAAATGTGCGAGTATCTTTCAGATTCATTGAGTGCTTGCTTTTCAGCGACAGAGACGACTTTTATGAAGAAGATTGCGTAGAATTCGTTCGTACGTAAACTTAAAAGCCGATTAGCGTATGTGCAGGGATCTATGGAATTCATTACACAAAAGTACGACAACGACGGATTTAGTTGAAATGTTTGTTGGCGTTGAATGAAGCTGATTTAAAACGGCTGCACATTTTTGAAACATATTCACAATAAAGTAATTTGCGGAGAGAGTGATGACAGAAGGACTGACATAAATTTCAATCAGCTTAAGAAGTTAATTTATAGAGTGGTTTAGAGAAAGTTGTTTTGAAAGTAGTGAGATTAAGTGTTATTTTCAAAATCTCTCTGTGGATTTCGAGTTCTCACTAAATGAGTTTGTGATTTGAATACAAAAAGTTTAAAATAGCTTCTGTTGATTATTTAATTCGTTTGTTCTATTTCCTTCACATGCACAAGACACGAAAAAACTAACCCAGAAATAGGAGCGATTAGTTTCAATTTAGAAGCAAAGTGAATGTATTGATGTTTTTAAAGAGCTTTTATTGTTTATTTGCGTGTCAAATCCCTGAACATATGTATATGAAAAATGAATAAGCAAAAATACTCTGAAGTATATTCATGTTCATTTCTTTAAAGAATGCCCTTGATAAAATCTTCTTGACATCTACGTAGGATCTTCTTCCCCCTGGAGTACACAGAAATAAGTTAACCGACTCCTTAGTGAAATTCTCGCAATACATGAAATTCCCATGAAACTGTCCGAAATTACATCTGGTCTGCTTTGAATTCGCAACAAGAACGTTCCAAGCGAACAAGAGAACATTATGAAAACAGAGCCAACCAACTAAAGAGCCATTCTGACATTGATAGAGACAAAGCAAGCTAGGAAGCATTCGCCGACATGGTGGCAAATTGACAATACACATTTCGCACAATGAATGTTAAGCAGATTCGAAATTCGAACGGTCTATAAAGTCGAATTTTGAATTCAACCTCGATTCGCTTGGGGATGCGGTCGGCTGGTTTGCTTTTGAATATTGCATGCACCCTATCTAGTTCGTCCTTAGTTAGCATTCGGACTTGTTAAACAAAAGGTCTTGCAATGGCTCCCGGGGCTAGGATTTGTGCTTGGTATGCATGCGATTCATTCCATTATGGTGTTCATATTGCTCTGTTTGCTCGATTTGATTGCGACGGAGAATGAGAGCTTTTTGTTAAGAATTGATTTCAAAGGTTTCGTCAAAATTTAATTTGAAGCATTGTAGATTTCATATGTTTATTTTATTGCTCTGGTTTTATATATTTTTGGCCCCAAAATATATTTTGCAAATAATAGACCAAAAGATCTAATAATGTTGAAAAATAAATGTGAAACTTGAATTGCCATTAGTAAAACTATCATGTGGTAGTTGTGGTAAGAATCTTTTGAACTAAAATCTCATATCCTAGAATATTCTGGATTCGCTTATTCTCTGCTTTAATTCGTAGACCATTTCAGAGGAGGTACTAACTGTATCCGAGTATTAAAGATACTCCAAGCAATGTAATCTATTTTGCACTCATGAACAAAGCCATTTTCCTGCGTTTTCACTGTAATTCGATTGAATTATGCATCGTGCATGCGAAAATAGTGGCCTTGCATCGAACACTTCACCAAATCGTTTCAACCATGATTCAAGTGTTGTCTACTTGAGATTAATTGTAAGCTGTGGATGTTTGTAGCGCAGCTCGGTGTTGTGGCAATTTTTCTTCGATGTGATGAAAATAAATCCACAGTTTTTAGACTCAATGTACAAAAAACAAACGATATTTGCATCTCATCACAATATTTTGGATTTAAAAAAAAATTATTTGATGCTCAAAAAGCTCAAACCCAAATCACAACGTGTTTCCTGTAAAATTCGTATAATTTGTAGCAACTCCGTTTGCAAGAGCACTTTATGGAAGTGATTAATTAAAAGTTTTTAGCACCGCCAATTTGCCGTAGTGGATTTGAACTGATTACGACGAAACTCGCAGAGAGCTCTGAAGAAGATTCGCATTTATTTTGCATGAAACCAACGATGAAAGCTACAGCATCGAATAACAAGCCTTTCAATTCGAAAATTCAATTGAGGTGAAAACTAAAAGCACTTTCCTCGTAAATTTCAGTAATTAGCAGGTAGTGGCTACTAATTAAATTGACCAAGAACAGTGATTCGGACCTATTAAGCAAGTGCACCTGCAATCACGTTAAAAGAATGAAAGCTGCAGAAGATTGTAGACAAGGAGCATTTAGTGATTGATAGCTAGCTGGGAGACGGGTTCTCTGAAAACATATAAAAGAGTCAAACTAGAATTTCGTAAAAGGAACCATTATTTCGTAGCATCAGCTTTAATACTTTTGTTGAAAACCTCTACTGACGACCAAATCCAAAGATTTACCATGGAAACAGTTTCAGTCCGTTCCACATTTCGTCCCGAATAAATCTGATGGAAAATTATCCTGCCTGCTAACTAATCTATTCTACTTCCTCGAATCGTTCTGTCTGTGAGTTCCCAGGTATGACAATTTTGTCCATTTGGAGAGGAAGCTGCTTGGAATTTTAACAGGATTACAGTAGGATACAGTTTAATACTATTTCTAACTAAAGGCGAATACTAATTTGTTTTCCGTTAGGCTGTTATATACGTGGAATTTGTTGCAGAGATTAGATTCTCAGGTTTGTGTTTAGGAAAGTTGCATTTGTAAGCATTTTCAATTGAAGTTAGCTTAGGAAATTGAGATAAAGAATAAATGAGCGATATCAGTTTCTGTCGGAACTACTTAAACTGTTTCCATTTGAGCCTATTTAAAATTTGAATTTTGTTTTGATTTAAGTTGAAGTTGATACTGAACAAGTCATAATCATCGAAGATTTCTGCATGGTACTAGATAGATCAATCAGTTTTTCTATGATCTTTAATATAAAAGATGTGAGGCTAATTGACCTGTATGATTTTGGCCGGTCGGCCGATTTATTGCAACCTTTAGGGATGAACACAACCCGCACCAGTCTCCACAATTTTGGTATATAGCTGAGCTGCAAGCTCGCTCTAAATATATGTACCAGAATGGTTTTCAGTTTCCCTGTCGCTCTTTGTAGCAGAGCTGGGTAAATTTCATCTGGCCCTGGTCATTTAAAGGGTTTGAAGGAGTTTATCGCTCATTTAACCTTTTCATACGTAATTATTTGTTCAAGCAGAGGAGGGGAGTGACGTTTCCGATCAGGAATATCCTCTTCTAGTCCTGCTGTAAGGCTATTTTGATAGCCTTCGCAATCCGTACACTTTGGTTGCTTGTACTTTACCCCCTTTTTACTATATTTTTTCCTAGTTCGAAGTTAATATGCCTATGACCAGAGAAAGAAGCGACCTGTAGGACATTCCACTTCTTCACTAAATGCGCTGCATTGTTTGACACCAGCGTAAGGTCTAGTACCTCTTACCTGATAGCTGTCAGGAAAGTTGGCGTCTTGCCCTTATTTGCTACAGACAAATTGCTGTTCCGGAGGAAGTCTAAGAGCAACTCACCTCTAGTATTGACGTCCCTACTCTCCCATGCTGTGTGATGAGCGTTGGCATCGCATCCAATAATCAGCATTTTGTTCTTCCTTGTGCTGTGGTTAACGAGTCCTTTGATATTATTACTTGGGACTTGATCCTCATCCTCTGGGAAGTATGCTGAGTCAAACACCGCCTCCACTATTCCTCCTTCAATCTTTTTACAAAGATTCCACCTCATAACTTTCAATTTTCCTAGCAAAAGGGTAAATCAACTAAATCAGCTACACATAAGCTGATACAAATAATAGAAAAGGCATTGGAATGCAAGGAAATCATACTATGTGCCATCATGGACCTAGAAGGAGCTTTTGACAATGCAAGACATGACTCGCTATACGTCGCTCTCCAGAGAAGGGATACACCTCAAGAAGTAGTGAAATGGGCGAGCAAAATACTAAGGAATCAAAGTGTGTTTGCGGAGCTGGGGGAGGCAAAGCTAAGGGACACTAGAGGGGATATCCACAGGGAGGGGTACTATCTCCCCTGCTATGGTCCCTACTAGTTGATGACTTTCTCGTGACCCTCAATAGTAAGGACCTAACTGCTCTCGGCTACGCGGATGACATCACGGTAATAATAAGTGACTCACACATGGATACCGTGAGGTGCAGAATACAAAAAGCCTTAAATGAAACAACCCAATGGCACGAAAAATGGGGTCTATCCATAAATCCTCAGATAACTAGCATAATACCATTCACCAGGAAAAAGAAAGTCGAAATAGGAGGCCTAAATATTAGAGACACAGTCGTTTGTCTGCAAGAAGAGGTTAAATATCTAAGAATACACCCAGATATGAAACTTACCTGGGACAATCATCTAAACAAAATGACAATGAAGGTCACTAAGGCACTTTGGCCGACAAAACAAATGCCTGGACGCAATTGAAAACTAACTCCAAAGCAGACCCTATGCGCATACAAACAAATGGGGAGACCTATCTTCCTATATGGAGCTGCAATGTGATGCAAGAAAACCATACAAAAAACTGCTATTAATAGGCTCAACAAGCTTCAAAGGATGGCCTGCTTGCTGGAGCGATGAGATCCACCCCAACAGCAGGAATGGAGGCTTTTATAAACCTTGAACCGCTACACTTCGAAATTCAGGAGGAAGCCGTTAGTCTACAACATGCTCACATGTATAAATCAGGAGACCTTAAAGGCCACTTAAAAATCCTGGAGGACGTCAGGCCCATAATGGAAATCTTAAACCTCAGCTACCAAATAAAAACTGAGGCAGCATTCGAGAAGACGTTCAAGGTCACAATTATGTCAAGGGAAAACTGGAAGGATGGACCACCTCTCTCGTACAAAGGAGCGCAAATGTGGTATACGGATGGTTCAAAGATGGATTGTGAAGTAGGAGCAGGGATCATAGGTCCCAAGTGCAAAATGCATTTCCGTCTCTCAAAGGAGACCACGATCTTTCAAGCAGAACTATCTGCCTTACTAAGAGCTTCACAAACAGTAAAAATAAGGAACACTAAAAGGGTCAGAATTATGATCCTATCCTATAGTCAAGCAGCTCTCATGGCTATAAATCGCGATCAAATAAATTCGGCTACTCTCCTAGAGGTGAGAGAGGCCCTTAATGAAATAAGGGCACAGAGCAGCCTCGAGTTGATATGGATTCCCGGCCATGAGGGGCACCGAGGAAACGAGGAAGCTGATACCAGAGCCAAAAGAGGAGCAAATATGCCCTTCATAGGTCCTTCTCCATACTGGGGTTTTACAAAGGCAGATACGGAAAAGGAAATTAAAACATGGAGCGAGAAAAATATCGAAGACCACTGATTTAATATTGAGGGTTTGACACACTCAAAAAAATAACTTGCCTTCGATAACAAAAGAGCAAAAGAAGCAATGGCAAAAAGCAAATGCAAAAGTGAGCTTCCATGCAAAAAGTACCTCCACAGGATAGGTGAGGAGCAGGACGACCGCTGCAGATACTGTGGGAAAACGACAGTGTGTGTAGAACCTATGCTCACAGTCTATCCAGCACTAGCGAGAAGAAGATTCGAGCTACTTGGCTTTGCTCTTCCTTCCATCAGGGACATCACAAATGTCCCGTCAAGGAACATATCCTGGTTAATTGGGAGCCTAGACATCCTATAGGACATAAATCAGAGGAGGCATAATAGACCCAGGAGGTCGCAGTGCTAGGGTCCCTCTAGACCACTCCAGGCTATCATCATCATCATCATGGTACTAGATTCAAATCTCTAGGTGGAAAATTGTTCGAATTTACAAATTACGTCAGGCTATTTTGTGTTGCTTGATGCAACGTACTTACAATACGGTACATATATTTACATATACCTGATCAAAAGTCAAATTCATCAAACAAACCAAAATTGTTTATTTTCATCACCTTAGTGATAAACGTTTCAAATTTCCCGCGCTGGATATTTAGATTAATGATTAACTTGCACCAACTGCGAAAACTTTAATCACAGCCGTTATTAATGATGCTACTACCACTGGCTCATGTTGTTATTTGCTAGCAAGGTGGTTTGGTGTTGAACGAAACTGCTGTGAAAATTATCCACGACGAGACAAGCAACGTCCATCCACATATTGCCTATCATGACCTATTAAACTCTGGCATAATATTGCAGATGCAAATGATGCACACGCAAATACATTTCGCTTACAACTAATTAAACTGTGAAACAACAACATGTACACCATGCGACTTGCAGCGACAGCAGACCGTTTCAAATGAGCCGCATCCGTTCGAGCAACGCTGTTGTTCGAAACTCGATGTAAAATTGTCAGGACTGCCACCAAGCTGTTGGGGATTGGAGAGCTGAAGCATTTATCCTGTGGAAATGAGCTGAATGTTTTTCATAGAATAATTAATTATTTTTAATAGCTTATAGGGGTAGTGTAAATTCTCGTTGATATCGAAGGAAATACAGCCAAAATTCTAAACTCCACCGTTTTCCGAGTTTCTTTTTTAACATGTGATTGGAAATTGTTAGTGCTTAATATATTATTTATACTTCGGAAGATTCAAAATAATATTTTTGATTGCTGGGAACAGGGCTATTTATCGCTTTATATCCAAGAGCGACTAGCAATTCTCTCCTTCGATTCTGATCAGGTGCCCTTAACATCGAAAACCACTCATCTATTTTCGATTAAATTCAATTGAACCACAGTAGGCACAACTTTCTCATAAATTACGAAAGCAATTAATTTGTTGAATTTGTTTGGTTCAAAGTGAAAACTGTTAAGTGTTTTGCCTGTTTCTACATTGAAGAAACAGCCTGTTTGTTAGAATTGTTAAAGTTCGTTCAAGAAAGTATGTAATTAGAATGAAAAATTATTCCGAACTATAATTTCAGCTTTAAATTGATGACAACCAGTTTATAGCGGTACATTTGATTTTTAGTAATTGCTATTTACAATTTCATTGAAGACTATGAAAATCTGAATTTCTCTCTGTAGAAATATTTGATTCTTCTTTGTTACTTTGATACTTTAATTTAAAACTTTCACCAATTAAATGATCGTTAGAGAAATATTTACTAAAAAAAATATTGATTGGTTTGCAGCTGAGACGTATCCAAGTGTTTTTGCTGATTTATGTAGATGCTTATGTTTTTGGGGGCAAATAAGTATTTGAGAATATTTGAAACAATTCTTTGAATCCTTCCTGAAAATTGGTTTTGTGTGTTTTTAAGTAATGATTTGAAATGTGTTTTGTCAACATATTAACACTTATTTGCATTGGAAAAAATATTTTTTTCCAGAAAAAACCTAAACTAAATTTTGCGCCCAGTGTGAACACCAGCCCAGTAAGGTCTACAAACAAAAAATGAATAAAAACAAGCGCTGTAAGTCAATACTACTTGTAGAATACGAGACACGTAAAAATATATTGAGATTTTTATTTAACTGACATATTATTTTATAACGTCTTATATTTGTTATACATTTGACATATGTATATACGACAAAAACCGCAGAATACTCAAATGGCCCTAAACATTTTGAACGTAAAACAAAAACCGCCAAGAGCAGATCGATCATTAACCTTTTTTTAACCACTTCATAGCACATATGACCGCAAAGTAGAGATGTTCATTTAAAATATATATCGATATTTTTTCCGATATGATATATCGAAACTCTATATCGATAGTTTGCGATATATCGAAATGTAAATATCGATTTTTCGATGTATCGAAATCGAAATATATATATTATATTGGATAATTTATTTTCTTTATTGCGTTGATATTGTTTCTATGTATATTTATCTCGTGAAAATCCGCCACAATAAAATGTAAATGCTCGTTCAGATAAATTATGTCATTATTCCAAAGAATGAGCACATAAAACATGAAATTTCTGGAAAATCTTCAAAAAGTACAAATGTTGGCAAAATATGAAGTTTACTACTACTACTGAATAAAAAAGCAGAAAATATCCTTGGGATAAATTCCACATTTCTTAACTTTTCATCCAAATAGAATAAATGAAAAATAGTATTAGTTAAATTTGAAATTTGCTTTGAACTCTGGTTGGAAACAAAGAGAACAAAGGGAAATATTCGTCCACGTCATCTATCATTGCTTTGACTTCTCTTCGCAGCGGTCAAATTTTGCTCATGAAAATAGAGATATTTATTTTATGATGGACTGGCTCATCTCAAATTATAAGTTAAAGGGGAATAAAGAAAGTAAATAGATTTTATGATATAACAAAATATTATAAAGGAAAATTTCAAATATTTTGGGACAAGGATAAGGGCTTATCTACAGTCTTGCAATATCTTAACATTTGAAAAATTATATTTAATCTTAAACTCATAATGAATGTATTCATTTCTGAACTTAACGTTTCCCAGCCCCCACCCACAATGAAGAGTTGACCATATCGGCTTCGCAACCGTTGCCTGTAGCAAATTAATGCAACAAACCTAAGCCTAAAATAGCATAATTCATAAAGAAAGGTACGACTTCATTAACAGTAAATAGTAAAAAAAAAGAAATTTAACACAAATCAATTATATTTATTACATGTAAAAAAAGAGATATAGAATACAAATCAATCATGATATAACGATTTTTTTAAAGTTCTCAATATTTTTTTCTTAAACCTTGCATAAACAAAAATTTGTTCACCCGTTTAGCTTCTAAACAATTTCTTTGTTGAGTTAAGAAATGCGTAGCCTTCGAAAATAATCTTTCAGATGGCACAGAACTTGCGACCATAGTCAAGTACTTGTATGCAATATTGTATAACTTCGGATATTGTAATTTTTATAAACAACCCATACTGCCAAAAGGCTTTCATTTAATCCGCTAACTGGAACTGTCAAGTAAAGAGATAATTCGTCTGAGATATTTTCATCAGTTTTATTTGTTTTCCAATTTCATTTAACTAAATTATCATGATCGCTCCAGAGACTAAAATCGGACTGAGTTTTGTCTGAGTCATCTGGGTCTGATCCCGCAGCTATACATAATTCATCTTGCTGATCTTTTTTCATTAGTTCTTTGATTTTAAGTATGGAATTCGAACAAGCCAGTTGGTCTTCAAAATGAAGTTCCTTAAATCGCGGATGCAAAGATGAAATCTATAAATAAAATAAATTGAGAGATTTACTAGCCCTTTGGTTTCTCCGCTACCTAAGTTCTACGAGCTTTTGGTTGTAACTTCTAAAATTTGCGTACACATTGCTGACTATCTCTATTGTAAGACCAAGTTTTTTTTAAAGTTAATTAATTTAAATTAATTGTTTAAAGTACTTTCAATTACCCGAGTAAACCGAAACCACCCAATCACCGAGAAGCCTTCACAATCTGTAAAAAAATATAAACCTAAGTTTTGTAAATTTACGAGGATGGGCAGCGCGGTGGACACGATCCAATTAATTACACCAACTAATTAGAAAACAATACAAAAGCAAATAGACTGGTTTGAACGGTTTGCTTCTTTTCGTTGTCTTCTCTTGCTCAGCTAGCGGTTAGCTCACGTCACGACACGAAAAACGAAAAATTGTTGACCAACTGTTTGCAAGCACAATACGATATTCTTGTATCGGATAATAAGTTAAGGTTAAGTTAGTGAAAAGGGCTGCCGGGAACGCGGCTAGCATTAGGCCATCAGTTTGGGCCCATTTGCCACCCTCATAGACAATCACACGCATTCACACTTACAGCCATGGCACTGGCGGGATTCGAACCCGCAGGCCCCGTAGCACGCTGCTTTTCAGCCTGACGCCATAACGAGCAGAGCTACCGGGCCCCCTCGTATCGGATAATATATCTATATGATAATAATCGATATCAGAGGATTCGATTATATGGGGCTGATTTGATATACCGGGAGTCAAAATTGATACATATCGAACATCCCAACCGCAAAGCACTTTCCAGTGTACTTTCAATGCAGTGCAACTCTGTTTTTACTAATTTTCGAAGAAAATTAGTATTAAACTCGCTTCGCTGAAAATTCGTGATATATATATATATATATATATATATATATATATATATATATATATATATATATATATATATATATATATATATATATATATATATATATATCAGCAAAATGATTAAGGGAGATAATCTCTGGAGTGGCCGATCCGATTGAGCTGAAAATTTCGGAGGACATAGATGTATATAGTGGGAAGGTCCATAATTTGCTAGAATTCAGATATCTTAAACCTTTTGGCGGTGGCGGGCATTTTAGTGAATTTTGAGGTACTCTTATATTTCCAAGCAGTGTAAATTTTTGTTAAAAAAAGTACTAGGAATGAAAAATTATTATGTTTTTAGTTTACTTATGATAAAGAAGTTGAAATTTTGAGCCTTGTGTAGGCGCTGAGTGGCTAAAAGTTGGCAAGGATTTTTTTTTCAAATTTCGGTTTGTCATAGCTTCTAAGAAAAACAATGGATCAACGTGAAATTTTCAGAGCATATTGATGTAGACTAGAATTTTACATACATGGACTTTCAAGACTGCGCGGGTGACTCTGTAGCTACAGCAGGCTGCTAAAAAAAAATCTTTCAAATCATCGACCTTCCAGAAAATTTTTTGATTTTTGAAAATAAATTCAAATTATTGATAAATTTTGACTTTTGTCCATCAATTTAAATAAAATATTTCAAAATTCCGCGGTAAACAAGAACGGCAACCGGTGATCAAATTACCTCTATTTTCAGCACTCAAAACTTCTGGCCACGAGAACTGACGATGGGATAATGTGATTGATATAAAATTTACAAAACGTATTGGAATTAGCTAGGGCCAAGTCTGATAAAAGTGATTTTGAAATACGGGCAACACTGTGGCAGTGGTGCCATTTGGAAAAATCGCTGAGAAAAGAAGCTGGTTTTTAGCCTATAGCTTCCGATTTGGTCACCAGATTTTAACAAAATTCACGCAGTAGGTGAACCTTACTTTAAGATAGATTTCATAGAAATTTGGTTGAAAAATTAGTGTAGAGACGCCAGCTATGGCAATTTTCGTCTCCAAAGTATTGGAAATTTGCTCAGGAAATCAAAGGTTTTTTCCAGGGCTGTGGAGTCGGAGTCGTGGCTCTGTACATTTAAAGCGGAGTCGGAGTCGCATTCGACTCCGACTCCGCTTTAAATATACAGGGGGCACGACTCCGACTCCACAGCCCTGGTTTTTTCCCTACAACTTCCGATGCAGTTGCGGAATCAAAACGAAATTTATGTGATAAGCGAACCTTATTGCATTTCTAATTCGGTAGGAATTTCGTTTGAAAATTGTGAAAGGGTTGCCAGATATAAATTTCGTAATTTATTTACATTTCTTTATCGAGCGATGTTGTCATAAAATTTCGAAATGGGATTGATTCTGCAATGACAATTAACAACAAATATATACGTTTCTAAAATTTAAAAAGTTTGGACGTTGTTAACCCTAAAACTATATTCACTCCTATAACTTACAGCCATTCAATCGAAACGAAATTCATAGGGTGGGTTTAACACAACGTGAAGCAGCAATGGTGCTAGCACATGATTGCCAGCACTAGACAATTTGGTATATATTGCACCAACAGATGCTTCCATTTTGTATTCACAAGAAAAGCATTTACAATAAAATAAGCAACCGATATTTAAATTTTCCGAGTTTTGGAAATTTTTCGGATGGCAGCTCCAGACATAGTTTAATCGCTGAAACTTTCGATGATATCCTTAGATGAAAACGAAATTCAAAGAATAGGTTGATTAAGCACGAGCATGTTACGGTAGATTTATTGCTGCTGTGTTGGACAAATGCTGCCAACACTGAACATTTTCATCATTTGTGTTATAGGAAATGCTGTCAGAAAATGAAATTTGTTCCTTTGAGTAAGAAATGGTTGATATTACACTACAAAGAAGTGTATAACGTTATCACACATTTCTACATCTCTCAAAGATAACTTCTTCGAAAATTAGTTTTCTAGCGGTTCTGATGCGCTAGACTTTTTTGTTTATTATTTATTAGTCTTCAAAGAAAATTAGTAATAGAATCACTTTCACCCATTGGACTCTAATGAATAGTTTCTCTTTCCAGTATATATATATATATATATATATATATATATATATATATATATATATATATATATATATATATATATATATATATATATATATATATATATATATATATATATTTATATATATATATATACATATATATATGTATATATAACATATTTATATGTATATATAACATATCACAAAATTCTGATTAGTGTCAACCCACAATTACTTCTTTCGTGCTGTTCAATTTATCTTATTCCCTTCGTGACAGTTTTCAGGAAAGTTCCATTAACTGACAGAAATCTATATCTGGCTTGCTTATATGTATCGGTGCACCTTTCTTTTATTTCGATGCAAATCATTACCATGTTTGCATCAATCATTTGAAATAAATCTCTCAATCTTTTTGGCTATAGCTCTGCCGATGTTCCCTCCATCAAAAAAATCACTGTGAGCTATCAGTTACAAGGAAAAACAATTTACAAAATCATTAATAAACCAGGAGAAAACCATTTAAACCCAAGTTTCCACGTTTATAGTTGCTTATACTTCACTGCCATCCGACGAAACCACAGAACTGCTTAATTAATTCTTTTTGTAGGGAGCGTGAATGAATTGCATATACCCTTTGCTTGCTCCAACACGAGAATCAAAACAAATCCATTGAATTAAAACTTTAAGACAAATATAGAATTAGTTTCGATTGAAAATTTTCGGAAGGGTATTTGTATGTGTTTTGGTGATCAAAGACATGTTGGGTCAAAAAGTTTCCCTTTGCTTTTCAAAACCAATCAAAACGAACGGTAATTCAAATGATAGGTATTTTATTTGCAGGTTCCAACATGTTTCATTTCGCTACCTTTGCATTACCTTCTCCATCAAAAAGGTTAATTGACATCAGATGGGTCAAGTAAAACACAGATTTTCGATCACATCCGAAAAGCGAACCAAATTCGAATTAATATACCATCGAACACATAAACTTAGATGCGTGTATACGTCCACTACCTGGCGTTCAAATGGATTCAATAACACAATTTTGTCTCTGCCTCTCCGGTGTAATACAATAATTCACGAACTAAATCCCAGATTTTCAAAACTTCATCTTTCCCATCCGATGACCTAAGTGATTGCACTGCAGGTTTTCAGAATAACAATACCTTTTCAAATGTATCTTTTTATGCAAATTCAGTGGGTTGTCTTACAAGTTTTGGAATGAAGTTGGACTAGTGGAAATTCTTCGCTTTCGTTTTGTTCTCAATAAAAGACTTTCAGGAACGAAAGTTTTGTGTGTCTGGAACTGGTAAAGAGAAGAACTCGTAAAATGTATGCATGTTATCGACTCAACGAAGAAGAAGAAAGCTATTCAGTAGCCTGAAGCGTTTGAATGAATTAGAAAGGAGTAGAGTTCGTCCGTGAGAACAGTTTCATCTGGAATACATAATGTTTATCATTCTCGGTAAAGGAAAACTTTATTCAAGGGTATGTTTGGAAGAAAATTTCTTTTCGGGTGGTGTTAGTATAAAATTTAGAATATGTCAGATTTTAGTTGAAAGATTCTTTGAATATTTTTGGCTATTTCAGAAGTGATGATAAATTTTAATGCATAATTTAAACAATATATCTGAGTTTCGCTCCAGACTCGCTCCAGTTTCGCTCCAGATTTGCTCCAGTTTCGCTCCAGTTTCGCTCCAGATTCGCTCCAGTTTCGCTCCAGATTCGCTCCAGTTTTGCTCCAGTTTCGCTCCAGATCCGCTCCAGTTTCGCTTCAGATTTGTCAAAATAGAATTTACACTGTAGATTAAAATTTTTGATGTAAATAAAAAAGTTGTTCAATTTTAATCATCCCGCAAAAACAATTCCAATTTGATTCTGCTTCCGGAGGCTGATTCCGCAAAATGATCGAGTTTCCCGTTTCAATATTCTCTGCTTTGATAAGCTTTAGAGATGATATACGTTGTTTATGCTGATTTATAGACAAGAAGGGAACCATGATCACAATCAATAACCTTTATGTGTAGCTTGTCCATTTGTATCTTTGACTTTGATTCGAAATGGGTCATGTCATGCATTCTTTGAGGAGGATAAGAGAGATGAAAAGATTTCATTGCACAATACATGAGCCAATTTACCCGGGCACAAATAAATTTGTTCTCGAAAAATTATTTTGATGTAATATCAATTTATTTACTTTAAAATTACCATTATCAAAAATATTTTCCTCTATTTCAAAATGCATTTTCCGAAAAAATGACCTCAAAATAATGTTAGAAGCCTAGCGTCGCGTGGTTTTTATAGAAATTATCTAATGATAAGTCCCGACGATAAAACCATTAAATTGGACGACCTTAGAGCTAAACAAAACTCTCTAGTGTTTAATAACAGCAAATAGTTGTCAAATAACGAAAAGTGATTTATAGTTTCACTGTTGCAGGGAACGTAGCTCTAGTGAGTGCATCAAGTTTTTACATTTTGTAAGTTTATTGAATCGTTTCGCTGTCAATTTTACATGGTTCTAGATTATAATTTGGTCCTCAGCAATAACTTCGTGAAAGAAATGTAAAGAAATCTTTTCGCCTAGGAATCCATTTTTGGAATCTAATTATTATTTTCATCTTTGAATTATTTTGATACACTTTACGCTCTTATACTTAGCACACCTTGATCATCTTTTTGAAAACCTACCTTGTTTTCCAAGTCAGATTTTAAAGCTACCAAGAAAAAGATTCCCACAATTCGCGCTTATTGAACAAACTACAGTATCATACATGGTAACTTTTTGTCGTTTTCAAAATCATTTCGGCTTAATATGTGACCCATTTTTCTCCTACATTTCTGCTGTTTTGGCATTAGAATGGTATCTTGCCCGGAAAGCTTTGGAAATAAATAAAATTAATTGAAGAGTAACGAAATTGTGAAACTAGTGAAAACTTACCAAAGTCCTTCTATCATCCTTTCGGTAGATTGTGTGATATCACTACAAATCAGATGTTTGATTGAAATGCCTTTATTTCCTCGTTTGTTATATCTAAGCACAAACCATTATCTGCATATGCCAAGTATTTGAAAACTTCCATTTCCAGGTACCACGCAAGCAGATCAATTTATTGACTTTAAAATCATCTCAGATTCTTTCGTACAATTCCTGACCATTTCAAATTCTCTCATAGACAGGATTAAACGCATTTCTGCATACCTAAATCACTTTGAGATTTAATCTGATATTATTCTTTGAAAAGGAGCCAGGTTGGAAAATCCTACATGACATTAGTTGACTCTCATGATTGTCATAGCATTGAAATGCTTGCACCCAGCATGAATGCAAACGACATGATTGACCATCATGCTCGTATGTGAAGTAATTCTGATGTTATACCGTCAGTGCTTTCACCTATCGGGTTCTTAGCAAACGCAATCATTCCAAATACTCTTGCACAGGACACTCAAACACACAATTTGATTACAACAAAGCCGAAAGTGAAATCAGCCGGTGAATATTTTAAGGTTGTCGTGCCGATTGTAATTGTAAAAATTACATAAAAAATGTAAAAATTTCATCTGTTCGATGCATTTTCGAATATACTGGCTGTGCTGGAAAAAGAAAGGTACAGTAGTTGCGCTAAGAAAGCTGAGGAAATATTGAAAAGTCTAAAATTTAGACAGTCTGTGCTGGTTGAAATATATGAAAGATTATGCGGTTAATAGATTTAAATCAATAGTTTTCCACGACAATGTGAATTTTCATAAATTCAAATATTTTATTAAAGCAAGTCCTCATTTTTCTCTTTGCTGGAAAAGTTTGGAAATATATTGACTCCAACTACATACTATTTATACATCATACAACTAACGAATCCTGTAAAAGTACTCAATTCTGAGCAAACACTCTCAGATAGCGGAAACCATTCGTATTTATGCCTAGTACTATACTCTTCGCGAAACGAATTCAACGGTCGAATCCCATACAAAAAGAGCTTTTCAATTCGTCAGTAAAGCTCTTTTTGTATGGGATTTGACCGTTGAATTCGTTTCGCGAAGAGTATAGTACTAGGCATTAGCTGGTATAATCTTCTTGCACATGACATTCGCAGTGCCGTCACGTTGTGTGTGTAGTTTTTAACGATGTTACACAGCGCTGCTGGCATTGCATCCTCTCAGGCATTACAAGTGGAAATTGAATTGGCTCCTAACTTGTTTATGAGACCCTGTCAACCCATATTGATTATTTCTGCGTTACTGCAAGAGCATCTAACATTTTCCACCAGAACTCTGGCGAGGTGTTAGCGTTTACGCTGCAATGCACTTAGTTGCAATGTATACCCAGGGCGAAATCATATACATATGCCATCTCGGCAACATTTTCAAAATATAATTTGGGATTTTATACGGAAGCAGGGAAATAGTGTTCTTCTCACATATGGAAGAACTGTGCAAATGTTTTTATTCGATTTTTCAGACAGTATTTTTTTTTTGTTTTTGAATTATTAAAAACATAACAAATGTTCTACTAGACTTTATAGCTTAATTTTTATAGCTTGAAAAACTATTATAAAACCCAATATTCATCGATTTCAAAGCTCCAAACTGTGTTGATCTCTTACCAGCAAGCTAAACAATTCCGTTTGGTTAGTGCGAAAATGTCCATGTTCGCAACCATACCATACGTGCTGCCAGTAATTCTATCTTGATTACTTTTACGCTGCAAAGTGCTGTTGACAACTCAATTAACTCTGCACTTCTAGAGCTACGAGCGAAAATAGATGAATTGGACTGGAAAAACTACTACGAGATAAATGGTTAAAAAGTGTCAAGAGTAGTCAAAATGTATTAAAGCTATGTAAATGAGTAGATGACATTCAAATAATTGTTAGTCCGATGCTGAGGTAGATTTGGAGTTTTACTAAGAGTTATTCAATCAATCGCTACAAATTGTGAACGAATTGAATAAGCTTTGTATTGTTAGTAATAAAATATAAGTTGATAATTGATTTTATAAAGTTAATTTAAAAAATCTACAATAATTTAAAAAATCAAGAGAAAAACTATAATTTCGCTAGATTTTGATATGATCATATTTATTTCACTTGAATACATGCACTTCAATAAAGTAAATTAAAATCATAAAGAGGTTGGAATCTTGAAGCAACACCTCAAATGACTTTGGCTCCAAACGTTCTTTACCATCAGGATAAAAGTATTATTTAGCACAATTCATTTATATTTTCAAATAGGGTTCCACAAACCTGTGCAAACAACGCACAAAAAAATGTTATTCTGAAACGGAATAACTGGGATGCGTAGCGGATGAAAAATACTGCTTGTGTTGTGTACACTTGACACTTGACGTTTCGACACTGGTCGAAATGTCAAATATCACATAGATGGCGACTAGAGCGCCCTAATTGCACGCGGTGGTAAATCCTCGGTACTAGATAATTATTTTTGATTCGCGCAGATTTTCGAAAAACATAACTGTAATACTATTGCTATAAAAGCTCAGGATTGGAATCAATAAAGGGAATTCAGAATTGGTAAGCCAAATAATAAGCGGCGACCAAGTTTAAGAAAAGAATTGTTTTCTTTTTTTAAATTCCTTAACGAGTTGCTCTAGGCAAGACTTGGCAATAAGCGGCGACAGGTTCGCCAAAGCAAAGTCTCTGCTGGTTCAGCTGTTAGAAGATTTTTCTGTTAAATTTGCATAAGCGGCGACAGGCTCGCCAAAGCAGATAAGAACAGGATTTCTGAAGCGAACCGAAGTGTAGGCCAACAAGTAAACTTACTGCTACATTTCACTTGGTTCCTTATCCAAAAACTTCATTACAATTAAATTCAAAATACGATAACTAAAATACAATAACTAATCAATACTTCTTTATAATATCACTTAATCCACTCAACTTATTTAATTTAGTCCATAGTTTTGAGCCTTTTACAAATATTCCTTTGAAAATGGTACGGGAAGAAAACTACATTTTGTAAACTGTATGCTGATGATCCTTGTATGATCCCTTGCTGATGATCCTTGTAACCATACGAAACGGGAATTTCTGGTGGACTTTACACTGGCAGTATTAATCATACAATTTTTAAGATACGTGCTTTCTCTTATGCTCACTTTATTACACGTTTTAATTCTACCACGTTTGCTACAAGTGATTAGAGCTGGAACTTAAATGTTTGTGTAAAAATAGCCTGATCGGCTTGTATTTACACGTATACGAAGTTCCGGAAAAGACATTAGAAGAAAGAAAGATAGGAAACAAGTAGCATCTGACAAGCAAAATACCTTCGAAATTTGTTGCTCTGATGATCCTAGTGGTAAAAGGCTAGTTGAAGAGTTATTTCTGCCTTTTATTGGGTTTTAGTTCTCCAAAGTGAGTGGAGAAATTTTTCCATACTTATGGTTATCACGAAATTCGAATCTATCACATCGTATACTCTTTACCTTGTTATTCCAAAAGCTGTTGAATTTAATTTCCATTCATTCATTATTAAATGTGTTACATGTTAATTAAATTCTTTTAATTGAAATTGAATAAAAATTCGTGTTTACCATAATTTTATTTTCACAATAAATGGCGGCGTGGTTTCCACGTTCGATTTACTATTGGAAGATTTTCATGTATTTCTCTTTCCATATGTTTTTATGCACAATTTGAATTAAGGCACCATATTTAATTAAAAGCGAAAGATATTTATTTTATTCATGATTTGTGTTTGTATATATTCAATATTCCAATTTTACGGAGAGATGTCACTAAAGGCATTGATGGGACATACGCATCGAATTAATTGTCAAAGCATAAGCAATATAGTTTGTTTGTTTTGTTTACTATAATTGTTTTCTTATTTTAGGGAGTTGGGCAACAAATAGATAAAATCATATTAAAATCTATTAGCATATAGTTCAGAAAATCTCTTTGCTTCTTTTAAACTCATAATTAGCATAGAGAAAGCCCCAAATACCATCTACCTCACACACAATCATACTTATTCATACACTCAGAAAAATTTCACCACTTAAAATTCAATAGAATTAAATTTAAATCAAAAGTTGAAACACTTTTAAATAAAATACGAATCTTATTTGAATTACATAGGCCCCCACATTCAATAAAAATGATTCCACTTTATTATACAAATATTATTTTCATATCACAATTTTCATCATTGAATATAAAAAAAACACATTGATACAGCGTAATTGAAATGAAGGCAGATTATTTGAATTAAAAAGAAACGTATATGACGCCAAATCATATTTGAAAATGTTTGATTCATATCTATTTTTTTTATTTATGCAACGATTTTTTTCTGAGTGTACTAACGCCATATGTTTTAGCTATCTTTTTTAGCACTTTCTTAAGCAAATTAGCTTAGAAACTTCTAACATCTGACGCTGTAATTGAACACGGGTTTCGGCATGCATTATCGTTCGAAATATAGAACGGGAAAATTGGCTTTCGCATATAAGCTACTAGCCCACGTTGGGCGCCACTTAATCTTACGGTATACTTCAGTATTTGAAATTCAAAACAAAATCATTAACAAGTCCATAGCCAAAAGAAACTAATTTACTATATCTTATGATATTATGCAGCTTATAAACCATGCCAGCAGGTGCCCATTTATCAATCTCATTGATTAAAATTTCTACCTGTTCAACAACGATAACGTTCAATTAGCAAACACACCCCAATAAACACACTCTGAATGATTTATACTAATAAGGTTATGTGTAATTCATGAATAATATTGCATACACCACTTTCACGCTGTTGCTCTCTGCTGAAATTGCGTATACTTGAAATTGCATCTTATCGTGTCGTAAATCATATACATTGTTAATTGCTTGCAATGATGTCCTTAAGGGATTTGAATGTGCTTGCTTCACTTAGTGTATGATTTAGTGGGAACATATAAGTGTTTAAATGTTCAAACTGTTTCGATTTTGCATGAACATAAATTTAGAATGGAAATTTCACTTATTGGTTGATTTTGTAGTTTGACTTGACTAAAATCGGGAGCATAGTTTCAAACAAATATAACTACAGACGGGCTGACACGATCAAAGTCCGCTTAAACAAAGAAGACTTTTATTTATTTATTTATTTACTATTATATTATTCAACAGATAAAATCCAATTACTGAATATAGAAAATATAAAATACAAATAATTCACTAACGAAAGAATGAACAAATGAACAAAATAATAATGAGATGATAATGATACAAAATAAAGAACAATAATAAACAAAATCAAAGTGAAAAAGTACAAATTCAAAATTTGTAAAAATAGAGAAAAAAAAAGAAAAGGAAAAACGACTACATTGAATTAGTAGTAAGCAAAATATTATTTTTCAGAAAAGTTTTAAAGGCATATAATGTCGGCGGTAGGACCAAACTGTAGATTCCTTCAGTAATCGCAACAGCGGAGAATAAAAAAAGATATCAGTGCGCGCAAATGGCACACTAAGCTCAAACGAAGAGCGGGTGCCATGCACTGCAACACGGACAGAAACGTGGCTGCTGATGTCGGAATCTACCAACCTATGAAACAATTTGAAGAGTAGGTACTCATCCAAGAAAAGTTTCCGTGATTCGAGGGAAAGGAGATGAAGGAATAACAGACGATCACTATAAAGACGGTAAGGAAGCTGAAATTTATAAAACAGGGTGCGAGTAAATCTGCGTTGAACCGACTCCAACGCAGTATTTAAGTAGACAAAACGAGGACACTAAACTTGACAGCAATATTCAAGGATTCTACGTACAAAGAAGAGAAAAAAGTGTACGCAATTTAGAGGCCCTGGTAGTAATATAAGAAATATGCTTATCAAATTTGAGCTTAGGATCAAACATTACGCCAAGATCTCTAAAATTATCAACGACATTAAGAGGATAGCCACAAACACAGTAAGAGAACATCAAAGGTGAAATTTTCAAAGAGAAAAACATTTTGTGTCATTTCACGATGTTCAAAGTGAGAGCATTGGAAGCGCACCAAGTCTCTAGGCTGTTGAGATCATTTTGTAAAACCATACAGTCACCTTGTGACTCAATCACTCGAAAAATCTTGAAATCGTCGGCACACAAATGACAAGAAGAATGGTTTAAAGGAGGGAGATCGTTTATGAACAAAAGAAAGAGAAGAGGACCAAGGATAGACCCTTGCGGGACATCTGATGCGGGATAAAAAGGAATCGAAGAGGAGGAATTAATAGTTACAATACAGGTACGGTCGAGGATGTAAGAGTTAAACCAGGAAAGAAGAGGACCAGCAATGCAATCGTACCTTAGCTTTTGAAGAAGGAGGCTATGATTGACGGAGTCAAAGGCTTTGGGAAAGTCAGTATAAAGTACATCAACCTGCTTTTGATGGTCAAGAACTGATGTGACCGTGTGTGTGCAAGAAAGAAGGTTGGTTAAAGTGGATTTACCTTTGACAAAACTATGCTGCTCATGAGCGAGAGTAGGCTGGTTAAAGGAGTAGACTCGCTTGTAAACCACTTTTTCAAGGATCTTGCTAAAGCAAGGAAGAAGGGAAATGAGACGGTAGTTTGAGATGCATGTACGATCACCGGCTTTATGTATAGGAAAGATGTTGACAATTTTTTAGTTGACTATTGACAAAAAGAGCCAGAAGATATACTTAAGTTGAACAAGATAGAAAGAGGGACGCACAGAGATGATGAAAGAGATTTAGCCGGGATATTTGGAAAACCGTCGGAACCACTACTGGTATTGGCATCGATATCGTTCAACGTAAGCTCAGTTTCAAGAGGGTTCGTTCAAAATGAGTGCAATTCAGGAGAGGATGTGGAGGGAAGATTTAAGGAATTACAAGAGGATTGTTGTGAGAAAAAAGAGGAAAAGGTAGAAGCAAAAAGCTCACACACTTCTTGTGGAGTGGAGGCAGCAGTATCACCCAAGTGCATACCATTGGAGATACTAGGACAATTTTTCAAGGAACGGATGAATAACCAAAAGAATTTCGGGCGATTGGTTCTAATTGATGCTTCAACGCCAGCAATGTAGGAGCGCATCACCTGTCTGAAAACTTCTTTCGCCTTAGAGCGAAGATCCTTATACAAAAGAAGGTCAACAGGTGAACCTGATCTTTTATATAAGTAACGAGCTACATTTCTGGCTTCATATGCGATTGAAACTTGACTGCTGAACCATGGAGCATCGTTCGGTTTATTAGGACGATAAGTCGGTGTGAATAGTGGAATAAGGTTAGATAAGAAATTATGCAACTTGCACAAAGCATCATCAACGTCAAGGCCACGAAAAAAAAGAAAACCAGTTAATTCTATTTATTTCAATCGCCATGCCGGTGAAATCAGCCCTGTAAAAGTCCGTATTAAGGATGGGATTTTATCCCTCATAGAACGAATATTATAAATTTCCAGAATAAGAGGGGGGTGGGTGATGAGAATCAGGAGGAACATAAGGAAAGAGAGCAGCGCTTAAAGAAAGTAATGATTTTGGGAGATTGGACAAAGTGAGATCCAAAATTTTATTGGTGGCATTTGGTATATTGTTGAGCTGAGAGAGGGAACAAAGTTATTAAAGAAATACTACTAGTTGAGATGGTAACCGAATAGTCAACATCCCAATCTAGAGTAAGGAGATTAAAATCACTACATAGCAGAACGTACGCGGTGGGACAATGACTGTTGAGGTAAGAAGAGAGTTCCACGGGGAATTGTTCATAAATCGACAGAGGAAGGTTGCGAGGGATAGTTATTGAAGCAACAACTAAGGTTTTGGCAGAAGGCAAGGAAATACGCACAAAAATACACTCAATAGGAGGACAGAAAAGAATATTACGACAAAGTGTTCCGTTGAGTGCCTTATTAATACCGCTGAGAACACCTCCACCATCGAATTTATCACTATTCAAACGATCCCTGTCTTTACGGAAAACCGTGTGGTCAGGTAAAATTTCCAAATCGAAGATATCATCAGTAAGCGAAGTTTCTATAAGACATATTATACCATCCGAAACTAAAGTGGCAGAGAGCCTGAACTCATTAGTTTTGGTCCTCAAACCGCGGACATTTTGATAATAAAGTCTTAATCCTCAGCTCTGCAGCTCCTTGTTTCTCTCGGATGAAAGTTCCTACGAGGAATTCTAGTGAATTCTTTGACCAGAAAATCAGGAGGCCAGAAGTCCTTTCGTAGAAGATCGTTGATGCCAGCAGATACTGTTATACGGAAAGAAGCCACTTCCTGGTTTGGTAAGTTGTCAGGTGTCAGTTTTTGCAGACCAGAAGTGGTGGCATGTAGCCAAGCTTAGCAGCTGCAAATTGCTTAATTGCTTTGAATGATGCGCTAGTTAAGAAAGAGGTCTCGGAACAGTTAAAGTGGATTTTGAACAAGTTAAATGATCATTTTTGACTTATGCCCGTTTTCGATTGAAAGCTGTGCAAATTTCATTTTATCCTTCTGAAAACATCAAGTATATTTTTTTAATGAAATTCTGTGTGGTTTTTTTACTACTTTCATTTTGGAAGTTCCATAACTTTTCTTCGAATTCATATCACCCTAGAACTTTGAGTGAATTGCTGTCCAATCTCTTTGTCAAACGATTAAATTTTGGACGCGTAGCCATTTTAGTGTGAATTTGGTCAAAGTACACTATGATTAGCGTAGCATGATCAAACATTACTTTGATAGCAATTTGCAATCATAGTCCACTCACTGAAACAGTAAAAAAAACTTCAAAGTACGTTCAATGTCCACTTTATTGAAGTTATGTATAACAACCCGGCTTAAGAAAAGCATAAATAATCATGTGGTGCTCATGAGCTTTTGTCCAATAAAAAACAAAAATTAACACTTTTACAGTAGTCAATTGCACAGCAAATCCCTTAATAAATCAGTCATGATCCTGTGAATTGCATTCACCAGCTGGCAGCTTTAGTCGGAATCACTTATTTTTGTTAAAGATCCTGATGATTTACGTATCTAGATGTACCAACTTTTAATAGAAACATACATTTTCTGCTTTTTGTGTTTACATCTACTAACCAAATCGTCCACCCCTTGATCCATAAAAACCCTGAATTCAAAAGACAGATTCATGTGCAACGACACAACTACTGATTGAGTTCCTGCACAATTTTGTACGTCCTTAAGAGCATCGTCTCGAGCAAATATCCAATCAAACTTAATCCAAATTTATAGTATTCGATACTGGTGCAGTCTTCTCGTACGAGCATTGTAACAGAATTTGTGTAACAATGACATAGTTCGATTTCGTGTATGCTGCAAATAGCTCAGTGGATGCATACTAACCAATGATAGTAATATCCGAAAGATATTTAGAGACCCGGTACTAAATCGGTTGAAATATGCAGTGCAAAATATATGAGCATAGAACATTGTGATTTTGTGTCATTTTAAAGAATTGACGTTAATAAGCAAAGTGGATTTTTATAATATCTTTTGATGATATCAATGAACTTTGTTGACAAAAAATCATAAGGCTGAAATAAAATTAGATGATTTTGAGAATTGAATGCTGGTAGATAATTAAATAAAATTTAGATATATCTTTGAT
Source organism: Nemotelus nigrinus (assembly GCA_947369275.1). Lineage (NCBI taxonomy): Eukaryota > Metazoa > Arthropoda > Insecta > Diptera > Stratiomyidae > Nemotelus > Nemotelus nigrinus. The sequence continues at coordinate 183,625,742 of OX376372.1, read as the reverse complement.
AATTTTTTTTCGAAACACGTAGTTGAAAGTTCATTTGCAACGTGTGTCGTCGTATATTCTTGTCAAATTGGAACCAAAGTTGTTTTTGCGTTTATTGGGTTCCCGCTATCTTATTTAATTTTACCATAAATGAAGACACACGATTTAAGTTCCAAAATGCACTTTATTTAATTTTAAATCCATATTACAAATCTTCACTTTTCTCTTGCAATAATATCGCTTTCAATACTTCATACTTCCACTCTACTATCAAACGTGGCGCAGTGGCTGCCAAATATGGCTTTTGTTGTTCAACTGATTCCATCACTTGCCTTCCATAGTCGTTTTTCTTCGTCATTGTAAAACTACCAGATAGTTCCACTGTCTTTCCAGCAGAATATCCAGATCTTGTTGTTTACATTTCAATTAATTTCCTGTTGCCATTATTTATGGCATAAGAATATTGGATAAGTAATCGTATTGCAATAGTTATATAATCCTGTTGTATAGTTTTTGTGAGTCCTTTGTAAAGTCCTGGGTTTAGATAGACAGCTTTTTATACAATTAGTTGATATGTATAAACTTATATGTATGTGTATGCTTGTTAGATTTGCAGTGAGAACATTCTGCCTATTGTTTTTATTGCATAATTGAAACATGTATTGTTTGAGCCTAAATATATGAATGAATAAATCTTTATGTGGGTTTCTAAAACAGTGAACCGAATAATTTTGGGACATGTAACAGTATGTCTTTGTTCAAACTAGGTTTTTTTTTGGAACTGGTGTCGGAAATCTTCAAAGATACAAGACTATGTTTGATTCGTACTCACTGAAAAGCACCACGCGCTGACAAACGGAGTCCAAGCCGGAACAGCTTTTGCCTTATTTTGACTTAATTATGCCACTGGCACCTAGCAAGTGCCACCACGGCAACTTTTAGTCTATTAACAAGAGTCTGTAAGGTAACCTTCTTCTCTTTTCAGTCGCAATACCATCTGCACCCTTACTGAAACACGTATGCAAGCGTCTTCTGAATAAAACTTCGTCTCGACGATCGTCTCCGGCGTCGCAGCGCCGATTGCAGACAGGAGCGCCCCCCGTTCTCTTCTAAAGTGGAGGCACTTGAAAAAGTATACATAATCAATATCTTTGATGCAATATTTGCAGTATCCCATCTCGACTTTCATCATTCTATGAAGGTAGTTCTTAAAGTAGCCATGACCTGATAGAAATCGGCTCAGGTAAAATTTTATTTCTCCGTTGTTGCGACTAAGCCAAGGTTTTGTGGTGTGGTTCAGCTTGGTCGTCCATGCTTCTGTTGTGCTCGTAGCGCAGCTGCGACCTCTCTTCTCTTCTCTGAGATATTCGGAAAGATCTCCCTGCGCCCGTTCCCCAATAAATCGACTTGAATTATCCCTGCAATGACCAATATTTCGCTACTTGATACCATGCGGTAGTGCTTGTAATTTGTAACATCCCTTTGTTTTTAACATTCACCATTCTAACTCGATACTTTGCAAAATGTAAGGTGTTAGGCAAAATTTCCGCACCTATAAAAGAAAATGGATACGAAATTGCTATCCGTGCACCTAAATTTGAGTAAGCCTTTTTCAATACACGCACAACAGTGCTCTCTCACAAACAACCGGCTCAATGGAAATTCACCCCTTTCTTCCGCACTCACTACCAAAAAGCCCTGATTTTTCCCCTTATCGCGAGGAATGCCATGATGTTCAGACATGAGTAGGAGCGCTAGTGACTTAAAAGCAAAAAAAAAGTCTAGCTCATCAGAACTGCTACAAAATTATCTTTGAGTGACAAAACAATATGGAAAAACGTTATACACTTTTTTGGAGTATCATATCAACCATTCCTTTTCCAAAGCAAACAAAGCCCAACTATAACATAGATGATGAAAATGTTGAGTGCTGGTAACACTTTTCAAGCGGAGCAGCAATAATTTTACCATACCAAACACATACTTAAATCAACTTATCCTTTGAATTTTGTTCTCATCGCAGGATTTCATCAAAAGTTTCAGTGGTTAAACGTTGTTTGAAGCTGCCATCCGAAAATTTTCAAAACTTGGAAAATTTAGAAATTGGTCCCTTATTTTTAGTGCAAGTGCTTCACATGTGAGTATGTACTCGTAATTTGAAGCATCTGCTGGTACAATATTTATGAAAATGTCTGATACTGGTTGCCCTGTGTTAGCAGCAAAGCAAAAAATATACCAAATCTACTTCACGTTAAGTTAAACCCACCTTGTGAATTTCGTTTCAATTGAATCACTGCTCTGGAAGTCATACGGGTGAAAAGAATTTTAGGGCTACCACTCTCAAAACTTTTCAAATTTTGAAAACGTTAATGTTTGCTGTTAATTTTCATTGCAGGATCATCCCCATTTCCAAATCTAATGATATAATGGCTTGGGTAAAGAAATTCCAAAAAATTACAAAAATGGTCATAACTCGCAGCCCTTTCATGATTTTTTTTACGAAATTCCTACGACATTTGGTTTGCAATATGGTCCAATTACTGCATGAACTTCGTTTTGATTTCATGACTGGGCCGGAAGTTATAGGGAAAAAAGCGTTATTTTTCTGAGCAAACTTGTAAGAGTTAGGAGACAAAAATGACCATAGCTGGCAACTCTATTCTAATTTTTCAACCAAATTCTCACCAAATGTTGACTACAGTAAGTTTCAAAGATTGTGGGAATTTCGTTTAAATGTGATAGCTTAATCGGAATTTACAGGACAAAAAAGCGGTTTTTATCTCAGTGATTTTTCAAGACAGTACCACTGCCACAGTGTTGCTTGCATTTCAAAATCACTTCTATCAGACTTGGTCTTAGTTAATACCAATATGCCTTGTGAATTTCGTTATGATCGGATAAGCCAGTTGTCAGTTCTCGTCAACAGAAGTTTCGAGTGCTGAGAACAGAGGTAATTTGATGATGGGTTGCCATTCTCGTGCAAATCGGAATTTTGAAAATTTCAATTTGACATGATGGACAAATGTTAAAATGTATCAATGATTTTCAGGAGGCTCGATGATTTGAAGGATTTTTTTTCAGGAGCCTGCCGTAGCCATAGGGTTACCCGCACTGTCATGCGGGTTAAGTCTTAGTCAACATCAATACGCTCTGCGATTTTCACGATGATCTAATGTTTTTATCAGAAGTTACGACACATCCAAATTTGAAAAAAAATCCTTGCCTAGTTTTAGGCACTCAGCACCCACACACGGCTCAATATATCCAATTCATTACCATAGGTGAGCTCAAATCATAATAAATTTTTATTTCCAATACTTTTTTCAACAAAAATATACACTGCTTGGAAGTATAGGAGTACCTTAAAACTCACTAAAATGCCCACCACCGCCAAAGGGTTAAATATATCTAAATTTTATCAACTATTGTTGTGAATACTAAAATGTAAACACACATAAATGTCAAAACATATTAAATATGTCCACTTTATGATTTCAGCGATATTCCACGAAAGTGGTGAACACTAAAATTATAGTAGACTTGACTTAGCGGAGACTCAAACAATTGCACTTAATATTACAAACAACAATAAAAGCCAAATCCATACATTTTAGCACCTATATTTTTCATTTACTAAAATTTTACTATTTAAGAGCGAAACATGAGATAATAAAGACATTCTGTTTCGGTAAGCCAAACTGGTCGGCGACCAAACAGACTATGTACAACGAATAAAAATAATTGTTATTATTTGCACAAGTACGTCGCCGTAGCTATTGCTAAAGGGGCGGTTAAATTCGCCACGCAAAAGCGACAACTGCTTTTGTCCAAAAGAATAATTTTTGCCTCGTCTTATTTTTCGAGCATTGGTAAAAGCGAACAGCTAATATCGCATAACATTTCACTATACACATCAATGTTTTTCGAAAATTTCAGCTCAATCGAGATTATCTCCCTTAATCATTTTACTGATATATATATATATATATATATATATATATATATATATATATATATATATATATATATATATATGTATATATATATATATATATATATATATATATATATATACACACATGTATATATATAAATATATATATATATATATATATATATATATATATATATATATCCGCCGCCGACGCCGAAGAAATTCAAAGAGTCGAGTTTAGCAGGAAAGGTTATAGCATTAGTCTTTTGGGACGCTGAAGGAATTATCATAGTGGAATATTTCGAAAAGGGAGCCACTATATCAGGCTCTTACCACGCAGGCCAAATAAGAAGATTGCGAGAGGCAATGAAGGAAAAAAGACGCGGCAAACTGCGAGCCGGAGTGCTGTTTCATCAAGATAACGCAACGGCTCACAAGGCTGCAGTTGTGATGGCTGCAATTCAAGAAACAGGATTGGAACTGCTTGAATATCCGCCCTATTTACCAGATCTAGCTCTCAGTGACTTCTACCACTTTCTTTGGCTCAAGGTTCACTTTTGGAGCAAGACATTTGAAGATGGTGGCGAAATGATGGCCGCTATTGAGGCATTTTAGGAGAGTAGAGACAAATCATTTTTTTCTAAGGATAACCTGGGTTTGGAAAAAAGATGGACTAAGTGTATTAACTTATTAGGAGACTAAGTTGAAAAATAAATATTTTTTTAAAGTTTAATCACCTTGGTTTCGGTATATTGGTTATCATTACTTTTGGACCAACCCTCGTATGTATACATGTAATGAAAGAGGTGTGAATTTTTCTCCAAAGTGAATATTTTACTATTATTTTTCGAAACTTATTAAAATCCCACACAGTTTCACTGACAAAATTACTGTGACAGTATGTAGGTAACTGCCAGATACTCAGCAAAGTGACGCTGGATTAATAATACTGTAGTAGGAGAAGCAAATAATAGATAGAATAAAGTATCGATAGAAAACAACTTCAATTTTTTCCTGATATTTTCGGCAGTCTTGTGTAAAGGTTTTTATCAACAGACTCGAGAGTTTATTTGATTTTCTATTGTGATATTTGAGAAATAAAAACCATCGTAAAATAATTTTCATTTTATCATTTATCAAGGCAATAATGGAGGTAGGGTAGGTGGCCAAAAAAATATCAACATTTTGTTGAATATGTAAGTAGCTAAGAATTACAACGAACGTTCCAGGATTATTGGAGAGATAAGGAAATACACATAATAATAAAGAAATCAATGGAAAAAAAAAGTAGGATTAGAACGTGTTAGAGTTTTCAAGCTACTCATATAGAGTTTCACCAGATTTTCGGTTTAAACATACTAAATTGATGCATTTTTCTTTCGTTATCGGCTTACATATGTACGTAGTCGAGGTTTTGCTTTCACTATACGATTTGGTTGAACACACAACCAAATTATTGATACTACAACTCAGCGATAATTGGAAAAATAATTTTTAAAAAATTACAGAATTTATGTTACCTCTATTTTGCAGTTGCATTAGAGCACCATTTAAAATCTAGAAGCTTCATAATATTTTGTCCGACTTGTAAGCGACAAAAAAAACGTTATGATATATTTATGTACGTATATACGAGTATATATATATAAATTTGAAAGCTTAGCAGTTAGCCTTAAAATATGTATTGTCCTGAACCAATAAAGTGCTTATGAATCTCAGGAAACCAACATAAGGTATAATCATAGTCCTTCAACGGGTAATACACCAACAAACCAACACCAGCAAATAATGTCACACTGCAAATATCAACTGATCCAAGAATCCGATTTCTTTCAAATCCTTTCTCTGGTTGACTCATAAACGACATATAAACTTAAAGCAACTCAATCTCATTCATACCAAATTTCGGCAACAAATCACGACAGCCTTACAAGTCACGAATGTCATCACCTGAAGGTGGAATAATGATTACAGTATCGTCAACGAGGCCTGACTGTCGTCGTTTGCCAGCCCAGGATTTGGAAAAATTAATTTGTCCGTCATTGGGAATGATGTTTGGTAGTATATCGTAAATTTTCGACAGACGAGATTAAATGAGCCTTTTCCGAATAATTACGTGAGCTTGTTTGTTTGATATGAGTAAAAGTATAAGATTGCAAGTGATGGATTAAGCACATTTGATCGCACGTTTCGAATGGTGTACTTGTTAATTTGCCATGTATATAAATTTAATTAGTGTGTAGCTGAGACGATGTTTTATGATGAAGAAACGGGGGTGAAAATTCAGTAAATCAGAATTTTACTGAAGATTTTGATGAATGAATAATTTTTTTAGGATGACAAATCTTGATTTTCAATGTCCGTGACGAACGACACAAGAACTCAATGGTGTTTTTATTGAATACCGCATATTTTTATTTATGATTGTCAAAAAAAGTTTATAGTTTATTCGACTTCTTCTTCATTAATATTTGATTCTAAGCAACGTCACATATGAATGAATCTTTCGTCGTTTAAAGTGTATAACATCGGCGCGTTTTATCCGAATGCAGACAAGGACATCCTGGTAGAATATATTGAAGCTATTACTTTTTTGTTCTACTTTATTTGTAACTTGGATAGTTGAAAGTTTTTCAGTTCGTGAGCCAATTTTTCTACTTCGATCCTAGCCTTTGTATATCATCAAACATTTTAATTCTTGATGTCCAAAGCAATTAGCGAGAGCACAAACCGGCAGCCCAATAGCTAACAAAGGCTTTCTAGCTGGGCAATGTAAAGAAGAAACCAGTTTGGCAGGATTTGAGAATCACTGACGAATCGAAGGCCGCAGTGTGAGATATACAAGTGGCAGAGCGAAGCGTGTGTTGTCGATAAATAAAGAAAAGAGTCACAAAAATATCCAGTGTTTAATTTATCCTGCAGCTTTTTACACTTGACATACATCATATCTATTACTTAAACCCCAACGTCGGCTTACATTTTCCTAACAAATCTCTCTCATTCCCCAGAAATTGCTCGTTTGCGTACGCTTTCATTCTTCACATCAACACTGTTTCGTTCATATTTAATGCAATTAGGTAGTCATACGCTTCCATTTCTTTTGAGTTCCATTGAAACTCACCCGAGCAACTGAAATTTATTTCCATCACATAAAACTGTACTGATGGAAACTCGCAGACTACCATCGGGCTATTTATCTTGGCCGAAAAGTGGACAGCTTCACATTAATCAAATTGGCTGGTTCGTCTGGTCCAGATAAAACCTAAAAATAAAATCCATTCCAGGATCTTCGACTCATGAAGCTCTCGAATAAGCACTCGAATCAGAACAACAACTATGTATATCAAATCAAAGGCAATTTCGAGACTTCTAATGATATCTAGTACGGTTTATCATAAAGTCCCCCGGAAAATAAATAGCACAAATAAACTTTAGTTCCTGTTAGCGGAGGAATGCGTAGCATAATCATGGTCGACTGAGAACATTAAGTGAAATCCAATTTGTGAAATAAATCTGCCTGAGAAAAACAGTTGCTAGATATTGTTTGGTTTCGCGATACGCTGAAGTTGAAAGTTAGGAGAAAGGAATCCTGAAGTAGGCTCCTAGAAATGATTTTTTATATCTTTTAACTTCTATCGCTAAACGAACTTTCGATCCCCGAAAGTGATTTCACGTTATTTTTTCATACTACACACTATGCACTTTCCCATTGGAATCTCATTCCACGATACTTAAAAGATATATTACCTAAAAAATGACATCAGCTACTTCAGACAATCTACAAGAAACAAGCTGGCGCCTATCTGCTGCGTGTCACATTAAATCAATTATGTACCTCAGCAGGATCTCCACTAATGGACTCTTGACTTCTACGCTAGTCCGAGCTGTGACATAAAATACGTTTTAATGTAAGACGTAGAATCTGTCTCTGACAGTATATGTCTGTACTGCGATTAAGTTAATGAAAAGTTAATGTGTGTACTAGATCAAAGGCTGCTGGCCTGGCGGCTTTGTGTCAGTTTAAAGATTGATTGAGAATAATTATTTTGGTTGAAGATGCTAAGCGATGAAATTTCACAAATTTTTTATATCATTAAAACAAGAGCTGAGATGAAATAGGGTCCTGAAATGTTATAAAAGTTTCGATAGTTTGTTTTTGCTTAAACTTAGTACTGTCGTTGATTTCACGTGAAATTTTCATACAAAAAATTGAATTTAGCGATCTCTAAAAGAGCACTTGATGTTCAATTGCCAATATTTTCGAACAAAGCATATATGTATGTATGTTCACGTTCAATCTAGCATCTTCAAATTTAGTGCCAGGGTTTCTCAAGAACGAAATGACAGAATCGTCTAGTCACCATCACGAAAATTATACTGAAGCAGCTTGACTTTCAAGCCAGCCTTGCTAGTGAGGTTGGTTTTCATTCGATGACCGCATCGAGAGTTATACGAGGCCATTGATATGAAAGAATATGAATACGAAATGGCTATCCGTGCACCCATACGAGAGTGGGCCTTTTTTAATACACGCACAGCATTGCTCTCTCACAAAAATTCCGCTCAGTGCACTCCTTTCTGCCGCACTCACAACCGAAAAGCCTTAATGCTGTGTCTTAATGCTGGGAACCCCAGCTCAGTGTAAAAGCGTGCAACGGGCAACACGGAAGGAAACGTCAATGTCAGTTTCATTGGTGTCGGCGACTGAGAGCATTGACTTTCCGTCAACATTTCTGAAATAAAATTCGGAAATTTTTCGGCGTATTCGGTGGAAACGTATATCTATGTTTGTGCACAATCATTTGTGTCGGTTTCGCGGATAAATTAGCAGTAAAAAATCATAAAACAGTGCGATAATGAAGTGCCGCGTTCCAGGCTGCGAAAGTACCTACCGAAGTGCTTCGGAGGGGATATCGTATTTTGAGTAAGTAAAATGAATCTTTGGCTTTAATTGCGGATAGTTTTTGTGTGCAATCATAATTAATTTCATTAACAAAAAGCATTTTAATCTCTACTCGCCGGTTTTGGTAAAGAAATGTCAAACGACTTTCAAAATGGCGATTTCTCGTGGTTTTTTCACATTGACTTTGCCATATGAACTGTGTAGGGCACACACAAGTACCTCCTTCTCACACCTGTAAGCAGAAAGTCGAAAATTGGCACATTTCTCTCGGCCCATTTCTCTCGGCCCATTTCTAATCCATTATCTCTTATATCTGTGTACGAGGCTCACTATTTATATTTTGCGCCTTACAATGAAAAAAAGGGTAATTTAAGTTCGGAAATAGCTTTATTGTTTTCCAAAAAATTCTCTTTGAAGATCAATACACTTCTGCATGCTCATGAATCCATTTTCGAAACACTTTTTCCACTCGGATTGAGCTTGCGTTTTGAACGCGCCGACAGCTTCTTGGAGAGTCGAAAATCGCTGACCACGCTGTTAACTTCTGATGTGTGTGAACAAGAAAAAATCATTGGGTGCTATATCAAGACGGTCTCTCATCAATTCGATGTTTTCGGCGCTTAACAAGTGAGTCGATTTGTGAGAGCTTGCATTATCGTGATGAAGAATAGTTCGTCTTTAGCGGTTTATTTTTCTCATTTTACTGGAAACTTCTGGCAAACAAATGGTTGTATTCCATTCAAAAGTGACCGCCTTACGTTATTCAAGTGGTACGGTGGTTACTCTGAAAAAACAGATGACTATTTGCATGGACATGCTTCGACCGCGAACAACTTTCGCTGGATTGGACTCGTCTTGGAAGACCCGTACCGCCAATTACTGTTTAGTTTCCAACTCATACGCATAAATCTAAAATTCGACACCTATCACAATCTTACATACGAACAAATGCTATGCAAACAAATCTTTTTGTCGGCCAAATGTGCATGCAAAATTGACTGTAGGCTAGTGGGACTAATGTACAGAGATTGCTATATATCACAATATGTCACATAATAATCTTTCTTTAATATTTCGCGCACGACATCGATGTTCCTGGCGATTACGGCTGATTTTGGACGACCTTCACGAAATTTGTCGTTGAGCGATATGCGGCCGCAACTGAATTCTGCAAACCAGGGTTTTACCGTGACAAAACGCAGGGCTTTATCACCAAAAGTCGAATGGAATTAGGTCTGTTCGCGTACTTCAGCAAACTGCAGCAGTAACAGAATTTGGCAGCTGGCTTCTTATTGCTGCAAAATTTGGCTTGCAGCAAGAGTACAAAAACGACTTTCTGCGAATCTATTTTAATATATTATAATAGATTCAGGTACGCGAACAGACCTATTGATCGTTGGTTTCTTGTTGAGATAGTCCACGTCGAAAGTCGTGATAAATCATGGCACGAAAATGTTCACAGTTCAATTCCACTTTTCACCCGAGACAACATTTTCAAGTCACTGTAAACAAAAGTAATGACACTCGTACGTCAAAGCATTGTGAGTATACTTATGCTATAAAATGCCAAACTTTTCAATCGAAGTGTCAGAGTGCATTTGACACTATTAGTATTGCCAAGGCGCAAAATATAAATAGTGACCCTCGTAGGTTAGAAAGAGTTTGTATCTTATTTTCGTTTGAGTCCAATGATCCAATGACAAAGTTTCAGCAGTAATATCTTTTCAGACAAAGATGCTAAAAATCAGTTTTGGTACTCTGCTCCTATGTTGCAACCAAAAGAATACCAGGCTTGCTGGGCGTTATTATAAGCTTGTACCAATAATTCTCTTTAGATTCAACTTCTGCATCGCAAATGATAGAGCAGAAAGTTATTCTGAGTTATTTTTGAGAGTAATTTCAACATGGCACCACAACCTGGCTCCTCTAAGCAATCAGGTCAGAATACCCATTGAACTGGTTACCATACCTTCCCTGACTTCTTAACAAAATCTAGGATCAATGATAGGGGAAAAAAGGTTATCATTTGCACTGAAAGGTGCAAATGCTGGGCATTCACAGAAAAATGCTCTGCAGAGTCAGCTTTTTCTAGGCAGGATGAACAGAGATCATCCTGTCCAACAAGTATTCGGTACATATGACCTCCTAGGTAGTTGTGTCCAGTCAGAATGCCTGTCATGGCTCTGCAATCTCTCCTACTCTTGCTTCGCAATGACGTCATCAATTTTATTTCCCTTAACTCCCCAAAGCAGACGTACCCTATTGAATCTGGCGACTGAGTTGCCCTGCACTCTTGGGTGGTTTGCAAAATAGTCAGGGATCGACGCAGTGCCATCGGCGCAGCTTGACTGTCACTGCAAATAGCAATACGTTTCCTCTCCACCTTTCTTCAATTGCCCAGCAGGCAGCTCTCAGAATAGTTCATATTTCTACTTAAAAACACAGAAACATGTTCTGCAAGAGAAAAAGCCCATCTGTCATTTGATAAATGCGGATGGATCTTAGATCTATTAGATCTTAGATCTTAGATCTATGTTAGATCTATCTGTCTTCGAGGCATCCGTGAAGAAGATCTCGGAGTATCCCTTCGTATAGGCATCTAGATCATCCCAGTCACTTTTGCTCAAGAAGACTACTTCATACCGTCTCACGAAGTCGTGGAAAGGCACTCGAGCGTCCGAAGGCATTGTGAGAATCGGGTAGATTTCACGCATTGAACCCTCGTAGACTACTCGTAGGCCAAGCTGACTTAGTCTATGGGCAGCACTCGTCGCCACACTCTAAATTTGAATGTCGAAAGGAAGCAGCTGAGAAGCGCACCAAGGGCCGTACCCGAAGTGGTACTCATGGCATTACAGATACCCTGGCACACAGTCCTTTTTGCGAGCATGCAACAGCTCCACAAAAGACCACACCACTGATGCGTACGTTATCATCGGCCTTATGATTGTTTCGTAGATCCATATAACTACACAAGGCTTAAAAACTCATGTGGCTGCTTAAGCTCTTTTGCACTGCCCGAGAAAGCTTCACTTCCACATGATTCTTCCAGAGAAGTTTTTGTCTAAGATTACTTCAAGATATTTGACTTTTGAAATTGAATTTTGAAAAATTACACCCTTCATATTTGGAAGCAATAGTCCGTCCAATTTTCTTTTCCTGGTGAACAAAACAAGTTTTGTCTTACCCAGATTCACTGTTAGGCCGTGCCTCGAACACCAACTGTCAATTAGATCCAATGCGCGTAGTGCATTTCTACATACCACTTTCAGATCTTTATGAGCTTTGGTGACTGCTAGTGTGGCCACGTCATCACTATAAGCCTGCGCGAGCAGCCGTTTTTGTTGCAGCTCATTTAGCAAGGAGTCAGCTCGCATACTCCACAAGTGATAAGACACCTCAAGGTATTAGCAGTCTGATTCAGCTTTCGTTACCAACAATCTCTAAGTCAGCATGGCGTGTATCCACCTAATTAAGACGTCATCCACGCCATGAGCTTTCGCAGCTTCACATAGCTCCACAAAGGGCGCGCAGTCAAACACCCCTTTAATGTCCACAAATACCCCCATCGCATACTCATCATTTGAGATAACCTCAGGGTTGTGGCCGGCATATTCATTGATCTTTTATCAGATTTGGTCATTTAAGTACATCCCCATTCATGGGACCATACATGATCCCATACATCCTGTAAATTTCATATCATCTCATGATTCGGTCATCAGTTTTCGCGAATGCAAATGTCAGGTACTGAAAAATAGGTGATCTCATGAAGAATTTTGATTTTGTGGGGTTTTTTGCATAGTCAAAGAAAATTTTTTTATAACTTCTCATTTCAAAAATTTTAATGAGACTATATATTCAAAGCACCAGCATTTTTTCCAAATATCGATAAATTTTCAGGAGACTTGATGATTTGAATGATTTTCCTTCACGTACCCGACTTAGTTTGAGGTTTGCCTGCTAAATCAGCAAAAATCACTCAATTCTGTTATAATAAGTCCCATTAATTTCAACAGTGCTTGCGAATGCTATTGTTGACCGGTGAACACTATGATATGGTACAAGGTAGCCATAAGCGTGCACAGGACTTTGGAATAGAGGAGGCAAACATTCAAATTGCGCACACATTACTCTTGAATTTCGGTTAATTATTGTGAGGACTGTGTTTCCGGAGTTGTTATGCAATAGAGGCAGCAATTGCTTCCTTTGTCCCAGTCAAGACACCAATATTAAAAGATTTGTTGTCGGGTATATATTTCGTGTGTTTGCAGGTGGCGATGAACAGCTTTTCGTAAAAGACGTAGCATTCGATAAACAATTCTAAGTTTCCAATTACTTAGAATTGTTTAATTGATGCTTGAAATAACACGGACAAAGAGAATGACAATTAGTTACTAGAATGTAAAAATGATGTTTTCAGTGAAATGAGAATAGTTGCTAATTGAAAATTTTAAATGATTTATAGATGACTTGGTTAAGTCAGTTTATCTAATAAAGATGGTCAAATGCAATTTTATTGTTTCTAATTAAACGGTTTTCTACAAATATAACAACAATATTTCATCATACATAATGAATTCATAGCCTAAATACGATAATCGTGTTAATATTTGAACAAATTATTAACGGTTAAACGGTTTTCTACAAATATAACAACAATATTTCATCATACATAATGAATTCATAGCCTAAATACGATAATCGTGTTAATATTTGAACAAATTATTTACAGCTAAGCTTAATTTTCTTCTCATAGTTCTCAATTATTTACCGATTCTCATCATTCAATTACCGAATTACCATCATCCTGCTCATCGTAACAACATCTTTCCTGTATCTTCTCCTCAGCAAGTATTCAATCACACATACTCCTATTCTGTATAGACTTGCATTATTCAATCGGTTACAGCCAATCTAACTTGTTCAAAGTACCAAATCCTGTTCCTGTTCAATCGAACCGATTTCCTCGTCAACGTCCCTGAGTTCAAAGTTTGCACGACGACAGCCCGTCAGAATCAGGAGCAAACTGCATTACATTAAAACGATCCAATCGAACTACACCACAACAAATTTGCATGCGGTCGCGAGCTGTGCCTTGCAGTCAGTTTGTGGTGCAATTTCATGCAGTACATAATATGCAGACCCGCTGTGCATTGCGAGAATTTATCGCCGTGTTTGCTTAGGGCCACGTTAACGGCATACCCGAGTGGATGTCCTGAATCATCAGACAATTGACATGGGCTTTTCACAAAATCACTACTCAAGCCGTTTCGCAAGCAGACATTTATCTGTTTGCTCCATTAGTTGCAACTTTGTTTCTCTCAGGAAAAGCATACTGTGTATTTGGTTCAAATTGTATCTACGAAAGACATGTTAATGCGACTGGGAGTCTATGAGGACAGCGGATACAGATGATGGACTGAGAACCCACTTATTTGAATGGGAATTTTCTTCCGAAACGCATTAAAGATAGTCAGAATGTGTTGTTTGCTGCCCATAAAAAATTATCTGCCAAACATAAAAAGAGACAATGATCTAAATCCAAGCCGTAATCAAATCTCTCAAAAGTCTTTTCCGTTCGAAGTAATAAAATATCTCACGAGCTTTGAAAATGTCAAAAAACAATCGTCCAACCGTCATATTCGGAAACTTTTTACTATTTATTTATACGCTCAAATCCATGATGAATCTGTCAGAGTTCCATTCCGAGCATGCATCACTTCTCCGTATTAGCTATTTACAGTCTTCAAAGTTGCAAAGCTATCTCTTTGGAACCATCTTAGCCTCTCGCTTTTTTTATCTCTTCCCATTTAGAGCAGTAGATCCTCTGTGAAAAATGATTTTACGATTCAAATCATTTTGTCATTTCGTCGTTTTGTCATAATATTTGCATGGATACTAAAAGGAAACGAATGAAACGTACGGAATGAATGCAGTCTATTGAAACCCAATAACTTCTTTTCAAATATTTATGAAGTGTCGCAAAGTTTCGACATAAATAAACCCGGGAAATGAGAGATTGAATAAATAAAAATGAATATGACGATCGCTAGAAGATATTTTATCTCCTTGTGGGAACTATATTTGATTGTTTTAATTTATGATATAAGGCATTTTTTATGAGTTCTCTCTATTAGAGTCATTACTAGTCAATAGCTTCGGTCAGTGTTGCGTCTTTTCCGATAAAATATTGTTAAGTTTGACAAGAATCTCGTATTCTAAAAAGAAAATTGTTTCGTATAGTTTTCAGAAATATTAATGCCAATACTTATTTATTCGTTTCATATTGATTCTGTAAGAAAATTAATTTGAATCCATTAAAAATAGAACCATTTTGAACCACGAATTCTTTTTCTTTTCTTTTTCAGTACGTTATTCAGTCCGTACGGTAATAGTTTAATAGTAGCTCAAAAAATCTCTTAAAACACCCGATTTCAATTCATTTCGAATTAATGACTAAACATCAAAAGCCACACATCGACAGTCACTTTATATTTATACAACCGTTCATTCTTTATTGTCTTTGACAACTTTGAAGCAAAATCAACCATTAATCCCCTAACGGCATAGCCGCCATTTTACATAAAATTTCCACGTCCACTCTAACTAACTATTCCCATTGACGCTGAAATGAATGACAGCCACAGAACCGCAACGGTTGTAGTGGAATGCACGCAAAGGAAAAATCACTTGACAAATGAATGCATCGTAATCAATTAAGCGTATCGATCTATGCTATGAATTTGCTTCGAGCTCGGTTAGAAATAAATTTTGATATGTGGATGTGAGTAAATATTTCTGCACATGGAAAATATGCAAATTTGAACATCGAAAAGTGTGTATCTATTTCCTTTGATGTCCAATGACATAAATATTTCAGTTATGGAAAAGAGTTTAAGCCTGCGATTGTTGCCTTGCGAAATGATTTCAGTTTTTCGAAAATTACGAAAAACCAACATATAGGTATTGTGAAAATTTGCTCTTTGAATAAATTTTAATTGTTTCAAGTTGCTTGAAAATCATATAAAATATAATTTAAATAAGCCCAAAGCTTTTAAAAATAAACTAGAGAGTAAATTTGTACATTTGTACATTTTTAGTAGAAAACCTAACTCTGTAACCACCTAATATATGTACATATTCGCGAAAAAAATTTCTTCTCATAATCAAATATATTGGCTCTGATCTGAACGTGGAAACCATCAACGCTAATGTATTTATTCCCGGCATACGCCATCAGTAAAATAGACTGTAATTGCATGATTGTAAAAAGGCCGTGAAATCTTCAATTCCTATTTGCGAAAAAAGAAAAAAAAATACAGGTTTACCCATTTCGTGCTTGATAAAGTAACACCCTGCATACCGACATCTGTCAAACATACACGTCAATCATGCTGTCATTTATTTAGTTCAAGTTGCATTTCAGAATATTGAACGTTTAACAGTCGAACTATGCGTTAAAACTATTATTAAATTTTACTATAAAAACGGTGATTGTGTCGTGTCCATACTTCGCGCTTTATGAGGAGATTATGGTCATCATAATCGCGCTTCACAGCAAACAATATTGAATACAGTGAATAAATTTGAGCAACCAGAATTTGTTACTGATATATTGCAAGACATGTGCATCATCGAAACATTCGCACCACTGAAAATGCCGCTGCTGTAGCCGAAAGTGTGGAGCAAGATCCAAATTTATCGATTCCTCGTCGACCTCAACACGTGGGCCTATTTGATGGTTCATTATGGCGCATTATCCATCTGGATTTGGATCTCCATCCGCATAAGACCAGCTCACAGACGAACTGAAGCCTGTTGACCATGGAAAATGCAGAGAGCTCGTGAATTGGGTGTGGAAACAAAAAACTGGTGATGCTGATTTTTCGAAAAAAAATTTCTTCAGAGGTGAGGCCCGTTTCTTGCTTTTTGGATGTGTAAATAAGCACAATTATAAAATATGGGGCGCGAAAAATCCACAAGTGATCGAAGAGAGGCCATTAAATCTTACATTATTATCACATTACATCTTACATCATTATTACATCATTATGGTCTGGTGACATGATTTTGCCATATTTTTTGAGAATAGTCAAAGACCAGCCATCTCCGTCAATTCTGAGCACCATGGCCGTATGTTAACCGACTATTTTTGGACGGAAATCGAAGGTTATGATCTTGACGATAAATGGTTTCATGGGCAACAATTCACATAACAAAGGCAAAGCGAGCTCTTTTGCTAGAGAAATTTCCAGGACGTGTAATTTCGCGATTGGGTGATGTGAGTTGAAATCCAAGATCCTGCGATATAACGCCTCTGGATCTCTTTTTGTGGAAGTACGCCAAAGATCATGTTTATTCCAACAATCCCCAAACCTTGGACGAACTGAAAGCCTATATTTGTGAAGTCATGGCCGATATATTGCGCGAAATGTGCCGGAAAGTCATTGAACATTACCTAAAAAGGATTGAATCCTCTAAGAAATCTCGTGGAAGACATTTGAGCAATACTGTGTTTCACATATAATGGCAAGGATCAATCTTTACAATGAAATCAAAATTACATCACTTTTTGAATATTTTGTGTGTTTATTTAAGTTTGAAATGGATAACCCTGTACATGTAGAGTAGATCAAAATCCTCCAGGAGTTTCTGGTTTGTGTTACCTAGTGACCACTCTACTATGATTAATCAGCTTAAACAACGTAGAGGCACTGGCCATCTCTACTAACTCTTCAAATTTGTAGGAATTAAAAAATTTAATTTAAAAAAAAACATGAAATGTTCAAATACCTGCATTTGTTATTAAGACCCCAGCTCTTAAAATCCACTGTAAGCAAGTCAAACCCATGCAAAAACAATTTTGATTGTACTCCAGAGAATTATATAACCTTTGCAACTTCGATAGCTTGCTCCTATGAGTTAAAATAAACTTGATTCCACTTTCATCCAGAAAAATATTTTTAGCATATCAGCCTGCTTCACGTCCGACGTCATTAAAGGCGCTAATGAAGTTGAATTCCTGAAAAATAAGATAGTGATCAATAACTATTTTATAATTCTAATGTTTGCGAAAGAAATATTCATTTTTCACCACATATGCAGCTTATGAGCTAATAAACATTCATTTGTTTTTTAGTGTTTTAATTTCTTTGGTACCTATTTATACGCAAAGTATAAGTATGTACCAGTAATCACACGACAACCCATCGGATTTAAAGTAATCACACGACAATCCTTATCAGGTCTAGAGGTTGAAGCTGATAGAGATCTTCGTTCACAAACTTACAATCTAAGTTACGGAACACCTTGCGTGTAGATAAAAAAGAAACTAATAATAAGAGTAAATCCCAAATAATTCACACAGTTTCTTCAACAATTTGTCCGACAGTTTACACCACTATCCAAATTCAAATGCTTAGTGTAAAAATAAAGCCCAAAAACTATATACATATATTCATCAGTTGCTTATCACAAAGTGAGTTTTATAGCTTTTTAGCCATGATGTGATAACAAGTTTTCCATCGTTCAATATAGGATGCGCATGATAGTTTCTCCCTGATTTGTGAATACCATAGATATAAGAAGAATGGATACGAAATGGGCCGAGAGAAATGAAGCAATTTTCGACCTCTGGTCTCAATGTGTTTGTATAAAACAATAACAAATTTCATGCAGAAAAGTTGATGTGTTTGGAAATTTGTTGAAATGTATTAGTTTCCCCGTTATCCCAACCACCCCGTAGATTGGATGGATTGAAATGAATGTTTACATAGAGAGTCTACAGCGCTGAGGGTTGGTGCGTGCGGCATTGAGGGGAAAGCTGTTTTACAGAGAGTAAGATTGCATGTGTAGTAAAATTGCTTCACTCACGTACGGGCTCATGCATTGTGATTGCGTGTCCATTCTTTATATGTCTATGGTGAATACCCTATGCCATAGATTTCAAAATGTAGTTGAAAGATTTGGATGAAATTCGAAGATATTTAGGAAAACTTGTCCAGGTGCGCTTTTAGCTCCTGGTATAAATTGAAATTCACTACGAAGAAATCCATTTTATGGCCGTTTCTACTGATCTACCCGCCAAATACGCGTTTGGATTAATACATGTTCATACTAGGCACCGGTTATCTTCGTTATTCAGCATCATCCCTACGATCAAATCCGGTGATGTCGGGCCGATCATGGTTTCGACCATGATAGTTTCGACGGTACTCGTATTTCTCAAACTTGTAAACCCATTGCGCACGAAGAATGAAAGGTGACTATTACCATGCTTATCTATGCAATATTAGTAAAATAGTATGCCCACCATTTTCTAATGTAACCGGATCCCGTTATGAACTAATCTACTTCTTCGTGGCCATGGCTGACCCATGAATCCCAAAAAATATATTAGTTTAGCTGATCTTTAGTAGTGGTGTCAAAGCTTGAGGCAACTCTTTCGTGTGCGATAGAGCCTCAGTTATTTCCAACTGAGCGTAAAAGAAGTACTCGTTCTTGTACCAGTAAGTCTGTAAGGAACATTCTCGAAATCATCTTCACATCTTGTACTGCGGCCATATGGTAGCTACAAGTAATACACAATCTGTTTGAAGTTTGCAGTTTTGCTTGAAGCTTGTCTGCCTGAATTTCAGCCTGTGCAGTAAAATGAAGTTGCACTTTGCTACCTACTCAGCAAGTCGAGGACTCTTACAGTCTTATGTCATATGTACAGTCATATGCCTCCCAGATGTGGTCGCAATAGATCAGCTTAGAATCCAGCGTGAGTCCCAATAGCGTTACGAACTGGCTATTTGGTACCTCAGGTGGAGCCCACTTTTACCTTCCTCATAAGTCCTAGTTGGGCAAACTCGTCAGTACTAAAAGTTATTTCTCTTGCAATGTCATCAGCAGAACCCACCAAAATCATATCTGTCGGCATTTTCGGGTGCACCTGCCCATTATGAACGATGTTTCAGAGGTCAGGTCCACTCTACTCTCTACACACACTACTCTTGCGTTGCCTTTAAGATGAAAAGCGTGCTTTTAACTTCCTAGTTGGAGCTATAATTCAGCCGTCAGTTCCTGAGATAATCATATAACATGACCAAGAATTAGTCTGGAATACTGAAACTAGGATTGAGGGCCCAAAGTACATTTGTCCATCTCGCCGAATATTGCTCTTGCCACAGCTTCAGTCACTGCAGTTTTTATGTCAAAACAATACTCAACCTTATAGAAAAGAAATTCCTGAAAGAAAAATTTCAATTATATGCTTTTTACTAATTTTCGAAGAAAAGTAGTATTAAACTCGTTTCGCCGAAAATTCATATTTCTTTATATATATATATATATATATATATCTATATATATATATATATATATATATATATATATATATATATATATATATATATATATATATATATATATATATATATATAAATATATATATATATATATATATATATATATATATATATATATATATATATATATATCTATATATATATATATATATATATATATATATATATATATATATATATATATATATATATATATATATGTATATATATCATCAAAATGATTAAGGGAGATAATCTCTGGAGTGGCCGATCCGATTAAACTGAAATTTTCGGAGAACGTAGACGTATTTAGTAGGTAGGTCCACGACTTGCTAAAATTCAGATATCCTAAACATTTTGGCGGCAGCGAGCGTTTTAGTGAATTTTGAGGTACTCCTATATTTCCAAGCAGCGTGAATTTTTGTTCAATAAAAGTATTGGGAATAAAGGCTTATTATGTTTTAAGCTTGCCTATGATAAAAAATTGGAAATTTGGAGCCGTGTGTGGGTGCAGCGTGCCAAAAAGTAGGCAAATTTTGATTTGTCATTACCTCTGACAAAAACATTGGATCATCGTGAAATTTGCAGAGCGTATTGATGTTGACTAAAGTTTAATACACATGGATTTCCAAGGTCGTGCGGGTAACCCTGTAGCTGCGACAGGCTCTTGAAAAAAAATCCTTCAAATTATTGAACCTCCTGAAAATTTTTTGATTTTTGACAAAAAAATTCAAATCATTGATAAATTTTAACGTTTGTGCATCATGTCAAATTAAAATTTTGAAAATTCCCATTTGCACAAGAACGGCAACCCATCACCAAATTACCTCTATTTTCAGCACTCGAAAGTTCTGTTCACGAGGACTGACGACCGGATTATCCGATCATAATGAAATTCACAGAACATGTTGGTATCAACTAGAACCAGGTCTGATAGAAGTGATTTTGAAATGCGGGTAACCCTGCCATCTTGAAAAATCACTGAGAAAAAAAAACAGCTTTTTGGCCTATAACTTCCGATTCAGCCATCAGATTTAAACAGAATTCACACAATATTTGGATCTTACTTAAGGTAACGTTTGGTGAAATTTTGGCTGAAAAATTAGAATAGAGTTGCCAGCTATGGTGATTTTTGTCTCCTAAATCTTGCAAATTTGCTCAGCAAAATAAAGCTTTTTCCCCTATAACTTCCGGTGCAGTCATGATATCAAAATGAAGTTTATGCAGTAAATAAATTTTGATGTGAACCAAATGTCATAGGAATTTCGTACAAAAATCATGAAAGGGCTGCCAGCTATGACCATTTTTGTATTTTTGTGGAATTTCTTTACTGCGCGATTATGTCATTAGATTTGCAAATGGGAACGATCCTGCAATGGAAATTAACAACAAATATTAAAGCTTTAAAAATTTGAAAAGTTTTGAGGGTGGTAACCCTAAACAATTTTTTAACCGTATAACTTCTAGAGCAGTGATTCAATCGAAACGAAATTTATTGGTTGGGTTTAACTTAACAAGAAGCAGATTTGGTATATATTTTGTATTGCTGCTGACACAGGCTAGCCCACAGCTTTAGCCATTTTCGTAACTATTGCACCAACAGATGCTTCAAATTACATACTCATATGCAAAACGTTTTCAATAAAACTAAGAAACCAATTTTTCAATTTTCCGAGTTTTGAACATTTTTTGGATGGCAGCCTCAAACAACGTTAGCCGCTAAAGCTTTCAACGAAATCCTCCGATGAGAACAAAATTCAAAGGATAAGTTGATTTAAGTATGAGCTTATGAAGGTAAACTTATTGCTGCTTCGTTGGGAAAATGTTGCCAGCACTGAACATTTTCATCATTTGTGTTATAGTTGTGTTCTGTTGCTTTGAACAAGGAATGGTTGATATGATTCTACAAAAAAGTGTATTACGTCTTTCCACACTTTTTTGTCACTCAAAGACAATTTCTTCGAAAATTAGTTTTCTAGCGGTTCAGGTGCGCTAGAGTTTTTTTTTCTGTTAAATTAGTATTATTAATTTTATATTAAAGAAATTTTGTATTAGTATTATTAATTCCCATGTATTCATATTCATGTATTTAAATTTTAAGCCACGAAACAATACATTAATTATTTTTTACACTCGTGATAAATGCTTTTTGGGGAAATAACCGTGCTACTTATTCATTCCTTAACTGCATCTCCTGACACTAAAAGAGTTCTAGCAATGCGGCTCTAGCCTCTTTTTATCTTTTCGTTGTGCCGAGCAATGCCCAATAACTCCTCTGATTTAAATCACTAATCTTGTCGTTGTCTCATATTCTATATTTTTTCCGCCTCCAGTACGTCTAGTACACCTTCAGAACGATGCATTATAAACCACTATTACCAAGAAGCACGGCAGTCATTGAGCCTTGCCAGGAAATTCTCCGGAGATGCTATAAAAAACTCGTAAAAGATTCATTTCTTTACTTAAGATACTGAACTTATCGGGTGGACCTGCTTCTTCACTTATTTCTTGCCTTCATTCTCAAACATAATGTTGGAATCATGCCAGTGCTTGTGCTGCTCAGCATCTTTAGACTGATTGTTCTTTTGTCGAGACAAAGACGGATGCGATACACTTTTCTGGCGTTCTGTCGATTTTCTTTAATTAAGTTGATGAAAGATTGGTGGCGGCGCTTGCTGGATTTACCGTTTGACGACTTCGAGGCATCGCTCAAGAAATGGGCGAGTGAGTTAAATGATGCAAAACGGGGTGATAAGAACGGACGGAGAGTCGTAAAAGTAAAACGGCCGCTGTTTTGTGTTGTTCAGGTGACGTAGATACGGGCAAAGATTTCAGTATTTTTTTCAGTATTTTTTCTTTACGAAAGAATGAAATATTCAGTGACTTTTACTTTAGGACTTAGTTCAGTGAATTAAATCTCTCTTTACAGTTTTTGAAGTGGAGCAGAACAATATTTTTCGTTACAAATAAATCTCTTTGTAAATCATGACCATTGACATAATTTTTCGATAGAAAGCGTGTTACACAGCTAATTTTCAAGCTCGTTCTAGAAAGAGAAATAAAGTGAATTTCAGAACCTCAGCCCCTGAATGTTTCTATTTAACACAGCGAGTGGTACGATGGATATTCGGTACTCTTGCCCTCCAGTCCCGAGTTGACCTGTCTGCTGGTTTATTGACTCGCTTTAAGTATAATCCAGAAACATAGTGTTAGTGTACACCATATTTTCGAAAGAAAAAGAGGTTAACATAGCTCCTATTCCGAATTTCGCTTGAATGTACTACAACAAGATCCTAGCCAGAACCAGATCCAAAAAACTTCAGCCACGAGCGGAAAGCTCTTTATCGTGATGGACCAGACTAGTGAGCACTAAAGATTTGTTTGCAGGAGAGTAGTAAAATGTCGACAAGGTACTATGGCTAGGATACACACTAGAAAGTAGAGCAGTTCAAATAGAGAATTCCACCAAGTGCTTTTGCACATAAAAGGTGAATTGAAGCAAATTATTTCTGTATGAGAAGAGAACGTATTCACAATCAGAAGATAGATGGAAACTTTTTCACTGAAACGGTTATGTATGATTTAATGCTATCTTTCAGTCCAATAAACCCAAAGAAAACCAGCATTGATCCAAACCCCGCCAAATCGTTTTTCATCCACGCTTTGACAGCCACCGAATCGGTTTCGATGCTCCACTGCCAAAGAATAAATTATCAAGGCTCGCAAACATGCATATAAATTCAATTTTTACACTTTTCCGGCTCAATATTTTCACTTGCAAGATCGATTTTATGATTATTTTCCGTCTCGCAAGACGCCATAAACACGCTTCTACTTTAAGCTAAATTCAGTCATTTTTTATCCGACGACGACGCAAGGCGTATATTTCATAGCTCATAAAAGTGTGCTTACACAGGTTCCATTCCGGCCGAATGAACAAATGCGCGCCGCCATTATGTTTTTCTTTTGAACCCTTTTTCGCTTTGAGCAAACAGGAAAATTTACACTTGGGCCCGCTGGATATTTTATAGCCGAAATGGTTCACGACGGCTGTGCTCAGTATGTGGCAAGAAGGAGTCTATCGATACCACGAACGTACTTACGCTATATGTTTGATAGACGCAATGACAATATAATGATTTCGCGTCGCTTACGAAGTTTTGAGGGTTTTTTTTTCGCTAGAAAATAAGCTCAGTGAGATTGAAGAGAATTTATTCAACGGTATATTGTACGTATTTGTACGGATTTAAATACTCTATTTATAGGCTCATAACGGCCTATGCTCTCCAGAAATATATGGACAAGGAAAATGCAAAAATTTGCTAAGTATGGAATTCGATTTTTTTTGGTCGATTTGGTCATATTACTGAATTTAAAGCTCATACTCGTAAGTTAAATATATCACAAATAACACATAGCTTTCGAAAAATGATTTTACAGTATGATATGAACGGCTAAATATTATAAAGATTATCGATGCTGGATTGCGGCATTATTAATTATAAAATATATACATAAAATATGTGAAAATTATAAAATTTAATAATAAAGAATTCATTTTTAACTTGCAGAACATATTCTGAATGCATTCATTTTAAGATTAGTTTGATGGAGTAAGTAGATTCAATCTTACAAAAAATATGCAAATTCTTATCTCTACACTCCATCTATGTCAAATTCATACTCATGACAAACAGAAAATTCCTTCGGTTTTCCAAAATCCAAAAACTTCATGTTAATATTTTGAATTTTACTTGCTAATGCAAAACATATTAGAATTCATAAAATATAGTGCTCATGGGCATGTGCATAGGTCTGTAAAATCCCATTTGGCAGTTCCTCCAGGACCTTTTCCAAAATCCATTCAGCTAAGAGCAAAAAACATTTGCCATTCACGTCGAAACTCTGAACTCTAATAAAATCTGATGTTTCAATGCCAAGTGAAACTCACAGATTGGATGTAAAGAGCGTAGCATACCACAGGGACATATCCATTCCAACAGGCGGCAGGCCAACCTCTCCAGACCATGTATTCAAAATCCAGATCATATTTTCTTCATGTCTTATCTCAACGGATTCACTTTCAAATTCAAACTCATGCGGTTCGAAGATTTGGTCTAAATGTAAATCCTCCAAAGTGTGTCTGCATATATGAAATCGAACTCTTGAATTTATGTAAGTGATTTCGGCAGCAACAACAGAATACAAACGAACCGTTCGAACAACATAGACGAGAGCCAAACAATCAATCTGATATTCATATGATATCGTAGTTTTTCAGATTGAAGGATGAAGAGTTGTTTTGACAACGACTGAAACGACAATGGTATGATACGTGAAGCTCAGGATGAATTTTCAGAATGACCATTTGAAATCTGTGGTTGTTTGAAATGTTCGGTTGCTAAATGAAACTCAATACGAAATTGAAAAGCAATGCCCTAGAGATAGTTTGCTGATAGTGCTGAAGGGCAGAAAGCATACAAACTTATATGAAATGGACAGAAGTTTCAACACGTATTCTAATCAATCTGTCTTGCAATGTAGATGTCGGGAAATGCAATATTTGATAGACCATAATATTTAATAATGTCTTGCAATTTTAATTCAACATAAATCGTAAAGCGAACTATACTCTCCGGCAGACATAGTAAACGCCTCAGTCTGATCTTAATACAACAAATTGAACTTATATCAGTTTTCATACCCAACAGTCTAATTTATTTACAATTAAAACTACTATTTATGCCACCACTCTACAAATACAGATGCCACTTTTACAAAACAAACACCACATGAACTTTATTGCCTTGTATCTCAACATTTTTTTCCTCGATTTTCTGTTATCCTTTTTTGTCATTTCGAATTCTTCGCATTCATTTCCGTTTTATTGGCTGGATAGTTTTCGAAAGCTGCTTCTACCATTGAATCGAGAACAATACGCCATTTTACAGAATGACAATTGTGTTGATGCTAATAACAGTGACGAATACGAAAAACGATAAATGTTGACAAAGAACTTGGAAAATCGAAACCTCTGAATCGGTGACCGGATGAATCACGGAGTAAATGTTGCATGAGTTGGAATTATTTGTCTGATTGTCTGTTTCATTGGTTGAAATTTTATGAAAGTAGCGTCAGAGTTACTTTTGTAGAGTGATGATTTAAATGGAAATGAAATTTTGATGCAAACAAATGCAAACAAGTAATTTTCAAAAGATGAAGTTTTTTTTTTTAGCACCATGGCGATTCAAAGTAGTCCACACACATGCATGCGAAGTAATTATATTGATAAGGGGGCACATATTGAGATGAAATTCAATCAGCAAGACAAATTTGAAATATTGAATTCAAGAATTTCTTCAATTTGTCTACTCACCCACAAAATATACCCACGCTGGGCGCAAGAATCAATTTAAGTAAAATAGTTGAAAACTCCCTAGAAATAATAAATATCAGCTCTAAGTGTGAGGGAAACAAATATAAGTCACTAGCAAAATGTCAAATAAATCAATTTCATATATTTTTTTTGGTGTAATACAGAACTTACTGTTTCAAAAAAATTCTAATATACAAGCATTAAAAACTTTGAGGTCAAGTGCTAGATTTCAATTACGATGAAAGGTGTAGTGTACTGTTGAGTCTCACAGAGGATTGACATTCAGCTTAAAGAGCCACAAATTTATGCAGGAATATTTCTTCATCTTTTCTGGAGGTCAATGATCCGACTGAAGCTATAACTGAGACATCTCTATCGGTTTTTACTGCAGAATCATAAGTAGGTGCTTCTGTTTGCAAAATTCATTTGTAGATTGTAAGCATTGCTTCATTATTTCTTTAACCACTCAATGAAATATTAATAAAATTCATTTAAAGTCAAAAATCTCCTCATGTAAAAAAAATAAAAATGCCAACATGCTAACAGATTGTGTAAACATTTTTTTTAGCTACGAGGGGTGGCTGATAAGTTCGTGGCCGAAGATACTTAGCGATTGCTCATCATGTCGTTACTGATAACACTAATTGTATGACTCATCATTGGTACGAGTATACACAACACTTTTTTTATTTTGTTCATTAGTACTTCATTCCTGGAATAAGCAAAAACACCGTGCCAATTCTTATAATTCGGAGCACCGCGCTGTGATTAAAGTCCTTGTTAAAAAAGGATACACAAAATTTTTGAAGAAATGTCATTGGTTCTTCAAAACTTCGCACCTTCATATACGATGGCAGATATATGTGCTCGGCTGTTTCTAAATGGCAGAGACACCTGTGAAAACGAACCCCATCCGAGGTGCACAATGACGGTCAAAATTTCCAAAAATTCGAAAAATTAGTACTGGCTGATCAAAGAACGTACTGGCTGATCGAATCAAAGAACGAAATGGAAAAAATTTACATGAACATTGGAAAATGAACAAAATTTGCTCGCATTGGGTACTGTGATTGTTCACACCACTCAACAGGCAGCTACGATTAGAGTGTTTTAAGAATTTTTTGGAACTGTGTATCTGTGATTTGGGTGAAATTTATAACCGCATTAAAACTGTTGATGAAACCTGGATTTATCCGTATAATCTCTAGCCCAAACTAGAGTTGAAGCACTGGATAAAAAGAAAAGCCACCAGAGAAATTCAAAGTAGAAAAATAGCGTCGAAGATTATGGCTACCATTTTCTGGAATAGCGAGGGAATTTCATTAATTGATTACTGGCCTAACGGGACTACAATAAACGGCAAGAATTACGCTAATTTACTGGATCAGGCACGGGAGGTAGTTGTACAGAAGAGACGTGGCAAGTTGGCTCGGAGCGTGCTGTTTTTGAAAGATAACGCGACCGTCCATTCGTTCGGGCTATGAGTGATGTCTTGAAAGCTATGTGGTTCAGAGAAATCGATCACTCACCCTACAGTTCAGACATGGCTACTAATGACTTTTTCTCTTTTTCAAATTTAAACCAGGAGTTACGGGGACGAAGAGTTTTGTTCAACAGTAAGATGAAAGCGGCCGGAGAAAACCATTTTGAAAGAGAAATCAAAAGAATATTTTTTCAGTAGTATAAGGGCATTATTCAGTTTTCAGTAGTATAAGGGCATATTCACGATGTTAAAAATGTATTTCACTTGAGAGAGATTGCATTGAAAACTAAAAAAATCAAAACTATACTTATCATTCATTAAGTACATAAGGCCGCGAATTTATCAGCCACCCCTCGTATCTTTTCATTCGGGTAAGGTCCATCTTTTTCATCACACTTAACTAAATGCGAAATAGAATAGCCTTCAGCCATGAAAATTCAACTAGTGGTATCAAAGAGAGCTTCCACAATGTCAACTTCAATCATGTTCGGTCGTTCTTGAACCGCTGGTACTATTTCAATAAATTCGATAAAAATATTTATCTTTCATTAGAATTATGCTTGTAAATAAATTAAGACGACATCTTTCAGATCCCTCAATGACACTCTTATTAAAGAAACCGAACGGTTAAAGCGGACTTAAGTTGCATACTTGGAAAGCCACGGTCAATATTGGGTTGAAATTTTTCGTGCATTGGTTTTGATTTTATATTGTGAAAAGTAAAATTGATTGTGCTAAGTATAAGAGCTTGACATCTTAAAGGAGTCACCCTAAGTGACGGTCAGGTTTTAGCTTCCTTTGAATTTTTTTGACGAATTCAAACTTTTTGTTTTATACATATTTACTGATATTCCAACAGTAAGTCAAAATAATTTCACACTTAAATCGCCATCACAATGTGTGTTGACATCCAAGACATCCAAGACAGCCAAAACACCCAAGTCAAAAAAATGGCACCCACGTCGACGGTCTCGATGATTCCAGGTGATTGGTTTATCCAAAATCAAAGTACCAAACGAAGTTTTAAGCTGTGAAGCTAGTTTTAATCTATGGCTATCGAATAAACTAGAATCATTTCAAAATATTGAAAATTGAATAATTGACATGTTTTTGAAATTTGATTTTGAAATATTATGAATTTTTTTTTTCAACTATTTTGCTACGACAAAAAAACCATTTGGAAGTTTTGCATTATTTTATTTTAATCCATGACTATATATGTGCCAAGATCGCTTCGTCGAATTTACAATTCCATTAAATTAACATTAATTTTCAGCAGACACAGCATTGCAATCATGATGATGCATTCATGTCCTTTTGGATAACGGGCCAAGAACTGTGCTCTAATGGTCCTAAGCACAATTTTATAATCAAATCTCTCAGGGACAAGACAAGAACAATACCTGAAACACTCAACAAAGGAGTTGATCTGAAGTCCTGTATGAATTCTCTTGCAGCAAATTAACAACGAAATAACACCTAAGTGTCGTTGACAAGGGTGCTTATCTCAATTACTCTGATTCTTCGAAAACGTACAATGGAGCATGGCACTTCTGTAAGTACCGAGCACACATGCATGCACGGTACATCTCTCGATTAAGATATGCCCCACAGGATTTCAAAAACTTGATCTCAGAGGCACTTTCCACTTAAGTCTCTTATCAAGGACTTTCGAGATAATTACCTGTCCTTGGCAAATGAAAGCCTTCTCGACAATCGGATGCTGTTGTCGCTTATCGGATGTTGTTAAACGTTGTTGTTTAGTTCACTCCAGCATTAACATAATCTTCTATTTCAAATACAGAGAGCTGCAGGAGAGTACCTACTGAATGCATGTCATATGCTTATGACGCTGTTGTTGTAGGGAATGGAAACGTGACGATTTTGAGAAAAGATTGATGAGTTATTAAGATGTGATGTTGAGTGAGATTGCAAGGGCTTGATTCTGTGGAAGATGTCGCCAAATTTGTTGAGTACGACCATGAAGCCTATGGAACCACCACACAATGAACTTGTGATTTTGATCAGATTGTCTTGCAATTTCACGTCGACTGCAATACATTTTATAGATGTGCATATATTTTATTCAAAATTACATAAACTGTTGAAATGTTTGGTTAAACTCGAGCAGCTGTTCACCTACGTATTAAACATTTTATCGATGGATGTCTGACTGGCAGGTTAAGTAAATTAGTCATTTTTGCTGATTTTCGGACAAAATTAGCATTAAACTCGTTTCGCCGAAAATTCATATTTCTTTATACATATATATATATATATATATATATATATATATATATATATATATATATATATATATATATATATATATATATATATATATATATATATATATATATATATATATATATATATATATATATATATTTATACATATATATCAGCAAAAAGATTATGGGAGTTAGTCTCTGCAGCGGCCGATCCGATTGGGCTGAAATTTGTGGAGAACATAGATGTATATAAGGATTCCATGATTTAAGATATCTTTAATCCTACTGCTTCGGCGGGAAGTTTTGTGAAATTTTTAGGTTTCGCTACATTTCTATTGAAAAAAAACTTGTTACGTTTTATGTTTGTTTATGATAAAAAATTGGAGATTTTAAGCCTTGTATGTGCGCTGAGTGCCTAAAAGTAGACAAGGATTTTTTTTCCAACTTTGACCTGTCATAACTTCTGACCGGAACATTGAGTCATCGTGAAATTTGCAAAACGTATTGGTGTTGATCTAAACTATACACGCGCAATGTTAAGATTAAATTTTAAAACTGTTCAGGCAACCCTGTATATATGGCGCGCTACTGAAAATAATCCTTCAAATCATCGACCCTGTTGAAACATTTTTGCTTTTTGATAAAAAAATCTAATTATTGATAAATTTGAACCTTTGTTCAGCATGTTAATTTGAAATGTTCAAAATTGCGATTTGCACAAGAACGGCAATCCGTTGCCAAATTACCTCTTTTTTCAGCACGCAAAACTCTTGCTCATGAGAACTGACGACCGGATAATCCGATCATTATCAAATTTACGGGACATATTGGTACTACCTAGGACCAAATCCATTAGAAGTGATTTTGAAATGCAGGCAACCATGTGGCAGTGGTGCCATCTTTAAAAATCACTGAAAAAATAAACTGCTTTTAGGCTCATAGCTTCCGACTTAGCCATCAGATTTTAGCAAAATTCATACAGTATTTGAACCTTACTCTAGGCAAAAATGGTAGAAATTTAGTTGAAAATTAGAATAGGGTTGCCCGCTGTGGTAATTTTTTTACCTATATCTAAATTCGGTCTAGAAAATAAAGCTTTTTTCCCTATAACTTACGATTTAGTCATGAAATGGAAATGCACTTCATTTGGTAAATGAAACTTGTTGTATTATACATGAACATGAAAGGGCTGCCAGCTATGGTAATTTTTGTAATTTTTTGGTATTTCTTAACTAATTGATGTTGTCATTAAATATTCAAATGGGAATGAGCCTGCAATGACAATTAACAAGAAATATTAAGGTTTCGAAAATTTGAAAAGTTTTGAGGGTGGTAGCACTAAAATTCTATTCACCCTTTTAATTTTCAGCGCAGTCATTCCATCGAAACGAAATCCACAGGGTGGGTTTAGCTCAACGTGAATCTGACGAAAGGTATGTAAAATTGTCATTTTATTTACGACGAGGGTAAATAATGTCAATCCATCGATTTGTTGTTATTATTGCTGAGCTGAATCCGGGATATTGCCTTAAGTTTCGAAAAGGGTGATTATTTTTTCTAGGCAGGAGGTTGAAAGATGACACGTTGTCGAAAAATTGGAAAAACAAAGGAAAAAATGGCGGTCAGAGTTCTGTGTGAGTTATTTTGGGCTAATTTTATGTCTTGTTAATTATCTAAGTGGAAAACTGTACAATAGTATTATCTTGAGAAAGAAAACAGACACAAAATAAATGAATTGAGAATTTGAGAAGACGCTGAACGAGTTACCGAGTTAACATTATTTTGGGGTGAAAAAAGTTAAGGCAGTTCAAAGGCAGAAAAAAAGCATCGAAGAGTTTGATAATTAAGCACAACAGAACATTTATGGTGAAATCGCGGCTTTACTATATGGAATGTTGTTTTTGTTTTACTCGTTACTATCAACATTCTCGGTCGCTTGCTGAAATCAGGTAAGTACCCGATGTACGAAAAGCCTTCACCATATATTAGGCGTGTTTTTTTGCTCCGATGCAGAGCAGAGGACAACTATGCCGCAAAAAAAACGATCTAGTATAAAACAGCAGTGCATTCGCTAAGACTGACATAGGTTGCTGTATTTGCTGTGGTAGCACGCAACAGCTGAAAATAAAGGGAGAAAATAACGAATATACACTATCACAATCGATAGAAAATAGAAAAATAACTAACAGAAAATTACTTCTTTTAACTTTCTACACATTACGAGAGCTTTTTCTAATTTCGTAACTACCAAAACATTCAACATAACCATGAAAAACCCAAAGCCACCTCACAGCAAAAAATACAACTTCTTATGAGCTTTTCTTTTTCTGTCAGCACATTCTACACTTTAACACGTGAACTACAAATGAGGAATATAATTTCTGTACTAGTGAATTCACTGGTGCAGGAGTGTTGTTGTTTTCAATGCATATACTCTACTCTCTGCTGGATAGAGGAGCAAAAAATCTCGCCTAATGCATATACTCTACTCTCTGCTGGATAGAGGAGCAAAATAACACGTCTAATGCATATACTCTACTCTCTACTGGATAGAGGAGCAAAAAACACGCCTATTATATGTAAAACAACATTAGGCGTGTTTTTTTGCTCCTCCATCCAGCAGAGAATAGAGTATACGCATTGGAAACAACAACACTCCTGCACCAGTGAATTCAGTAGTACAGAAATTCTATTCTTCATTGGTAGTTCATATGTTGAACTATAGAATGTGCTGATAGAAAAAAGAAAAGCTCATGCGAAGTTGTTTTTTTTTCTGTGAGGTGGCTATGGTTTTTTCAAGGCTATGTGGAATGTTTTGAAAGCTCTCATAATGTGTAGAAAGCTTTCTGTTGGTATTTTTTATATTTTCTATCGATTGTGGTAGTTTATACTTGTTATTTTCTCCCTTTATTTTCAGCGTTTTGTGGTACCACAGCAAATACAGCAACCTATGTCAGTCTTAGCGAATGCACTGCTGTTTTACACTAGATCGATGTTTTTGCGGCATAGTTCTATTCTGTTCTATGTCGGAGCAAAAAAAAACACGCCTATTGTAGTTTTGCATTCAAATTAAGACTATTAATTTTTGGTCTACAATGTCCAATGGATTTTTAAATGAACTACGCCATTCGGGCTTAGATATTAATTTTTCATCCACAAAATTCGACACACACTTTTTGGAATTTAGCGTTGGTTTTGTTTTTGAGGAATACATTCATATATCATGTTTTATGAAACAATAGTAGCTGCGTTTTTACATCCAGAGTTGTGCATAAAAAACGATCCGGAGTAGCATGCAAGTTTATTTCATGCTGACTCGGTTGGCAGCTGAGTTTTTATTAGGCATTTCCATATCAGAATTCAGATATCAAACTTGGAAAAAACAAATGTCTAGTTAGAAAATTAGAATCAGGTTAATATCTTTTTAAAACATGAGGAAAAAATATTTTGACTCATAGGATCGGAAATGTGTTGGAAGCGTTGATTGATTAATCATACTCATCCGATTTAATTCTTCCTGGTTTCTTGGGAAATTGTTCATTGCAGCCAACTGTTTAAGCTGATATGGTTTATCGATATATGTAACACAAAGAACAAGAGTACCAAATCTACCGATTTCGCAAGAATTCTTACTTTATATGCTTAATTTCGTATTCTAGACAACAATTCGTACTCTAAACAAAAAACGCAGATAATATGGACTTGTTAAACAAAAACTAAGTATTTGTTTCTTTCATTTACTTTTTTACTATCTTGATAAAATAATGGATTTATTATATTAGTTTTTTAATATATTTTTAGAATTACACTTATTCATCTCACAGCTTATTATATAATAATTATTATTTAATAATTATCATTTAATTATTTTATTTAAATTTATTTGTTATATGCTCGGGTTGAGCCAATTCTGGTCGAGGTTGGGGTGTAACAAAAATATATATGTGAGTAAAACACTCATTATTTCATTTTGGTATTGTAACTGCCAATTTTTTTTGAAAATTCATATTTTGTTTGAATTGATTCATTTTTGATTGAAATTTTTATATTGCATTCTGTTTTTTGGGAATTATAAGTAGTGACAATATAATGGAGCAAATCAAATTATTTGAATAATGATTTCTGCACGTTATCTTCGTATGCTTTTCTTGTTTTCTTCATCTGTGTGAGGGTTTATGTGCTGTGTCTTCCGTGTATGGTAGAACGAAGAGATCGTCCGCCCGAAACATCCCCTGAAAGACTGAGCTAGTCGGATGGGACAAAACACGCAGGGCAAACTTGGGCTTGTGGATACACTCACATAAATATACATCTTTCCACATACAATTCACTAATCTCCGCATACACTGTACTCCTAATGACATACAGAAACACACTAGTAGATTAAGAACAAAATATTGAATTGTCAAGAGAAAAAAATTATATTTGTCAATTGATTGATAAAAAGAAATATTGTCTGTTTGATTATTGTACGAACTTATTGAACATCAGGAATATTGTTTTATTGTTACTGCAAATATCTGTATGTTAAATATTAAATTGTTGTTGACTACGATTATAATTTATTAAACCAAAGGCTGATTTCTTATACATTAATATGCTGCACTGATATGGCTTTCAGACAATACAATACATATTTATCTGGCGGTTTCTTTAAAATGGTTGACTATCTTCCCGGAATCCAGCAATTTTGATTGAGTTTCGTTTTATTACTTAATATGCACTTAAATTCAAATAAGTCGGATTTGTTAAATTTCAGTTTGGTTTTTTTGTTTTATAAAATTATTATTAATTTGTTAATTTTTTCTTTGGAATTTTTGTTTATTCACGGAATAATGTGGAACATTTAGCCTTGTGGAAAACCAAACCACTTTCTATTATCAACAGGTGCATGCATGCGTCTTATTGGAAAACGAAATGGTTTGATTAGTTTCAAGATTTATTCACATTTTCATCAGAGCCCGGTAGTTTGAGAGATATAAATCCATATAAACTGCTGGTTCCTGTTCGGCTAATATCACAGTTTCAGATCGCCATCAACTAACGGCTTCACAAAGTTCATTATGCAAAACCATTTCAGACTGCAAAAGAGCAATTCTTCCTCCTATGCATTACTTCTTCACATTATTTCCCAAAGCTGCCATTTATTTTGAACTCGTCTAGCTTCACCTGCACTACCACCCTTTTCTCTAGCCCCACTCTCTTCCTATTATCAAACCAGCCCTGGAGGCGTTCGGGCATGTACAGTGAGACCATCTGAATCTAGTGATAGATTACTTTCAGAAGGAAACTAAAACTGTTCTGCGAAGGAAAGATGATGGCGAAATCGAATTTCATGATTTATTTCCGAGCCTTATCGATAGACTGACTGCCAAGCGTCGAAGCAACTGAGCAACTAGAAGGATGCTCCCCGGAGTCAAAGGCAAATTCAATCATTGATTTATTCGTTTATGGATCGAATCTAGTGCAAGTTGATAGAAACGAACTGAGCAAAATGAATCGGTATTCGTAATGAGATGGAACAGGCAAAAAATATTGCAATTACGAGAATTTTTTCATGTCGGGCTGATAAGGTCCTATTGAAAAGAAATTGATATTGATGTGCCAGTTACAATATTATTGACGAATCGTCGTTCTGTAAAGCACTAAGAATAGATTACATTGAAAGCAGTTTCTAAGAAAGAGGCAATATTATTTTCCATGGAATTGAAATAATTTGAAATAACAGTAGAGGACTATTCTGTCTGCAAAATTTGTCCCCAGCAAGGCAAGCTTTTTCGTATTACTTTTTCATTGAACTATATAATTTCCAGCAATATCATCTCCAATTATTGTCCGCTAATGTCACCCAATGCTTCTCGGACACTTCATTTAATCCTCTTAGCGATATCTCAAGGTGAAGTTGATCAGACCCCGCTAGCCAGTCTTATACCGTGCTGTGCTTCCAAATTATGTGAATTTATTGCAGATTTAAATAACGAGCGTCCTGAATAGAAGAGACAAATAACAACATAAAAGCAAAATATACTGTCGTCCAAGCAGTTGGCGATATAATTTATATCAGAACTAATGTTTGCAATCAGGATAAAGTATTGGATGCTGGGAAAATTTACCAGGAAAGCAGCAGTGTTTGGCATGGATGTTTTGCCAAATTTTCCATTGTACAGCTCTGCACCGCTGAGTCTCAGCCGAGATCCATTTGCACCCCAGCTCCTGGTTTTTGTGAAAATTTATGGTGAAATTATTTTTCTTTGTGTATTGTTCGTCTTTCACTAACTACAATTCGCTCCGAAATACATGTAACCGAATAACGAAGATTATACATTTATGCGGCTAGGCTCAGTCATATACTCCTGTGCTATTATTGCAGAACGAAGTGAGCTGGAGATACGAAACGAATCATTTAGTGTTGGTTTGCCCCAGGCACAAGACACACTATCTTTCAATGACAGTTTCGGAAGACTGAAACGATCGAAGTTTCTTGTGGGAAAAGGCAGTAAATTTTAAACTAGTAAGCAGAAGCTCACGAAGTAAAATTTGAAAAGTTTCGCTATAAAAACTTGACTATCAGCAATCAAGTTCTCTAAAGTTCAACGATGAAACTGAGATATCTATGCTTAAGTGTTTTTCGATAGAAAAGCATACTTTAGAATGATTCGAATAGGCAGGAAACGTTGCTCTATACACAAAAAAAAAAATCACTCTTTTTAACCAATCTCACAAACGCCTACAACGCTATAAATTACCTACCCTACTCGAAGCACGAAATGTCCTTAAGCTTTCTATCGAAGCCAAGCACTCAGCACCAATACAATTCCACATTACAGAAAATAGCCAAACTAATGGCCTACTTTGGTTATTTTTGGTCAATCGCCAATAAATTTTATCTTCTCTTTAGCACACAATTCAGGGGTCAAGTGCAGTTTGATATAGTGTCGACTAGTTGCCTCCTTCGAGAGAATGTCCAAGAATAGTATTTCTGTCATGTCTCTTAAGGATATTGTAAATGAACCGGAAAATTTTCATAGTCATTTCGTATCTTTTTTTTGTATTGTTAATAAAAGTGCTTGCAATGTGTATGACGCATAAAAATGGTCAGTTTTTCATCGCTAAGCCTATAATTTATGCGTTACTAACACTTTCTCGGTGCGAGTTTTTGGGTCGGAGTCATGAATGTCACTAAATCGAAATTTATGTGATTGTTTCTTGCCGGAGAAAAATGTGAAAGAACGAGGACATCTGTAGGGACTTTGACTGATAGAAGATTTTCATGGTAATTTCGGGATGTTAAGGTTTTTTTATTGCCTCGCTAACAAGGCGAAATATTTTTTGATATTAGGAAATCCAGGAAAATATCAAGGATAGAACAATTGCAGTAAAACTTTGTGGTATGTGTCATTTTAACATTCAAATCTTGTTAAGGTGGAAGAATATAATATTTTCACATATTATAATTACTGCTTTTGTAATTAGTTATTGCTTTTTAGTAAACACTGAAAACTTACTGCATGATTCATGGGCATTAAAAAAATTAGATTTCATAATTTGCCTGATGCTTCATAAAAATATGCATTTTAATTTAACTAGTGGTGATTACATTATTACTTTAACTAGGCAATTGAGGCTGATCGCTGCATTCTTGATAAATTAATAATAAAAACGAGTTCTGTTTTTAATATTTCACAACCGTTTCTACTATATAACCTTCTACTGAGCTATAAAATTAACGATATATTTGGGACATACACGAGAGCACTGAATTAGTTGCTAAGACGCTTTTTGTGCCCTCAATGCCCAAATAATTGTAAGGATCCGACAGAGAGTGAGAGTAGAGTATTATATGTAAGTAGTAATGAAGACGAGCAGTTAGATTTAGGTATTTGAATTAGATTAAGTTATAGTTAATTAGATTAGATTAAGTTATAGTTAAGCAAAATTTTCCTGTTAAATTTGATAGCGGGTATTAAATCATCGATACTCATGATTACATTTTTTGGAAATGTGAAACGATTGCTTTCACGCCTGAATTACTTTGAGCATGCTTAACTAAAAGCTCAATACGCAGACATTTTTACTAATGTTCAGAGAACATTAGTATTAAAATCGATTCGGCCAAAAATTCATATTTCCATATATATATGTATATATATATATATATATATATATATATATATATATATATATATATATATATATATATATATATATATATATATATATATATATATATATATATATATCATCATCAAAACAATTCATTGACAAGTTTTTTCGGGAACGGGCCATCCGATTAAGCTGAAACTTTCAGGATACATTGGTGTAAATGCAAAATAGGTCCAAATCTCACTCAATGACAATTATCTTTAACGCTTTGGCGCCGGCGGCCATTTTAGTGATATTTTTAATATACCTATTATTCCGTACACAAATAATTTTTGCAAAAAATTAAGGTAGCATAATGAATTTCGAACGTGTTTTAAATGTGAATCGGATAGTGTTTTGGAATTTTTTAACCCCATGTGTGCGCTAGGTGCCTAAAAAGAGAGCAGACCTATTCGATCATTATAAAACATTTCAGGACATATTAGTATTATTTAGTTGTAAATTTGTGTAGCTTTTGATGAGCATGTTGGCAACCCTGTAGCTAGGGCAGGCGCTGAAAGTGAAAACCTTCATATCATCGACTCTCTGGAAAAAATGTCGTTTCTTGGAAAAAAAAGCCACTCATGTTAAAATTTTATGCTTTGTCTACACAGTCAAAGTAAAAAATTAGAAATTTTACAACGGGCACGCCTATTAGCCCTTTCCCAATTAACCTATATTTTTAGCATCAAAAACTTCTGTTCACGGAAACTCACGATCCAATAATCACAATTGATTGAAATTGACAGAATGTATTGGTCTTAAATAGGACCAGATCTGATAGAAATTATTTTGACATGAGGACAATTTTGTGCCAGTGGTGCCATTTTGAAAAATCACTTAGAAAAATAACTGCTTTTGGCCCTATCAATTCTGATTCAGTCATTGGATTTTGACGAAATTCACACAATAGCTGAACCACGTTTGGTAAAAATTTGGTTGAAAAATTTGGTTGAAAAATTTGGTTGGAGCTGCCAGCTATTGTAATTTTGGTGTCTTAAATTTGAAAAATTCCTGAGGAAAATAAAGTTCTTTGCTCTATAGCTTCCAGTACAGTCATTGAATCAAAGCGAAATTCAAATCGTAAATAAAACTTATTGTAGGCAATATTCAGTAAAAATTTAATTTCAGAAGAATGATGGTCGTTTTTGTATTTTTTGGCATACCTTTAATTAGCGATTTTATCATAGAATTTTCAAATCGTAATGATCTTATAGTCAAAATAAACACCAAATATTAAAATCTAGAAAATTTGAAAACTTTTGCGAATGGTAACCTTAAATTTCTTTGCATCCCTATAACTTCCATTGCAGTCATCGGATCAATACAAAATTCGCACAGCAGGTTGACTTTAAGGGGGGAAATACATGTAAAATGGAAAAGAAATTGCTAATTTCAGATTGACTTAAAATATATATATTGTTTATTCAGAAAATTTTTAATATTAAATCCTGAAAGTACATATCTTATAGTAAATGAAAATATTTTTTTAATAACTTAAAATGGAGGCGATGGGAGCAAATGAAAAAAACACATCAAAAACAGCCTCGTACAACTTAGCGCCTTTTCCGAGAAAGTTGCAGCGTTCAGAGAAAAAAAAATATGCTAATGAGATCTATAATTCATAGGTGAACCAATAAAATTTAGAAAAAAAAATCAAATTTTTACATTAATATTAGATTAAAAAAAAAAAATCGATTTTTTTCAAAAAAATCACGTTTTAAACATTGGTAAACTAATTATTTTTCCGAAACTACAAGAAAATGTAGGTTCAACGATGAGATAATACTCTTTTGTACATGTGATATAAATTTGAGCCGAATAGGTTCAATATTTTTTTAGATATCTTGTACGGAAATTGAAAAAGTACTACTTTGAGAAAAACGCGTTTAAAGTTCTAAAGCTCCACCGACCTGGGGAACGCCGCGCTGTCTATAACTGGCTATAACTCGAGAACTAATACGAATATCGCTTCAAAACTTCTTTTGGTATATTTTAAGAGTATTTCGAACACTTTGATGCAATAAAAAAAAATCGTTTTTGTTTTAGCAGTTACATGTATCTCCCCCCTTAACGTAACGCAGATGCGACATATTTTTTGCTAAGGTGTTAGCAAAGGGCTGCCAGCACTAG
Organism: Nemotelus nigrinus; assembly: GCA_947369275.1. Classification (NCBI taxonomy): domain Eukaryota; kingdom Metazoa; phylum Arthropoda; class Insecta; order Diptera; family Stratiomyidae; genus Nemotelus; species Nemotelus nigrinus. The sequence goes on along the minus strand of OX376372.1, from coordinate 183,585,228 downwards.
GCCTTTTTGTTATTTTCGTTCCAATAAATGCTTGCATTAGGTATTTTTGTCGGAAACATCTGCAATGAAAATAAGTAAACAATGTTTAAATTTTCTGAGATCTACACATTTTTCGGATGACAACCCCAAACACCTTTTTATCGCTCTAAATTTCGATGAAGTCACCGAAATTAAAATAAACTTAGATTCTATTATTACTTAGGGTGTATTAGTTTTAAGTAGGAAAAGTAAGTAGTGGTAGAATACACACTCAAAATCTATACAAATCCTCTACTGTTCTTCGAAAATTATCGTTTCTAGCGGTTCTGATGCGCTAGGGTTTTTTTTATTTATTTATTATTATCTAAATCAACAGATACAAATCCAATTAAAGACTAGACAAAGTGTACATTTATATATATAAAAAAAAAACACAAGAAAAGAATGAAAATAAGCTAAGGTACAAAACTTCAAAAACAAAAAAATTAAGATGAAGAATAACAAGGACAATAAATTCAAATGAAACAGAATATATAAAAGGGGGTGAATAAAATATAATCATTAATTCAATACAGAATTTTAATTTGGAATTCAGCAACTTAACTAATTTATTTCGTAAGAAAAACGCGCGTTCTGAAATTTTTTTCAAAAGTGTGTAACGAAGGCGAAAGAGGACTAATTTTCAAGCAATTATATTGCCTAGGCAAGCGCAAAAGTGGAAAATAAAAATATGTATGAGTACGAGTGAAGGGTAGGTTGAGTGCAAATGAAGACCTGGTAAGGCCAATGACATACACGGTGGTTCCAGCAAAGCGTTTTCATTTAGCATTGAGATGACACACACCGCGGTGCGGACCGGCTCTCGGTTTCGAAACCAAGTCGGTAGACGAGAGAAATGACCCACCGACATAGGCGGGTCGTGACCTAAAATCTGGCAGGGGCCAGGGACTGAAATGTTCAAGACATGTGATGATTTTGTTTTTATTTGTACACGTACTGTTCATACAACTTATATAATTTACTAATACATTATATATTTGTTGATTTATTCTTGAATCATCAATGACCGCTAAGAAAGAAAGCTTGTATGAATTATACAGGAATAGAATGGAAATAATAAGAAATGTAAGAATATTTTTTCGTTTAAAAGCTAAATATATTGCAAATTATACTTGAATAAGAGTATAGCTCAGTTTCAAAATATTTTTGAAAAAATTGGAACATATTAAGCTTAGAAGGAAGAAATTGATCTCTTGCTTCAAACATTTGTTACCTAGAAAACCTAGAAAAACCGAAAATAGTTTGGCAAGATGAAAATTGCTGTAACTTACTCTTTTCGAGCCATTTGGTTTGCAGGAATATCAGCGTGTCCGGGGCTAGATGAAACAGCAAAACCTTTGAAACTAGTGCATTTTGCTGTTTTCCGTTTTCGCGATCCTCTGGTAAATGTGAGATTCAGACAGTTGTTTTCTGCGAATGATTTAATTTTTCTCCAAACTACATACAAGTCTTCTCGCTCACTTAGTAGTGTTCCATTCACAAGATTTATCCCATCCCGAAGAGTTGCATTTTTAGTTTGGAAATATGTGCTTAACATGTTCATTATAGAAAGAACATAGTGAAACATGAAAAAATTTACTACAGATTTGGGATTACTGATTGTATGAATAAACTGAGTCGTTGTATTTTCCCACATTCATTTCTTCCTCTAAAGCATCTTTCATAGTCCCATAGCTTTCGATCACATATTTGCAATTGTGAAATCTCATTGACTATCGAGTTGAGCTTAAACTTCTCATTCCACGTCTTGTGTTTAGACCAACTGCCTCTTCAAGCTGCTTCAACAATTCGTGTTGTGATGGCTTCGAAAAGTGTAGGTTAAGGGATTCGATGGCATTGAAAAAGGATATACACGTTTTGATGGTGAAAAATGTGTTCATCACAACCAGGATAATTTTATGAGCTAGACAGTGTACAAATGTGGCTGCAGGGTGTTTCATCTTAAGGGGGGAAGTACCTTTAGACACTTCAAAAAATCGATTTTTTTAAAATTGTTTTAATCGATAGATATATCGCCTAAGAATATCATGTCAATGTTTCAAAAGCTAATTCTCAAAATTGTGGAAGAGATGCATCCCGGAAGTGCCTGGCGCCGAGTTCTTTTTCTCTTGACCAAAAACTTTAAACGGCCTTTTCTCGAAACCATGTTTTTTAAAATTGCGTAAGTGATAATAAAAAAACTAGTAAATCGATTTTTATCATCTAGCATTCATTTTAAAGAGCATAAAAAACTGTTCTATGTAGACTAAAGATTAAAAAAACAAATTATTTTGGGACCATTTTTGACTGGAATTACAACGAAATTTTTCGTCAAAATCGTAAATTTTTTTTTTTGAGCCTGTTTTGAAGGGCTAATTTTCGAATTTCACAAATATTTTAGTCTATCTACTAAAAAAAACCCTTTCGAGTAAGAAAATGTTTGGTTTGTTGATTTCAGATGAAAATTGCAGTCAGCATCGCTTACGCAATTTACGACGTCAGCGACGACATGGCTTTCAAGATCCTTGAAAAATTTGTTAATTTTCAACTTTCACATTTGTTGAATATGTTTTTTTTCAACCTCGAACATCGCCTAAAATAAATATTATACTGATTTAAAAAGAACTGTCTCCATTTCCCTACAAATCAGTTGCAAAAAAGACCTTTTTTTTCGGCCTCTAAAGGTACTTCCCCCCTTAATTTAGATTTTTACACCACTTTCTTGTCCTGACATGACACTAGCACCATCATAAGACTGTCCAACAACAGACAATTCGAGAAGTCCGTAGCTGTCTAACAGGCTCAAAATTATATCTGCTTAATACGAGGCATTTCTAGCCCCTGAACAGCCTATAAAGCTTGAGAACCTTTCTTCGACTGCTAACTCTTTAGCAAATCTGACAACCACGGAGAGTTTTTCCTTCTGTGGACCCTTGTTGCGTCTGCCATAATGGATATCAATCCGCAATCTTTTGTTTCAGCTGTATTGTCCTCGCGAACGATTTCAGCAATTATTTTCATCAATTCATTTTGTGTTTTGTCACTACAGTAGTTCGCAACCTTGTTTTTAAAATTATTTTCAAAAGTTGAATTATGCTTCGCGAATAATGCACAAAATTCCAAAAAAAATCACGGTTATCACTGGCACCACTTTCATCATGTCCTCTGAAAGCACGTCCTTGGCGACTGAGACACGTCGTAAGGTCGATAACCTTCTCCAAATAATTTCGGTTCATCTTGACAATATTCCAAAACTGTTCAAGCACCATATCATTTACTGTCTTGCAAGTAGTATTAGAGTTTTCTCATTGTGCATAAATTTTACTATCCGGATCGCGAAGTTTGGTCGAGCTGAAATTTTGGTGTATTTTTGGTGACAATGGAAACTCTATGGAAAATTTCGCATTGTGATAACTTCACACTGAGTCATCAGATCATCACAAAATTTACACGACTCATCAATGGGCATACAAAATAAGTTTCTGTTGTTTTTAAATAATGTCTGGGTAACCTTGTAGCTACCACAAGTACGTAAACACAAATCTTTCATAAGGCTGTTAGAAATGCAAATGGTTGATGAATTTGATACTATATTTATACAGTCAGATCTAAACTTGTAAAGTTCCCAATCGCACAAAAATCGCACCGAATTATTTATATTTTTAGCACCTGGAACTTGCATCCACGGTATCTCGCGATCGGATAAAATTCATAGGATATACTGGTTTTGAGTAGATACAGGTCTGATAAAAGTTTAATCAACATGATAAGAACTATGTGGCGGCTGTGTCACTATGAAAAAACGCTCGGTGAAATTGAAGTGCTATGCCTTTTAACTTCCGATGCAGTTACCAACTTATAATAAAATTCACGCACATTTAACCTGAGTGTAAACCAAGTAGGTCATAGATAATATAAAAGTGGCAGGGATGCCATTTTTATTCCTATTTTATACGTTGTTGCCTACGATTTTAATACTAAGACTATGTTTTGTGAAAAAACATAATTGCATAAAACGCCAATTTATAAAAGTGTTCTTTCCTAAATACCTGTATATTGCGTAGTAGGAATGAACAGATAATCTTCATAAAAAAAGGATGATTGGCAAGGTGCTTTTCGTTTTTTTCTTAATGTTTAACTTGTCGAAATTAAATATTGCCGTCCATTTCTCGAAATAAGTCCCATAACATCGTAATTAATACCGCAAATAACACAGTCTTTATGTTTTAAGTAGTGTGTATGCTTTGGTATAGGCTTACAGTACTACACTACTCACCTCTTGCTGTAACCACAAAAACCTAAGAGGCGAAAATTTAAGTGTCTGCTGTTGGAAATATTTATTTTTCTGGGAGGGGCCAACCTAGGGTCTGGGGGGGTCCCGGCCCCCCCTGGCCCCCCCTACGGCGCGCCTATGCCCACCGACTCGATTCTTCGAGCGTTTTTTGATTTATTCATAGCTGCAAAATCCAATCGAGCTGAAATTTTCATGATGCATTAATGAATGCATGGGATATTGGAATGAAAATCTCATAAAAAAATTGATTTTTGAAGAATGGCTAGGATACAGTATTGAAAAATGAAACATTTGTGCGCACGTACATAGTTTTTAAAAGTAGGTAATTACAGATTTTGAAAAAAATTGTATTAGAATCACTTTGCCCCAAATTCATATGCATATGTATACATATATATGTATACATATATATACATATGTATTGTTGCAACCTAGCTTCTACTATCAAGCAGTCGCCAGGACAGTATGAATTTTTTTAGAAGAGTATCTCTTTAGAACCCAGCGTGTTTTGCTCTACCAGCTAGCTCAGCCTGGTCGTGAGTGTTCGGGCTGATGCTCTTCTCGTGCTACGCACGCTATATCAACACTTTAAGTCTGCCCTGAAACGACATTACACACAGACACATATTTCCACAGGAATCTGACGGGACAGGAAATTAATCAAGATTTTTAAATTTGAATCTTCTTCAGATTTTACATATTTATTAATAATTCCAAAAGTTATTCATTCAAACAAAACTCAATTAATAGAGAAAACTTAACTGTTTCTTTGCGAAGTTATATTAAAATTCAGTTTTCAACTAGAAAGGGTCTCCTAAATTTATCAGAGCATACATTCATAAATAACTTTTTACCTAATTCAGGCCGAATTTAGTTTACACTAATCATGACAAGAATTTGTTTAAATCTGCGAGACTTGCAATTGAGTTTCATGATTTTTCTGTATCATTATTTTTCATAAGATATCTGTTTTATCCAAATTTAATGTAATCTAATAGTGATATTAAGCTTTCATACAGATATGAATTGCGAAAATGATATTAAAATAGAACAGCACTGGTACACGATGCTTTAGCAAGTTGGATGAATACATCCCGTCGATTGAGTTTCAATTTAAAGACGAAAAATTATAAAAACATACATTATCAATAAAATCTCTGATTTTAAGTTCTGTTTATACAGCAAATCTTTTCATTATTCAATATAGAAGTTAATTTTGCTGGTTAATTACTAGTTTTACACATTTGGAATATTTTCTTTCTCTACTTTTTTGTTACACGGAGAGAAATTTCGGCAATGATTTTTACTACAGTGGGTAATAAAATTTACTATTCCGAAAATTCGATGTGAAAACATGAATGTTATTACAAATTTGATGAAAATTTACTATTTTCCTTCAAATAATAGTCAATTCCACTACATACTACAACTCACACATGTTCATTGCGCTGTAGTAGAGACATTCATGTATACATAATTCACAACAAAGTAGTAAAATGTGTAGTGCAATTGATTACAAAGGTAATGGGGCAAAAAATTACTACTATTGCAATAAAATTAATTGCAAATTTTGTATAATTTCATTACACTTTTCTCTCCGTGTAGCTATTTATCTGTTAACCGGCACTACGGTTGCTGTGAATCGTGGTTCTCAACCTTCCATCGTCCTTTAAGCATAATATGCCACTCCGTCTCAACTAAAACGCTTATGGATTACCATTGAACTGCTTTATCCATCTAGCAGACTCAGGCAACGATCAGCACTAAAGAGTTCCGTAAAACGCAGGATTTGTTCTCACGCCAAATAATTCTGGGTAGTCATGTAGGAAATTGCCGTCCAAGTCCCCTTCTGAGTTGTGCATTTAATACTTTCACTACAATAATTCTTGAATAACTTGAATAATAACAAAGTCAAACTTTGTTACAGTTCTTATATTTAAACTTTAAAACTGCACCATAATTGTATAGAATCCCTTTTTTTTATAAATTCTTTACACCTTTTCACCTCGACGGTTTCAACCAGAAGAACCCCCTTTGTTCTTCAACAAACATTTTTTTCCCTGAACCGCAAAAACGGTTCTCTTCCCAACTTTCCCGTACAATACCTTTTTTTACACCAAAGGGCATCACCAATTCCATGGTACAGTCACGGATCACAATCATCAGCTGATAAGTCAATTTTTCCGCAATATTGTGGAACGTCTTGACAGTCAGTGCTTTGATAAATGTCAACAGCCGTCAGTTGCTCAGCTGTCAGATTCGCAACAATCGTGGGGACGACTCCAACCCTGAGATGTCTCAAAGCCGGGCTACAAGAAATCCACCAACCTATAACCATTGTTTCCCTCATCAGGCAATTTTATATGTCATTTACTAGACCTTCAAATCTTTGGCGTGGAAAACGCCCAGGATCTTGCCTTTAGCATTCTCAACATACTTCGGGGCAAGTTTGGCAGCGAATCGACCGTTAGCACAGCTAAGTAGGTGATTTCGCACCCACATTTCCTGTTCTGGAGTGAAGTCCTTCTGGCGACTACGCAAATCGTACCGCTGCACTCCTTTAGCGTAAGCGTCAGCCAATTTTGACTTAACGTGGCTATGGGCCAATCGCAAACGTTCACAATTTGGAACTAGTTGAATCTCTCCATCCTCAAAGGCCTGTAAAATTTTTAGTAAGGCATATTCGGAACCATGATGCATAGGTTGATAGCCGAACATCAGGAAATGAGGAGAGAATCTTGTAGATTCATGTACCACTTTCCGAAATGCGGCACACCACTCTGACAGGTTAACATCCCAATTCCGATGGTCGTCTTCTATGTAGGCCCGAATAGCAGCGAGAATGGATCGATGGACTCTTTCGGAAGCGTTAGCCTGAGGTGAATAATAGGGTGTGAGACAATGTTTTACTCCATGCTTCACCAGAAACTCCGAAAAAACCTTTGATGTAAATTGTACACCATTGTCTGTGTGAAGGGTTTCGGGTACACCAAAGGTAAGAAAAATGTTTTCCATCAGATATTTTACGACCAGTTCCGCTGTTGACTTAGGTAACGCCCTGAGCCATACAAACATTGTATAGTGGTCTAGTGGTCTATGGTCATTGTATAGTGGTCTAGCAACTGGGTATTTCCAATCTTTGAACGTGGATATGGGCCCATAAAGTCCACAAGACGCTGCAAAGGCCTATCAATAACTCTAGTGGCGCCCATGAGTGGTCTCATTGTAGTATTCGCTGATTTAATTTGTTTACAGGTTTGACAATTGTTGACATAATTTGTCATGTCCTGACGAAGCCGTGGCGGGTAAAAATATATTTTCAATAGTTCCAACGTTTTCCGAATACCACAATGCGACCCAATAGGGCTGTCATGGCTGCAAGTTAACAGCGTCTGTCGGTATCGCTCTGGTACCCATATCTTTGTGCTGGGACTGTCCAGATCGAGACCCCCCGAGGGTTCTTGATGAATATACAAAATTCCGTCCGTCACGAACAGATTTTCAAATTGGTCGAACTAAATTTATATAATCAGGATCCTAGAAGGCCTGCTTTGGAATATCACCCAGCCATTCGTGGTGCTCTGGAAGGCAGACCACTGCACAACTGAAATCGATTACTTTTCTTCACAAGCATCTAATGATACTCCGAAGTAATTTTTGACCGACTCGAAAAACGCTTCTGAAAACCGCTGTGTGGGTCAATCGACGCGCCAAACCGATTCATGAGCTTAAGCACAATATCGGTCGAGACATTCAGTCTGGAATTACAACAAAAATTGAGTTCGCAAAATGAGTTGCTACCCAGCTATACGAGACGGACTATCTGCATTGCAAACTCTTTTTACATTTTTTAAAACATATATAGAATTTAATACATAGAAGCATTTGGCGCTTGATTTAAATAAAATATGCTTTTATAACAAACTAAAGTCAGTTAAATTTACCTTTTAAAGCTTCCATTTCAATCCGTCTGCCACTCGTTAACTAATACTAAGCATTATATAACGAAATCATATGTTACTTTTATAGCACATTCACAAACCTGAGAGCACGAAGCCTTACATAAATATCGCAAAACATAGTTTTACCTCTTTACATCCTCCAAATCTACGTACCACAGAGAAACAACTGAGATGAATCGAAATTCAGCATTTTACTGCAAGGGAACCCAGCTATCCATGCAGAAAAGACCATGTGAGCTACAAACCGTTCAACTCAGTCCAACGATCAACCAATCCACAAGCGTCACTGGTGGTCAATTGGCCAACACTTGAGAAAACTTTAGCCGGTCGTAAATCTTTTGAATTGCAACGATACCATACATCCACATAAATCAAAGTATTCTTTAGACCCTTCGTCAGTTTCAGTTTTAGGTCGTTTCAACTCAAGCGGAAACTGTTCGCCTTGCATTTTATCATTTCGCCATTCCTGCATTGCTATCACTTTACAACGACCAGCTAAACTCAACCGGAGACCGGTCAAACGGTCATAAGTCAAAGGGTATCACTATCCCCGATAAATGCTTTGCATATATAATTTATTCCGTTACCCAGAGATTTATCTTTTTTTAACGGTCAGGTGATTCAAAGATGATAAAGAGCCTATCGGTCTGTCATGTTTTATCACGGGAGCTCTATGGTTTCTGTTCCGTTCTTTCGATTTCAGAAAAACCTCGGAAAATTCAAGTGTCGGAAAGGTGAATCTGCTAGAGTCATGAATAATACGAGTATTTTCGTAGAATGTTTTCAAGATGTTTGCTGTCAGTCTAGCTTAGGTAAAACAATCTGACTGGGAAATTTTCACCACAAAGACGAGTAGGCTGCAGGAAATATTCCACAAATTATTATATCAATAGAGATATATTTTCCAAATCATCTGAAGCCAAAAAAAATCAATCATGGACGCAATAATTGCCTCAGAGCAGTATTTTTAATAAGCCAATTTAAACGCAGTAAATATTTCATCATTACCGAAGTTTTCTGAGCCCTACAAATGGACTGCCACAGGAGTCAAAATTCATGCTCATTCGAGGATACTACAAGTCGAATCTGTTTCTGGTAATGACATAAAATATTAAATGCTTCGTTTCAACCAGAAGTGCTGTTGTGTAGCGCGTAAATTATTTCCGCTTGATTATCGTACAGATGTTAATTGCGATTACGTGATTCGAGTTTTCCATTTGATTTACTTCAAGTACTGTTGACCTGATCGATGTCGTAGAGCTCGAAGTGAAAATCATGCTTCATGCAATCAAAGATGAGTGTTGGATATTGGAGATTATGAATAGCTCTTGGGGAGCGTCATTTCAATTAATATCGTGTTTAATTTCGTTGAATGTGGTAATTTTGTATTTGATTCATGGTAAAATAAATTTCAACTCGCTGTCTATTTGAGTATCTATAGATTTATTTAATATATAGTTAGAGGTATGAAATGCGTGCTATTAAATGGGAGCTATATTTGAAGCCCACGTTGAAACATTCCCAAGTTCTTGGGAATGTTTCATTTGAATGTAATGGAAACCAAGCCTAATTTCGCTCTGATTTGCATAAATGTTTTATCGACATTTTAGCACTTTCGAGATATTCAAGGTTTTGTGTTTTTCTAAATGCTGCGGACATCTTCAAACGGGACGAAATTTTAAACATGGGTACAAATACGTTTACGTGAGATGCATCTCAAGTAAAAGCTTTCACGTTCAAAATAGTTGTGGAAGACAGGTTCTAAGCAGATAGGACTTTTTTTGTGATAATATGCACCGAAAAACTGGCCGTTTTGTTCAGCATAAACGTTTTATCTACTCATTGCTCGGTATAAACGGTTTATCTACTGTAGAAAGATCGTTTATCCTGATTAATGCAATGTTTTTTGTAGATGGGGTGATTTTTCATTATTGACTTTAAGGGGGAAAATACATGTAACTGCTAAAACAAAATCGATTTTTTTAATTACATCAAAATATACCAAAAAAAGTTTTGAAGCGATATTCGTATTAGTTCCCGAGTTATAATCAGTTATAGGCAGCGCGGCGTCCCCCCGGTCCTAGGAGCTTTAAAACTTTAAACGCGTTTTTCTCAAAGTAGTACTTTTTCAACTGCCGTTCAAAATCTCTCAAAAAATATTGAACCGATCCGGCTGAAATTTATACCACATCTACGAAAGAGTATTATCCCCTCGTTCAACCTAAATGTTATTGTAATTTCAGAAAAATAATTTGTTTATTAATGTTTAAAGTGTGATTTTTTTGAAAAATAATCGATTGTTCGAAGAATCGATATGTTTAATGTAATATTAATGTAAAAACTAAATTTTTTTTTATAAATTTTATTGGTTCACCTATGAATTATATAGTTCATTAGCATATTTTTTTCTCTCTGAATGTTGCAACTTCCCCGGAAAAGGCGTTAAGTTGAACCAGGCAGTTTTTGATGTGTTTTTTTCATTCGCTCGCATCGCCGCCACTTTGTGTTGAAAAATTATTAAAAAAATATTTTCATTTACTGTGATTCATGTACTTTAAGGATTTAATATTAAACATTTTCTGAATGAGCAATATATATATTTTAAATCAATCTGAAATTAGCAATTTTTTTTCGACTTTACATGTATTTCCCCCCTTAACATATATACTTTTATACAAGATAGATTTTTCATATAATTTAGGATGATGTAATAGTAGTATCCGTTGTTAAATCAAATACGACATAAATGTATAATAGATTCAACTTTTATGCTAATCAGGGCAGAATTATTGGTAGTAAATATTAGTTAACGTTAGGGAAATAGACAGTGGCGATGTTTTTAACAAAAATATTAGACATAGTAGTTTTGATATAGTAGACATCATGCTTCATGCAATAAGTTATTAGCTTCTTGAATTTATGAATATGTTTTTGTTCAATTCAGGATCAATGACGAAACCGTGTCAGAATATAATTAAATTGTGTATGTTTTTAGCCTGATTATGGTAATTTGTGGGAAATATTAGAGAGTAGTAATTAAACCATAGTGAACATAAAAAATGAGATAGGAAAAATAAATATTTTCTTGTTATTTTTCAAACCGTGCTTAACAAATTGCATTAAATGTTCCAGATCAGTTCAAATCATACTCAGCCTGAATGTCTTCTGCTAGAATACTAATATATAGGTCTTGTTAAGGTGCTATATAATTTTTGTTGAAAATTCAATATCACACTTAAAGCGGATTGTAAAAACGTTGATATGTAAATAAAAACATTTAATTCATCATATTCTTTCAAAGTTCATACAGCCCTTTAAACTCTGTGTGAGCTTTAAATTTAGAAGTAAAATGCATCTTATCACCTGTGCCTGAAAACAAACTGAGCCAAAATTTAATTTTTTGATATTCTCTTGCTCCTCCTCCATCATCTAGGCTGCATATTTCCACATACACCTATTCGCAGGATTGCTTCGCTGTTCTCGATTCATTAAGCCTGTGAAACAAAAAACCAAAAAAATACGAAGCAATAAAATTTTAATTTGATATCCTTGACTGTATATCTATTTCTCTCGCTATATACCCCACTAGACCTATTGCGTCCGCCTAAGATGGTTTTATATTCACCATTTCCGTTAGTGTCATTGTCCTGCATATGAGGTATCCTAAGAAATTTTCCCATTATAAATAAATTTATTGGCTTTAATTTTTATGTAACAGAAACCACACTGCCGTGCTTAGCATAAACGCCCTATCTGACATTCTTTTTCATTGTTGAGCTAACACCGGGCTTAAAAACTACATACTCTATTAGATCATTTAACAAATTATGAAAACCTTTCTTTTGTGGAAGTATGTTAAAATCAATAATACAAATAGTGAAAAACGTCATACGTACAAAAAATGTAGCCATTAGGTAATTAGCATTAGCGCCCTATCTAGATTCCGTATTAATATTTTCATGTAGCCTGTACAAGTACAGAGGCGTTTAGAGTACAATTATGCCTAACAATGCATAACAAGCAGTGATTACTTTCTTTATTTCTATTTCTTGTTATCTTTTGCATATTTGAAGCAACCCACTATAGTTGCTTTATAAAAATGCACACTTTGAATGAGAAGGAAAGGGGAAGTTGAAAGAATTAACAAAGAAAACTACATTTAAAATTTTTTTTTGAAGCCTGCGCTCTGAATTTTAGAGCTTGCACCAAACAATGTGATAAGTTTCCCAAGATATATTGTGCCTTAAGAGCAGCCTGTCACGGTCTGCCACATTCCGTGTATTTGGGCCGAAATATGGAATCAATTTCAAAAATCCTTTTTATTTTGCCCAACAATATACCTTAGTTAAAATATTTTCTAAAAATACCTTAAATTTGTTTAATCTTACTTAGTTAATAATTGCATAGAAATGTTCAAAATAAGAGCTGTAACTGAAATTTGCTAAAGCGGATAGGGCATTTATACTAAGTAGTGCTATTATTATTTCCTAGTATTTCCTTACATTTCCAATAAAAAAAGGCCTATCTGCTTAAAACCTCTCTCGAGCAAATATTTTCAACGTGAAAGCTTTTACTTCAGATGTACCTCAAATAATACGTTTATATTATCCATGTTAAAACTTTCATTCCGCTTAAAGATATCTGCAGCATTTTAAAAAACACAAATCATTGAATATCTTCCAGTTAGTAAAATGTAGCAAGGGCGTTTATGCCAAACATGGCAACACTTTCGTAGGAATTTCAGCTCATATTCTTTTTTTAACAATATTTCTCCGCACCTTACATTTTTCTTTTCGAGGCAAAGTTATTGCATTCTATATCCATACATCTAATTATTGACTTACTCTGTTTACACAGCTTCACTTCGAGCAGTTTCTATTCCCAAAGCTTTCATTTTGATGACGACTTTTGTTTTCAACTCTCTGAACACATTAAAGTTTACCCTTTCATGCACCAACAGATTTTTTTAAATGACTATATGAATAAAAACTCTACGTCTAATCAATGAACACCTAATCAATGAAAAAAGCGTTTCAAATCAACGCTCCCAGTAAGTTTCCTTCAACCCATTTACAATAATATCTTGTTTTTTCGTCCCAGCATAATTTCATAAAGGACATTTCCCCGTTCAAGAAGACTTTGTCAAAAGGTTGGTGAAGCGTATACTCTCGTAATTACGTCTTTCGAGTTTTAATTTGAATTTTCAAATTTCAAGCGATTTTCACTTCTTAAAATATTAATTTTCGCAATTTTCACTGAGAAAAAAGGGTTACGTTAATCGAATTTTATTTACTGACTTGATATTTTGTATGTTTTCCTGTTTAACTTAGATGCTATGTAATGAAACCGAGATACTCCTCTTCTAACTAATTGAATGATGGCGTCTCATGCAAGAAGGAGGAACCGAATCGAAACTTTGGGAAGGGAATGATTGCTTTCGGTTTTCGTTAAGATAAAGATGAGTTTAATGTTATTTTAAATACGGAAGGAAAATATGTTTGGTAAAGATTTTCGCAAGGATGGATGGATCGATACTGGTGCTGCAAAATGAAAATGTTAGCCATCAGCCTAAAATGGAGCTTCGTAGTTCAGTCAGGTCATGAGAATGGAGTACAATATGGTATGAAGATGATATTTTGAATATGAATTACGAGTTTAAATAAAGGACGAAAATAATTTAAATCAAAGGAATAAGGTAGCATTAGTATTTATTTTATTTTTATTTTTTATAAATTTCAGTCTAACACACATATCTACAATGCAACGATGCACAGCTCTTTCGCATTATGTTCAAAAATGTGCTTTAAACCTTTTGGAAAGCAACAGAAGCCATTAAGAATTTACCACCACCTGTTGTTAGTTCCTTGACCTCGTCTCCAATTATAAATAGATCAAACATACTGAATGCTATTTCTTTCAACCGTTTCCTAAGAATTTCTTGAAATTTAATGTTATTTTCTTACTCTGACCCTTGTTCTACGTTCTGCAACTTATTCATTCCCACCAAGCCGTATAAGCCTCATATCTTGAATTGCGTTGCGGTTATGCTCATGTAACTTTTACAATGAGAACCAGCAGGACGAAAAGTATGGCATTTTGCTCATGGGTATAATAAAAAGTATGTACTCGTATATGAGAGAAACACGCCATACCAGATTTATAGAATGCTCCCGCAGAGTTTTTTTTAATGTCCTCGTACCAGGACAATCGTATAATTCCTGGTATGTTGTTGCTACCGCGCCTAATGGACAATTTTGAATTTGTACTGTGAAGCGATGAGCAAACGAATGTAAGGAGAAACTTGACGGTGAAAGAGTGAGCGAGAGTTTCATGAGTAAAATTAGATTTTTTTAAAGTGTTAGTATAAAGTAGGTTGTCGGCACTATTTGTGCCTGGCTTTTTAAATCGGTAATGACTATTAAAGTTTTAATTTGTTTTTTATGTTGTTGTTTAAAAGTTGCTCGGAGTTTGAACTATTTGATGGAGTAGTAATTGATTTAAAAGGCTTTTAAATGCAAGCCAATTTATTTGTTCACTAACTGCAGCCTAAATTCCAAATTTAAAATTTAAATAACATTGCCAGATAGAGCTTTTATCCGAGCTAATAATTGAATTTACCGACCAAACGTCGGAAAAAGAACCAAATTTGATTGCATTGGCACTCGCTTGTCAATTAGTGTGCGATACATTTATTCATAATTAGATGTGGTTTGTAGGAGGATTTAAGCTTGTGTACAAGAGTGGGTACTACCGGCTTCATTCTATCCCAGCGTGCCAAATTCGGAATTCGGAATTGGTTACGACTATTCCGAAAGTGAGCGAAAGAGATAGAAATATAAAAAGCTCTTGAAATGAATACAACTTTTGACTGGGGTATTACTGTTCATTATTTTATGAGAAACTTTTGAATATTTTTTAAGAATCTCTTCTGAAGTTTGAAAGAAACAAATTAAAAATCAATCGGAATTCGTTGCGAAAATTTCACTGACTAACAAAGTGCGAACGAATCTGTAATAGGGAAATTGTTAAGAGTTTGTTACGAAATACATTGGAATTTGCAACAAATTCCGAACCTAATGCCATTAATGTTTCATCTAGTATAGTAAGTATTAAAACAGTACTTTAGTCGTAGAACTGTTTTTCATGCCTACAAAGTTTTTTGAAGTTGTGTTGTTTGAGGTGTTAACAGTGTCCATTTTAAAGGTCCGTAATGCTATTCAAATTTGTTATTCTCTTGTAACTTCTCCTTTTTGTATGCAGAAGCTGCTGTGCGAAAATTCCCTTCAAGAAGACGGGACGAGGTCGAAGGTTTTTTTCAAAAAGGTTTTTTTATAGCAGCAAAGACAAGCTTAGCAAACGGGCAAAAAAAATTGTTATTTAAAATTTATGATATGAAATAAAACAACAAATAAAAAAAATGTCTATTGGAATTAAAAATTAGAAGTATTTTATTCAATAAATGTTATTAAAATGTATCCATAAAGTATTGGAAGCATTCTCAAAGAACTATTTGAAACCTGCACAAAAATCTTAAAAAATTCACAAAGAATTCGTCAAGAATTCGAAATGAATTCGTAAAGAATTCGCAAAGAATTCACAAAAAATTCACAAGGAATTCCGAAAGAAATCGCAATGAATCTTGAAAAAAAAATGAACCATTGTACGAAAGCTTTTCAGGAGCTAAAGAGGGGAAAGTTTAAGCACTTTCGGCGTTTTTGTAACGTTTTCCATATACCGGTCTTAAAGAATTCGTAACGAATAAGTTTGAGAATCCGAAACTTTTTTCTGAATTCGCTTCAATTTTCTGAAAGAATTCTCAACGAAATGCCGAATTTGGCACACTGGGATGCCATAGACAATCAACCATGATGACATTTTGGTATTAAAATGATGAAATTAAGACGGATGTTGAGATTTTACTTCTAAGTAAGGTTTCAAGGGTTTTTTCCAGCTCTACACGTGATTAATGCAACTACCAACTGATGGAAACTGAAAGCAGCCTGTGGGTACATTTACACGAGGCATCGCTTAGTACGTCAGATGTCTAAAATATTGCCATGGACAAAGTTACACCGCAGCAGCATCTACAAATCGTGGAAATTATGTATTTCCAAAATCATGGTTCAATCATACAAACGCAAAGATCGCTTCGTAAGTTTTATGAACCGAATTATCGTTCATCAGCACGTGCTTTTCGCCATGTAATTGAATATTTCTGCAACCACCTCACGTTGCTGGGCCGTAGGCCAACGACAAGATTGAAAGAAGTGCGTTCCGAAGAGAATTTCGTAACCGTAGACACCAGTGTTGCTGACAACCCAGATTTGTCGATTCCCAGGCTTGCACAAGAAGTTGGGATTTGTTCCTACACTTTGTAAAAAATTTTGCGCAATGAAATCGGCCTAAGGGCCTATAAGATCCAATTCATGCAAGAACTAAAGCCCGATGACCATGGGATGCGTTGCATGTTTGGAGAATAGGTAAAAAATCAACTGGTAAACGACTCTTCTTTTTCTGGGAAAATTATGTTCATGGAACGAAGCTCTTTTTAGCTCAATCGCTACGTCAACAAGCAGGATTGTCCCATTTCAAACAAGAAAAATCTTCTTTCAAATCTGAGATATACTGTTGCATCCACAAAAATGCACTGTATCAAATGCACACTGCATGCTGGTTGCATGATGGGCAAATACTATTCAAAGATGAGAACGTCAAGTGCGTTACTGTCAATGGCGACCAATTTGGTTCCCACATCTGTGTTATATACACTCTAAAAAGTGTGTCTAAAATTAATTCTTTGATAATAAGCAGTATATTCATTTTCCTGCTTAAAATAATGAATCACAATTTTTTACACATTAGATGCGCATTATTCATGTAACAGTGTGACGAAAAATGGTAATTTGGCTAAACTGAATCAGTCCGATACATCGTGATAGTCCGGGAGCCAGCGACAGTAAAAATATGCCGATTTCATCGTCAATGAAAGTATATCAGGGCCTTGAATTTCTTTGTGCTTATCACAGAAACTGACTACTTACATCGCAACCTCGAGACCTTTTGTTGTCAGAAACGTTGACAATATGTAATAAACAGTACATAAAAAAACTCTTATCATCGCCATTGATATTTTGAGAGGCTACCAATTGACATCAGACGATGTCAAAAATCGACCACTTACATTTGTTTGGCGGGACAATCAACCACTTACAAGCGCGCAAACGTGCAACATTTTTTTTTGAAAATTGCCTTTTTTCATCGTTGGTCAAATTCTACATGTTTACAGACGACCATATTCCGCATGTAAAAATACTGTGCTTACAATCGCTTCGCGGAACAAACCTACTTTAAGGGGGCAGTAGGGTTAATTCGTGTAAAAAAAGGAACATTTTTGTGACTTTTTTTAGATGAAACAGTTCAAATCGTTTTTTTTTTTAAAACCAATAGTACATTAGAGTATAACATTTGAAGAATATTTTGTGAAATTTTCTTGAAAAAATATTAAAAAATACGACAATGGCAGCAATTCTTCTGGAGCGTCTCGGAAAAAAGATGAATTGCGGTGCCCATCATAACTCGGTGCCAGATCATCTGAAATCCTAAAATCAAATGTATTTCGTTAGATAATTGCTTTCTCCAGGTAACGCTGGGAGGGTTTTTTGAAATCTCAATTTTTCACTTTTTGGGAGCACTTTGAACGAAAAAACGCGATATTTTGCAAAAAAAAAATCGGTTCATTTGTAATTGTAAAATTAAAAATATAAACATATTCTCCAGAGTTACCTTGTAAATTATGTAGAAAAATAGTGTTCAAAACTTCAAAAGGATCGGTGCAGTAGCTTTGGAGTTATGATGGGCACCAACTTTGAAAACGTGAGTTGTGGGAAAAACGCTTTAAAGTTTTACACTAAAAAATTTGGGATAAGCGAGATCTATCGGCGAACTTCACACTGAATTATCAGTGTCAGGTCCATAAAGGATGTTGCCATCATCCACAATGTCTAGAACATGTTTTTGCTCCTGTCTACGATGAATCCTACCTTCTTTTGTTTGCTTCTTTTTTAGCCGAATGAAAATTTATTTTTCCATCATATTTAATGCATTTCACTACCGTTGCAATTGTTGAAAAGACTAATACAATTTTTTTAGGTCGATATAGTCTCGCACTAGCTGTTGCTCTGTCAGATCTTGTAACTTTTTTCGGTATTTTAGCAATATTTTAGCACACAACTGAACGAAAATGGAGCTAAAATGATGCAAAAATCGGAAAGTGCGTGTACGTCTGCTCGATAGAACGTTTACTGCCACACTAAATTATGTACTCTACATTGACTAAAGTTATAAATAATATAATATAAAGTTATTATTGACTAAAGTTAACACGTTTGTACTCGGTTTTTAAGGTATTCTATAAAAATCGAACCAGCTGCCTGGTAACAATAGCGCGCTCGAGTCAGGTAGGTATAAAAATCCGACAGGTATAAAAATAGTCATAGCTTCGTCAATTTTGCTGTGATCGACTTGAGATTTAGACATAACATTCTTGAGATATTAGTCATTCCTTAACAATAAAAAATAAAATCGAAGAAAAAATAAATTTAAAACCTCTACTCCCCCCTTAAGCGATCATCAAATTCGCCGCTGTAAGAGTCCTCGTGCGGATTTTTTCTGACCAAATGCCATGTTTTGTGAAGCAGAGCATTATTTCAATCATAAATTTATACACGAAAACAAAATTTGAGAAAATGAGTATGAGATTGGTTAAAAAAAAGTAGATATTTACCAAATTTATTCGTGACTTAATAACATTTTCATACATTAATTTTCATCGCTTTCATCGGAAGAATCTGGATCGTACTCGGAATCTCTTAGGTCCGACAGACAGAAAACTTGCGTTTTCTACCGCTGGCGGATAAAATATTATGAGCACCTTGAATATTTTACTATTATTGTAATTGGTGTACCTGGCAAAGTTTATCCATCTGGATTTTTATCTTCACCTTCTTTCTTGAGTAAAATGTCTTCGACGATGTTTGGCAGCTGTTCGTCCTGAAACCATTTGAAGTTAAATTTGCCCCCGTTTGTTTGCCATCCACAGTCCTCTGGTGCCAAATCCGTGTTGTTTTGTGTGTTGGAGTTGCTCCACATTTTTCCGATGTAAGCGGAGCTTAGGGTATGCTGAACGATTTTCGATTTGCATGGAGGAAGGCTCGATCCATCGAAGTTTTTAACATTCATGTTGAGTGTTTGCTCGTTTTATTTGCATTTATAGGCCTTGAAAAACGTTCATACTTGCACCTTTTTAACTTCCGTTGTTTTTTCCTACCGTACAAAAGACAAATATATTTCTCTACAACCGACAATATCGCCGCAAAGTCGCAATCAGGGTACTTTGACATATTTGAGAAAGCTCTCAAGCTCTCTTTGCTGCTCCGCAAAATATTTAATGGTTTCACTTTCTCTTTTCTGTACAAAGCAGGATTAAAGTCGCATCCTGTGAAAGCATGAAACGCTTGAAGTGCCGAACATAACTCTGGACCTAATTTCGCGTGCATTTCAGTTACGTTGATGAACCTTTCATTTTTTTTTACGCCAACGTGAAACCAGATTTTAACTCTCTCGCATTCTAACCAAAATATCGGTATCTGAGCATCGAATGACGATGCTAGATTTGTCCTTGATTTTACACGCGTGAAAAATGATTTTTGTGCCAGATTCCTCGTGTAATGGACACGACAAGCGCGATCCAAATATATTTCACAGCACGTGCGCGCATTTCAACGTTCAAACTGCAAGTTTGTGACTCTAGCAGCGGCGACTTTGATGATCGCTTAAAGTAGGTTTGTCCCGCAAATCGATTGTAAGCACAGTATTTTTACATGTGCAACATGATCCTCTGTAAGGCTTGTTTCACACATATGAGGTTCCATTCGGTTCGGTTCGTTTTCGGTTGTAACCGAAAACAAACCGAACCGAACGAAATCCTTTCACACATACACGGTTCTCACACGGTTCATATTAGGTTTTGTGTTTTCGTCCTCAACTTTGCGTAAAAGTCTTGGAAAATTTCCACACAATCGTTTTTCTATGCCTCTTACGTCTTAAGTTTATCATCATATTTTGCACAAGTCTTGCCTCACAGCGCTACTTTAGATTGCACAGCAGAAATCAGCCAACCCACATCAACATCTTATAAATCGCTCATTTTATCAGAAAAACTGCGACTGATAATATCAAAAAAATTGGAGGTAAAAATAAAACTAACTAAAACTGACTAAACTAACTAGATAAAACGTCTAAATATTTCAAATTAAGAGATCCAAACTGATAATTTATAAATTTAAAAAAAAAAATCAAATGATCCAATCAGTTAAAACCGAACCAAAACCGTGCATGTGTGAACGCCTTGATTGCTTTCTGTTCCCTGGACACGAATTCACACCGAATAGAAACCTGATGAAACCTATTCGTGCTCAGGGAGTATTCGGTTCTATACGGTTTCTATTAGGCACCGAATAGAAACCGAATTATCGTTTCACACTTGTCGGCAGCGACCGAAAACGAACCGAAAACGAACCGAACCGAATGGAACCTCATATGTGTGAAACGAGCCTAACCATTTCCAATTTGAGCAACGATTAAATATTTTTACTAATGTTCGAAGAACATTAGTATTAAAATCGATTCGGCCAAAAATTCATATTTCCATATATATATATATATATATATATATATATATATATATATATATATATATATATATATATATATATATATATATATATATATATATATATATATATATATATATATATATATATATATATATATATATATATATATATATATATATATATATATATATATATCATCAAAAAATTTCAGTGAGATAATCTCGGGAACGCGCCATCCGATTGAGCTGAAACTTTCAGGATACATTGGTGTATATGCAGAATAGGTCCAAGTCTCTTTAAATGTCAGTTATTGTTAACCTTTTGGCGCCGGCGGCCATTTAAGTGATATTTTTAATATACCTATTATTTCGTGCACAAATGATTTTCGCAAAAATAAAGTTAAAGAAATAAATTTCTTACGTGTTTTACATATGAATCGGATAATGCTTTGGAATTTTTTAACCCTATGTGTGCGCTGGGTGCCTTAAAAGAGGACGGGAAAATTTGAAAATTTTTAAATTTCGATAACTTTTGAGAGAGCTATTCAATCATTACGAAATTTACAGGACATATTGATATTATTTAGTTGTAGATTTGTGTAGCTTTTAATGAGCGTGCTGGCAACCCTGTAGCAAGGGCAGGCACTGAAAGTGAAAACCTCCAAATCATCGTCTCTCTTGAAAAAATGCCGTTTCTTCAAAAAAAAAGCCACTCATATGTAAATCTTGTGCTTTGTTTACATAACCAAAAAAAAAAAAAAGATATGGTATAACGGGCACGCCTGGTAACCCTTGCCCAATTTACCTATATTTTTACCATCAAAAACTTCTGTTCACGGAAACTCACGATCCGATGAGCAGAATTATTTGAAATTCACAGGATGTATTTGTTTTAGACAGAACCAGGTCTGACAGAAGTGATTTTGAAATGCGGGCGATTCTGTGCCAGTGGTGCCATCTTGAAAAACCACTAAAAAAGATAACTGTTTTAGCCCTATAAATTCTGATTGAATCGTTCGATTTTGACGAAACTCACACAATTGCTGGACCACGTTTGGTAGAAATTTGGTTGAAAAATTCGGTTGGAGCTGCCAGCTATGATAATTTTGGTGTCTTCATTTTGAAAAAAAAAATTTGGAAGTGAAAACATTCAAACCATCGAATATTCAAAAAAATGTCCGTTTCTTACAATAAAACCAATCTGTATATAAATCTTATGTTTTATCTACACGTTCAAAGTAAATTTTTAGAAATTTCATGTCAGACAAGAACGGTAACCCTCTCCCAGTTAACCTATATTTTTAGCATCAAAAACTTCTGTTCACGGGAACTCACGAACCAATAATCAGATACAGCTAAAATTTTCAGAATGCATTGGACTTAAGTAAGACTAGATTTGATAGAAGCGATTTTGAATTGTGGGCAAGTTCGTGCCAGTGGTGCCATCTTGAAAAATTACAAAGAAAAAAAAACTGCTTTTTGCCCTATGAAATTTGAATAGGTTACCGGATTTTCACGAAATTGACACAGTAGCTAAACCTAACTCTAATCTCTGTTTGGTAGAAATTTCGTTCAAAAATTTGATTGGTGCTGCCAGCTATGGTAATTTTTGTGTCTTTGGTTTTGAAAATTCGCTCAGGAAAATAAAACTTTTTGCACTATAACTTCCAGTGCAGTCATGAAATCAATACGAATTTCATACAATTAATGAAACCTGTCATAAAAATTATTCAGGCCAATTTTGGTTGAAAAGCCACAATAGGGTTGCCAGCTTTTGTTGGTTTTGTGTTTAATTGCAATATCTTTATTAAGCGGTTTTATCGTAGAATTTTCAAATGGTAATGATATTGTAGTGACAATAAACAGCAAATATTAAACTTTCGATTATTTGAAAAAACTCGCTGCAGGTAACCCTAAATTTCTTTATACTCCTATAACTTCGAATGTTATTAAAGAACGTGAAGCAGATTTGATATATTCTTGGCTTTGATACTGGCGAAAGGTTGCCAGCACGAGTCGGTTGTGCTACTTTTGTATCAATAAATGCTTACAGTTAGTATACATACCGGAAAAATTTACAATAAAAATAAATAACCGATGTTTCAATTCCCAAAGTTCTGCAAATTTTTCGGATCGCAGCCCCAAACACCAACTTCAGTTACAGTGCTGCAGGCACTGAGCATTTTCTTCATTGATGTTATATGATATGCTGCTTTCAAAATTATGTGAAATAAGCAACTGATAACGAATATAATTAACCCGTGTTTTGCTCTCATAAACGTTGAAATTCATGCCAGTGGTAATATCTGAAACCTTCCACCATATGAGTTATAATGCATTCTTGAGACCAAAGTAAAACGTGGTGTTTGAAACAGTTGGTCCGTAATAAGCAGCTCATGTGGTGGAATATGCACTCAAAACCTGCACGATTTTTCTACTGTTCTTCGAACATTAGTGTTTCTAGCGGTTCAGGTGCGCTAGAGTTTTTGAAATTTATTTTGCTCGTTTGCGCACTTCTGGGCGGTTGATTGTCCCGTCAAACAAATGTAAGTGGTCATTTTTCGACAACGTCTGATGTCAATTGACAACTCCTCAAAATATGAACGACGATTATATCAGGTTTTTTTTCTATTGTTTATTACATATTGTTGATGCTCTCAGTAAGCGTTGTCCCGCTAACTGGTTGTAAGTGGTCGATTTTCGTTACTAACTAGACCTTATTGAGGATAATTACATACTTTGATCGACGATAAAATGAGTCGCCAAAATATGTCGCTGGCTTCCGGACTATTACATTTGAATATCATCAGTTAAGTGAACAGTACTCTCAAAAAAATTTCATTTAATAGAATCAAATTTAAATCAAAAGTTGAAACACTTTTAAATAAAAAACGAATCTTATTTGATTTCCACTTTATTATAAAAATGTTATTTTCATATGAAAATTTTCATCATTGAATGAAAAAACAAAACATTAAAACAAACAAGATACACTTTGATACAGCGTCATTGAAATGAGGTTAGATTATTTGGATTAAAAAGAAACGTACATATATGGCGCTAAATCATATTTGAACATTTTTGATTTGGCGTCATATACGTTTCTTTTTAATTCAAATAATCTGAATAACGCTGTATCAAAGTGTGTCTTGTTTGTTTTAATGTTTTGTTTTTTCATTCAATGATGAAAATTTTGATATGAAAATAACATTTTTATAATAAAGTGGAATCATTTTTATTGAATGTGAGGGATTATTTAATTCAAATAAGATTCGTTTTTTGTTTAAAAGTGTTTCAACTTTGATTTAAATTCGATTCTAAAAAATTTTAAGTGGTGAAATTTTTCTGAGTGTACAGTATTTTCTTTTCAGGTAATAAGTGTAGACATGTAGCTATAAGTCAATTAGAAGTGTAGCTATAAGTTCTATAAGTTAATGTATATATATGTGTATATATCAAATTAAAATAAATTATAAACTTAAAGGTTTTGTATAAAGTTTTTTGTATTTGGCAAGAAAAGTATTTATATTTTGCTTACTTAATTTGATAGGACTCTCGCCGTTTTTAACATTTAAAGTTACCTATTTCCAGTTTTTTGCTAATATTTTTTAATTTTGGGGTAATATTTTATGGTAAAGCACTTCCTTGTCTTAAGTGGCTACCTTTTGGATCATACAATTTTTTCAATTACAATTTTATTGAAATTGAAACTTATGCTGGAGTTATAATCAATGCAACACAACATTGTTGCGCAGCAAAACGAGTTTGAACACATGAGAACGTATGAGAGCAGTTACAATGACGCAACATAACTTTGTTACGCAGCAAAATTTGCTCAAACCTCAAACTAGGCATGGCAACGAAATTTTTGAAAATATCTAATTCCACCTATTCCTATGAGCGTCCGGGAAACAGGAAATGTCATATGCAAAAGAAAATCAGAATTGTTGTTTTTGTCCCATATTTGCTCTGCAATATACTCTGGAGCTTTTAAAAGATAAAATACTCACTGATATCACTTTCCTAGACATCAATGGATCCATATTGTCAAACAAAAATTTCGTTAATATAGCCAGTGACAGAGGACGGTAAATGTTCTGTTGAATTGATTGTAACTAGTTCCACCAACAAAGCATGGCAAAAATGTTGTATTGTATTGATTGTAGCTCCAGCTTTAGCTAGAGGCTAACTCAAATTTTCGCTTAAATTTTCGCAAGAGATAAATTTTGATCTCATTTGTTTGATAAAACATTCTTTATTATATTTTTTTTAAACATTTTTATCGACATTCACGAATAAACTGCACTTATTATCCTAAAAGACTCGTAAAAAGTAGCCTTAGTTATATAAATTTCATGTGTTTCCGTCCAAAATTTACGTCTTTTTAGGGTAAAATTACATGATTTGCTCGTAAAAAAAATTCCACATGTAAGAAGTAAAATATTCTTAGTATGCACTTTTGTAAATTTCCATCTTTAATAGTAGGAAAGCAGTTTCCTACTATTTTAATGGTAAAATTCAAGAATTTTTTTTTGTGTAAATGTGCTTTCATGGCACAACGTACCACACAGTGGCTAGTGACGATCAATTTATTGAAGACGAAATTTGCAAATCGAATTATTCGCGAAATGGACCTTTCATTTGGGCACCGTGATCATGTGATTAAACTCCATTGGCTCACTTCTTGTGGGTATACGTGAAATCATTGATCAAGGCTTGCAAACCAGTTACGATCGACGCTTTAGAAGCCAACATACAGTCAGCGACAAAAGTCATGGCACCTGAGTGCACTTATCGTTTTGCAGATACATATCTTGTAAAATATTAAAGCCATTCCGATGTGTTTTAGATATAATAAATATTTATTAATAGAGATTATGAATATATAAAAACAAATCACATTTCACAAAATTAATAAAACAAAACAACTTCGTTTATGCAAAAATTATACTTTTGCTGCGACAAAAGTTATGGCACTTGATTAGAAAATTGTATCTTTTAATAGCAGTATATTGAAATTAATATTTAGTTTGATATCCTTTGGATTGTATTACCGCTTTCAAGCGCCTGTGCATTAATTGGATTAATTTTAGCGTATATGAATTGTTGATATTAGCCCATTCTTGCCGTATGATATCCTTTTGCTGTGCGTTTGATGTTATGTCATGTTTCCTTAAGTTTTTTTCCAATTCACTCCAAAGATTCTCAATCGGATTGAGGTCTGGTGACTGAGGAGGTGAAGCCAGCATATGAGGAGTGTTATAGATTATCCATTGTTTCACAATGTATGCTGTATGCTTGGGATCATTATCTTGTTGAGAATAATAATCACCAGTTAAACCCAATTTTTCCGCACTATTTTGCACATGTTTCTTCAAAATGGCTAGATATCCGAAACGATCTATTGTGCTTTCTATAAACTCCATATTTCCCACACCGTTTGCAGACATGGATCCCCATATTATATCGCCATCGCCACCATGTTTCACTGAAAGATGTAAATGTTTCGGCAGTAAACTTTCGTCTTGTCGACGCCACACTCTTATGCGACCACCACTTCCAAAAATATTGAATTTCGTTTCATCGGAAAAAATACCTTGTTCCAGAAGTCAGCTGGTGCATTTAAGTATTTTCTGGCGAATTCTAGACATTTTTTTATTTGCCTTCTTTATGAACGGTTTTTTGCGAACGACACGGCTTCTAAGTCCATTACTTCGTATGACTCTTTGAATACTCCTTGGAGAAATTTTGTTTCCAAATTCAACTGAAGCTGTCTGGCTTAGTTCACTTGCAAATATTTTTGGATTAACCTTGCCTTTGCGCATTATAATCCGTTTATCGTTGTCGGTTAAAACTTGGTGCCGGCCCGTTTTTGTCTTGTTTTTAATTCTGTTTTCTATTTCCTTTCAATTTATTATATTTCTTACTGTTGACTTACTCCTTTGTATATATTCTTATTTCCTCATAAGTTTTCCCATCTATCCTCATATTTAACACAATTTTCCTTTCTTCACATGTGTTTCTTTCCTTGACATCTTTTTTAATCACGAAACACTTTAAAAATTGACTGAATCAACGTCAAACTTTCCCAAACTAAAATAGATAGACCACCGAATTGATATTTACTTCCAACAGGCTACACAGTTCCTGAAAATTACTATTATTGAATAAGCAACCCGCTGACTGCCTTGATTTTTGTTGCGGCATTTGTGTACTACGCAACAAATTTTACGCTTCATGAACAAATGCAATGTAATATTGAAATCCCGTAAATAAGAAAATATAGCTGCTATTAAAAAGATTATATTTTGAGTAATTTACTTTTAAAAATTAAAAACCATACTGAATGGTGCTTATTGTTTTTCTACACAATTAAAGGTACCATGACTTTTGTCGCTGACTGTAAGTCTAATTATTCACAACATACGGACCCAGTTGGTACAAAAAGTGGTCGAATATTGAACTTATAGATTTGGCGGTTTGAGTTTTTTATTCAAGTTTGAAATCCGAGCCCTCTACAAAACATTCTTTATTATATGAGATCTTTTTGTTTCATTTCTCTGATTCACACCCTGCATTTGAGAAAACAAATATGTTTGATCTTATTTAGCATGTGTGCGATGCTCTTATCATATTCTCTTTAACATATAAAGTGCTTGGTGGCTAAGTTTAATTACCTTTAGTTATGAAAAGAAACCAATGAAAAAGTTCAACGATCGAAGCGCGTGTATCATATACAATGTGTTGTGTCTAATATTTTAGTATGAATTAAAAAGAAACTTAAGTATGGGAAAACTATGCAAATAATATCTAAAATGAAAATTCGAAAACCAAAAAACAACCGTCAGCAATTTTCGAAACAATATCGAAAAGTAGCGAATTCAACAATGGTCAAAATCGAACTTCACTTAAAAACCGTAATTCCTCATATATAGGGTTTGAAATATATCGGAATCTACTCCCACTGGATGTGAACAAAGAAAACTTTTACTTATTTCTTTTATCGTGTTTAATCGTATTTGACAAGTGGATGCTGAGCAGCGTTTGACATTTCTCATTCCATGCGGACATCATCTAGTTTGTATGCTCTCTCTGGTTGGTGTAACTTGAAATGTTTGTCCCTTAATGTTTCTGAGTGTTTTTCTATGTCCTTTTCACTTAAGTTTCATACTCGTGTCTTTCCTTATGCTATTGATGGCACTATCTTCTCTTGTGTCATCAATTCTCAGATCTTGTGGTCACATTTGATCGCAAACTGAAATTCGACGTTCATGTCCTTACTATCACTAGAAAAGCTTCTCGGATTGCAGGCTTCATGGTTCGTTTCTGCCACAATTCATTTAGTATTTCTACTTGTGTCCACCTGTTTATTACCCCAGTCCGTTCTGTACTTGAATACTGCAGTCAAGTGTGATGTCCTCGTTTCAAATACCTCTCTGACGCTGTTGAATCAGTTCAGCGCAGGTTTACACGTACTTTACTTTTTAAATATAGTCTGCCGTATTAACCTTATAGTGAACGTTTATCTCTTCTTAACATTCCTCTCCTTGAGCAGCGCAGAGTTTACTTGGATGAGAGTTTCCTTTTCAAAATTTGTCGCGGCTACATATCTTCCTCATTAGCATTTTTGTTCATTGAGCAGGAACCCGTAAGGCCAATCAGGTCCTGCATTCTATTTGAAGTGCCGTATGCTCGTACGGACACTTTCTTCTACTCTCCCGTTTTACGACTCTTACGTACTCACCATAGCCTTCAACTTGGTTCTCTTCCACAATCTATTGCCATTTTCAAAAATATGGTTCGAAGCAAAATTTTTGATTCTTATTAATTAATTTTATTTTCTATTCTTGTTTATAATGGATTCCTGGTTTTCTTTTTTACGCTACTTAATTTTACTTTATTATTTGATACTTTAAGAATTTCTTGTATTTTTTTATTTTTATATATACTTCTATATATGTTTGTTCCTCAACTTCTAATTTAGTTTTCGGTTTTTTTTTGCTTTACTTATTTTGCTGTGTTAATTAATACTTTAAGAATTTCTTGTATTTTTTATATTTATATATTTTTTTTTATTCTTTCTTTCTTTCTTCTATTCTATTATTTTTTTCTTTGTATCCAATCTGTAATTGGGCAGTTTGCCTGTTGTATTGTATACGCACCAAATAAATAAATATCAACAAACCTGACGATGACGTTGGTGGTGGCAAAGCCTCTGGCTGGCAGCTGAGTGTCGGCGAAAATGATCAGATAAGTATTAAGCACAATAATTATAAGAATAATTTTTGGGCTATGTCCCATATTTAACACTCAGCTTGCGAGCCGTTTTCATCATTGTCTACATAGGCAATCAGCGAGTTAAAATCGATTTGTTTGTTTATAATAGCCACATGGAAGAAACTAAAGCAGTGAATTTCATTTCAAGCAGATGAAGTCGCCGGGATTTCTTCTACTCCACAAATAATGGATGTTTTTCGATTTGTGAAAAATCAGCGATAATTTTTTTCGATTTTCACGATAATAAACAATTTTCACGATAACACTTAAACAAAATGATTTGAAAAATAAACTTATATCTCAAACATATGATGGCCCACCCTGTAATGAACGGTGGTTGCCGTTTGTTAAATTATCAATGAAGATTATGTTTCCATTGTTATGCTCGCCAATTTAATTCATCTTTTATCCAATAAGAATATTTTTTCATGAATATACCTAAATTTTTTTTTCTGCTCTTCAAAACCTAAAGATTTATTAATGGTGGATATTTAATGAGAAAGACACCTTGCCAAATCGATGAAAATTCGCTGGAGACTCTAGCCTCGTGCCGTAGAATCCGTTTTTAGCAGTCGAAATATTATAATTCATTATTTTGAATTAATTCAATCCGATACTTGAGTTGCAATAACAATTATATAAGTAACCGTATTGTTAAGTTATTTGAATGAAAATAATTTTAATTTTTTCCTGAGATCTTTTAATACAAATGGCATTATAGCGTTCACTAATTGGATTATTCTCGCCAGAAAAGCCATTAGTAAAAATATCACGTTCTAATCTCAAGCGAAACCAATTTTTATCAATGTTTCTATCTGTCGCAAAGTTTCAAGCCACTTTTTGCTCAGAAAAAAAAACTACAAAATCTTATTAAAAACTTTTCCAATTAATGAAACACATTTCCAACGAACGGATATTCAATTCAGCAGCCTAAGACAAGGACATCGAGATCGACTCGCTTTAATCATCAACCCGACTTCTGCTGCATTAGCTTATTTCAATCTAATTACAATACTAGTATTTGCATGCATCACACTGCATCCTTGTGGAACCCCGGTAGAATGTGCAATAGCTGTAAACTGGCGCTTGCCACCACTGCTGGTGTCGCGTCGTTACTTTGTTTCGGTTTTTTTTCTTGCCCAGAACACTTTGCAAACTAAATGTATTTAGTGATTTAATTAAGAATTCATTACGGCGATGGAAGAGGTCGTTGCGAGGTCGATACGAGGAGATGAAGAGAACATTGAAACATGCAATAAATTTTCAAGCAGGAAATAAAAGGCATTTGGGTTGGTAGTGATTGTTATGGTGAGTAGAGCTGGTGATATGTAGTAGTACTAAAAAGAAATTAAATTACATTCAATTACATTACATCAAGCATACTTATGTAGATACAAGAAGAAAAGTTAATAAATTAGATGAATTATCTTCTTTATACTTTTATTGTTACGATGTCACCATAAATTGTTAAGCATTCACCTTAAGCTGGTGGCTCATTGTGTAGACAAAAGGTATTTAGCTTTACGAGTATGTTTCTGTCAGTTTTTGCATACAAGTATTTGTACTTTATCTTTCTCATTTTTAAAATATTCATCTTGGGAAGAAAAAAAGAGGAAGGTTTTCCATCATGATGTCCATTGAATTCTTAAACTAATGCGATTGAATTTGATCACGGTTCCCTTCTTGTCTATAAATCAGCATAGACAACGTATATCATTTCTACAGCATCGAAGCCGAGCATATTGAAACGGGAAACTTCGATCGTTTTGCGGAATCAGCCTCCGAAAGCAGAATCAAATTGGAAATGTTTTTGCGGGATGATTAAAATTGAACAACTTTTTATTAACATTAAAAATTTTAATCTACATTGAAAATTCTATTTTGACAAAGTGGTTTCGAAAGTATGCACTGCTTCTCATCAGACACCAGCACACAGTGCATACTTGACTGGCGTGACCACTTGCAGGTGGAAATCATTACATTTTTATTTATGCTAGTTGTAACAAATTTTAACATCTCCGACTTATATCCATGGATATAATTTTACTTAGTAAAGGTAAAAGTACCGTGATCAAATTCAATTACCTTTACTAAGTAAAATTATATCCATGGATATAAGTCGGAGATGTTAAAATTTGTTACAACTAGCATAAATAAAAATGTAATGATTTCCACCTGCAAGTGGTCACGCCAGTCAAGTATGCACTGTGTGCTGGTGTCTGATGAGAAGCAGTGCATACTTTCGAAACCACTTTGTCAAAATAGAATTTTCAATGTAGATTAAAATTTTTAATGTTAATAAAAAGTTGTTCAATTTTAATCATCCCGCAAAAACATTTCCAATTTAATGCGATGTGACAAAAAATTTACTGCTATTTAGGCAAACGAGGACGTCCAGCCAGGCAATAGTCTTCCTTGTGTTGGCCAAACTGGGTCACTTTACGTTTAACTTGATTCGCGAAAAAAGGAACCAATAGCTCTGATAAATGATCTGCAGCTGCAGTGGTAGTAGCGTTGTCATCAATGAAAAACCTATCATAAACCTTGAAGTTTGGAACAAGTTTTTATCATGGTGGCTGTACATATTTTAGGATACATAAGTATGTTTGGTCTGATATTCCGGAGTCGCTGCTCGAACGATCTGTTGAGGTAAGCTCTACAATGTTGATTATAATGCGCAAGCTGGTAGCCTTACAAAATGGATTCCACTCGATATTAATCATTGATTTGGGATTTTTGCAAGTTAGCTATAATTACACATAGGCTAGATCGTAGCTTTAGTGTAACGTAGCGTTTACCTTACTGTTGTACAGGCTGGGCAGTGTCATTAGTGTGTGACAAAAAAAAATTTGTGGTGAAAAAAACAAAAAAAAAAACAAACCAGTAAGAGCCAGAATATTATAGCCGGTAAAAAAAACAAACCAGTAAGAGCCAAAATATTATAGCCGGTAAAATTTAAGTTTTATTGTTAATTAAACTTCAAGTTAGGTTAAGAGTGTTCAATTAATATATAATAAAAATATTTTTCAATTCAACTAAATTTGCAATGGTGAAGGCTATTCGATAAATAACTGTCCATCGATTCTACAGCACAGCACATGATTTTTGCAGCTCGATTTCAAAACCAGAGACTTGGTAATTATATCTTGTAAATTATTTAAAACTTTTTGTTCAAAAGCTCTCTGATTTACTTTGTTGAAATAGACGAAAGGTTAGGGGCTGTGAGGTACCATATATACCAACACTTTGTTGGATTCTTCCTCGAATACAGAGCAGCTAATTCAGGTGAGTTAGCCCTGGAATGGTACCGATGAGTAATTTTTACTCACATGCGGTATATATTTTGTCGCGCATCAGCCAGTTGGCCACTCTGGCTGCCATGAGGCTAGAAGCTATATAATCTTTTTATGTTTTATTATTTTTGTTTTTATGTAAATAAAAAATGTGCATAATACTATTGTTGCCTTCTTTTAGTAAAAACATGCACCTAAAATCATCCAAAAATTTCCCGTACGATTCTAGGGTTAATAAATATCTTAAGAAATTACAGCAAAACAAGGAAGGCATAGAGAAGGAGGCGGAAGAAACAAGGCTGCCAACATTTATGAAAATATTGCGTACTGTTTTTGCCCTGATTAATTTTTCCGGTTGTGACAGAATGAAAGAGACAAATTTTATAAGCTAATCAAAGTCAATACTGATTTTAGAGGTTGGGTCAAGGATAAATATATTGATAGAGTTGCCAGCACGTTCATAAAAAATTACACGAGTCTACAACTTCGTAGCAACAATATGCTCTGTAAGTTTCATTGTGATTTGATAATCTGGTCAAAAGTAATCGTAAATAAAAAATTTTCAAATTTTCCCAGTCTTATTTTAGGCGCCTAGCTCACACATAAGGTTAAAAATATAAAAAAACAAATATAATATTCACATTAAGATCACGTTCAAAATTAATTCCATACACTTAATTTTTTATTTTTAAAATATTACTAAAATGACCACCGGTGCCAGGTTAAAGATTATTAATTTTTTTGTGAGACCTGGCATTATTCTGCACATACATCAATGTATCCTGAAAATTTCAGTTCATTCGGATGGCACGTTCTTGATATTTGTTCTCTGAAATATTTTGATATA
Organism: Nemotelus nigrinus; assembly: GCA_947369275.1. Lineage (NCBI taxonomy): Eukaryota > Metazoa > Arthropoda > Insecta > Diptera > Stratiomyidae > Nemotelus > Nemotelus nigrinus. The sequence continues at coordinate 183,551,864 of OX376372.1, read as the reverse complement.
TATGTATATATATATATATATATATATATATATATATATATATATATATATATATATATATATAAATATATATATATATATATATATATATATATATATATATATATATATATATATATATATATATATATATATATATATATATATATATATATATATATATATATATATATATATATATATATATATATAGAAATATGCATTTTTGGCAAAGTGATTTTAATACTAATGTTCTTCTTCGAACATTAGTAAAAAAGCCTCAGCAGACAAAGTTTCATGCAGTTTAACAAATCTTCGATATAAAAACAATTTATCTGAAACCCGTTTTTTCGATTCAAATTTATTGGCAATTTAGAAAAGATATTTTTATATTCATTTTCGAATATTTCAAATTGAGCATTCATCAGCATGGTAATACTTCAACATTTTTGTGCTCTATGTCTGAGTTCCTCTATATTACTATTTGAACAGTATACTTAAGAAACTTCCATGCAAACTCATATGAAAAATTCAACAAGTAGCTGCCAAAAGAAACTTAATAAATTTCCATTGGAGGAGATTCAAAACATTCATGTACCGAAAAATAACAACAAACTTGCTGAGATTGTAAAGAATTTTAATGTACATCAATTGAAAGTTTCATCCAAACCCTGGAAGTTGAAGAAACACAATCAAGTACAATAGCAATGGAAAATTAAATTTGAATGGCCGCATTTGAATTTAATTTTCAGCACAAAATTTACGAAAATCTGGATGCTGGTTTTATGACTTAAATATGTAAGTTTAACTGAAAATAATTTTCCAGTAAGTTTATTTTATGAGGTATTTCATCACTCTTGTTAAAAATATAATGAGAAATAGCTGAATCGAGAGAAGCAAAGGCACTTTCACAAGCATACATTAAAATCAAGTTCACTGATTCATGTCCCACGCTGGGCGCTTAAATAAAACTACATTCCAAAAATTGAAGTCTGTTTATTTATTTACGACTAGACCGGAAATCTGTAGATGCTTCAAATTGACATTTAAAAGCGGGTTTTTTGAGTCTAATAAAAGATCAGGACGAAAGTGTCTCTTGTTTAATTCTTGTCGGATCCAAATCAGTAAAACTTTTTGAATGACAGTCGCCCCTCATGTTCCTTTGAAGTATGGAAAGTGCAGAGGATCGTCAATAATAATCAGCAAATAAAACTCTTTTTTTGATGTATTATTTTCTTTTAAAATTTAATGTTTGTTGTGAAGAGGAAGAGCCCCACCTGGAAAGTTAGCTGATCCCTGCTATAAAAGCCACGAAACTAAGTAATTTTACTGATCTGGTGCACGTATAAGTGAACAGGGATAAGGAACAGAGCATATGACACCAGTCCGGTGTCCGATTCTGTTGAGGATCGAAACTTTAGGTCCGATTGGTTCGCAAGGCACATCAGGTTATACAGATACACATCAGGTCTTATGGTATTTATGAATATATTGTTTCTGTTGTAACATTTTAAGTATGCTACCAATATAGAGAAATATAGTAGACTTATTCGTCCTTTTCCAATGCTTAGAAAAAAAGCATCATAACACATGTCACATTATCTGGACTTCAGGATTTTTCAGTGATTTGAATATATTTAATAAATAAGAATTTTTCTTTGAAATTTAAAATTCTTCTAACTCTACTATTTTACATGCACTGCAACCTTCAAAGCATTTACCATCAATTTCCCAATTGCAATAAAATGCTATCCTACCTCCCTCAGGCATCAATTCCATTTTTCCTAATAGCCTGGTGACACGCAAACTTCATCAATAGAATGAATGTCTGGAATGTTGCTAATAATGTTCGACGACACTAGAATAGCAAAAATATGTTCAGAAGACACGTTGCATCAATATAAGGAAATTTCCAATTTACATATTTGATAACGAAATTCAAGAGAAATTACAAGAGACAGCGAGCAACGGAAAAAAGACATTTGCGGGCAAATTTTCACGAGACGTAATGCGTACAGGGTCTGATGTCCTGATGTGTCAAACTCACTACGGCACCCTAAAGTTCCTCAAGTGGTGTTGCGTTTCGCAGTCTAGATAGGAATTTGGTGAAGTCTGCTCAAATATACCTGTGCTACGATGACATTACCCAGTCTCTAATGAAATTACGACACATTCATATTATTAGTTGAAGTGATTTGGCATGATTTGATCTCATCATGTTTAAATGAATTGAAATTGTGAAAAGGTAGATGTTGAATGGATGATGCTGCAAATTATTCGCTTTATTAGTTTGTGATTCTTTACGAAACATAAATTTAATCATTCGTGAATGCTTCAAATTCTTTTGCTTCATGTAACATTTCATCCAATTGATCAAATTTATAAATTACAGTGAAAATGGCAGAAATAATTTAGATACCATGCAGGATCTACATTAGAGTATATTTGTAGTCTTCGAGAGCTCCCACAGCTCATCTTAAACGGAAACAGAAAAGACTCTGTTGGTGAGCTGTGGAAATTCCTTTGTTCGGAAATTCGTGAATAATTTATTGCGATTATTGTAGCGTTAAGTGAATCCATTAATGCCATGGAGTCAAGCTCAGTGAAAGTAGAGGATGTGTTTAATAGCTTAAAATTTGTTGTAGCTTGATTTCGGGACATTGTTCAGATAGACAGGTAGATTCCATGGACAGGCTATTAAAATTAGTAAGTCGAAGCTGGTGGATGGAATCGCGATGTATGGCTGGTGTGTATGTGCTCATGTTGAAATGCGTTTATCCCGAGCTAGGGTTTTCATTGGCAGAATCTTTTAAATATGGTTTACTTGCCTTACTAGAGATATAGAAAAAAATGATCCCGACAACTACATGGATAGTAATGCTTACAAATCCTCTATTTGTCATGATTTGAATTTAAGATGATGCTCAAAAACTCTCTGTATGGAAACAAAATTTAAACCCCGTCATATAAAATTTCTATTTCGTCCTAAAACAATTCGACCGTTTTCATCAAATAAATACTTTTGCGTTCATCATCCTCAAAACCAAAAGAGAACACCTGGCGCTTGTCCGAAAAAAAAGCTTTTCAGCAAAAGGTATATGTACGACTAGTCCTTTTGAAATAATTTCCGTGGCTGAGATCGCAAGGGTCGGCAAATCATTCTAGATCTCTGGAAGTTCATTACCATCAGACCTGGCTACCAGCATCACTTCCGCATCTCCCGACTTATCCATATGAAATCTCAACGAACTTGTTCCTTTCCGAGGACGTTGTGTAAAAGTTTGACTGTTAAGCTAGTTTCACTAACAAGCTCTTTGTTTGTTGCAGTACAGAAACATTGGAAATTTCGACATGGTATGTGGACTTGTTCATTTTCATGTGTATCCAAGTTGATTTTACAATTGCAGCGGAAATTTCCTGGATCAAATAACTAGTGATGGGCGTTTCTGTTGTTTTCAAAAAACGAAAACGAACTGTTTTTTTTTTAAAAACAACTGTTTTTTTAAACTGTTTGAAAAAAAACAGTTTGAATTAACGAAAAGGAACAAATTTTATGCTGTACGACAATATATATATATATATATATATATATATATATATATATATATATATATATATATATATATATATATATATATATATATATATATATATATATATATATATATATTTGAAATGTAGTTCAAATAAGAAACATCGTTCATAGTTTGAATAATCTTCATAATACATTTATTGCATAATTTATCGTAAAAATAATAAAAAAAATATATATTATTAATTTTTCTGTTGGTCAGTCTTTTCAAGCATTGCCATTCAAAAACATGATCATTTCAACTTTTTTAGATGTCAGACGAGTTCTTCTATCACTTATCAGGTTCCCTGCCTTGGAAAAATCCTTTCGCATGGAACGAACGTCGCAACGATGTTACACTTTGTTCTGGATATTTCAGACAAATTTGGATACAACTGCCGATGTTTTTTCCACCAGCCCAACGGACAGCTATGCATGCCTTTTTCATCAAGACGTGGTAGAATATCGTCTTTAAAATAACGGTTCACTTCTTTCTCAGCCCTTGTTTTTGAATCCGTCTGCGGTTTTTTAACTGCCATTACCTCGTTTAACACTCACCATGCACTCATTTTTCCATGTAAAAGATCAGATTGAATCGACACACTCGTGGCGACCTCCAGTCACGAGGAGGGCGTCAGCACACCCAGAGACGCCAACTGGTGATCCAAATAGGATCTCAACCTTTTCCTCCTTGGCACTTTTAGTGCTACTTTTAGTTTTTCCGGTGGATTTCGTTTTGCCGTATCTTCGAAACTAGGCCGCTTTTTCCCAGATTTGTATGAAAATTTCGCCCGAAACAACTCAAAATGGTCCCCGAATTCATGCTAGACCAAAAAAAACATGTTGGAAAAAATTCACGTTTTTGCCCAAATTCCCCTATAAAAATTTTTTTTGCCCTTCAAATATCATTATTGTACTCCCCGACCACTTCCAATCATCGAAAGCACCGTGAAGTTAGTTTTTGCCAAACTATGGCCAAAAAACCCCTTACTCCCCTACAAAACCGATATTTTTGTATCACAGCAATAGGTCTTGGCCCGTTATGTCCCAAACCACTCTAACCCAAAATTGGCCGATTTTGTCCGATTTCAGTTCCTTTTGCCCTAAAAACGTTTTGAATATTTAAATAAAATACTTGCAAGTACGAAAACGCTCGCAAGTACGAAAATATTGTTTTCCGCAGCTAAACAGTTTTCCACTGCCAAACAGAAGCAAAAACGAAACAAAAACGGTTCGTTTAAAAAACGAACAACGATTCGTTTTAAAAAAACGAAATACGATTGGTTTTAAAAAAAACAGTACGTTTTAGAAAAATGGATCGTTTGAAAAAAACGAAAAACGATTCGTTTTAAAAAAACAGTTCGTTTTAAAAAAACGATTCGAAAAACGAAAAACGTTTCGTTTGAAAAAAACAGTTCGTTTTAAAAAAACGATTCGTTTGAGAAAAACGATTCGTTTGAAAAAAACAGTTCGTTTTTAAAAAACGATTCGTTTGAGAAAAATGAAAAACGATTCGTTTGAAAAAAACGATTCGTTTGAGAAAAACGAAAAACGTTTCGTTTGAAAAAAACAGTTCGTTTTAAAAAAAACAATTCGTTTTAGAAAAAGAAAAACGATTGGCTTTAGAAAAACTATGCGTTGTAGAATAGTTGGAATAATTGGTTTTAGAAATACTATTCGTTGTAGTAAAATGGTTCGTTTTAGAAATGCTGTTCGTTTTAGAAAAACTGTTTGTCGCTATTTGGAAAAACTGTTCGTTCGTTTTTTGCCGCCAAACGTTTTTTTCAAACTGTTTGGCGTTTTTGAGCCCATCACTACAAATAACTAACGCAAACATTCATACACACTTATAGACTATGGAGTAGAATATCTTGTATTGAATTTCACATAACATGTAAGTACAGAATTAATTTGGATTAAGATTTTTTCAATGCTCCTGAAGCGTTTATAGAAAATTGAAAAAAAGAAGTCCGTTTCATGGAGTGGTCTCAAAATATTTTTATTGGATTTGTTATTTTTGCCTGAGAGCTATTATCTTGTTTACTTTTTGGATCACGTACGTTCTTATATGCAAAATATTTTAGCATATATATGTGATGCTATCACATTGACTACACATTCTGGTATAACTAGAACATTTTTCGACATAGTTGATGCTTCACTGAGTAGGTACCACAACTGCTATTGAATGCCGAAAATCATAGCAAGAATTAACGCCAGCAAAACAACGAGCAAGGTTTTATTTTTGAAAATTTTAGTATAAATAAATTTAAAATAAAATTACTTCTTGTACAAGAAGCTTTGAGCCTCCGCGATCCATCGTCAACGGTGCAATTGCTCTTGGAGACAAAGGCATAGTGCGTGGGAAAAAAGGTCTCGCTATCTTAATGGCCTTCTCAGGCTGCAAAGGGCACCTGCTGCTACCAAAGAGATATCTTGCTTGGCTTATATATGTCAGATTTTCTGTTACATCCGAAAATATATCCTAAGTCTTTCGGGTCCTATATTTCTTTTCCTTTGTATCTTCATAATACGTCTGTTCTCTCTTCACACCTGGAATCTTTTCACCCAATTCGCCTCATCTTTCACCTTCCAGTACAATAGAGTTGCGCTACTTATATGACTATTTCTTTTTTAACTAATTGTTTGAAGTAAAACTCTGATTACCGATGAGCTCTTTAGGTGCACTAACTGCGTATGATGCTTAAGACATTCAAAATATTTTTACCAAATAACGTTCACTGATCTGTTACTAATTCCAATCTTATTTTGGAGTCACATTGGAAATCCGCTACTATATTTCTCATTCACAAAGTGGGTGATATTCAGAAAGTGGGTGATATCTATCCAACTATTGTCCCATATTACTTTTGTTTTTCTTTAGTAAGCTCCTTGAAATAGTTGTTGACAATAGAGTGTACCCTTTAGCCCAACTCTTGCTAACCAGTCAATAATATTGGTTCATTCAGTATGAAGCCAACAGTGTTTAGCTCGTTGTCTCTCACAAATAATGTTGTTGTTTCACATATAAATTTTACCTAAGCATTCGATTCAGTGAACGATGAAATTCTTCTATCAAAGCTAGTCTCTCTGGAGAATTTCTTTTTTCTACATTTCTGATTTCTCTTGTGCTGTTGCTGTTAAAACTTGCTCTGCCGCATTTTTTCCCTACTCATGATACTCATACGTTCTCTAAGGATCCCTTCTTTTCTTCTCTTTTTTTACAAGCTTCCATCCCTTGTTTTGACTCGTCCTACCTCTTGTATGTTAATGATATCCATATTTTCTGAGTGATTGATTCCGCAAGTGATTGTTCGCTGCTACAAAATGACTTGAGTGTTTAAACTTACTGTTTAAACTAATTGACTTGATTGTTTAAACTTACTAGCTCCTGAATTTTGCAAAGTGCCATCAAAATATCAAGAACATCCTTCACATTCTCCATGCGATGAGTTGATCTATTCGCAGCTTTTTTTTCAATATGTTTTTTCTTTTCAATATTCATCAAAGTCTAAGGAGTTTATTTGTATCCAATATTTTTACCAGCTTCTCCTCATTTTTTTTAAATTCCTATTCTAAAAGTGTTTGGTATCCAGAGCTTTTTGGCTCAATTATGATATATGTGACTTGTCATTTAATGTCTTTAGTTTGTTATTTCATATGGAAGGCGATTTGAGCTGCAATTTTAGTATCGGATCCTTCTCCACGCTATTCGGTCCTACCTAAATATATTCTTGGCTGACATGGTCATTCAAATGACTCTAGGTCAACGCATTCCGAGGTCAAAAATTACTTTAATTGTCATGGCAATACTTGTTTTTACACCATATTAATTGTCCGCAGCTTCAACGAAGCTACTTGTTGAACCGTAAACGCAAAAAAAATCGCACTTCTGACACCAAACTCTGTGATTTCACCTTGAAAGACGTTTGTGGATTCGTGATTTTATTCGTTATCTTAAAAACTGGTTTATTTATTGCCACTTAACATACTTTTACTAATGAAATAGTCGTTAAAAATGAAGCAATAAATCAAAACAGCACTATTCACTTAGCTGGTGTGAAAACTCCATGATCGTGCCAATATATGAGAGCTCACTTTAAAATCGCTTCGCCTTGTAATTATTCGATTCGCTTTTGAAAGTCTGACTGCCAAGGATTTTTCAAGCAGCTGTTTCTTTGCGGATATGAGCTAGGTGCCTTGCCCACCGGAGTCTACCGAGTTCTATCTTTGTAATTATCTTTGCTTCAAGTTTGCGTACATCTCATGGTTGTAGCGTTTCTTGAATGACCTTTCTTCAGATATAGGGCTAAAAAGTCAGAGAGTCTCGTATTCTACTACCCTGATGGTTTCACCAACACTCTCAATGTCTTCTGCAAAAGTCAATACCTGGCTGTAGTTGGTGACAATAGTCCTTCCCGTTAACTTGTCAGAGTCTCGGATTGATTTCCCCAACGTTGATTTCTTCGGGTTGAAGAGGAGGCAGGCCCGATCAGTACTTTGTCGGAGCCTATTGAAGATTTTGTATAAATAGCAATTTGGCTAGCCTTGCATGGTTTGTTGTGGTCAACCTACACAATCGTGTAAGTTTGTTTGAGATGCAGAATTCACGCCTGGTTTTATACAAGTCCACTCCAGATGTTCTATCATAGGTGGCCTTGAAGTTTATAAATAGATGGTGCAATGGAATATGGAGTTAAGGACATTTTTGATCGCCTGCCTACGAGTAAAAATCTGATTAGTTGTTGATTTGCCTTGAATAAAGCAGCATTAAATATGGATCGCGATTGAACAAAGATTGTTTTCTCCAACGATGCAACTTTTTGGGCGTGGGATCGGCTGAAGCAAACTTGGTTCACCCGCAGTGCAAATGTATCCAGCTCACTGTTAAACGTCTAGTTTAAGTGAATGTTTGGGGATGTTTTGCCAACCATGGTTTTGAATGTTTGGAGCTTTTCAACCAGGATTTAATGCCAAAATCATAATCCATATACACAAGCGCTTACTCTCATATTAGCAAAAAAGTTCTCTCTAACGAAAAACAAAAATTAGGTCTTCCAAGAAGATAATGACCCAAAACACTGAAGCTTGCACTAAAAGTACTGGAAAGCAAATGACGTCGAAACAATATACTGGTTTTTCCAATATCTAGATGCAAATCCCATCAAAAATATGTGAGAAACTATTAAAACTTATTTTGCCGGAGAGCCAGTCCACAATTTGAAGCCTCGGGTGGGTGCTATCCGCAAAATTTGGTCCTCTTTGTCGGCGGCGATGCCAAAAAGCTGGTTGGAAGATGGAGATTATTATATGAACATAAAACAGGTTTTCAGCAATAATTCCCAATTTTTGGTTTACTTTTCTTGCTATGAAAAAAGTATGGCGTGGTAGAATAATATTTGGTAAATAAAAATATCAATACGCAGGTGACCTTATGGGTATCTTTATGTGAGGGCCTGGTACTCACAACGAACAAATATTTCAAAATCCGTCGTTCTGTCTAATGCATGAGTATCGTATTTCCATCCATTTTCGGCGTTAACACCACCAAGAATGAACGTTGCATCACATTTTGCGCAGGCACTGATAATTCGCTCCTTCTTCGTTGTAAGTCCGTAATCATTTACGAGGCTGGCAAGGAGTGAAAGCCTTTTATTAATAGGATTATTACAGCACATTTTCTCTTTTGTAAAACACTATTTATGGCAATTTGATATTTTTATTGTTTTTATACAAACCTTATATACAGACAGGGCATTAGCTAGTTGATGAGCATCTCGATACAACGTAGCATGAGAAATAGGTTAATCACAATACAGCGTTTTCCGCTGCGGCAAACGCAGCGTTCCACAGGGGGAGGCGTGAATGCCGCAGTTGAATTTGGTGAATCACAATGCAGCGACAATGTCGCTGTCAATGCAACCAAGGCACCAACCACAATCATTTTTTTTTTGTATTGCTAAATCCTGTTGTAGGAGGATTAGGTTGGCTTATCACAATACTCATCAGCCATCGCTTGTCTATTCCACCAGATCATTCAACCCAATTCAAACAGAGTTAATTCAACCAACCGAAATTTGCCAACCATTTGGCAAATTTCGCCGCTCCCGCAAATTCCGCCGCAGCCATTGTGCGCGTTACCATACAAAAGAGTGCATTATAATTTTTTGACAGCACTTCCCGCAGCCCACTGCGTTGGCCGCAGCGTAAAACGCTGTATTGTGATTAACCTTAAAATCCTCAAAGCGTTAAACCATTTTTGTTTGCGTGGTCGTCGTTGAGGTATCAATCCGCTTCCAAAGCTTGTTGATGAGGTCATTATGAGAGTATCGGAGAGCTTTTGCGGGAGAAGTTTTGGGTCTCTCGTGAACCTTACTTGGAACAAACTAGTTTGATTATATTAGACAATCTTTTCTGAAGAAAAGATTGCCCGCAGCCAGCACGAGGAGGTTAAGGTTCCATCAATCGGAATAGTTACGGCAAGTGCATATATTCATATATTCATATTATTTTTCCTATACAACTGATGGCATTTGCTGCATTTTAATATATATTTATATTTATCTATCACACTCGACTTTAATAACAGCTTCTTTGTATGTAGTATGCATGTACCAGAGAGAACAAATATATGAAATCGGGTTTAATTTTGCAAAGATTTATTTTTATAAAAGTTTATTTTCCTCAAATGTAACTTGTCAAATTTAACAGCTCCCTCATTATCTTATCATGTGAAACAAGCTTCTTTTAACGTGTTGTAGAAAAACGATCGCAATTTTATTGTCGTGCAATAAGAATCCATCCTATGTGAACATGTGTCATAGGAGGGTCTACTGCGTTGCAATATCTATTTCCTTTATGCTTGCGGGGCCCAACTTTTTTTTTATATGTTTGCACAATTTTCATCAAAAATATTGTTGTTCACCTTAACACTAGAAGGGCCGGGCTTCATACTATACCTTAAAAGACCGCAGCGGTCAATTTGACGGTACTAGAGATTCAGTCAGAATACTTATGAAATTATTACGTATATTACATTAAATTAAAAAAAATAGCGTCAATTAATTTTTTTATTAGTAATAAACAATTTTAGCATTTAAACTGAGTAACATTTGTAACAAGTTATAGTTTTTTTTTTGAATCTTTTATACATTTCCCACAAACAGCTTTTTTCAGATTGCGCAGTTTTCACACGTTTTGTTTTTTTTACAATTACTATTGACTTGACATTGCCGCCTCTTATTGTTTGTAGTACATCGTTCACTTGTTTCAGAAGTAGTTTCTTGTCTTTGAGTCGCAGTTGAAGTAGATTTTTTTCACATACTCTGCTTGTAAATCGCTCACTAGTTGAAGGATAAAATCATGCCGAGATATTTTTATGCCTGTGACTTTTTGGTATAGAATCCACGAGTTTATAGCTGCTAAATAAAGTATATTGTAAAAAAAGTGATTAGGCCATCTCCGACTTCCAGCCCTTACAGTATACTTTCGTACCATTTGATCGATGATGTCTACACCAAATTTGGTTTCGTTGTAAAATTTAATTGTCTCAGGCACCTTTTTTTGATCTGTACCTATGCTCACGTTGGGGTGCAAAGTACTTAATATAATAACATTTTTTGCTGGTTTTCCTTGACAGACAGTAAGGGTTGTATCGGTCTCGGTTGTCATTATTGTAGTAGGAATACCTCTACACTTCTCGTCTTGCACGCCGCATTGTTCCAACAATACTAGTCTTTTCGAAAATTAGATTTTTAGACAAATTTAGAGACGTGAAAAAGTTGTCAGTGGTAACGTTTCGGCCCTTTTTGAAATAGGGTTGTACCAGTTTCAAAACCACATGTTCGGGTAATGAAATATCATTTGAACGGTTCTCGTCTTTTCCTAGATACGGAAATCCTCCACATAGGTACTTACTCTCGACATCCACTAGTAGCCAAAACTTTATGCCGAATTTATCGGGTTTGTTTGCAATATATTGTAAAAACGGACAGCGAGTTTTTGATGGAAATAACTGCTCATCAACTGTCAAATTTTCTCCAGGAATGTAACACATTTGACAATTATCTATAAATTTGTTCCATATATCCGAAATCATCGCAAATTTGTTATTAGCTAAGCGAGCAGAACGCGTGCTTCTCAAATTGAAACGTAAGTATTTCATGATCTCCTTGAATCTATTTTTGCTCATAGTATTTTTAAAAACAGGTGGTCCCTAATCTTGCGACCACAAAACGTATAAATCTAGGTGGCTCATATTATGGGGTCCACGAGCGTAAATCAAAGCAATAAATGCATCAAGTTCGTCTAGAGATAAATTCCAAGTGTCATCATGACTCTTGTCATGTGCTTCCTTTTCAGTACATTCCTTTATACGTCGTAGAATGTACTCATGAATAAATAGTCTCCACGCAGAAATTGGCTTGTTATTTTCAATGCATCGTTTGGCGTATGGAGTAGGCCCTGAGATTTCTCTAACTATATTTTGCTGGGTTCGACGTCCTACTCCACTAGTGTCTGTATAAATACAAGTTCATTCTGTGCCTCACTTGCTACTTGTAACATCCCGACTTCCGATACTGATGTCCTAGCTGAACGTCCACCGCGTGCTGCTCGCCCTCTGCTAATGGATCTAAGAGATACTCCGCGTCCTTTGCGCGAATTTACAATAATGTTGTTATTTGTAGCAGAGAAATCTACTTCGGAGTCTTCTGATGAAGAAGTGACCTGTTCCGGCTGAAATACTGCATCACTGTCTGGTAAATCGTCACCACTTTCATCACCTGACACTTCTAGTTGTATATCCCGATATCGCAACAATTTTTGTTCTACTTGAGAATTCCTTTTTTATAACAAATTACGACTGCTCACGAAACAAAACCAATGTGAAATGTAACAAGCTAAACAGTAACAACTTACTCAGAATTCAGTATAAATAAAAACAAAAGTACTTTCCTTAGTTTGAAGAAATCGTTGTTGGCAATTCTTATCGCTGCCTTTGTATGCCGTCACATTGACGGTGTGCGGTCTTAGTAGGTATTTGTAAAGGAATCTCATATACAACATACAGTTTAATATTTTTTTATATATATTTTTTTTCTTACAATAACAAACTAGGAAAAGTCATAAAATATCAAAAGAAACAAAAACATAGTTTGTAAAATATTCAAGAATGAAATTGAAATTGACGGTCTTGGTCTTTCTAGTGTTAAAGGAGCAGCTAGACGCTCAAAATCGCTTGCAAGACTATCTTTAAAGACCTTTTTGTTAGATCCAGTACACTATTCTTTCTTGTTGGTTTTTTATTTGGCTGGTAATGTATTCAACTGAAAATTTGTAAGCATACCGTTGGGAATTTAAAAATTTTTCTTCCCAAAAATTGTACAGCTTTTTTTCAATTTTCGCATTATTTAACTTTGACCAACCTAATATGCCACTGCTCAATTTTGCTTTATGGACTATATTAAGAACAAGGAAAAAAATGCATCAATATTTTTCAAGTCATTTCTGCCAAAAAGGAAATTAAAAAGTTTATATATCAGGAAACGTTAGCAAAGTTGGAAATATGTTTTGGTGTAATATTTTCATTTAATAACCATTTTTTCCATCATAAAATACTCATAGTGCAAGAAGTAAAGCAAAAATTAAGTTGGAATAGAAGGCAGCCGAGACAGAAGCCGTACGAGTAATTTTACATACATTTTGTGTTCAAATTCATTTTTGCACACTTTTACTCATATGGTTATAATAATGTTTACAACAAATCAATGTGTAGAAACCCGCTAAAATTTGTAAATCTAATTTTATATCAATTTTGCGACCAGCTTCTTCCTTGATCTATTTTCCCAACAAAGTCAATGAATTAGTTTTCTGGGAATGATTGACACCTTTTGGTTAATCATTACTATTTTTCAACTTTTACCATGTAGCTCTTAACCACACTAGCATTCATTGTAATTCCGCACCCTTAGTGAAAAGGTTAGAAACATGTTCATACACGTACATGAAATGACGTGAAAAGAAAACGCTACTTATTTTACTTTTATTATGCATTCTTTCGTTTTCACTTGATTTTATCTCTTTCGGTTAGTTTAATCTATAAATTTGTTCAAATTTGTTTATTTATCTATTTTTAGCTGTGAGCCTTGTTTGGTTAAGCTCATTTAATTTTTCTTTAGAAGCATTATCTTATTAAATATGATTTCATGTTATCTTTTTAGCTGGATTATTGTAAAAACATTAATTGCTGACTCATTGACTTTTGTTGCATTATTTTAAGTGTATAGTTTGTAAAACATTCGTCTTTTATGCCTAACCATGTTAGGATCATCAAAACTTTTATAAATAACGATAAGAATATTTTTTATTTGAAATTTTATGATGAAGAGTTTTAACCTTTGAATACCGACAGGCGGTCTGAGAGGCCCCGGCAGGCACTTGACTTGCTGGTTTACCCCTTTCCCCGTGCAATACCGATCCCGGGTTTTAAGTAGCTGCAAGAACAGGACCCAGGCTGTCGTCAAAGCTGGAAGTGTTATCGTCACGCGCGTATTTGGTGAGTTATTAAGACTTAAAATTCCGATACGGCCTCTCAGGCCTCTCGTCGGTACCCATGTAAGTTTTTGTTTTATTTTTTTGTTACAATAAACTGTATTTTTGCAGATATTGTCAACTATATAAAAAAAAAATATAAGTGGTCTAAGTCACCTCCAGACAGATCATCAGTTAGAAGACCAGGAAACAATATTATTTCCCGAGTACCCATACCCAATTTAACGGAAAATGATGGTAAGGATCCTTATTCTCTATAGATACAGTATATAAATGACGAGATGTTATCGGGGATTTTGCTAAGGACCAACGAGAAGCTAGCTGAACATAGATCTGAATATATGAAGCAAGATCGACCAGAACTAAAAGATACCGATATAATTGAGTTGCAAGCTTTTATTGGACTATTGATGTACACAGCTGTATTCAAGCCTAACCACGAAGACGCAGATCTAATATTTGCTACTGATGGTACTGGAAGATACATTTTTAAATGTGTCATGTTAAAAAATGATTCCTGTGCTTGCTTCACTGTCTATGGTTTGACAATGCCTTTGACAGAGCCCAGAGAAAGGACACTAATAAATTGGCTGCAAGATTGAATGTTTTTAACAAATTTGTATCAAATTGTCAGAGGGTGTATAATATACCTCAATATGCCACAATCGATGAAATGCTAGTTCCATTCAGAGGGCGATCGTTTTTGATGATATATGTATATGCCAAAGAAGCCCGCAAAATATGGGCTAAGACTAATGTGCCTTTGTGATACTGAAAACGGGTATTTTCATTATTATGTGTATTGTTCCTACACAGGCTGTGATCCCTTTGAGTAAACTATTACATGGCAGGAGCAAAAATATAATGTGTGATAATTGGTTCACGTCAATACAACTAATTGATGCATTGAAACAGAGAGGGTTGACATATGTAGGTAAAAAAATAAATAGAAGGGAAATCCCTCCAGACTTCTTGTCTGCTAAAATGAGACCAGAAAAATCAATTTTATATGGTTTTACAAAAGACACAACGTTATCGTCTCATGTGCCCAAGAAGGGCAAAGCATTCATTTTGGAAGGAACAGACACAGACTCAGGGAAACCAGAAATTATAAAGTTTCATAATTCTACAAAAGGTGGCGTGGATAATATAGATAAGAAGTGTTCTATTTACACTTGCAGCCGCCGATCAAAACGCTGGCCTATGATAATTTTTTACCGGATTTTGGATGTAAGTTCCGTCAATTCTCATATTTTATTTGACGTACATGTGGGAAGACAAATTGATAAGAGTTGACTTTATAAAATGCGAATAAGCAAATATTTTGTAGCCTAAGGTTGCCCCGTGAACTAAGGATGAGTTTGGCAAGAGTGCTTGGTCCTGATAAGCCAGAGACATCTGAGGATACAGTTGAAAAAGTCAGGACACGAAAAACTTGTCTTTCATTTCAACCCAAACTAAAAATCAAATCAGTTTATCGATGCTATTCGTGCAAAAAGCATGTTTGTTTACAGTGCGCGAAACAAGTGTGCCCTGACTGCTCTTAGAATTTTAGCTGTAGCTCGACTGCGTTTTACAAAACGTTTGTGTACCTAATATATTTTTTTTATAAAGTTATATAAGTCTTATGCAAGAAATGCTAGTTTTTATGATTCGGAGAGGCATAATCTCTATGTTATGATTTTTCAAGTCTATTAGTCGTATTTTTTTCCAAAACTACATTAGTTTAGTCATATATTTGTAAATTTAATAAAGTTCATTTTCTTTCTACACTTAATCTTTCTTAAAACCCTATATTTTTCATTATAATGCAAAGACATTTAATTAAATCATCACATTCTTAAATAAACACTACATAATATACGCGGCCTCTCTGGCCTCACGTCGGTGCTAACGTTACAAAAAATGCATGTTAACAGCTATAACTATGACATGCAGGTGGCGATGTGCTATCAAATTTACTCCTAAGCCCAGTCAAACTTTGAAACATTGTTTGTTGCGCATATATGATATATTTTCATTAGAGTCGGACAGACCTACTGTACATAATTTAAGCTTAAACATGAAATAAATTTCATCCACACCCCAATCACTTCCGGAAATCAAATTGCTTCCCGAAGAACTGCCATGTTCAGTGCTAACACAGGTTAAAGCGGACATCAATTTAAGAAAATTTTCCGCATTATTCACTGGTCATTTTGCAAATATCATGAAATGTTGTTCTTCGGCTGTCCGTTGCGGAATTCCAGCGACAGCACTAGTAGCAGCAGTAACGGATATTTGAATTGCTCAGCAAAAATACCACTCCAAATTCGGGAGCAGGGTTCGAAAGCATGCCGATCATTAATCAAATCTTTTCGGACTATGTAGGTGCATACAAACTGGCACACCGCAACGACTGGATGGCTTTCGGATACGCACATGACTCTGTATGATTTCGAATGCACGGTATCATATAGCCCACACTGGGCGCTGCTGTGTAGAAATCAGTTTAATCGCCCCAAATGAAAATTTATATAAATTTTGGTCGCACTTCTGTTGTCCTCTAATTGACTCTTCACAATTCCACCGCATCTTCCTCATGGCAGGCTGGAAAGCGATCCCATTAAATGGAGTAACGTGTAGTTTTGCAGTGGGCACGATGCCAACTGTGATGGTCAATGATTATGTCGCGCGAGGAGGATTGTTATTCGCAGCATTCGAAAATTTTAGTGTGTTGGGTGAGGTTTTCTTTAATTTAAATAATTTGTTCCTCGTGTTTGGCTGAGTTCAGCGTTGGATTTGTTGTTTAATAAATCTGAAATTCCTACTTACCTTAATATTAAACATTTTATTTCATTTGAAATTGTAAACAACTTTATGTATATATATATATATATATATATATATATATATATATCATTAAGTTCAATTATTTTATTATGCTTAAAACTATTACCGAAGGTAAGATCTCGTGAAGAATCGGCCGAATGTTTTAAACTTGCACTGATTATTACTAGAACTATCCGAATGCATACTGCAACAATCGCGATGATTTGAATTCGCGGTGAATTGTTGCTGACGTTGCAGAATATTATCGCAAGTTTCGAAATAATCACATAGAAATGATAGTTCAGAATAGCTATCGGAAGCATCACATTCGAAGTAACAACTCTGGAACGGGGAAAAAGTTGAATATAATTAAGATTTATCCTGACTTTTCTTATGTTAAATATATGGTTTTATGGTAAAGTCACTATTGAAACTTAAGTGGCTCGGATTATCAATTATTGAGCTATATTTCAGACATATTTTCTGGTTGAAATCTTTCAAGGTAAAGAATTGGAAAAGTTAAAGCTCACTGGGGGCTCTGCGAAATTCATGGAAGTTATAAAAATTTTTGGTTGAAAGGTAGCATATAATTGCTATTTTTATCGAATTGAAAAAACATTTCCCATTATATTTGTTTTTTGGTGACAAACAAAAAACGTGAAGAATTGCAAATATGTAATACAATATTCAATAAATGTCATCAGCCATCTGCTGAATATCAAACATAATACAACGTTAATCACATCGAATAAAACCCAAATCCACTCACAACAGAACAAAGCTCAAATGTTGGAAAAAAAAAAGCGCAAAGAAAACATCAAAGAGAACAAAACCAAACAACAGAACTCAGCAAAACTGAGTGACATTAACTTACCTGACAATCAAAGCAACGACAATTATCACAAAGCATACATGAAAGTCCTAGTAACTCGGCAGTTTCTTTGTATAGTTCAGTGCTCGACTTTTCGCTGTTGTTGCCATCGGCTGCGTTCCTTTTTCGGCCACCATTGCTGTTATTGCTGCTACTATTGTTGTTATTGTTTGTGTTGTGGCTTTTACTATTATTCGTCGCATTGTTGTTTTTCATATCACCATTGTTCTTCTTCAGACAGTCACCACTGTTTCTGTTACGGTTGGCGTTGATGTTGCTACCTTTGCTGAAAAGACAATGTATAACTATCCTGTTCGGTCTATTCTTGTTTATGGCAAAAACAGAATAACATTTCCAGAAATGAATGAGTAGGTGGAATTAACGCGTAGATGAAAATTTTTAGAATTCCCTCTATATCATCTGCTTTTCATTTTCCGTTCTAGTTTAGTGCATATAGAGACTTTGTTACTTATAGTTTCCGAGGAGGAAACTTTAAACAAGGGCATACTCTGAGCAGATTCAGAAGCTGTTTGTTATTATTACTGTTGAATTAGGAGTCTTTGAATAAACTACTCATTTAAGGCCACTGAGAATTTCTGAGTGCATTCTTGTTTTGAATGAGGTTTGCATCTATTTTCTTTCTATAAGTAAAAATGAAGACGAGTTAACCTAATAAAAATCGTCTCCACTTTGAAGATTTAGAGTTCATTTTCGTTCTTATTTCTTGGCTGTCGAAATTGCGAGATTTTTAGGAAATGAAAGTGAACAATATTTGGGCTGCAGTTTCTCGCGGTAGTTTTGATATTGTTAAGTTGAAAAAAAAACACCTTCAAGCAAGAAAATAGGTAGAAAAATATACCAGAGTTGCTCCAAAAGTAGTGATAATCGTCTATTTTCGGTTTGCATAAAATTAAAAACTAAAAAAAATTTACTTGTTTTTCACTCGCACTAAGTCAGCATAAAAAAACACATAGATAGGTCAAGATTTCAGTGAGGTACATTAATTTGAATAGGATCCGTAAAAGAATGAGCATCAAAATAAAGAAAAACGAAATTAGAGCTGACATTAAGCACACTGTGTTTGAAAAAAATGTCTACCAAAGACATACACGACTTGGTGGAAACATTGACAACCTCTGCTCCTTCATATTCCACCGTTGCAAGTTGGGCCAAGGAGTTTAATCTTGCAAGAACATTTACTGAAGATGAACAACGCGAGGGACTTCTATCCACGTTCCTGATCAAAGACAACGTGAAAAAAGTTGAAGATGTATTGGAAGATCGAAGAGTGACCATCAGTTACCTGAGACTTCAGGGATCTATTAGTTGAGATAGCTGAGGTCACAGGGATCCACCTTATTTGCCAGATCTAGCTCCCAGTGACTTCTACCTGCTCTCTCGGCTCAAGGAGACACCTTTGGAGTAAGAAATTTGAAGATGATAGCAAAAAGATGGCCACTGTAGAGGCGTTTCGGGAGAATAGAGACAAATCATTTTTTGGTAAGTCTATTTTGGGTTTAAAAAAAATGAGCTAAATATATTAGCTTGTCAGGATATTATGTTGAAAAATATATATATTTTTTTTTTAAGTTTGACCACCTTGGTTTACATGGATTATCATTACTTTTGGATCAACACTCGTAAAATTTGAAGCGTAGTATATTGTCTTGTCATTGTAATGTTCGAAGCAAAACAATTTCTGACTTTTTCGAAGACTCAAAACTTGTCCACAAACGTTCAAACGAAAATGGTTATGTTCATTTAACAAATTACATTTATTTAAAACTTTAAACTTTTATATCTAGGCTACGAGGCTACAATCTTAATGACCATTCGCTCCAGAGTTTGACAAGCTAATTAACTGAGTTAACAAAGAACAGAATTTTCACTAGATGAAAATTTCGGTAGATCTAACGTTTTCGTTCACAGCATAGCATTCTCAAACTATTACAATCTCCTTCCAAAATTAACAAGTTACTTTAGAATACAACATTAACATTCCAATGATCAGTCGATTGGAATACATATTAAGTTTGTACAGCTGATGTTGTTTACAATGTGCAAGTGACAGGTTCAGGCAAGTAGACATGATACTGACTGCAATTTTATATATTCTAATTTTAAGTCGAATCACAACATCTTGACAGAAATACTGTAAGCCCGAAGGTTGTTAACCTTAGTTTGGCTTTGGGATTAGAGCCGACCTATCTTCATTGTTAAGGAATCCACTTATAAAAGCTAAGAAGAACCATATTTAAAAGCTTAGTTAGAGGAAAGTTTATTGGATGTTGAAACCACTTACAGGGTTTCAACATAATGCAAAATCACTATCTTGGGATGCTTTGTTACTTCTTTTGTATTCTACTATTTTACTAGACCATGTTCCTATATTTCACAAAAGAAATTAATATTTAGTTTGAAAAATTTACATGTTAAAAACCGAAAAAATAGCGAAAAACGAGAGGGACTTTTTGACCAGGAGTAGAAAGAGCTTTGGAATACGATCATATGGCATATGATCCAGCTCTTCAGAATGTTGGCAGCTAAATTGTTGAATTTGCTGGATCTACTGTGGATATTACTAATGAGTCAGCCTTACGAGATTGCAGCAAAATGTCATTTTTGTCCGCCCTTGTTTTAAAATACTTTATGGCAATGATGTCCAAGCTGAGCTGACCGTTACGAAACTAAAAAGCCAACGTCAAGAAACTGAATAAAATCCCTGCCGAGACTTTAATCGATAAGGGCAAAAAGTCTTTTATATAAGTAAAACAAATAATTGGAGAGCACTCGTACCTTCTTAACATTGTAGATTCAAATTTCCTCGAAAACGACAAAAGTCAGCTGATCATAAGAGTCAGAGCAAAAAAATATCGAAGATAGCTAAACTCATGGCGACTGCTCCAGTGCTATAGCTTGTGATTCCACACAATGGCCAAAAGCAAGTAATTGGATCCTTACTTTCATTCCGATCCGGAAGAGATTCTTGAAATTGCTGGGCTTTGCATTCTTGATCTTCCCACTTAAGCATGGGTGATAGAGTAAAGAGCTCTGAATCGACAAATTCTGAGATTGCTAAGAAATACTCAAAGCAGGAGGTTCTAGGAAGAATATACTCAAGCAAATGGTTTATCTCTTATTCTTGGAAATTACTGAAACACTCACCATAAATCGTGGGGCTGCCTCAACACTGAAAGCCATGGTGAAACACTTTTCAAATTCATCTTGGGCAATGACATCTCCATTTCCAATGTCGGGAAAGAGCTCACTTTCTTCACCTCTAAACGAAGGGAGGCTCTCTATGTAACCTTCTTCTAAATGGATGAAGAGTCATTCGAGTGTGTTTGTTCTCTGATCACAGATACACATATATTAATGTAGGTGGTCATTGTTCAACGAAGCATTTAACCTTTATTACAAGGAAAAGAACGCACGAGATAATGCTCCGATCCCTAGTCTGATACTCACTAGAACCTTCGCAAGGAAGTATCGACTCTTACCATGATTTGGATCTAGCAGTTTAAATACTTGATAGTGTTTTCAATTCTAAAGCTAGGTTAGCGTGTGGCCCATCATAAACGAATCCAAAGCCCTAATGGTTAAAATAAGGGAATATGACCACTCTGAAGGAAGAGTGCAGGAAGAGTCCAACTTTGCAAAAGATTCAACGACTGGCCATTGTCTAAATCAAAATTGAAGGCCTATTAGCATGCCGTATATAAGACGTAAACATCCTCATAAAAATCCTTCATTTTCAACATATAGTGTATCTATGAGACTTGTTACCTCAATAAGGTCCTGAACTGAGCACCGAAGGTTATACACTGCATACAGAGTTCTGATGGTATTCGGACTAATTTAAATACCGAAACTTTGACTATCTAATGAACACCTTACAGGGAATCAAAAGTCCGCAGCGTACACACTTCATCTAGTAGAGCAGACCACAAGGTAATTTGCACATCTTGGAATTACGAATTTTTTCCTCGAGTCATTCCAATCACGAGGCTCTGATGGTGCTCTTCTTTTACTTTGATGCTCTTCTGATATCAACCACTCTATGGATGTGATAGCTGAGGGAGATCTTTAGTACGTGCTTGCATTTTCCTTTCGTTCTGAGCAGTGGACTGTTTGCGGGATTTGCGATTATTCCTAAAGCAGGAAAAGTCTCACACATTAAATCTAAGTATTTAAAGAACCTAAACATCTCACTTCGCAGTCACAGCACAGTATAAAATACCACAAATGCCATAATAACTTCCCACAAATACTTTTTTGAAGAGGCTAGACCAAGCTGGCTGGAAAATGGTTGCTGACACAGACTACATAGTCATAGCAGTGTAATGAAAGCATCTAAATATCTATAGTTTTGCAGAGGCTTCATCACTCTGGCTGCAACTTTTCACATTGGAATCGGAGATGCAAGGAAGCAAAGAAGCCCTGCAAGAAAGTCCTGTGCCTTCATGGATGCACGTCACAGCAGGCCTGTATTAAATTCAACCCACAATGCCATCCTCGCGAGGGATTGTCTTATAAGATGACAGTCATAGCTTCGTGGCATTTTATTCAAGGAAATCCTACCTCAGAGAATGAAAAGATATCCTTCCTCCTTTTCATATGCCAGTGTTCTGCTATTATTTGGAGTAGAATGAATTCATCTGGGACCCTCTTCACATTTTCGACTGATCTATCCTTTGTCGGCTAAAACGAGATAATGCAGCTTATTAAAGAAACCAGATGTTTTTCTGATTTGAATGGCTGAAACTGTATATTTTTAGTTTTACATTGGTCCTTTAATGAGCATTTGTGTGTATTTCGGTTGGATTTTACGGACTGGAAATATTTTGTACTATCTGCTTTAATTCTATAGTGAACTGCACAAACACATTTTGACTCACTGACTTCGTTCCGTTGTGGCCTTTAATGACTATTTAAACTTTACGTCTACTCAATTAAATATAAAATTATTGGCAATTATAACAAGAAATGCAGCTCAATTTATTTCCTTTCCTAGTGGTCAAGGTCCCAACCGAATTCCATTCCCAATATTAGCAATCATCTTTTAGACATTGTTTTGCATCGCTTTCTATTATACTTCTTCTTGTTTCACCCACCTGATTCCTGATCAAGTTTTTACTGAATTTCGAAAGCAGATATTCATAGATTCACTTTGTGGAGTGTATAAGTATATATAGAGGGAGTCTTAGGGAGTTTTCGAGTCAATACCAGCTAATTCACCGGCAAACTTTAATAAAGCTCTAGTGAATTTTTAGGCTAAAGTTTAATCCAATGCTTCCCGTGAAATTTTTCATGAAAATTTCCTGCTTGAAAAACCCAGCGCCCAGTGTGGATAGCATGTTGATATAAAACTTAATCATAAAAAACTAATTACTTTTTCCAAAGATTCTCATTTCAAACTCATAAAAGGAAGTAGAATATAATTAAAAAATTCTGTATTCAGCTCAAGTCAAACTTTCCTTACAAAAAGACTTTAATATCCTTTATTTTACCGTAGCACATATCTTCTCATAATAAAAATCGCCAAAGACTTTCTTGACAATGCCGTCGTCAAACTTACTGTAACAGACCGTTATTCCAGACAATTTTACAATTTTTTATTTAATTTTTTTTTCGCACACAGAAAATTAGGAGAAAATATGCTTAAGAAAAAACCAAAGTTATTTTCACGGTCCACTCTTAAACGCTTATAATAAATGCGAGGGTGGAAAATCGCAAGAATAGATTGTTCGGTTAGCTGAAACACACCTGTTTCGTTCACAGTTAGTTGTAGTTACATTTCCTACGCTTGTCGATTTCTTCCATTTTTTCTCCTCGAGATAATTATCTTCTTGGCAATTGTCCTTGATTTCAAGTTGGAGGATGTTTTTTTCAACGATGATAATGATGACGGTGTTGTTGTTGTTTCTGTTGCTGCCAGCGGGCCGGTATCTGACGTCATGCCCGAAGCGAGTTTCCAAGGATGAGAGTGGTGCTGCGGATGTGACGTGGTGAAGGGTAGGGCATGTAGACTATGATGCGAGCCGGGGATATGATTTTGTAGGTGATGGTCGCTATGTTGGTTGGGGCTGTAATGGAAGAGTTTGGGGACAGGTCGCGTGGATGTTGGCGGCGATGGTGTTGACATTGTCCGTTCCGTAACGGAACTAGGCGGAACTTCAGTGTTGTGATGGTTTGAGTTCACGAGTGTGGCCCGACGAGCTTCGATAGAGACAATCGTTCGGTAGGTGGCGACGCGACTGTGCGTCCCGGTCTGAGGGCTGGTGACTATGGCAGGATGTATTACTGATGATTGACACTTCGAAAAGATTAAGGTGACGGAATTCCTGGAAATTTCCGACAATTTATTTGTTGAGCATAAGCATTTGGTGAGTGGGATAATTTATGAGAGTTGTGGGCTAGTGAGATCAAGTTCCGGTAGAAGGGAAACTAAATATTTGTTGGAAAAGAGATTAGCTTCGAAAATTACTGTGATTAAATGTAAAGCAGAATGATATGGAATTTGCCACGCAAGGATACGATTTGATATAAATAAATAAATGATATCAATGAATAAATAAAGGTTTCGCTACGTTGTTATTGGTGCTAAAGAACGAGCAGAAACTGATATAACTGACGCTTTGTTAAATAAAAGTCTATCACTTGTGTTTGTTAAATTCTCGATAACATGATATGCTATTTTGAGTAGTCAAAGCTAGATAATCACCAATTTAAAGTTTTATTTCCGCTCTTTTCACTATTTTCATCTAACAATAGAGTCCGTGCTATCGTAATCAGTCAAAACTTTTAACGAGATGATATTTAAGAATGTAAAATATTTGGTAGATTTGTGTGGCGGTAATTTTCATCATCACCTCGCCACAAACAGGATCTCAACTATGAAGGCTGTTGGATGCTTGCCGTAGCACAGCCTTGGCTTCTGTTCTGACGAATTAAATTCACAGCCGTGATTAATTTTAATATGAACGATGTTGCTGAAAGGTTGAGCGCATACAACAGATGGAGTACTGTTTATTTATATACATTGGCTCCTGACGCTGAAAGCACTCTCCTTCTTGAGCTTGGTTTCGGTGATGAAAAGTATCCTTCGTTATGATTTTACCACAATTAACATTTATTTAAAGTGAAACCAACTCAGGAAATTGTTTGAAGCGAGATGTTGTTCGTATTTGCGATAAAGTTGTTAGTTGAAATGTTGTAGAGTTTTAGTGACATTGTCCCAAATAGATAAGACAAGCTATTCAAGCTGGCTGAAATAGAGACATTGTTTGAAAGCTAGCGACAAAAAGATGCAGAATATGCGCGTTTTATCTTCAGTTGAATTTTTAGGTGAATATACTTAGATACTCTTATTTTCATTTTGAATAATAATAGAAATGGAAAACAAATTTCACTGGATAAACAGTGCATCATAATTTTTCCGTTTGATTTTTGATATATTTTTTTAAATAGTAAATGCATTATTTTTCGAGCTCGTTTGACGTTCTTTTGGGGATAAAAACACAAGAGGACTATAACCAAGGTAGCATTAGAGGATCAATTAAAATAATCCAAATCGACTTTAGAAACATAAATCAGTAGAATTATGGGAAAATTTGTCAAATATACAAATGTTTCCGATTTTTAGGGAAGTATAAAATTATAAAAAGGCAAAAAATATCACAAGTTTTTAAAAGTTGACTGATTTTAATTAAAATAAGGCTCATTTTAAGGAATCTTCGATGGTTATTACATCAAATCGAGTAACAGACAAATACTGATGACAGTCTGGCATTAATTGCAATGAACCAAAACATACATAACACTATTATATTTTAACAAAGGACCTACATATATAAAAATATAGCATATTAATAGTCAGAACTGAGAAATATTTATTCTATGAAACTGACGTAATTCTAGGAACAAAACAGCGGAATCGCAGTAAATGCCAAAACAATAATCATCTCAAAACCATCATTGCCAGTTATTACGGCTGACAGGTTAAATTATGCATGGTTAATAGTAAACGAAAACAACCTCTTTCACTTCTCTCCAACATTACATCATTGCCAAATCCAAATCTTTTTGAAACAATTTGTCCCAGTAATGTTCAACTATTATGAGCTCGAAAGTTTGAAAGAGTTACATGGCTATCGGATTTTTTTCAGATTCTAATTGTGACAGTGATTATTTCCCCTGAATGAGCGAAACAGTCTCAAGGTATTATGTGATATATTATATTTTGAATGCAATCGAGTAAATTTATATTCCGAAAGAGGTAATAGAACTTTCCACTTCGTCATTAAGTTAGGTGATAAACTTTTACCGCGTCGACGCAAAACTCTCTCAAAACTGGTGAGAGCTTAGAAGGGTACTTGGCCGATATTCTGCCCAGTAGGGTGCTCAACTAAACAACAGTGTGTTTTAAAATAATTTTGAGCATGCAATATCAAAAATTTTTCTAAGGAATACTAAAAAACATATTTTTGTCTTTCCAAAATGTCCAATTCTTTGCTCTGCATTGAAGTTTTGCAGCTGATCCCCATACAATTTGAATAACATTTTCAAGCACTGTTCAAGCTGTCAAATCAAATTTATCCGTTTTGCTTTGGCAAAAGATGAGCTTCATTTAACCTGTCCTATTTTATGCTTCTACATCTTGAATTTCTTGGTCCAAAACTCCCAACACAGACGTAAAAACGTTGGAAATATTATGTTTTTTTAGGTATAGAACTTCATGTAAAAAATTAACCGAAAACTTCTGTGCTCCCAGCCCAGGAGACATTCATATTGAAAACAGATTTCGGAGTTAACGGTAAAAAGTCAGAGCTAAATCTAGCACTTAGGTAGGGACGAACCTAACTTTTCCATTATATGATCATTCCTTGGCTAGAAAATGATAACAATGGTCTTCATTGTCAACATTTTCATCGGAGACTCTGCTGAGTAGTGACGGGATGAAGTGCTAAGTACTTCATTTTCAGTCGAAGCCTACCCCAAACTAGAAACTTCAATTAAATAAGCGTAGGAAGTAATTTTTGCATTCAAAAAAAGATTAGAATATAAATAATAGAATAGAATATTTATTTACACGTTGGTAATAAATATTCGTGCAGATTTATTATTTATCTTGGAGCCGGATACTTGTAGCTAAGGAATATTTTGTAAAAGCATATTTTGTATTTTTGTAAAGGCATACGAACACGTGAACTCCGAAATATTCTATTTTAAGCCGAGTATAAGTCTGAGGATTCAGCCACCACGAATTCAACAATTTTCGCTTAAGTAGTATTTTCTGTGTGAAATTCACACTATTTGTAATCATAACCAATAAAATGCGAACATAATTTACAATAGTTTTTATTTTTTGTTTCCGCGATACATTTGAATTACTATCAAAAAAAGTTAACTCACAAAAATCCTTGTTGGATGTAGGGGTTGAAATTGGTAGAGCGCTTTACTCACAAATTTATAATAAAAGTGAAAACGATTATGTTCCGCGACTCTCTTTGCCCCTGATCTACCTATTCAGGTACCTATTCAGAGCTTGGTGAACGCAAAGCTCGGTGTACGACCACACGTCCACTAAACTACACGAGCATAAAGTTGTCGAAATTCTAACTCACAAGCCTAAATTTTTGCTCACTTGTTGAATACCAAGCGAAAAGTTTCTGGTTATCTAACATCAAGTGCGTTTTTCTGCACTCTTGGGCAGGGTAAGTTAAGGGAAGTTTAAGCTCTTTACGACAGAGCTTTAGGTAAGTACCTTGAATACAACAACAATCGCTGCCGGAGTGAAGTTACAGCGGCAGTGATTGTTGTTGTATTCAATGTACTTACTTAAAGGTCTGTCATAAAGAGCTTAACTTACCTTAACTTACCCTGCCCAGGAGTGCAAAAAACCCTCATATCGATATACAAAAAGAGCTATGTTTCATTTGACCCACAAAAATATCTGATTTGCTCGCCAACCATATTCAAAGGCTCGTCTAAAAAAAACAGCTCAATCGTCTATCGCTGATGGGAATATATTACAAAAGCTATAAGAGAACCTGACATAAAATAGGCCCTGGGCCTGACCTACATCCTCCGAGTTGTATAATTAAGAATGCAGAAACGGTTAAAAGTGTTATTGATTCACTCCTAAACGAGAAACAACATGGCTTCAGAGAAGGCAGGTCAACTTCCAACAAACTTATGATAATAATTTCGAATGTGCGATGCAATATGCACCAAAGGAGGCACCAAATGGATACTATATGCACTGATGTTAGCGAATTTGTTGACCCAATCGACCCTTGTGCTTTGAAACAAAAGCTGTAGCTGAAAGAATTTGGCATTTTACCAAACTTGATAAATTGGTTTGATTGATACCATCGTAATCGAATGCAATATGTAATGTTCCAAGGCTTTCTCTCCAAAAAACCGCTCTTGTTCAATATTCATCTCTCGGTGGTGTTATCTGACACTCTGCAGCTTATGAACGACGTTTCATATCGTCATTCGTATATTACTCTACTCAATCAAAATTCTACTCAAATATCCTTCAGTTAAAACTCTTATCGCTTGAGCAATGTTGCGACCCTAATAAATTTTTGTTAATGTTGATAAATGCCATGCCTGAAGCTTTTTCCGTAAGATCTCTACTTAAAATTTTGGTTATCGCCTGAATAATAAGCTACCGAAAAATGCAGATTGAGTTATAGATCTTGGTATGGTTTTGGATAAAAATCTGCACTTTAATCTTCAACACGACAAATTTCTTGCACGAGGTAGGAATCATTAAAAGATGTGAAAAACCATTCAAGAGCTTACAGGCTGCAGACACTCTATAAATATCTTTTCATCACAAACTATCAAACAGTATATTATTTTCCTTTCCTTAAGGGGGGAAATACATGTAAAATTGAAAATAAATTGCTAATTTCAGATTGTTTAAAAAAATATTTATTGTTGATTCAGAAAATTTTTAATATTAGATCCTTAAAGTAAATGTTTCAAAGTAAATGAAAATATTTTTCTAATAATTTTGCAACACAAAATGGCGGCGTTGCGAGCGAATGAAAAAAACACATCAAAAACTGCCTCGTACAACTGGAGAACTGGTAACGTTCAGAGAAAAAAAATATGCTAATGAAATGTATAGTTCATAGGTGAACAATTAAAATTTATTAAAAAAAAATTAAATTGTCACATTAATTTTAGATTAAACAAAAAATCGATTATTTTTCAAAAAAATCACGTTTTAAACATTAATAAACAAATTATTTTTCTGAAATTACAACAACATGTAGATTCAACAAGTAGATAATATTCTTTTGTAGATCTGGTATAAATTTGAGCCGGATCGGTTGAATCCTTCATTAGGTGCAAGAGGAATGTATGGCCTTTGTTGAGCATCCCAGTGGCTATTTAAGCTGATATTTCAACTATTTTCAAGCCGGCAGTCTAACGGTTTTTACTACAAGGTTCATGAATACAGGCCCCTTTGTATATTATAAAAATATACAAGTGAAAATGTTCATCTGTATCTATATTTCCTTAGGATTTCAGATTTATAAGAATATAGTAGGAATATACAATTAGGGAATGGCCCATTGCGCCGAAGAGAAAGTAGGCAAGAACGCGCGGCAGGTATGCTCGACCGGCTAGGGAACGCCGCGCTCCCTATAACTGACTATACTTCGAGAACTAATATGAATATCGCTTCAAAATTTTTTTTTGTGTATTTTTAGAGCATTTGAAACATTTTAATGTACATGTATTTTCCCCTTTAAAATCTCCACTTCAAATGGTCTGGGGCTCTGAGCTTATCGAAGTTTAGCTTTAGCATGACTGGAAATTTCGTTTTATTTTTTTTTTCTACAGGCAAATATATAAGCAATAAGAGCAAAACAAAAGGAAAGAAAGGAAAAAATTAAAATACTCCTTCGAAGTGCTACGAGAAGCAAAATTTCCATCCATAACGAAGATTTTCATACATATTTTAGATTTTGGGACATAAAATGTGGCAAGTGTGATTGTTATGTGGCAATTTCAGCAACAGCACATACTGAAGTATGATATAAAGTGGCAAAAAATCTTTACAATACAACTTTAAATTAATGAAATGAAAAAACGATCTAAAGTCAGAACATTTAAATTTGGTTTGTAACTATTTTTCTCTCAGATAATCAATTTTTTTCTATTGTACCCACTAAATACCTTACAACTACTTATCTCATAAGCGTAATTCGTATTAAGCACATAAATTGCGTTCATACTAGCACGGTTTTCTTTTCGAAAATATAATACTCCAGATAAACGTATTTCGTCGTATAACGCCTCTATAAGCATCGTCGTTGAAATGAATCCACGAAATGTCACATTAATTCGAAACATATTTCATGAATGCGCATTCAGTTCCATTGATCTTACCTGAAAGGCAAGATTATAAACTAGCTCGAAGTATCGTTTACTCGTACATACTTATATGAAAGCCAGGCTAGTGCTGAACATTGCACTCGACAATACAACATTTTCTTCGGTTCACCTTAATGGCCCATTTCATTCAAGTCAAAGGCTCGAGTACTAAATTGACCATGCAAGCAGGCAAAGCATCTTGTGTATTCAGGGATAAAAAGTTTTGAAAAGGAAAACACTCAACTGAGCGCTCGACAAACATCCGCTTGTAAAAGAAAAAGTAGCAGTATTATATACGTACCAGACCGGTCCCGAGCCGGGCTAAAAAAATTTTTTTAATGAACCACCCTGTCTGCTCGCAGTGACTGCCTGCCTTTGTAGTTGGTTCGACGCTCCTTGTTTGCATTATTCGAAGAAATGTTTGGCTTAAAACCTGTGTCTTTAGTTGTTGTGGCTCTTTTTTCTCGAATCCTTGCGGGTAATTTGAAGGTGGACGAGGATCTTTGCGGGAAATAGGAATGGGATAGTTTCTGCTCTTGTACACTGTCTTTTAGCTTAAGGCAGGGATGATGTCCTTACTGATGTTGAATCCGGCAGAGCTACCAAGAACAAGGAGGCTCATTATTTTGTCCAAGATCTTCTCGGAGTTTTTTTTAACTATGAAGTTGAGGTTATTTGCCTGGAGGTTGTTGTGTGGTATTTTTAAAGTTTCAGTTATCAATGTTTTACGGTTACTAATGCATACGTTTAGCTTCTCGTTTTAAGCGTTACTCGTTCAAATTATTTTCTAGCAAACGCTATTTCTTTCAACGTTCAAACGAAACGCTGTTAACTACTAGCAGGAAAGGTTTTGACTTTGTTTTAGTCAAAAATAAAATTTTATGCTTTTGTCACATTAAATTGACGATATATTTACGAGAATTCTTGAAATTCCTTCCTGATGAAAAACACAATTTTATGCGTTTTTCCTTACGATACGCATATTCCTGAGTAAGCTATACGAATTCTGAGAAAAACTTAGCTATATGTTTTGCTCAAAAAAATGAAGGAGCAGAAATGGACTATCAGGCACTTATTGCATATATCGGAGCACACGTGGGCGTTTAAGTACTTTTAACTTCTTTTGAGCTTAAGGTATATTTTTCACAGACACACCCTGCTCCATGCGCTAAAAGTATTAACATAAATACGTAGAAGCATATACATACATAAAAACATTGGCTCAAACTTAGCACGTGCCAACACGTAAATGTTCGGCGAGTAAATCTTTTGAAAATGTGTCGTAAGAATAATCACTGATTGTCTTCGCTTCAGGCTTTGTAGATAAATTTTAGGAAATTGGGAAAATTTTCAAAGATACTTACTGTAGATGATATTTATGCTATCAAAAAATGTTTTCGCTCGCAGTATTTTCAATGAACATAAATGTGCATTCTTTCGTATCTTCTTACGTATCATTCCTTTGTAACCGTGAGTTACTTCTTGTATTGTGCACTTACATATAAACAAAAATTTACATATGATGGAGCAATGTGAAGGATACGTGCTTGAAACAATACTATGAATGCTAAGAGTCTGAGAGGATTTACTAGAGTTGGAGATAGCTGTTCTAGTCGTCTTTGTGTAAATATTCGAAAATAAAGTGTGTACGTAGATATTCGTGTCATACGAATTAAAACTTGTAGTTTAGTCCAAAACATATGTCAAAGCTGAAATGAATTTCGTAGTACGAATTAAACTAAGATTAAAATAAATCAAAAAGATAACTGTTCCCATGACAGAGTTTTTTTTCATAACCATTACTAGCGAAGAGGAAGTTTATTATTATTCGGCTAGGGAAAAAAGTAAATAAGTTTTCAAGTAAAAACAGCCTAAAAACAATTTTCTTTCTTTTTTAATTATTTTGCTTTAAATCCACGTTTGCGTCTAGCGAATAAATATCATTTATATCAAAAGGCCTGTTTTTTGCCCCGGTACAGAACAGAATATAACTATGCCGAAAAACAACGATCTAGTATAAAACAGCAGTGTATTCGCTAAGACTGACAAAGGTTGCTGTATTTGCTATGGTAGCACACAACAGCTGAAAATAAATGGAGATAATAACAAATATACACTACCACAATCGATAGAAAATAGAAAAAGAACTAACAGAAAATTACCTTTTTAACTTTCTACACATTATGAGGGCTTTTTCTAATTTCCCCAACGGGAATCGCGGTAATGTATTCTGGGGGAATGAATGAATCAAACAATGCTGGTAATGCAAATGTAATGTGCTAGAAAGCTATTTTCCAGCAATTATACGATATACTCGTATACATGACTTGGAGCATGGGGAATGCTGCAAGAGAGAAAGCTCATATGTTATAAGTCCATGACTGGCCAATGAACATCATTCACAGAAATAAGGGGAAAAGAACTTGCGAACATACATCGGCTATGGGTAGTGTGCTATATAAAGCGGAAAGATGAAAATTTCGGAGCATTTCAAATCACCACAGGTAAGTAAAATGTATGAAAAACAAGAGTACCAATTCCCCCTAGTAGCAAAGAGCATGCGCTATTGGAATTTCCAATGAGCGTCACAATCACTCAGCATGCAAAAACCACACATGCAGAGATACGATCGGCCGCCGGCTGAAGCTTTAATTTGTATTCACCGTAGATGACGGAAATGCGAGAATAAGATGTCCTACTTTCCAAAAAGATCTTATACATAAAGCTATAAAGCTAAAAGCATAAGTTTCTCCTTGTATAAATCTTCCCAGCCTAGGACATGCAATATTAAAAAGAAAGAAACGTGTAATGGCTCGGTAATGCTTCCACGCATTACGCGAAATGCTTACCGAATATATCCGTAAGCATTATTTTTCCCGTTGGGTTGGGTTACGTCAACAATTCGCCCTACAATATGACGTAGGTGTTAGTCAAAATAAATTCAATAGGTGCTTTACATGAGGCAATCATGTTGGAGCTGCTCAACAACTCATGATGACTGTAAGAGTCAGCTTCTAGAGTAAAAGATCACAAATCTTCTGGCTGCAGTTAATAAATCTGTGATTACATTACAGGTGGAGATATTGCCATGATCGTGTCCCATGTAAGAACAAACAAAAAAGCATGATCTTTGATCGAGGTCCGCTATAACAGCAATGTTATTCTTGTCACAGAAATTGTCAACGACAAATACATGAATGACATTCTTAACAAGAATACATATTCATGGTTTATTGCAAACCGTTGGGAGCTATCAGACTGATTCCAATGGTGCGTAGAATCGTGAAAGTGAATTCTTCTCTATTAAGGTCAGGTTAAGGTCTTTCTCTTTTGGTTAATAGCAGTCTCGGCCCCTCTTCTGTATCCAAAGCTAAGAAGCTGAGAATGCCACCCAAATCAGAGGTTTCTTCAACACTAGCCCCATCAGCTGAGATGAGTTGCACATCTGATTCATCCCCACATTTTACCCCCGAATAGTTAAGAGACCCCTTGTTGAGTGATTCTGCTGCTGTTTGAGTTGCTGACTGATCGTTAGTTTTCACCTACGACCCTACATATTTTTGAACCAGCCTGCGTCATTCATTGTAAATCGAGTAGAAGACCCTAAACAAAGCATGCTTTTTAATCGGCCAATTTTTCAAAGATATACTTTCATCTTCCTGTCAAGCATCAATAAAACGGCCATTTCATTGATAAGCTGAGCTATCCTTGGAGCGTTCGCGACAAGTTTTATCTGTCTGCCCTAGCTCCTTCCAAAATCTGCAGGAGATCTCTCGAATGATTTTTGGTGCTCATTTGAGGGACTTTTTGTCCATGCCGGACAATATTTTGCTAGTTGCGTGAGCCCGAGAGAAGGTGATAGCTGTAAATTAAGTGCATAATGAGGGTATAGAATGACGCACAGAATTTGACACTATTTGAAGATTAAGCTTCATAGCCGGCCACGAACAGGATTTTGAGTTTTCAAAGTCCCGGTATTTCTCAAAACAATGGTAGGAAAAAGTTTGGAGTATGCTGAAAATAAATGTGTTTGGTTCATTTGTCACATCCTTAATAGTTGCAGCTAAATCAGCAGCATAGTTACTAGCAGTCTACGGGACGAGTTCATTGGCCATAATTTCCCCCGACACTATAGGGAATCATAGTGTTCTTGCCGAGCTTCCGCCTGACGAATTTGGTGTTTGGAGATATGTATATGTTCCGTTTCGAAAGCATCCCCAATCAGAGCCAGTATTTTATTCAGAAAAAAAGGAAGTTAACGCAAGGGTTGGCATAAGTTTTTATGGAGTACGTATCCAGAGCCAAATCGGCGCTAAACAGTAATCTGCCACAATTGAACCGGCATTATCAACTTAATAGTGGCGAAACTGAGAACGTACTCTGAGGCTTGCCAGAGTTTTAAGATTCCACACTATCATTACCGCATCCGAAGACGACTAAAATCAAAATTCAAATCCATATGAAAATAATATGTCAATGATAAATGTCACTAAATATTTTTTATTTGTTATATTTCATAAGCACTTTTATGGATTTTCCATACTTTTACACCAGCGCCAAAGCGTAGGTTTTATTTTTGCATATGCGTTTTTCTAAAACATCTTTACAACAACGCATTAAAATATATCGATTAACAAATAAACGTATTTTTTACTCAAGCGCAAAACCATATTTTCGAACGGCTAGTGATTTTTAACTAGCGACTAGTAAGTTATTACTTATCATCCTCACATTTTTTTGTCCAAAAAATTATTATTCCGATATCAATCATCGCATATCCATCTGCAATCGATGCATAAACTTACAACAAGCATTCATAAATGGTGTTTCGTTGAATTTTTTAGATTCGCACAGCGATTGTGGCTGAAGTTGCTGTTTATGTTGTAAGCCTGATGTCACCCTGGTTGCCCGACGACGTAAATCCGAGCTACACCAAAACGTAATCCATAGCGATTGCAGATCTGCAACAAAAGAAAAAAATGTAAGTGAAAACAATCATAATTGATGCTAAGCTTTAATAATACAACAAACAAAGCCCCTATGAGCATCCAAACAAACTGTCTGCCTTATCACAGGAGAAATAATTTGAATTTCCTTTATTTTTTCCATTCACGTTCCACGTGCGCTTATTCTATCGCTTCATTATCATTCGCTCATTCATTCCCTCATTCATTAGACCACGTAGCCCAAAAAGTCAGCTTGGTAAATATTTTCCCAGTCCGATTAAATTTCCTCGAAAATTTATTATTTCCTTGGTCATTAATTATATTCTAGTCTTTGGTAGAACGGAAGCGTTCGGGGCGTTGATAGTAAGGGAGCTTAGAAAGTTCACTTTAAATGACCTTGACCCTTGTCTGTCAGAATGTTGACAAACTGTCGTTATCATCATTAAAGATAGGCAGATGATCCTTGACTATTACTTGACTTGATGTATGTATGTATGTATTTTGACGTTTCTTTCTAACGTTCTCTGAACATATATTTAGATTTTTTCAACTAATTAGATATTCGAACCGAATATTGAATCAATCGTTTGCTTTCGGATTCTGATGTTTGCTTCACTTTGAAAAACAAACGAATATTATTTACGCCATATTAATTCGTGCCCGGAAATTTTTCATGAATTTTTGTCTTTCCCCAGTTCGAGAAATTGAGTGTCGCAGAGATGAGTTACAGGTGTGTTTACCGACTGCTTTTTTTTGGGTTCATTTTGATGGCCATAATCAAATTAGGCTGCTTCTGTTTTCTTCGCTCTGTCGGGTGGCTTGGATATGACTAGGGTTTTTTTTTTGCTTGGGCTTGATTTGCATGAAGCTGGGAATAGGAAATGTGATATTGCCATCAGGGAAATGAAATTTCGTGTAATTTAAATGAAGTGGAATTTTTTCCGAAGAATTTTTCTCTGGGTTTATTATCGTTCAAAGGTATAAGTTTGGGATCATTTAAATTAATTTTGGAGTGGTATTGACAGTAGAAAAGTTACATTATCTCTGTGGCTATGAATGGAACATGTAAAGCTGCGGGATGCAAAATGTTCAACAGCATCGTGAACCCCAAAGTTCATTAGAGACTTTTAACAGGAAATTTCAATGTTTTGAATTCTTTGTTTTGCAAGTAATCTAAATTTCTCAAGGTTCAAATTGACAACCATCAGAAAAAATGCTTCTTAATTAGAAAAGAGAAAATAAACTTTGGCGCCCAGCGTGGGACTATAAATTTCATTGTATAAATTTCACAAATTTATTGTTGTGCTAAGGTGAAATAAGTGCACAATACATATACTCATAGCCCACATTCCACTGCAATTCCAGTAGCACAGGCTCAAAGATCACGGCTTAAAACAGCAAGAATTACGTATTTTACTCTCACTCAGATAATCGAAGTGCCAGTGTTTGGTACTTTTATATTAAAGTATTAAGTTTGCTACCAGCGACAGAAATTATGACTCGATTGGCGTCCAGAACCAAAGCAATTATGCTGCAATAAATAAATGTGGATAGGCTTCCGAGCGAACAAATCAAATTTTCACTCCAGAATATCCAATAAGATATCTGTCTGAATTGACTGTCCGTTTAACGAAACAAAGTTCGTGGGCATCATTTGTTTCTTCTCCCAATTTCGAGAAATCACACCACTAAGTCTGTAAAGATTGGTGTAGTAACACTCGAAAGCCATCCAACATTTGCTTTAAACAGATTGTAAGTGATCACATTTTCTGTTGTTCACTTTGGACTTTGAAGAGTAAGCAGATTCCGGTTTAGGGATGCACAATATGTCCGAGAAAAAGGGATCAAAACTTGTAAAAGCATTTCCTGGTTATTTGTTTGTGCAGATGGTAGAGTGTGAAATTGATGATGAAAAGGTTTGACTGTTTACATCTCAAACATACTGGAATTTTTTCATAGATGTCGGAAAATGGGATTGCATGAATAATGTTTTCATTCAACTTTCATCGAATTTTATGCACAATTCTATGAGCTCAGTGGAATCAACTTGGTTTAAAACGATATAAACGAGAATAAAGTTCAATTTATATAAGATCAACTTTAAATCAAGAAAATAATTTAAGTCTACCAATCTTAAGAATGGAAGTATATTTCCTATTAATTTTTTAGAAATAAATGTGACTGAAACTTCTAAACTGCCAGACTGAGTCCGTTCGGTATGCCCTGCTTTTGGTCAGGGTTTACCTCAAGCACTAAATTATACCAATAACAACTTTCAGCCATCGTTTCCAATCCATTTGTTTATCTATACTACCACTTTATTCCTGTATTTGACTAAGTTTCTATTCTCACTCGCAATAAGTCCTAATCCAATCCCCGGAAACCAACGTATTCTTTCTGTTTGTCGGCAGTACATCTCTTCTCAAGAGCTGGCCAGATGACGACAAAATCGCTTACAGGCCTAATGTCCGCCCATCATTTGGTGTACTCTTTCAAGTAGATTACTTGAAATCACTCTAGAAATCATTCAGATAAATCACGGCTTAGCCACACAAAAAAGACTACCATAAATTTCACAAACAAATCTTATTCGAAAAGTCGTCAGCTACTGAAGAAGAAAAAAGACGTGGCGAATCTTTTGACAATTGAAAACTATTGTACTTACTTACTTTGTCTGATTTTCGTGTCGATCGAACCGAAATTCAAACTCTCATTTGCAGCATCCGAACCGAGGCGTTACGAGGCCAGTAATTTTTTCACTCAGACAGCAATGAAACAGGAAATTTAGCCGCGGTAATTTTTAAAGGTCACCGTGAGTGGGTAGAAGAGAAATGGCACCAAATGCTACCACCGGCAAGGAAGCAAACATCCTATCGGATTACAAGAATCCCTTTCATTTCGATGCTTACGGGAATGAAATTTCGGAACGAAAAACATTTCCACGAACCGTTGGTCGCTTTTGATGGACACGGAATGAAGGCGAGTGTGGTATTAGGCAGGTAGGATGAAGATGTTTTGTCTTTTCTTGCGTTTTCGTTTCATAATTTCGATACCAGCTCGTGGGGATTGATACTGGATTTGCTAGTGGGACTTGAATGTCCTTGGTGGTTGAATTTGATACAAATATGGGAAATTGGTGTAGTGGAGTGGTGGAGGATGATTCGAGAAAATTTCTAAAGTGGTTCTTGAATTAGAATTGATTTAATTAATGAATTGCTCTAGACATGATCTATGTAAAATTTTGTTGGATATAGTACTTAATAAAATTAATATGGCAACAACACAAATATTAAATGGTAGTAATGTTTTAAAAGAAGGAGAAAATAAAAAATGCAAATTATGCATGAAATAAAAAATTTAATAAAAGGAAGTCAAATTTCTACTAGAAAGTTCTAGATTTAAAAAATACTTTCATTATTGGTGGTTTTTCTTCAGTCTTTTTACTCTCAAATTTGATCTTATCACCGCCAGAGAAAATAAATTAATAGAAGCAAAGCATAGAAGAGTGATGCATTTTCCTATTTATGTAAAAGCAAAGAAAAGTTACTCTATCCACTATGCTGCATCAGCTTTAGTAGATTTATAAGGTAAGCTAGAAATCAAGAATGTTATAAGGTCTCATAGTTTTTAATAGAAACATATCTAATTTCGAAACATAACATAATCTGGAATTTTTGGAAATTCTAGCATTATTTTTTCGTAAACAAAGATAGAACTCCTGACTTCAGTAACATATATGTGTTGTGACCCTGTTTGTGATAGTCAACTGTTTGCGCCTAGTGTATCAAACTGAGGCAATCTTCTATGATAGTGTTGTGACTACTCAGCCCTATTTTCTAAAACGCATTAAAAACTGATGCCAAACAATATTGCATCCAGCTAAGCTCTATCGAGTTATCGTTATTGCAGTATAGTGTTTTTTTCTTCAGAAAACTGCTTTGCTTGCTTTTTTCCAGCTAACATTTGGCGTGATTTTTTCAGAAGATGATTATCTTCATGCTGCGGCACACTGATTTTACAACGTTTAAACAATGCATAAAAAAGGAAAAAAGTAAAAATTTCATGTAGAAACCTTTTAATTCAACCTTACACTATTTATTTGGTGATGAACAATAAATATTCCCGAAAATTTCAAGTGAAACCAAAAGATTAAAATTTAAAAGCTTACTTAATAAGTTAGTTAATCACACTCTTGCGTGAGCGTGAAAAGTTACCAGGTACGTATTTTTTAGAATGCTGGTTCATCAGTGTATCAAAAAATGAAGGCAAAAAAATTTCGAATGGGCTGTTGTAGCGTTTTGTCACTACATCCAGAGACAATAAATGATCAAGTCCATCATACATAAGCTTTGCATTTCAAGGCATCTGAAAGTAGTCTGTGTGTATGTGGGTGTGTGTGTGAGGAGGCATCTGTTACCTCTAAGTCAAATCTACCTTTTTGAGAGTCCAATCTACCTTTCACAGCATCTCGTCCAACCTTCCAGTTCCCCACAGAACAATTTGAATGATTTTCTGGTGAAAATCCTCACCAAATTTTCTCCTCGAGGCTCTGTAGTTGATTCACTCATCTTTTGTGTCGCTCTTACGAATTCCATTGAGGAGTTTTCTTATATTTTTCCTGGGCTTTTTCAATTTCCGGTTCAGCTAGGAAACCATCTTGATGTATCTGCTCTTACTGATCATGAAGGCATCATCAAAGCTACCTAATATGGCCCTAGCCAGAGTGCTGAGGCAAAATTCCATTGGTTTTACCAATTCCCAATGTTTCGAATCATCCACCTGCAGAAATTATAAAATCAAACACTTTGTCCTCTCTAGCAATAGTTTGTTGCTACTGTAGCTGGTGTGCTGGAAACTAGCATCACAGTCCCCTCTAGCAATAGTTTGTTGCTGCTGTAGATGGTGTGCTGGAAGCTAACATCACAGTCCATCGAAAGCTCTAGTTTCTTCGTTTCTGGAAGCTAACATCACAGTCCATCGAAAGCTCTAGTTTCTTCGTTTCAGTATGTTGAACCAAGTCTTTCAGCTCCTTTGCTGGCGGTAAAAGTTAGGAGTCACAAGAAAAATGAGCTGAAGTTACAATCGTTCGTTTCAGCCTGGTATATCCTGATACTGCCCAACGACCGTTGACACGTCTCAGCTTGAAAACTATCTGCGGTCAACAAGAAGCGAGAGATGTTTTAATTTATTGATAAATATCGATTTTTCGAGGGCAATCTGCTCTCTTGTTTAGCATTTCTTACTATTATCTTGCCAAATACGAAACCTTTTTTCAAATGCGATAATATTCCACCAATAAGAATGAAACATTCTGCATTATAACACGAACTTGGATATCTGCTTTTGATAATTGTTCAGTAATTTTGATTTTGCTCTGGCTGGAGCATTTAGATATGCAATTATTTTGGACAATTTTCTTTGCTTACGTTTCAAATGCTCCAACATTCATTTTCGTTTGCCACGCTAAAACTCTTTTGTACTGATAGCATGAAAAGTTGTTTATGCAGTCATTATTACGATTTGAGTGGATATAATTAAGCTGAATCTACCAACATTCAACAGAATATCTTTTAATGGAACTGAAGGTCCATAAAAATTGATTTTCTGTTTTATTTCGACTTAAATAACAAAAACAAATTTATCGCCAGTCAAAAAATATTTAATCTGCTGTCTCTCACCGCTCAATCTACTCATATAGATCCCCCAAAATTCTAGCGCACCAGAACCGAAATAGAAACACTAACGTTATATGAACAATAAAGAAATCGTGCAGATTTTGAGTGCACACGTGCTCCAACCCGCTTTGTTCTTAGCAATGCATTCAAACTCATAGGGTGGAAAAGTTTACAAGGCTACCACTTGCATGAATTTGAAGATTTAGGATACCACTTACATGAACTTCA
Organism: Nemotelus nigrinus; assembly: GCA_947369275.1. Lineage (NCBI taxonomy): Eukaryota > Metazoa > Arthropoda > Insecta > Diptera > Stratiomyidae > Nemotelus > Nemotelus nigrinus. The sequence goes on along the minus strand of OX376372.1, from coordinate 183,510,830 downwards.
AACAATATCAGCAAAACTTTGAAAGTAGCATCTCTTGTAAGATAAATATAAAAAATGCTCAGTGCTTGTAACACTTTACCAGCACTGCAACTAAAAGTGTGCCACTATTGCCCACCTCAAAATCAAATAAGCCTATCAATCTCGATTTTATCCGATGACTTCGTCGAAAGATACTGTGATAGAAAGTTGTTTGGGATCAAAAATATAGACATTGGTAACTTGTTTTCATTGTTAATGTACGCGATATGAATACTTAATGTAAACATTTATTGATACAAAAATAGCAAAAACACTTCGTGCTGGCCATCTTTTGCAGCATAATAGCCAAAAATATATCACACCTGTCTCACATTGAAATCAACCAATCCTGTGAATTTCGTTTCGATCCAATGACTGCATTGGAAGCTATAGGGCTACAAATAAATGTAGGGCTACCACCCGCAAACGTTTTGAAATTTTCCATATCGAAATTTTGATTACAAGATCATCACATCGAAATTTTGATACAAGATCATTACCGTTAGAAAATTTTACGATAAAATCACTTAGCAAAGATTTGACAAAAAATGCAAAATCAATAATAGCCGGCAGCCCTATCATGGTTTTTCAACCACATTCTTCCTGAGTTTTGAAATTGTTCCATTAACCATATGAATTTGGCTTTGATTTTACGACTGTACTGGAAGTTATGGGGCAAAAAGCTTTATTTTTCTGAGCGGACTATCAAAATCCAAGACACCAATATTACCATGGCTGGCAGCTCCAACCGATTTTTTTTACCAAATTTCTACCAGACGTGGTACTGTGTGAAGATACTGTGTGAATTTCATGGTAACTGAATCAGAGTTCATAGGGCAAAAATCAGTTTTTTTTCTTTATGATTTTTCATGGTGGCACCACTCGCACAGAGTTGCCTGCATTCCCAAATCGCTTCCATCAGACCTGGTCCTTTTTAATACCATTACATTCTGTGAATTTCAACTGTATCTGATAATTGGCTCGTGATTTCTCGAGAACAGAAAGTCTTGATGCTTAAAATATAGGCGAATTGGAGGAGGGTTACCCTTCTTGTCCAATGTGAAATTTCAAAATTTTGCTTTTCTTATACAGGCAAAGCAATAAATTTCTAAATGGGTTGGTTTTCACTGTAAAAGACGAAAATTTTTCAGGAAAGTCGATAATTTTATGGTTTACATTTTCAATGTCTGCCGTAACTGCAGGGCTGCCAGCACGTTCATAAAAAACTACACGAGTCTACAACCTAGTAATATCAATATGTCCTTTAAGTTTCATAATGATCCGATAATCTGGTCAAGAGTTATCGCAATTCCAAAATTTTCAAATTTTCCCAATCTCATTTTAGGCACCTAGCGCACATATAGGGTTAAAATTTCAAAAATATTATCACATTCACATTTAAAACACGTTCGAGATTCATTCCATAAACTTCATTTTTGCAAAAGCTATTTTTTGACAGAATAATAGGTATATTTAAAATATCACTAAAATGGCCGCCGGTGCCAAAAAGTTAAAGATTATGAACATTTTGTAAGTCATGGTACTATTCTGCATACACACCAATGTATTCTGAAAAGAGATTTTTTTTGCTGAAATTTTTTTGATATATAGATATATGAATTCTTGGCCAAAGCTATTTTAGTACTAGTAACACTACCGTTTTCGAAGCGACACAAAGTAGTCTTAATTTTACTAGTTCCGTACACTGAATGTAACGGGATACGATGATTATAAAAGTAAGGATTAAACTTGATTTCAGACCATCGTTTCGATTCTCGGACAGTTCACATAATACAGAAATGGTATGAAGTTGAAACGACGTCGTCCAGACGAAAAACCGACATGAAATTACACGACTCTATATCCTGGTGCAATCACGAGGCCGAATGGAGTGGTTTCCAGTCATAATAGATGACCGTATTCGGAGACGAAACGACACTGGTAGTATGGCACGAATAAGAGAGAAAATTAGATATTGTCATACGAATATCGACGTGATCAGTTATGAATCGTCGCATCAAATTAGAACGAACTCCAGTAATCAACTGACGATATCGGTTGCGTACGTGCAGACGTACAGGCAGATATGGTTTGTGGGCAAGTGAATTGTATTATTCACTGGGGAAAATGATGACTAAGTGTGTCATTAGGTTCCTTTCAGCAGTACCAAATTAATAGCAACGATACTAGTGGGGCATATCTATCTCTGTTGCGGATTTTCTAACTAACATTTGGAGTGAATAGAAAGTGCCGTACCTTGGGGGCTTTTTATTTGGATTGTTTACAATATTGATGTTTAAAACTATGATGTTTGTGGAAAATATATATAAGCCTTGAAAGAGGTTTTACCTGATTTGAAATGCTAGCTGATGATTAAAACACGTTATGTATTTCATAAATGAAAATAAATAGTTCAAGTAGAATTCAGAACCCACTAATTCATCAAATATACTCTCATAAAACGTTTTTATAGAGATATTAGCAAACTTTTACACCAAAACGAACCAATCAACTCAGACATTTTATGGGTACTTTCAAATGTTTCATGGTCATTTGATTGCAACCTAATCAAATATTCAAAATACATCTCCCTGGTCTTTTCCAGTCATAAATCTTCTAAACGGTCATACTAAAGCATATTAAATTTCCAATCGATCTTCATCATTTATTACCCCAATCGTATAATAAATTTTTTTCGGTTAGTACAAGCAATTTCAGAATTATTTCCACTTATCTGCATATATTTGTCTCTTTAATGTCAGGATATACATCCTCCACATTTCATCCAACCACCATGTCGTAAACATTTTTCGACCCATTCTTGAACCGAAATTATAAGCACCGCAAACAATTGATTCTACCATGTTCATTTCATAGTTTTAAAGACATTCCCAGGATTTGTGTAATTGAAATAACCCATGCGTGTGATTTTTCTTCTCTCCTACATCTTTTGCTTCACACAAAATAATCAAATCTCCACAACTGTAATAAAACGAGTGCTCACCCAAAATATATCGGATTGACACAGGATTGACATCACACTGCAAATGAAATAAGTCTTATGAATTTTATTTCTTCGTAATATACTGTTCCATTCTATCCCCTCATCATACATGTGATCATTCTAAGCAGTGCCACAAATAATGATGTCCCAATTACGACCTATTATCAAAAGCTACTTCATTGCAATTGGCTTGCTTTGTCGTCTTCCTTGCTACTACAAAAGGCTCCGTTACCCTCTAAATACACCACTCTAATCGAATTAACATGCCTACTAGTCAACGAGCTCTATCCTTAACCTCTCATTCACCCCCATGAATTTCGCATTCAACACTCGCTCGAGTGTACTGTTCTCATTTTGTTTCGCCGCGTGTCATGTCGTATCGTGTCGTGCCATGTTTCCTTTTTGCTAACGTCAAGTTACACTTCTTCGTGTTACTTTTGAGTACCATCAAGAGTTGGACTAAAATCTAATTTGCTTTCCATTTCCTATATTATCTCGTTTCCAACTGTCAAGATTGTTTTTGCAGTAGATATCATGGAGGTTATACGAAATTGAGTATACAAGTTTTGACACTTTCGTGGTTAGCATCGTCTTCGGTTTGTCGTATGGGGCGGTAATCGAAAACTGCGTGATGTTGCATGGTATTTTCGATGAATATTCGGATTTGATACGAAACAAAAAACTAAGATTCAAAATCGAAATTTCTGTCAGATGTATTTGTTCCGAAATCTTGTATTTTTTTACTAATTTTCTTCGAAAATTAGTATTAAACTCGCTTCGCGAAAATTCGTCATATATTTATATATATACTGTGAGCGTCAAAAGTGAGTGCACACCTTTCAAATCTGATTTTGAGCTTCAATAAAAAAAAAATTACCGATTGAAAAATATTTCTGATTGAGTTATATCAAACCTTTATTTGTTAAAAACTTTATACAAAAATATCAATTCCATATTATTCCATAACACAAAATTTACAGAGGAACAAAAACAAAAAATCAATAAAATATGAATCAAAAGTAAGTACACACTTGTTCAAACGTTGCTAGATTCTAGCTGTAAACAAAGTCACGGATCTTTAACTATAACGGAATGCAACTTCAATTTAATTTCTAGGAAACAGCAATCGCAAAAATTCTTGGTAAAGGCATTTTTAAAGGAGTTAGTTTGATTTAAAACGTACTAGAAGAAAGGTGTGAAAATGAGGAAAGAAACTGAACCATAAACACGAAAAAATTATAGTGAATTTGCATTGTGAAGGTTAAAGTTTACGGGAAATTTGAAACATGGTAAAAAGACCACAAACTGCAGTAAAAAAAAATTATTGACAAAGACAATAAATTCAAAATATCGGACAATTTTAAAAGATTTGGACGGCCAGGGAAATTAAACAGAAAAGAAATAAGGTTTATAGTGAAAGAAGTTAACGGTGATCCACGTTCAAGTGCAGCAAAAATAGCTGAAAACTATTCCGCGACACATAATCAATTCGTTTCAGCCTCCACCATTCGAAGAATATTGAATGAACATGGGGTATATGGCAGAGCACGATGAAGGAATTTGTTTATTTCTAAAGCGAATAAGAAAAAACGCAAAAATTATGCTAAAACATATAAAAACTGTACTTATAATTTTTAGAAAAACGTTTTATTCTCTGATGAGAGTAAATTTTAAATTTTTGGCGGGCATACAAATAAAAAACTTTGACGAACTAAAAATACTGAGTTCCATGAAAAAAATGTTTCCGGCACAGTGAAGCAGGGCCGAGGATCTGTTATTGTTTGGGAGTGTATGGCAGCATCGGGAGCTGGAAACCTTGAATTTATTGATAGTACAATAGATTAGCAAGGCTATCTCAATATTTTGCAGCGAAATATGGCTGACAGTGTTGCAAAATTGGAATTGCCTAGGACGTGGATCTTCCAACAAGATAACGATCCTAAGCACACTTCCTATTAAGTAAGGTTGTGGTTGCTTTATAGAACTCCCAAGGTATTGGATCATCCCCCCAATCCCCAGACCTCAGCTCCATTGAGCATTTGTGGGATTATTTCGACAGGAAAATTCGGCAACGTCTAATCACAAGCAAGGAAAGTTTGAAAAATGCTTTTAAGGAAGAATGGGATAATATACCATCAGAATTTACCAAAAAATTAGTAGAATTCATGCCTAGAAGACTGAAAGCTGTTTTAAAGGCAAAGGACAGTCAAACCAAATACTAATTTTTCTTAAAATCGTTATATGAATTTTTATTATATGAAGTGTGCACTTACTTTTGACTCGTATTTCATAGACTTTTTGTTTTTGTTGCTCTGTAAATTTGTTGTTAGTGAATATATGGAACTGGTTTTTTAGTATATTGTTTTAAACGAATAAAGGTTTAATATTCCTCAATAAGAAATATTTTTCAATCGGTATTTTATTTTTTATTGAAGCTCAAAAACAAATTTGGAAGGTGTGCACTCACTTTTGATGCTCATAATATATATATATATATATATATATATATATATATATATATATATATATATATATATATATATATATATATATATATATATATATATATATATATATATATATATATATATATATATCAGCAAAATGATTAAGGGACATAATCTCTGGATTGGCCAATCCGATTGAGCTGAAATTTTCGGAGAACATAGATATATATTACAGGTAGGTCCATAAATTGCTAGAGTTCAGGTATCTTAAACCTTTTGGCGGCGGCGGGCAATTTAGTGAATTTCCAGGTACTCCTATATTTCCAAGCAGTGTTAATTTTTGTAAGAAAAAAGTATTAGGAATGTAAACTTATTATGTTGATAGTTTGTTTATGATAAAGAATTGAAAATTTTGAGCCACGTGTAGACGCTGAGTGCCTAAAAGTAGGCAAGGATTTTTTTTCAAATTTCGATTTGTCATAACTTCTAAGAAAAACAATGGATCATCGTGAAATTTTTAGAGCTTATTGATGTAAACTAGAATTTAACACACATGGACTTTCAAGACTGTGTGGGCAACTCTATAGCTACAGCAGGCTCCTGAAAAAAAATCCTTCAAATCATCGAGTCTCCTGAAAATTTTTTGATCATTGAAAATGAATTCAAATTATTGATAAATTTTAAATTTTTTCCACCAAGTTAAATAAAAATTTCAAAAATTCCGTGGTAAACAAGAACGGCAACCCGTGATCAAATTACCTTTCTTTTCAGCACTCAAAACTTCTGTTCACGAGAACTGAAGATTGCATAATGCGATCATTATGACATTTACAGGACATGTTGGCATTAACTAGGACCAAGTCTCATAGAAATTATTTTGAAATACGGGCAATACTGTGCAAGTGGTGCCATTTGGAAAAATCACTGAGAAAAAACTGGTTTTAGGCCTATAGCTTCCGATTTAGCCACTAGATTTTAACGAAATTCACGCAGTAGGTGGACCTTACTTTAAGATAGATTTGATAGAAATTTGATTGAAAAATTAATATAGGGTCGCCAGCTATGGCATTTTTTGTCTCCTAAATATTGTAAATTTACTCAGGAAAATCAAGGCTTTTTCCCTATGACTTCTGATGCTGTTACGAAATCAAAACGAAATTCATGTGATAAGTGGATCTTGTTGCATTTCTAATTCTGTAAAAATTTCGTTGAAAAACCGTGAAAGGGTTGCCAGCTATGATGAATTTCGTAATTTATTGACATTTCTTTATCGAGTGATGTTGTCATAAAATTTCCAAATGGGAATGATCCTGCTATGACAATTAACAACAAATATTTTCGTTTCAAAAATTTAAAAAGTTTTGGACGGTGGTAACTCTAAAATTAAATTCACTCCTATAACTGACAGCGCAGCCATTCAATCGAAACTAAATTCATAGGGTGGGTTTAACACAACGTGAGGCAGCTATGGTGCTAGCACATGATTGCCAGCACCAGACAATTTCGTAAATATTGCACCAACAGATTCTTCCATTTTGTCTTCATAAGCAAAGCATCTACAATAAAATAAGCAACCGATATTAAAATTTTCTGAGTTTTGGAAATTTTTTGGATGGCAACCCCAGACATAGTTTGATCGCTGAAACTTTCGATGATATCCTCGGATGAAAACGAAATTCAAAGGATAGATTGATTAAGCATGTGCATGTTATGGTAGATCTATTGCTGCTGTGTTGGACAAATGTTGCCAGCACTGAACATTTTCATCATTTTTGTTATAGAAAATGCTGTCAGAAAATGATATTTGTTCTTTTGAGTAAGAAATGGTTGATATGATACTACAAAAAAGTGTATAACGTCTTCACACATTATTAAATCCCTCAAAAATAGCTTCTGCGATAATTAGTTTTCTAGCGGTTCTGATGCGCTAGACTTTTTAGTTTTGTGTCGTTAAACGGCCTTCGTTGCATCAAAAATTGCTATTAAATTGGACTTCTTATATGGCTTTTTGAGTTGAAGCCGCGGTGGTCATTTGCACAAGATCATTTTTGAAAAGTAAACGTTAAAACCCAAATGTTGAATGAAATAAACAAGCTGATTTGACAGATAATTTTTGTAATAATTAAGTTTAAAATCAAAACCCTCTAAAAAACATCTTTTATAGCAAGAACTACAAACAAAGGTTAAAGGTAACGATAGTAATAACTATCAATTCAAATACCAACCATTTAGCCACTCACTTTATCAGACACAATCAGAAGATATATTGTTAATCAGAACTGTTTGAAGACTCCCCATTCCGATTAGTCTGACCTAATTTACTATAAAAAATATTATTAAATTACAATTGGTTGAGCTTGTTGTCAGAAAAATGGTAAAATTCAAAAGAAAATAAGCGTAAAATTTCGCGCCCAGTGTGGGTAGCTCAACTTTTTTTACCGCCTATATGAATATTAAACTTATTCTACTTTGTCTGTTTGCTCCTGGAACTTATTTAATTTACTGAAAATGTTGACTCAAGATTACAATAACGTTAAGATTCATTATATTTCACGAGTTCACGGAAAGTTCAAAATTTGTATAGAATCCATTTATCGCTTCAAAATATCATCTTCCCTCAATATAATGTATGAATCTTCCCATATTCATAAAATGAAGCTCATGCCGAAAATTCATGTCCTTAGGGAAATTCGTTTCAAGTTGGCTAGGCCTAGTTCGTTTTCTGAGTCAAGGTCGCTAGCTAATCTGCATGTCGCCGCCAAATGGATGATACCCATCTATGACCCATCCTTGCCAACAACTCTTCCGTTTCTCTTCTCCTTTTTGTTCTCTGCTCAGTGAAAAGTGTTTTTTTTTGCTCGCATTTTGAATTCGATCAATATATCCTCGAGGTCGACATAAGAATGGTACGAAGAGGGTGAGTGTCATGTACCACACCGTGAAAAATAGCAGGACACCCGTTTGGAACAGAAAGCATGGCACTCTACTTGGCATAGTTGCAGATTGATTTCGAGATCCTTCGCGCAAAGTTCTTTACGTTCATTTCCGATTGAAGGCATGACTTTAACTTTCCCATTCTACCTCACGCAAAAAAGTTGAACCAACGTCGAATGTTAAACAGATAAAAAAGGCCAAAGGAAGATGACGGCTGTGATGATGAAGGGTTCGGGTATTAGTGGTGGCAGTTGGGTAGCGAGATTTCGTTTTCGATAGAAACGCAAACACACTTCGATACGTGTTAAAAGTTTAACGTTTCCAAGTATGCATAGTGTGTGGTAGGCATAAGGCTGGTGTGAGATTTTATCAATTTAATTTTACGAGTTGAACGTTTCTCTACGGTTAGTGGATTGGTTGATGGTTTCTTAAGGATTATACAAAAGCTAAATGGAAGCTTGAAGCTAAATGGATCAGAAGAAAAGCTGAGCAGGTGTGAGCAAAAAGTTTGGAATTCGATATCTATTGATTTCCATTGAAAGTTCTTCAGAGATGAGATACGGATTACTTGAATTCGCGGTAAATTTATTCGAGTGTAATTGTGCGGCAGTAATTTATCAAATTGCTTTCGATTGTGGCTCTGGTTTTGGAGAATGAATGGTTGAGTGCAGTATAATCTAGAACAGGGTTTTATGACATTTAGTATGAATTTAAATAGTTCGATTGCTTAAAGATGATGGGTAAAGCTTTCATATACCCTAAGTTATTATTTAAGATTCACTTAGGGGGGTTGCATAATATTCTTGGTTTGTCAGCAAGCTCATTGATCTACATACACTCACTGACATGAAACCAACGAAAACAGTCCTTTTGCCTTTGAATTGAAAATCAAATTTTTTGTTGCCTACCAATTTTTGATTTTCACGCAGGTCAAGCAGTAACTTTAACAGGAACACAAGTTTGGGTTACTTGTATTACGATTCTTAATTTGTATTTTCACAATGGCAGTGGTATAAAGAACAACAATTTTCTACAAGATTCACAGAAAATTTAGGAAAATAAGACATTAACTTTTTATTCACTATTAAATTTCCTCTTATTTGACTCAAATCTTAGTCGACTCTGTCAATCCGTGACGGACTCAAGTCTGAAAACGGAAGAGGCCGGTATTTCTACAAGTGGAATTTCTTATTTTCGCAACACTTTCACATTTTCCAGCTCATATTCGCAACTCTACTTATGAAATGAAATAGCAGATGTATCTATTCGCTCCGAAAAATTTTACGAGTTTTCATCTCACCCACGTGAATCCCATGAAATTTGAATGAAACAATGACGTCGGAAATTGTGTCTACTAGATGCATTCAGAATTTTCACCGTATCATCTTCACAGACATTAAACATAATATTTACCACCATCATTCAGTCAAAAATGGATAATACTCCAACAAATGGCATGCTAACCGAGTTCTGACCACTTGACAAAGCCGTGGCTCCTTCATTAACGAACGCACAAGGCGAAAAGCAAGATTAACGAGCTGTGTTTTACTCAGGGTTAATAACACCATTCAACTGATGAATTAAAGCCGAAATATGAAGGTCAACAGAGAAAGAAGGATACAAAAAGTGAAAGGAAGGAAAACCAGGGGACGATCAAATGAGTCCTTTTTGGTGAAATCGTAGCAACGACAGAAGACCGATAGATTAATTCTAGAGAAATTTCGACGAGAAAAAATTAAGGTTTTATGTGACAGTATATTGGAGATTGATGCGGGATGAGCTTCAAATGCCGCTGGTTTGTCACCTTATTTCAGATTTAGAGGATAAAAGATTAAATTTGTTGAAAGAAAATTATGTTTAATTAAAAAATAGTTTCAAAAAATTTATATCGATTTCTTTATTTTTGAAAGAGTGTATTTTGTAGGCAGAGTTCTGCTATTATAAAATAACACACTTCACTAAGGAATTTCTATAAAAGCAAAATAAGATGATTGAAAGTTACTTTAACTAAAATAATGTTAGCCAAAATACCAAAGAAATGAAAAATAGCTTTATTAGAAATAAGAAATAATTTTAAATTTTGTAGAGCGAGCCTTTTTAACCTTCCGAGAACACAGGGGGTCAAATTGACCCCAGAGACCTTTTTGACCGATCGCAGCGCTTAGGCCTGCGGGAAAAGAGGAGTACTATAATCTCCTAAATATATTTCTGTGTCTTGACTATAAGTTTACACCGTTCGCTTCCACTCCCAAATCGTTAGTCGTCGTTGAGAAGCCTTTAAAGCAGATCAAGGGGTCAAATAGACCCCATCTGTACTCGACGTCAATTTTGAGGTAAAAACTCAATTTTTTGTTTACATTATAAATCGACAGATTAAAATAAAAAAAGGCCAAAAAATAAGTTTGCAAGTGTTTTAATTTTGTTGTTTTTAGCAATATAGCGTATAATCTGCGTTGTCTGTTAGCTGAAGACAATGATAACAATTTTGGCGACATTGATTCCTCCGAAGACGACCATGTCTCGGAGCAATCAGAATCTGATTATTCAGAAGATTATACCTTTTTTGTAACCCTTTATGCAGTCAATATTCACAATTTTTTTCAAATGACAATCTTCAGTGGCGGCCATTCTATAGACGTTCAGAAGTGGTTGAGGTCAATTTGACCCCAATTGTTCTCGACGATCGAAAAATAGGTGTGTTCTCGGAGGGTTAAAGAAGTATTAATCAACCACACTCGCATTCACATTGATTGAAAAATAGTAATTAAGCTTTCTAGCAGCTTAAAGAATGGTTTCTCGTCTAACAATAAGGTTTTTCTCTTGATCTATAAGAATTTTTATAGTGTGAACTTTCGTGTAGCCTGAATGATCACCTGACGCCAAAAACTAATATTATTCGAAAAAGTAGGTCTTGAGGCATCGATGTTTCTCTACCATAACTGCAGCAGTAGGAAGGGTGAATTAAGCAAACTTTTTTCAGATGCTTAATCTTTAAAACAAGGATTACGTTACAAAGGATTATGTTTTCTAAACAAGGATTATGTAACAAATTATTTAAGACAGAGACAGTTCTTGTACTGACGACAGTGACGAACATGTAGAGAGCGAGGGCGAGGTCACCTTGAGAAGGGTACCTGGACGACCTCGTAAAGTTCGGACTGGGCAAAGAGGTCGGCCATGACTGGAGTATAACCTCGTAGGAGCAAGCGTCGCCAACGAAGTATTCCTTGCGGAAGTGCCTGTCAAACAAGCCGTATAAGGTCCGGACTCAGTTGCCATGTCCGTGGAGCTGAAGAATACACTCAAGAGTCGCACTTGGGATATTGTTGATAATCCCTGTGACCGCCGCGTTATCGGAAGCAAGATGGTACTGCGAAACAAGTATGGACCCGACGGATCGTTGGAAAAACGAAAGGCAATGACCTCTCAACGACCGGGAGTAGATTTCTCGGAGACTTTCACCCCGGTGGCACGACTGGGTTCAATTCGTCTTGCTACTGCGATCGCATCGATAAGGAATCTGAAAATTCGGCAGATGGATGTGACAGCAGCGTATCTCAATGGTCCCAAAGAAGAGGAAATTTTCATGGAAATACCGGAGATGACCGAAGAGGTCTTAAACGTAATCACCCACACCGATTCAGATAGGAGGGTCAAACATGACGCTGAGAAGATGTTACAAATTCTGCAGAAAGGGAACAAAGTATGTCGTTTGAATAAGGCATTGTACGGTCTACGACAGGCCAGAAGACAATGGTACAAGAAATTGGATCTAGAGCTGCGTCACCTCGGATTCAAGCCAACGAAATTTGACCCTTGCGTATACACGCTGGATCAAGGGGGAGCTTTTGTACTAGTGATCGTATATGTGGAGGATATTCTCGTGATATCTGAGGACGATCATCAGTTCGAAAAATTGTGCGATGGGCTTTCAAAACAATTTAGAGTCAAGGACCTTGGTGAGGTCAAATGCTGCTTGGGTCGTGAGTTTAATCGTCAAGAAGATGGATACTCAATACACCAAAGAGGACTTATCAGGGACGTCTTATCACGTTTTGGAATGAGTGACTGCAAACCGGTGTCGACGCTGATGGGAGCTAACATAAAGCTGACAAAGGATTCTACGTTGAACGCCTCGAACGAGCTGAGAGTACCTTACAGGGAACTCGTAGGCTCCCTCATGTACATTGCGATGGGCACCAGGCCCGATATCGCTCAAGTCGTCAGTCGTCTAAGTGCTTTTAATGATTGCCACCGTCAGGAGCATTGGATCGTGGCGAAGCGAGTACTGCGGTACCTTCGCGGCACTATGGAATACGGCATTACATATCTATGGGGGGCGAGTAGTACCTTGGTCGGGTATGTTGATGCAGACTGTGGAAACTGCCCAGACGATCGAAGATCGTACACTGGATACGCTTTTATGCTGGCCGTTGGTGTCGTTACATGGGAGTCCAGGAAGCAGCGCACCGTCGCCCTATCCTCAACGGAAGCTGAGTACATGGGCATATCCGACGCCGTGAAAGAAGCCATGTATTTGAGCAGATTTTTGGACGAGTTGAAGCTTAAGAGTTCGGGAGGGATAAAGATTTTGTGCGACAACATAGAAGCTCAAAGGTTGTCGAAGAATCCAGCACATCACTCCCGTACCAAACACATCGACATACGCCATCACTTCATACGTGAAATTTTAGAAGCTGAGACGGCCGAACTGGAGTATGTCTCTACAGAAGAGATGGCAGCAGACATCTTGACCAAGTGTCTACCGTCTATCAAACACTGGAAGTGCGCTAGTATGCTAGGAGTAGCACAGTGCCCCGCATAACGAGCGGGAGTGTTGGATATTGTTTTGCGTTACGCGGTTCACCCATAGATGTCAGACGTCGTGACAGATGACATGTGATCGGTGATGTCTACGCACACTACTCATCCCGTGTATCAACTTTCTTTTTCTGTTAACTACGTCGTTCACACTCTCCTGTCAAATTGTCCATCACGTGAATAAAATCGTTTTCGTTTATTATATGAAATTTACTATTCTTTATTTTGTCTTACGTTGCTTAGCTTCTCCTGAACTCCAACACTAACAGTGCTATAATTTATCTAAAACAATTTTTTGGCAAATTATGTTTCTATGTTTTAATAAAATAATATAAGAGTTATCAAACTTTTGTGAGGCCTTCCTCATGAAATAATAGGTTGTATTGTAGGTATTTGGAAACATCTGAGATTGATAGCTAAAATTTATCAACCACTATAAGACAAAATGCCATCAAAATTGGAATTTCAACTAATTTTTATGGTCAATGCAGCTTTTTATTCATCTCTCCCAAAAGGAGAATCGTAATTTAACATTGATGAAGCAATGAAAATATTATACTTGAATGAATTTTTATATAGTGTCCTCCTCGTTTGTCATTATTTTTCAAGGTTTTTTAAAGTGAAATTATTCGAGCACAGTAAAGTAAAATGTATTTTGGTAGTAATCAAATTATTAAGAAAATGTTGGGTCTTCGAATGCATAAAAGACGAAATTAAAACTAATTTTGATTTCATTCGTCATTAGAGGTAAATGACGTATATTAAACTAAGTAAGTAGACATATCTCCGTTTCTCTTTACAGGAAATTTTCTACAAAAACCTACGCATGTATTTTTCCCCCTAGTGAAGATGGCAAAAAAATATATCTGCTTACCAGATCGCGGGTGACCTATCACCACGGGGTATGTCAGGTTTGTATCACTAGAAAAGGACCACCTACAAGCCCACGAAGTTCCAAGATGGGACCCACCTAAGTACTCATTCAACTCGGTCGTGCTGACTCACCTATCGGTAACCACGGACTTCAGAGACTATCACCGCTCATGAGCATACCATAACTCATGAGCAACATCAAAGTCAGTCACACAGTACCAACAGTACGGTGTGACCACCTTAACCATTCTGTTCAGGCATTTCCTAAAGTAACCGTGCTCTGTCAAGAATTGACAAAGGAAAAAGTTTACCTCTCCGTGGCTTCGGTTGAGCCAAGGCTTAATAAGAAATCCAGCGTCTTTTATCCCTTTCACTCCAACGTTGTTGCCAATGCTTTACAAGAAGTCCAGCGTCCTTTACCACTTTCACTCCAACGTTGTTGCCAAACTTGGAGGGTAAGTATACGCGCGTGCGTCAGAGCCTTAGCTCTGCGCATGTTCTACGTCAATAGACGAGAAACTGAATGAAAAACAGATTTCAACTCCCACCTCATAGCTTCAAAATATACAAGTGCAAAACACACTTCATCATCACTTCCATCACAACCAAAACCATCAATTTACTCCCGAAACACACTATGACCAGGCAATCAACCATATTTCCAAACAACACGATTCACAGCACCCATTCATCACTCTCATACTTTTAATGAAGTTATACGTAGTAGATTCTTACTTTTAAGAAATTCTGACCACGTCTTGAAGCCGTTGGTTCTGTATTTATCCTGATGATTTTCGCTGACACAGTATGGTCCCAGTAACGACCATGGTGTTGGCTGTTGGGGGAGCCATTAAGCTCCAGATGGCAAATCTATAGGTAGCAATACTGCCAACCCGGCATCACTGGTGGTTGATAAAAGGACATCCAGCTATCTTGGCCAGTTTCCTTGAAAGATTTTGTAGCCGAAAAGGCAAAATTGATGGCAACTGATGGACAGGCAGGCAGACAAGCCGGCTTGCTATGATGCTTTGATTACACACTTTTCAGAGCTTTCGGGGGTCCATAAATGGGCTGTTATCCTGGTCCAGGTTTGCTTTTGGTATTCGATTACATCGAAAGTCGGAAAGTGTCAGAACTTGGAAAATTAAAGTGTCCTTCAAGTCCAGTACATGTTTCCCCGTTCTACTTCTACCCTCGACTGTCTCTTGCTCGTCACTGTTTTCTTTCACAAAATCTCTGCCTGTCTGCAACAATTGTGAACAATTTATTAACGGCACGAGATGACTATTTTAT
Organism: Nemotelus nigrinus; assembly: GCA_947369275.1. Classification (NCBI taxonomy): domain Eukaryota; kingdom Metazoa; phylum Arthropoda; class Insecta; order Diptera; family Stratiomyidae; genus Nemotelus; species Nemotelus nigrinus. The sequence continues at coordinate 183,495,440 of OX376372.1, read as the reverse complement.
CCTAGATAGTCGGAATTTGGAGCGACTGCTAATATTGGAGAAGGAGTAGTCTCGTTAGCACGAAATTTTTCGGAGATTCTAACGACAAGCAATTTGGGATTAAAACGTGGAATGGTATTTTCGACTGGACACTGAATTTATTCGAAAATGCTATTTAACGTGTCAAAACAAATGCTCGTCCCCAAAGCGGAGTGATAAAAGTTTTCCACACAAATAACAGGAGCGAATCACATGCCGTGCAAATGCGATACAAATCCGAATCAATGAAGCTTCTGAGATAACACGAAATTTTCAAAACCAAATGAACTCTTCGAGGAACGAGGCAGCGATACTGTCCAGCTCTTTACGATTGAACAAACGTCAGATAACTGGGGTCCTTTGAGGTAGCGGCTGTGGAAGCATATTCCCGGATGAGCAGGCAAAAGCCAGTCGCTGAATCATCAGAAGCATGCCGTTCGGAGGCTGCAAAACAGCTCCGTCATGAAATAATCATTTGAGCAGCGAAAACACGGTTCTCTAAATCTTTGCAAATGATTTGCACTGAAGCCTACTGCTGAATATGAAAAGGGTGATGAAAGCTGGGGCACTAAGGAGAGCTTTTACTATTTTGACATGCGCATGATTGTATCAGGACATCTGAAAGTGCTTGTCCACATGGATTTCGGAATACTGGGGTTAGTGTGGCTGGAAGTGCATATGGGGCTTATTGATTTAGTGTGTTAAAGGAAAACGTGCCTGAAATGATGGGTTTGGGGAAAAGAAGAAATCTTTGCCTTTTATGATTTGAATGATTTAAATTATTTGAATTTCTAACATGCAGAGATTTCTAAGTCTTTTGAAATTTGACTTCTTTATGCTCTAAAACTCAATTCTCCTTAGCATAAAAAAATTTTTAGAGCATCCTTTGATGAATCCAACATTTCTTCATAAGTAAATTTTATCATCTTAACCTCAATTTTGTTTCTTTTGTGCTTCAAAGTAACACGTTAATAATAATAGCCTCTTGAAAACCGCACATTCAGCTGAAGATTCCACACTTAAAGGCTCAAGGAGGCAAGCTCACAGTCGCATCCTCCATCCTCCATCATCAACAATAGACAACATTTCTGTCTCTTCTTATTCTCATGTAACTGTAATTCTGTGTGATACTCCTTCTCCTTGCTTTCTCATTGCTTACTCTCATCCTTCAGTACAACGATCTTTCTAGTTGTACAGCACAGGTATCTTTAGTACGTACAAGTATGTCTGTCTGAAATTGTATTTACTCTTTGTGTTACGAGAACATCAGTGGAAATTTGTTACGATACATGTTTAAGGGCTGTACGCTTTTAAACAAGACTGAACTGAATCCGGTTAACATATTGAAATGTATTGTACAAGTAAGCAAAGGGTGACCCGCCTATATAAACAAAATCAAATTGACTCGTGTAAGCAAAACACGCTATATTGCATGGACGCGTGGACGCATGGGCGCATGGAATCTTGTCTGCATGGCCCATTTGTCGCCAGGTTATAGAGCCTGCCGCCAGCGAAGAGGCGTATGATTCTTCATTCAAATACTTCTGCTTTGTTTTGCTTTTGACCGAGTGAATCTGCATCGTGCGACGCAATAGAACTCAAGGAATTGAAAAAAAAACGTGACATCACTCCATCGGGAACGCCTTTATAAGAACCAACACATTTGACCATTGCAAACAAAATTATATCGCGTCACACGATGTTGCATAAACGTGGCCTAAGTCAGGATAGCAAATGAACTTAGTTTTGATCATGATACAATGAGAACAAGGTAATCCATTGCGCATGTCTATCTCTATCCCATTCGCACACTGGTGACAACAATGAGTGATTTGCCTTTAAGCCAATGTAAAATTGGGCAACTTCGAGGAGGGCGTTTGGGGTGTTAGTAGAGGGATATTTCGATTTTGATGATGGGGATTGAATGACTAGTATGTGCTTATAAATGTCCAAGAAAATCTCAATGAAAAAGCTGTTCTACAAAGCACAATGATGGAAAACCCAATAGCTTATTTTTCTCAAGAAAATGTTGAATGCACTCACTTTAACGAATCATTTAGAGTGTTTTTATGGGTACGATGCTAGTTGTATGTACGTGCGATGTTGGGTTGCAGATTCATGCAGCTCGATAGATGCAAACGGGCATAGATGGAAACGTGCATTGAAAAATTATGATGTACTTGATGTACTTGAATTATGTTCATTGCGGCTGTTGGTCAGCTGCAATTTGAAAATATTGGAACAGTTTGAAAAAATGTTGGTATTTTCTTATTAGCATCGCACATTTGGGAAATGCTTAATTGAAAAAGTTAAAAAACTTGTTGTTAAGATGCGGTTTCTTCCAGCCCGGTAGGGTATTAGATGTAAATATGGATTGAGAAATAATGCTGCAGTGAGATATATATGTATGTGCGTATGCATATAAGAGATGGCAATGGGCTAATTGAGGATATAAGGTTGTTCAATTATGCGCAAAGTGCATACATATGATATAATTGTTGTTTAATAATTATGTTGATTGACGTTGTTTGTGAGGTGCATTTTCAAGATATCGGTAGAGTTTGAAAATAGATTTGTATTGTGTTATTATGTATGGAAATGCTTTATTGACATATAAACAAGCATTTGAATGGCCAGCGAAAGCGAGTTGATAGTGGCGAAAAAATTAATAAAGTAGATGTTAAGATGGGGATTCTTGCAGCCCGGTAGTGTAATAGATGTAAATATGCATTTATAAATTATACTTCAGCGAGATATATGTGTATGTGCGTATGCATATCAGAAAATTACGATAAGCTTATTGAAGATTGAAATTATTGAAGATAACATGTAAAAAAAACTTTTCTTTAGATGCAAAATCTATTTTCGAATAAGGCAATTAAACTCAAAAACTTTACAAGGTACTCATAAAAAAAACAAAGAAAATTCAATAAAACAGTTAACTAGCGAACACATCATTCATAATATACTAACCTTGTAAATAATTTTCAAAATTGTTTCGCTTATTTACATAATTAGAATTTACACTAAGATAACTATATACAGTTGTTGGGGGGAAATGAACATATTATCAAATAAAATTAATGACTTGGCGCCAAAGAAAATTTTATTCAGTCGAAACAATGTAATTCATTTATTTAAATAAACTTCTATTATATAACTAGCAATATTCTTTTGTTCATTCATATTTCTCATTCAAACAACCAAATAGTTCACACATATCAGAGCAATAGAACCTATCATAAAAATTACACTTACCATGAGTAAAGTTGAACTTACCGTATTTTCATAAAGGTTTTTTTTTTCAATGAAGCACATATGTTCCATAAACAAAAGCTCTTCAGTATAACCCCAAAGAAACATGTTGATTGACTTTTATAAAATTTGTTCACATTATTAATGTACATTAAATTTTAACTGAAGAAAATTCATCGGAAAAGTTGATTGTTTAGTAACCACACTTTGTTATTTGATGTTTTCAAATGTGCAGAATCCTATAATATCGAATCATTGGATAAAATTATTTTTCGCGCAGAAAAATGTGTTTTTGATCTGACGTTAACATGTTTTCAGTTAAAAGAAAATACTTACCTATTCAAAATAAATCACTTCATCTAACACTTGTATTGTATTCATTTTTATTGCAATCTAATACGATATCTGATTCAAAACGCGGTCAAAATATATTTTGGTCTTCGAAAACAATAATGGCGTTTGAAAAAACGATGTCAATATTGAAAATGTGCAAAACATACAATACATGCAGAAGTTGTCGCATGTAAATGAGAACGTGTCTTTGTTTGCTATACAGTTTGAATGAGAACAGATCTCTTCAATCCAAGTAATTATAAAAAAAATTTCTTGCATTCAAAAGTATGCTAGTAAATAGTTTCTCGCATTTGCGAATAAACAAGTAAATACTTTTTTGGATTCGCGGACATATATTCCTCTGACTGTTGCCAAACAAATCAAATGTTCTAAATCTATATTATTCACAACATTAATTTCTGCGCCAATTATCCAATTTCCACCGATGGCCAATCAAATGCTTATTTCTATGTCAATAAAGCATTTCCTTGTTGTGTAGTGTTAATAACACAATTAAAATCTATTTTCAAACTGTATCAATATATTCAAAATGTACCTCACAAATAACCTCAACCAACATATTTATCCTACATCTATTAAATCATATGTATGCACTTTGCGCATTGTTCAAAAACTTAACATTTTCAATTTACTAATCGACATTTTGTTATATGCATACGCACATACACATACATCTCCCTTAAGCATAATTTATAAATGCATATTTACATCTATAACCCTCTCCGGTTACATAAAACCAGTTGTTAACATCAAATTTATTATTTTTCCGCTCACAATCAACTCCCTTTCGGTGGCCAAACTCAACAAAGCATTTCCAAACTGTGCAGTGTTATTAACACAATACAAATCTATTTTTGAACTGTACCGTAACATCTATTACCCTACCGGGCTGCAAGAATCCCCACCTTAACATAAACTTTATTAATTTTTTGCGCTCTTCATCAATTCCGTTTTGCTGCCCATTTAAATGCTTATTTCTATGTCAATAAAGCATTTCAGTACTGTGCGGTGTTAATAACACAATTCAAATATATTTTCAACCTGTACCGATATCTTCAAAATCCACCTCACCAACAAACTAAATAAACATAATTGTTATACATAAATTAAATCATATGCATGCACTTTGCGCATAACTGAACAACCTTATATCCTCAATTAGCTCATTGGCATTGTCTTATATGCATACGCACATTCACATATATCTCACTGAAGCATAATTTCACAATTCATATTTACATCTATGACCCTCTCCGGTTGCATTAATCCGCATCTTAACATGAAATTTATTATTTTATCGCCCACTATCAATTCCCTTTCGCTGGCCATTCAAATGCTTATTTCTATGTCAACAAAGCATTTACATACTCTGCGATGTTAATAACACAATGTGAATATATATTTTCAAACTGTACCGATATCTTCGAAATCCACCTCACCAAAAACCGAAATCAACATAATTGTTATACATCAATTAAATCATATGTATACACTTTGCGCAGCATTCAAAAACTTTAAATCTTCAATTAGCTCATCGGCATTATCATATATGCATACGCACATACACATATATCTCGCTGAAGTATAATTTATAAATGGATATTTGCATCTATGACCCTCTCCGGTTACACAAATCACCTTCTTAACATCAAATTTATTATTTGCCCGCTCACAATCAACATCCTTTCGGTGGTCAAATTCAACAAAGCATTTCCAAACTGTGCGGTGTTAATAACACAATACATATCTATTTTGGAACTGTACCGATTTATCTATTACACTACCGGGCTGCAAGAATCCCCATCTTAACATCTACTTTATTAATTTTTTCGCCACTATCAACTCGCTTTCGCTGGCCATTCAAATGCTTGTTTATATGTCAATAAAGCATTTCCATACATAATAACACAATACAAATCTATTTTCAAACTCTACCGATATCTTGAAAATGCACCTCACAAACAACGTCAATCAACATAATTATTAAACAACAATTATATCATATGTATGCACTTTGCGCATAATTGAACAACCTTATATCCTCAATTAGCCCATTGCCATGTCTTATATGCATACGCACATACATATATATCTCACTGCAGCATTATTTCTCAATCCATATTTACATCTAATACCCTACCGGGCTGGAAGAAACCGCATCTTAACAACAAGTTTTTTTAACTTTTTCAATTAAGCATTTCCCAAATGTGCGATGCTAATAAGAAAATACCAACATTTTTTCAAACTGTTCCAATATTTTCAAATTGCAGCTGACCAACAGCCGCAATGAACATAATTCAAGTACATCAAGTACATCATAATTTTTCAATGCACGTTTCCATCTATGCCCGTTTGCATCTATCGAGCTGCATGAATCTGCAACCCAACATCGCACGTACATACAACTAGCATCGTACCCATAAAAACACTCTAAATGATTCGTTAAAGTGAGTGCATTCAACATTTTCTTGAGAAAAATAAGCTATTGGGTTTTCCATCATTGTGCTTTGTAGAACAGCTTTTTCATTGAGATTTTCTTGGACATTTATAAGCACATACTAGTCATTCAATCCCCATGATCAAAATCGAAATATCCCTCTACTAACTCTACGTTGTGCTAAACTGAAATTAAATTCCATGAAAAGCAGCTTTGCACATTTTTATCTTCGTTTATTCAATTAAATTCAATATCAAGCTATACAATAACTTGTAAAATTAATATTTGTCTTATTTTATTTTACTATCTTATCTTATTTTATCGGCGATCATATTTCAAGTGAAGTCTGCCTTGCTGTTTTCAACAACCAATTGTAAATATTTCCAGAGAACAAAAAACCAGTTTATTCCGTTGTCGTTGTCAGTTTACCAGCGCACTACATTCCTCCCCGTTTAATTACAAAGTGAATCTTACGACAGGTTTGCGAGTCCTGTCAGATTTTTTTTGGTATATGTCTGTGTAGCTTATCAATACTGGGACTTGGAAGTCCACACTGAAGCTAGCTTCTCTGATATGATACTAGTTGTGTGATAAGATGGCTTACTTGCACATTTTGCTAGTCGTTCAACAAGAAAGAGCTTATCTGAAGCTACGGCCTTTTTACGTGTCTGATTCTAATCTTGGTCTTCTTGGTTCGGATGATGTACATCGTATCTCCCAAAGTCTCCACAATTTTACCTCGGGTCTCCTCGGTTCTTTTGAGAAGTTAAATGGAAAGACTAACTCTCTGCTATTCTATTTTCTACAAGAGTTTCGAAAATTTTGTGGTATTTGTGGATGAAACACTGATAGAAGAGTTTTGGGTTGTCTTTCATGTAATAGCTCAGCTGAAGATTTTCTACTTGGTCCAGGCGTCGTTCAATAGCTAGTGCGATATTTCAAGAAATGGTCTGTCGAATCTTCATCCAAAATAAACTTTAACGTAGATGTCATTAGAGTTTTGACAGAGCGTTCTGCTTCTCCTCAATTGTTGGTGCAAAACTGGGAGAAATCTTCCGATGTAAGAAATGTTCCGTTGTCACTAGCTAGACGATCAGGTAGTTTTTCAATGGCAAATGTAGCCTGCAGAGCCTGAATAATTGACGTGGTAGTTATGTATTTCATTTTCAGAACGTACGGAAAATGTGATTTAAAAACAGCCCAGCAAAGTCCACATGAATCTGACCCCATGGTAGGCACTGGCTAATTTTTAAATTCCAAGTTTGCTTTTGACGCAGTCTTCTGACACGTACTACACTGTTTGACAGTATGTTCAATGTGATCATCAATGCATAGCCACCAGCAATGCTGCCGCGCTAATTGCTTCGCTCGCACCATTCCCCAATGTCCTCCGTGCAGAAATTTTTGAACAGGTTGTTGCAGCTTTAGAGGCATAGCCACGCGTTTATGATCGTTTTGTAAAAGTACCACTTCATTATGAAGTGATAGTGAATTTATGCGGACAGAATAAAATTGTAGTTCGCGTTATTTATTGCAGACGGAAGTGGGGTAAAATGGAAACGGGAAAAAAGTTTTTCAGGTAGGAGAGGAAATGAATTGGGTTAGAAACTGAATTTCAATAAGGAATGAATGTTTGAAAGTGAACTTTAATTTGAAAAGTACTGAAAGAGGTGAAGTTTGAAAAAAAAATTGAAAAGTTTTGAATATTTTATTTGGCTTCGACATGGTTGCACTTAAACGAGATTTGATTTGAAAGGAGTAGATATTTTGCGAATGTTTTGCATAATTAATTTAAGTGTTTGATTTGTCAGATTTACAAGTTGAGCTTTCATGTAACTTAATCAAAAATAATACTCTGAGCTGTCAAAGAAAAGAATAAATAAAAATACACTGAATTGTCAAATATAAGATGAATTTTATATCAACTAAATATGAAATCCGATGTCGAATTATTTCAAGTTTGGTACCATCATTTATCTGGAAAAAAAAACAAAACCAATGCATTTGAAGCAGAAAATAGTAAGGCCAAGTGGCCCAAGACTGCTTAGACCAGAGATGGTACAGTGCAAGATTAATTCATGAAAAGCAAAGTGTTCCTAAAAGGTACGGTTCAAATCCTAAACAGTATCGCTTTAGACTCTACGATCAGAGCATCTTGTCTTATTTATATCCGATCGCTAGGAGTGAATAATAAATATATTAAAATTTGAAATATTTTTTTTGAAATTGAAACTCTTTCTTATTTGAATTTGCAGTAAAATATCTGAGGCAGAGCATAGCTTAGCAAAATGAAATGATTTGAAATAACCTAAACTTGTGTACTTTTGAAATAACTTTTTTTGTACTTTTTACGACTTTATTGGTTGGTTTGGGCACATTAACCGATTCAAAATACTGTTTAATTTGTGGAATTTTGGTTCGTTGGTGAATGAGGGTGTGTATTTGTAACCACCGTGCAAACGGGTCACAAAGAAGGCTAGGGTTTTAGTCTTCGCACTTTGTGGATTTTCTGTTTGGGGCTCAGTTTTTTGTTTTAAGTCCGTTTATTTGGAAAAAAACAGAACAGTTCACTTTGGCGGAAAACGCCACACTGACTGATAAGACTTGCGAAGACATGATTAGCGACTTTGGCGAATGTATGAAAAAAATGATTTTGCTGATCCGTTTGGTGCTGATAAAAATTTACGTTGGATTTTCAGATCATCTGGTCTTATACTCAAAAGAACCCTATCTTGAGTTAAGTTTTAAAGTTTGTCAGAGATTGATGGCCAGAACGGTTAGAACAAAAGCAACGCGAACTACAATTTTATTCTGTCCGCATGAATTCACTATCACTTCATAATGAAGTGGTACTTTTACAAAACGATCATAAACGCGTGGCTATGCCTCTAAAGCTGCAACAACCTGTTCAAAAATTTCTGCACGGAGGACATTGGGGAATGGTGCGAGCGAAGCAATTAGCGCGGCAGCATTGCTGGTGGCTATGCATTGATGATCACATTGAACATACTGTCAAACAGTGTAGTACGTGTCAGAAGACTGCGTCAAAAGCAAACTTGGAATTTAAAAATTAGCCAGTGCCTACCATGGGGTCAGATTCATGTGGACTTTGCTGGGCTGTTTTTAAATCACATTTTCCGTACGTTCTGAAAATGAAATACATAACTACCACGTCAATTATTCAGGCTCTGCAGGCTACATTTGCCATTGAAAAACTACCTGATCGTCTAGCTAGTGACAACGGAACATTTCTTACATCGGAAGATTTCTCCCAGTTTTGCACCAACAATTGAGGAGAAGCAGAACGCTCTGTCAAAACTCTAATGACATCTACGTTAAAGTTTATTTTGGATGAAGATTCGACAGACCATTTCTTGAAATATCGCACTAGCTATTGAACGACGCCTGGACCAAGTAGAAAATCTTCAGCTGAGCTATTACATGAAAGACAACCCAAAACTCTTCTATCAGTGTTTCATCCACAAATACCACAAAATTTTCGAAACTCTTGTAGAAAATAGAATAGCAGAGAGTTAGTCTTTCCATTTAACTTCTCAAAAGAACCGAGGAGACCCGAGGTAAAATTGTGGAGACTTTGGGAGATACGATGTACATCATCCGAACCAAGAAGACCAAGATTAGAATCAGACACGTAAAAAGGCCGTAGCTTCAGATAAGCTCTTTCTTGTTGAACGACTAGCAAAATGTGCAAGTAAGCCATCTTATCACACAACTAGTATCATATCAGAGAAGCTAGCTTCAGTGTGGACTTCCAAGTCCCAGTATTGATAAGCTACACAGACATATACCAAAAAAAATCTGACAGGACTCGCAAACCTGTCGTAAGATTCACTTTGTAATTAAACGGGGAGGAATGTAGTGCGCTGGTAAACTGACAACGACAACGGAATAAACTGGTTTTTTGTTCTCTGGAAATATTTACAATTGGTTGTTGAAAACAGCAAGGCAGACTTCACTTGAAATATGATCGCCGATAAAATAAGATAAGATAGTAAAATAAAATAAGACAAATATTAATTTTACAAGTTATTGTATAGCTTGATATTGAATTTAATTGAATAAACGAAGATAAAAATGTGCAAAGCTGCTTTTCATGGAATTTAATTTCAGTTTAGCACAACGTAGAGTTAGTAGAGGGATATTTCGATTTTGATCATGGGGATTGAATGACTAGTATGTGCTTATAAATGTCCAAGAAAATCTCAATGAAAAAGCTGTTCTACAAAGCACAATGATGGAAAACCCAATAGCTTATTTTTCTCAAGAAAATGTTGAATGCACTCACTTTAACGAATCATTTAGAGTGTTTTTATGGGTACGATGCTAGTTGTATGTACGTGCGATGTTGGGTTGCAGATTCATGCAGCTCGATAGATGCAAACGGGCATAGATGGAAACGTGCATTGAAAAATTATGATGTACTTGATGTACTTGAATTATGTTCATTGCGGCTGTTGGTCAGCTGCAATTTGAAAATATTGGAACAGTTTGAAAAAATGTTGGTATTTTCTTATTAGCATCGCACATTTGGGAAATGCTTAATTGAAAAAGTTAAAAAAACTTGTTGTTAAGATGCGGTTTCTTCCAGCCCGGTAGGGTATTAGATGTAAATATGGATTGAGAAATAATGCTGCAGTGAGATATATATGTATGTGCGTATGCATATAAGACATGGCAATGGGCTAATTGAGGATATAAGGTTGTTCAATTATGCGCAAAGTGCATACATATGATATAATTGTTGTTTAATAATTATGTTGATTGACGTTGTTTGTGAGGTGCATTTTCAAGATATCGGTAGAGTTTGAAAATAGATTTGTATTGTGTTATTATGTATGGAAATGCTTTATTGACATATAAACAAGCATTTGAATGGCCAGCGAAAGCGAGTTGATAGTGGCGAAAAAATTAATAAAGTAGATGTTAAGATGGGGATTCTTGCAGCCCGGTAGTGTAATAGATAAATCGGTACAGTTCCAAAATAGATATGTATTGTGTTATTAACACCGCACAGTTTGGAAATGCTTTGTTGAATTTGACCACCGAAAGGATGTTGATTGTGAGCGGGCAAATAATAAATTTGATGTTAAGAAGGTGATTTGTGTAACCGGAGAGGGTCATAGATGCAAATATCCATTTATAAATTATACTTCAGCGAGATATATGTGTATGTGCGTATGCATATATGATAATGCCGATGAGCTAATTGAAGATTTAAAGTTTTTGAATGCTGCGCAAAGTGTATACATATGATTTAATTGATGTATAACAATTATGTTGATTTCGGTTTTTGGTGAGGTGGATTTCGAAGATATCGGTACAGTTTGAAAATATATATTCACATTGTGTTATTAACATCGCAGAGTATGTAAATGCTTTGTTGACATAGAAATAAGCATTTGAATGGCCAGCGAAAGGGAATTGATAGTGGGCGATAAAATAATAAATTTCATGTTAAGATGCGGATTAATGCAACCGGAGAGGGTCATAGATGTAAATATGAATTGTGAAATTATGCTTCAGTGAGATATATGTGAATGTGCGTATGCATATAAGACAATGCCAATGAGCTAATTGAGGATATAAGGTTGTTCAGTTATGCGCAAAGTGCATGCATATGATTTAATTTATGTATAACAATTATGTTTATTTAGTTTGTTGGTGAGGTGGATTTTGAAGATATCGGTACAGGTTGAAAATATATTTGAATTGTGTTATTAACACCGCACAGTACTGAAATGCTTTATTGACATAGAAATAAGCATTTAAATGGGCAGCAAAACGGAATTGATGAAGAGCGCAAAAAATTAATAAAGTTTATGTTAAGGTGGGGATTCTTGCAGCCCGGTAGGGTAATAGATGTTACGGTACAGTTCAAAAATAGATTTGTATTGTGTTAATAACACTGCACAGTTTGGAAATGCTTTGTTGAGTTTGGCCACCGAAAGGGAGTTGATTGTGAGCGGAAAAATAATAAATTTGATGTTAACAACTGGTTTTATGTAACCGGAGAGGGTTATAGATGTAAATATGCATTTATAAATTATGCTTAAGGGAGATGTATGTGTATGTGCGTATGCATATAACAAAATGTCGATTAGTAAATTGAAAATGTTAAGTTTTTGAACAATGCGCAAAGTGCATACATATGATTTAATAGATGTAGGATAAATATGTTGGTTGAGGTTATTTGTGAGGTACATTTTGAATATATTGATACAGTTTGAAAATAGATTTTAATTGTGTTATTAACACTACACAACAAGGAAATGCTTTATTGACATAGAAATAAGCATTTGATTGGCCATCGGTGGAAATTGGATAATTGGCGCAGAAATTAATGTTGTGAATAATATAGATTTAGAACATTTGATTTGTTTGGCAACAGTCAGAGGAATATATGTCCGCGAATCCAAAAAAGTATTTACTTGTTTATTCGCAAATGCGAGAAACTATTTACTAGCATACTTTTGAATGCAAGAAATTTTTTTTATAATTACTTGGATTGAAGAGATCTGTTCTCATTCAAACTGTATAGCAAACAAAGACACGTTCTCATTTACATGCGACAACTTCTGCATGTATTGTATGTTTTGCACATTTTCAATATTGACATCGTTTTTTCAAACGCCATTATTGTTTTCGAAGACCAAAATATATTTTGACCGCGTTTTGAATCAGATATCGTATTAGATTGCAATAAAAATGAATACAATACAAGTGTTAGATGAAGTGATTTATTTTGAATAGGTAAGTATTTTCTTTTAACTGAAAACATGTTAACGTCAGATCAAAAACACATTTTTCTGCGCGAAAAATAATTTTATCCAATGATTCGATATTATAGGATTCTGCACATTTGAAAACATCAAATAACAAAGTGTGGTTACTAAACAATCAACTTTTCCGATGAATTTTCTTCAGTTAAAATTTAATGTACATTAATAATGTGAACAAATTTTATAAAAGTCAATCAACATGTTTCTTTGGGGTTATACTGAAGAGCTTTTGTTTATGGAACATATGTGCTTCATTGAAAAAAAAAACCTTTATGAAAATACGGTAAGTTCAACTTTACTCATGGTAAGTGTAATTTTTATGATAGGTTCTATTGCTCTGATATGTGTGAACTATTTGGTTGTTTGAATGAGAAATATGAATGAACAAAAGAATATTGCTAGTTATATAATAGAAGTTTATTTAAATAAATGAATTACATTGTTTCGACTGAATAAAATTTTCTTTGGCGCCAAGTCATTAATTTTATTTGATAATATGTTCATTTCCCCCCAACAACTGTATATAGTTATCTTAGTGTAAATTCTAATTATGTAAATAAGCGAAACAATTTTGAAAATTATTTACAAGGTTAGTATATTATGAATGATGTGTTCGCTAGTTAACTGTTTTATTGAATTTTCTTTGTTTTTTTTATGAGTACCTTGTAAAGTTTTTGAGTTTAATTGCCTTATTCGAAAATAGATTTTGCATCTAAAGAAAAGTTTTTTTTACATGTTATCTTCAATAATTTCAATCTTCAATAAGCTTATCGTAATTTTCTGATATGCATACGCACATACACATATATCTCGCTGAAGTATAATTTATAAATGCATATTTACATCTATTACACTACCGGGCTGCAAGAATCCCCATCTTAACATCTACTTTATTAATTTTTTCGCCACTATCAACTCGCTTTCGCTGGCCATTCAAATGCTTGTTTATATGTCAATAAAGCATTTCCATACATAATAACACAATACAAATCTATTTTCAAACTCTACCGATATCTTGAAAATGCACCTCACAAACAACGTCAATCAACATAATTATTAAACAACAATTATATCATATGTATGCACTTTGCGCATAATTGAACAACCTTATATCCTCAATTAGCCCATTGCCATCTCTTATATGCATACGCACATACATATATATCTCACTGCAGCATTATTTCTCAATCCATATTTACATCTAATACCCTACCGGGCTGGAAGAAACCGCATCTTAACAACAAGTTTTTTAACTTTTTCAATTAAGCATTTCCCAAATGTGCGATGCTAATAAGAAAATACCAACATTTTTTCAAACTGTTCCAATATTTTCAAATTGCAGCTGACCAACAGCCGCAATGAACATAATTCAAGTACATCAAGTACATCATAATTTTTCAATGCACGTTTCCATCTATGCCCGTTTGCATCTATCGAGCTGCATGAATCTGCAACCCAACATCGCACGTACATACAACTAGCATCGTACCCATAAAAACACTCTAAATGATTCGTTAAAGTGAGTGCATTCAACATTTTCTTGAGAAAAATAAGCTATTGGGTTTTCCATCATTGTGCTTTGTAGAACAGCTTTTTCATTGAGATTTTCTTGGACATTTATAAGCACATACTAGTCATTCAATCCCCATCATCAAAATCGAAATATCCCTCTACTAACACCCCAAACGCCCTCCTCGAAGTTGCCCAATTTTACATTGGCTTAAAGGCAAATCACTCATTGTTGTCACCAGTGTGCGAATGGGATAGAGATAGACATGCGCAATGGATTACCTTGTTCTCATTGTATCATGATCAAAACTAAGTTCATTTGCTATCCTGACTTAGGCCACGTTTATGCAACATCGTGTGACGCGATATAATTTTGTTTGCAATGGTCAAATGTGTTGGTTCTTATAAAGGCGTTCCCGATGGAGTGATGTCACGTTTTTTTTTCAATTCCTTGAGTTCTATTGCGTCGCACGATGCAGATTCACTCGGTCAAAAGCAAAACAAAGCAGAAGTATTTGAATGAAGAATCATACGCCTCTTCGCTGGCGGCAGGCTCTATAACCTGGCGACAAATGGGCCATGCAGACAAGATTCCATGCGCCCATGCGTCCACGCGTCCATGCAATATAGCGTGTTTTGCTTACACGAGTCAATTTGATTTTGTTTATATAGGCGGGTCTAAAGCGAAGGAAGTGGAGTATGCTGATTCATGTACAATAGATTTTATAATGATTTCTTTCGCTCAGTGGCATGTGTGGATGATTCGTTGGTCATCATTTAAATATATGTTTTGTGGATGATTATTTTCTTATATAATGATGTGGATAATATATATTTTGCATCCTTACGTGCATGACTATTACGAAAAAAAATTGAATGCATCTGAATATCTAGACACAAACATATATATGTGGGTATATATAGTCATATGGATTAGTATATACAATTTTCTGTCACCAATATATTTGTACGGAGCAAAAAAAACATCATTATAAGCGTGTAAAATCCATCCACTCATCGCCTTAGCCCCGCCTTATAAAAACTGGATTTAAGTTGACTTGACTCGTGTAATCTAAAAACGCATGGACGCGTGGACGCATGGACGCTTGTCTGAACGGCCCATAAGAGATGGCCAACAAACTTTTCCCTGTATCGAGACTTCAGGACTAAAGCCACTCAAGGACTGGACTGTAGAAGTACGGACAAAAAGATGGACATGATTTGAATAGTACGTTCTCTTGGACTTACCGGTGGCTTCAATGAGCCATTTATGTGCCTCGCGAAAGTAGGGTGTCAGTGGTAATCAGTATCATTAAAGCTCTCTGGTGGTGGCTCTTCGTCCAAGCAATCACTGTCCAGAAAACATGCGACGACGTACATTTTCGTTGCATTTGAATTTTGTCTAAAAAGGGCTTAAAACAGTTCAATGAAACTATTCAGGATCCAGCGAAAAAATGATCAAACTATTACAATGTATACGCCCGACAGTAAAAATATGAAGAGTTTGGGCGTAGTATTAATAAAATAAATGAAATGACAATTTTCACGGTCTTTTCTCATTCAGTCCAGAATGGAATGGAATGAAATCTATTCAAGTTATGAGGCAATCGATTTTTTTACTGTCTGCTGTATTGTGCTGTCTAATATGCGTGTGATCTGATAAAAATATTCTTTTGTATCGTCCCGTAGTGGCGCAGTAGTGTAATCATATTTTGTTGACGTCCTATAACCTGAATGGTCTAGTTGTCCAATAGATCATCAAACATAATTGATTTTGGCCATTGGCATCAAACATAATTGATTTCTCGTGGTGAATCAAAGGGATTGCTGCCTTTTCGGAACGGTGTGCTGGTTGAGTGATGCATATGTGAGGACGAAATTTGTTTATTTTTGTATTGTTTTCTTGAAGCTATTTATCCTCTAGGTCCTCTCTGTTGAATTGATATTATAATAATGCATACCGTATCAAGGAGATTTCATTCCAATTTATGCTGCATGAGATCTTCATCTCCAGAAAAATGATAGTAGATGAAAAAAAAATGCGATGTTTTCATTTATTTCCAAATATTCTAAATTTTCCACAAATATTGTAATAAAAATACAAAAGAGTATGCAAGAAAAATAAAACACTACGACGATAATAATTATGTAAGGAGAAATTTCGAAAATAGTTATTCTTAGAGGATTGCAGGGTTAATATATAAAGTACGAAATTATGTTCCGTCATTCATTTTTACGGAGCAACAGAAATCATAATGCGCTGCTAGTTTACGAATTAATTCGTTAACTTCGTGTATTCCACGTAAGAGCTCTCTCATATTTAACTTTCCAGACAGCGTTGAAAACTATCAGTGCACGAACTTTTCTAGTTCACCAAGGGACTCATTGCATTTCTCGCATTCACAGGCAACTATTCAATGCCTGCAACGCTTTGTCTTCCTCTTGATTTTTTTAATCCTTTTTCCACTTGTTTTGAGTCTTTTTCCCAGGACACTTTCATGCCATACTCTCAGTTTCATTCACTTTTCTAGGGAGTCCTACTGTGAGAGAGATTCCTTTCGAGTGGAAATAAAGACCAATTTAAGGTTTAACATGCAATGCAAACACCAGCGAATGTCATAAAGAGGTATCACATGGGCACTTCCATTTCGAGTAGTGTGTCAGCTTTATGGAGCGACTGTTGAAAGGACACGTACTCTAAGTCGCGAATCTTTTTAATGCACACCATTCTACTAGGCTTGCAGCCTCGTGTAAGCACTTTCTGATAAAGTGATAAGCTGCGAGCGCTCGAGAATACGGAATTAGGACAAAAGCGACACGTCTGACATATTTGCACAGCCCGCCCCCGGAGCTTAGGTGAAGTAGCTGCTACAGGAACAGAAGCAGTATTAGTAACTGTCACGAAAACCTCGAATGAGATGTCTTGTGTATGTTAGAAATCTTCATCTCGAATTCGTAAGTTCATCATGATGGTGGGTCGCATGAGCTGTTCTGCAATTGATGGCAGAGCGACGGTGTTATTTATGTGTCTGCTTCGTTTGCTTTGATGTAACTGACGTTACCTACAGAATACTGATTCCGTTAGATAATTTATCTTCAAAGTGAAAAAGATATTAAGGAAAGAAAGTTTACACGTTTTTGGGCTTAGACATAGATTACTTAGAGAATAATAAGTAGTTAATTCAAATTAAAAATATATGTTTAAAAAAAATCATAATAAGACTTAGTTGATACTTAGATCAATATGTTTTTGAAATTTACTCGAATGCTATGAAGCTGCCAAAAAAATATAATACCTTAATTGGATTTGAATTATATTATGGTCTCATCTTATGTCACATTCACGCAAGTACTTCATCAAATTCAAATAAATTAGTTCAAATACTTTTTCCGAATCCCATAGAAATGTCATAGAAAAATGAAATATCACGTGGTGCTATTATGTCTGTTCACAACAGTTCCGCATGCGAATCAGATTTGTACCTGTCTTACATCATTGTAAGACATGTAATTTTGAAAATTCCGGAACTCAGAAGTGAAACTCTTTACCTTGGAATATATAACAAATGAAGCATCACGCGGAACATGATTAATCATTCAAGCAGGGAATATTATTCCTTGGCATGCTTTCTAATCCAATAACATTTTTCGGCATGATGGAGTTTCGTTCTTCTTTCTCTTACGATTAAAGTGAATTCTAATAAAAACTGACCATTTTTGTCTTGAAATAAACCACTGCAGTTTGACCACTTTATTTTAAATAAAAATAATTTTATGCGTGTTAGATGTTTACATAATTACCAAAATAAAAATAAAAATGACGTTCCTTGTCTCCTCTTCCATTAACATTTTTATTTCTCAGCAGCGCTACGAAGAAAAAGATTTAAAAACACAAAATTTTCTTACTCACATTCAAACTAATCGCTGCTTTAAATATAATTCCCCGGAAAAGTATAAAACCATTATTAGTTAAATAACAAACCTCAAAAGCACTAACATCCATTCAAATCATAAATTATTTTCATTTCCTCCATCACTTACGACCTAGATAACAAATATATCTACTGCATGCATTGAGCAAACAAATGACCTGAAACTAACCGAAAAACTAAATTTATCAGAGTCAGTCTAATTCGAGTTGATCCAGAAACCAAGCAAATTCCAAATTCCGAACAAATAACCGCAAGTGCTTTAGTTTATTTCGATTTCACACTTGACTTTCACTTGTTCTCTCTATTGTTGCTTTGGTCAGGTACAGATGTGTCTTGGTTGAAAAAGAACAAAATACGATTAGAAGAGTTTTTCTGCTCCGACAAATTACTCGACTATATTTATTCAAATGCTTGTTTCGGTTTTCATGAAAAACGGATTTTCAGTTTAAATTATTTCCTAGTTTGGATTATCAATGGTGTTGAAGGGTAAAGGGTCAGAGATAAGGCAGGATGGTTTGTTCTTTGCTCATTTAAATTGTTTCAGCTCTATACCGATTCAAATCTTTTGGGTTATTTTGTTCTTGTCCTATGAGATGACCTTTTTAATTAAATTTGGAATTATTTATTCGATGCTTTCGGTGAAATTAAGTTTCTGTATTTTGGGAGAATACAAATAGGTTTTACTAACTCAAGGAATGTTTGTAAATGTAATTTGTTGATATTTCGATTTAAGAAAATCAACACGATTTAAGAACATCCCTGTTGAAGCTTATTTATCTGATAAGAACACCTTTTCTACGTCTTACTAAAAAGACAACCTTTTCTAGATCTGCTTATACTCTAAACAATCTTATGGACGCACATTTCCTGGGCAATTATTGCCCTATAGGGACAGTGCACCAAACGGAACTAAATTACGGTAGAGTTGAGGTGGGCTTTTAACTCCTTTGAGCCGTTTTAATCCCCGGGCCCTGATAGTGTGCTTGCGGCTGACGTTCAGTAGTCTATGGAAGTATCGCTACCATGGCTCAGGGAGATTTATAACGCATGCCTACGCTTCTCGTATGTTCCCACCAGCGGCGGGAAACTAGAGTTATGTTTATTCCGAAAGCAGGAAAAGTTTATCATGTTAAGCCAAAAGGCTACCGTCCAATAAGTCTTAGCTCAGTCCTGCTTAAGATTTTGGAAAGGATCTTTGATTACCATATTAAAAGATCTATCGATCCTATGTTGATCTCGCACTCACAACACGCGTATACCAAAGGTAAGTCTGATGAGACTGCTCTTCACGTCTTTATTGAGCAAGTTGAGAAATTGTCGAAACTTGCCATCAGACAAAAATATCTCGAGGATGCTAGGAGGTCCTGGGCAGATGAATCATCCTGTGCAATAGCAAAGCAGTCATAGGTATGCATGGATGCGCAGCTTTTAGGCTGAACTCGAAGCGCTCTACGCTGCACTGTGGGAATTCTTACGGGCTACTGCCTCAAAGGGCGGCATGCACAACGATCAGGAGTGCAGTTTAACGATTTCTGTCGGAGTTGTGGCTCTGACGATGAGGAGGAGTCTGTTCTTCACCTCTTGTGTCAATACCCGGCGTTGGCAAGGAGAAGATTGGTGGCAATTGGTGGTCCCTTCCTCTCAAACCTGACCGAGTTGTCCCTGGTTAATCTAAAGGGGATAACGCGATTTGTCAAGAGAAGCAGACGGCTACCCGAGTTCAGTGAGTAGGAGAGATTCACAAATTATTGTGGCATCACAAAGGGGCCTCTTGTGTGCCTATGTGTGTCGGCCGGCGGACCTCTAGGGGCCGGCAGTCACTAAAACCTAACCTAACCTAACCTAGATCTGCTACTTATTTTTGGTTAATAAATCTTTTGAAGAATGATATAAACAATTGGATGAAATATTATGTCGAAATGGAGTTTTTCATGAGCTTGTGATATTGAGCTGAGCAGTTATAACTTGAATTTCTTCATAAACATAATTTCATACTGTTCATTATGCTCCGCCCAATGTGGGTGTGTATGACGAATTGATGAATTTTCATTTATTAGAATTGTTTTTTTTGTATCATTCAAAAGAATACTGTTAAAAATACTAATTCCCCTCACATTACTTCAGGTTATCGCTATAATTCAACTCAACAAATATTCTCCTCAAGCAAATAAACAAAATAAACTCATCCGTACTACAAATATTATGAGATCTTACCTGACAATCAACACAATATACCGTGATGAAAAAAGTACCAAAACATTTCACTGCAAAAATACTTAATGATCGCTTTACTGCGCAGTATACTAGTTCTATGCTATTTTCAGGATAATAATTATGACCGCCATTAAACAAAACTGTTCGCTTAATTTTTTTCATTTTCACCATCTTTTCCTTCACATCGCACTCTTTGTACTTTATTTCACTGCCAGGATAATATCGTGCCCAAAAGGCTAAATGTAATTTACAGGGAGCAAGCTTGTGAAAGGCCAAAGAAAATACGAAAAGAAGATATTATGAAATAACGACAGAGCCCAGGTGGGAATGGACGCATTAAATAAGTACTCAACTCCATTATCTTTGTTTGAATCGTTGCCGGGCATTGAATCGAATTGTTTTTCGTTTTAGACAAATGCACGTGAATAAAAGTAGCTCTGGGGATCCAGAGATTGTGTTGAAAGAGTGTGAAGGTGGAGTGACATGATTTTATGGTGAAACCTTTTGAATAGTAAAGAAATTTAATGAAAATAAAAGGTTAAACTAAATAATGGCAAACAAACTATTAGTCAAATTAGAATATTCGCTTCTTAACAAAACGTTCATGGATAAAAAAAAATCTTGAAGGAAATTCTCCAAATTAATTTGATTTTGCTGGAGGTGTATTGAATTTTTATTTCACCACATAGCTGCGTACTCTTGAGGAAAAGTATTTATGATGAAAAATTCGCGAGCGATATTTTCATCATATATTTTAACTGTTACACCACTGGCTATGCTAATTTTTCGTTATATTCTCAAAAACTAATTGAAACTTTTTACAGTGCTTGCTATAAATTTAATGAAATCATAATTTGAATTATACTGATGAGAAAGCAACACATATTTTGCAAGAACCATTTTGTTCTGTTTGCTTTCAAAATTCGGGCAGCTATAAGATATATATATTTTGTTTTTTTCATTGACTGCATAATGTGATTTTGACATTCTCAGAGAAACTCAAAATTGTTTTTTATCCGAGACATGAGCCTGAGAAAATGTTGACGTTTTCATGAATTTCTACGCTGTAAACATCACCATGCGTAAATCATACTGGATTATATGCACTTTTATGCAAATTTTTAAAGTAAATAAATTACATACATATTTCAGATAAATGATTTTCGTTGCCATTCACGTTGAATAACTTTTTTGCGCATCTAAAATCGTAATGGACTTATCACAAAGTGTTTTTGATACTACAATAAAAATAATTTTTTTGAGAAATCGTCATTTAGATTTTTTTTCAGATAACCGTGGTAAGGATTAAAGCTTGAGTAGCCTAGTGGGTGGTGGAGCACTGGCTTCTTGCGTGTGGGGTCCCTGGTTTGGATCCAGGTTCGAACAAGGGTCCGCGCACTAAGATTTGATTTCACCTAGCTCTGATTAGATAGCTGATTCAAATCAGGGGTAAAATGAGTCGTGGAACTAATCACTCACTCGTATTCACAATGATTGAGAAAATTGTAATGAAGCTGTCTATAAGCTTCAACCCTTAGACCCATACGAGGGTTGTCGTGGGATAACTTTACTTTATTAAGCGTTGAATTGACTGGATAATACGTAGAAAAATACTGAGCCCAGTTCACTCCAACTCTTTTTCCACACTGTTAGTCCGCTTCAATTCAATTATGACTAAATAGGACAGAAAATATTTTGTTTCAAAGTCTGGTCATGAATCCTTTTATCAATTCAAATTTAGTTTCAAAAAAGTCTAGCGCATCAGAACCGCTGGAAAACTGATCTTTGAGGAAATTGTCTTTGAGTAACTTCCAAATGTGGAAAACGTAATACTCTTCTTTGTAGTATCATATCAACAATTTTTTACCCAAAGCAACAATAATCATTTCTTGACAGTACTGGCAAAATTTTTCCAACGCAACAGTAAAAGTCTACCATAACGAGCTCGTACTAAAATCTACCTTTTCTTTGAATTTCGTTTTCCTCCGAGGATATCATCAAAAGTTTCAGCCATTAAACTATGTCTGAACATGCGATCCGAAAAATTTCCAAAACTGGGAAAGTTTAAACATTAGGTGCTTATTTTATTGAAAATGCTTTACTTACAAATACATAATAGAAGAGAATAATAGAAGAAAAATATCGGGAACTCTGTGTTAGCATCATAGCCAAAAATATTTCAAATCAGCTTCAATTTAAATAAAACCTACTCTGCGAATTTCGTTTCGATTGAATGATTTCCCTGAAAGTTATAGGAGTGAAAAGAATCTTAGTGTAACCACCCTCAAAACTTTTAAGATTTTTAAAACGCTAATATTTGTTATTAGTTGTCATTGCAGGATAATTTCCATTCGAAAATTTAAGGACAACATCGCTTAATAAAGAAATGCCAAAAAATTACACAAATGGCCATAGTTGGCAGCCCTTTCCGATTTTTTTATGAAATTTCTAAGACAAAAAGTCCTATTACCACATGAATGTCGTTTTGATTTCATGACTAGATCGGAGGTTACATGAAAAAAAAACTTTATTTTGCTGAACCAATTTAGGTGACTAAAATTCATAATAATAAATAAAAATAAAATTTAGGTGACTAAAATTACCATAGCTGGCAGCTCTATTCGAATTTTTCGACCAAATTTCTACCAGATGTGGCTTAAAGTAAGTTTCAAGTATTTTATATATTGTATGTATGTATGTATTTTAAAATTTGTTGGCTGGACCGGAAGCTATTAGTTAAAAAGCAGTTTTTCCGGAGTGAATTTTAAAGATGGCACCACTGGCAAATAGTGGTCTGTAGTTCAAAATCATTTCTATCAGACCTGTTCCTACACACAAAAAAAAAATCGCTCTGCTATATGTGTAGCAAAAATAATAATATCCGTAATAGCCATAATTAACTGTAGTGGGCACAAAATTGCCCCTACAAATATATTTTTGTTCTATTTATGTGTGATACATAATATATACTAGCAACAGGTATAACTATTGATTTAAAAGGTATTATGAGTATATGGAAATCCAGAGTTATACTCATTTTAAGTAAAATTTGGCTTTCAGGTAAAAAATATAACTCGGGTACACAAAATATGCACACAGCAATCATAATTATGCACGCTACAGGTATAAGTTCTATATGGGTTTCTCTGTTTTCTGGTAGCGAAAGATATGAAATCCATACAGTTGGTATATTATATACGTGACAGGTATAAAATGACCACTGAACAATGTAATATGCTTTTCGTAGACATATGGTTTATTTTCGTTTCTAATTATGAGGCATCTTTTGTTTATAGTTTGAGATTGAGCTTGCAAAAGGGTCGGTAGCTTAGCTCGCTAACGCGTCAGTCCGAAGCAGCGATCTACTGCCCGCGGGTTCGAATCCCGCCGTGCCCATGGCTGTATTTGTTCGTCTTATGTTGTCTTAACAGTCAGCGACTGGGCATAATACCAGCGCTCCATTGATTAAGTGCCACATTAAAGCTTTAGTAGCGACTAAGAATAACATTAGCGCTTTAGAAAATGAGAAATAAATGTGGCACTTACAAGAATAATGGAATAGTTGTTATCGGCTTCTCCCATATGTGTCTCCTTACCGCCATGGCTAAGCGCTTGCTTCAAAGAGCAATCCCCTGAGCTTTTTTCTGCTTACATACGATAAATATTTATATTATATCTGCCGTGAATATATTATGTCTTTCAAAATACACCCATATACTCATGTGAGATATATTATATTTCCGTCGTTTTATATCTGTCAGCGATATATTTTTTTTTTGAGTGTAGTTAATACCAACATGCCCTGTAAATTTCAAAATGATTGGATTATCTGGTCTTCAGTTCTCTTGAACAGAAGTTTCGAGTGCTGAAAATAGAGGTAATTTGATGATAGGTAATTTGGTTCTTGTGTAAATCGGAATTTTGAAAATTCAAATTGACATGGTGGAAAATGGTTAGAATTTTTCAATAAATAGATTTTTTTGTCGAATAGCAAAAATTTTTCCGGAGGATCGATGATTTGAATGATTTTTTTATGTGCCTGCCGAAGCTACAGGGCTGCCTGCACAGTCTCGAAAACCCATGTGTGTATAGTATTAGTCAACATCAATACGTTTTGCTAATTTTGCGTTGGACGAATGTTTCTGTCAGAATTTATGACAAAGAAAACTTTGAAAAAAAATCTTTGCCTATTTTTAGGTAGTCAGCGCCCTCACACGGCGTAAAATTTCGAATCCTTTATTATGAGCGATCACAACACATACTAGTTTTCTTCGAAAATCAGTAACAAGACTACATTACATTTCCATCGTTGCTAATTTAGCTCCGTCTTAATTGTATCCCTACTACTTGCTAGTTAGTCATATCCAAAAGTGGTGAGTGTGACTGATGAATGTCAAAGATATTGAGTATGTCTTCTTTAACAAATATAAAACTTAAAAAAATTCTAAGTTGTCACACAATAACCTTCCAATAATTACAAAAACCTCAAACTCTACATAGAGTATGTCGGGGTACAAAAAAAATCCAAATCATTTTCCAGTCCTGACAAAAAGATGCCGTCCAAGAAAACATCAACTACTTTCTAGAAGAAAGTCTGAACACAGTATGAATAAAAAACCAGCAAAGTATGGGAGTACACCACGCTAAAAGGTGCTAGATAAAGGATACTTCAATAAGGATATTACAATTTTGCATTTAAATCAACGTTTTTCCTAGATGCGTCATCCAATGAAGCTGAAACTTTTAGTAAACGTTGGTGTATGTTTAAAATATGTTCAAATTTTAGCTTGTGCTAGCTATCCTTAACGCATTGACGCCTACTACCATTTTAGTGATACCTTAAGTACTCTTATAATTCTGTCAACAAATATTCCAAAAATCATGTAGGTAAAAGGTATTTTGAACATATTTTATATATGCATAAAAAACGTTCTTAAATTAATTGGTCCTATATGTGTGATATATGCTCGCAAAGAGTGGTGCGAAATTGCCTCCAAAGAATCCGTTGCTTAAAATGTGCTTGTGGTAGCATATGAATAGTCATACTTAAATGTAACACGTTTGATATACACGGAGAGAAATTTCGGCAGTGATTTTTACTAGAGTGGATAATATAATTTACTATTCCAAAAATTCCATATGAAAACATGAATGTTATTACAAATTTGATGAAAATTTACTATTTTCCTGCAAATAATAGTCAATTCCATTACATACCAACCCTCACTCATGTTCATTGCGCTGTAGTAAAGACATTCGTATATACATAATTCACAACAAAGTAGTAAAATGTGTAGTGCAATTGATTACAAAGGTAATGGGGCTAAAAATTACTACTATTGCAATAAAATTAATTGCAAATTTTATATAATTTCATTACACTTTTCTCTCCGTGTAATTAGAATAAATTTGAGCGAAATATCTCAATTTTTATGTGCTTTATTTCAATATAAAATCTTTCCGTCCTTTTTCAAAAACCTTTTTCAAGCATTGGCGTGGGGATAAAGGTAAGCTAGTAGCAATTGACACGTTTGAAAACAATTCTGCCACCGAGAAACATTCAAGCAACTTTTAGGTACTTCGCACTATGAAAATCTGTGATACGAAAACAATACGTCAACACTGATCACTACCATCTGCAAAATAGCACAATCACCAAAAAGGCATCCAAATTACTTACCATGAAATGAACGTAAAGACAGTTTATCGGTCAGACATCAAATAAACAAACAAGCAATATCTCAAAGTGGATTTGAATCTTCATAGTTCGGGGAAATTTAACATGGTGGTTCGGAAAAATTAGGGGAAAGCTTTAATTTTGGTGTGAACCTTGCTACTGGCATGTTGAACAAAATGTCAAAAGTCCCGATCGATCCGAGTGCTGCGTTACTTTTTATACGGGGTCAAAGGTAACCAAAAGTGACATTTTCTAAATATCTTAGAAAAACAATGTAAGACAAACGTCTTCCGAAAAACATTGTATGAAAAACTTGTAGCTTAAAAAACTTCCAACCAAAAAGATTGTTAAACTTTTTCTTGTAACCACAACCGTTTTTGAGATGTATTGATCTAAACATTTGCTACTAACAGCATCTTCTTTCTCAACGGCATGTTGATATTATCCGATTTTGATTACGACTTGGAATGTTTGTGAGTTTGTTTGTAAAGTATATCTACAAAAAAAAACATGCAAACAAAATTATCTATCAGACTCCAAGGTAGGTTTCCATAAAATGGTATACCTGAGCTTCCTTCCCAAATCTTCAGGAATGAGCTCGTTGCCTCCTCTCTGCCCACTGATAATCAAGATAAGATCACTTTTTATCCTGTGAATTGCCTTTTCTTGACATTGTGGGACCAGCCCTACTTTCACACCCTACCCACCTCCGCAAACGAACCACCCCGAAATACCCGGTTTTTTAGTTTTCTTCCCATACCGTCTTATCGCATGAACGATCAGGCCGAAGTCACGTAATTTCAGGTGCGAATTGGTTTCGAGACGTGTCATGTCCCTTTGGCGCTATGCAGTCATCACAGGATTGGTAAAAAACTGATTATTCGGGGATAGTCTGTAGCAGGTTGAGCTCTTATAATGTCAAGAATGAGCGTTAACAGAATTATGCCATGATATTATCATGCTCTTTTATACTCCTAGGGCCATGATATGTTACAAAACCTATTTTCACCTGCAATTTTGTTGTCTTGTCCTGCTCCTTTGTCGAATATCCCATACATTATGCAGCATTACAGTCTATTTCCAAGAAGAGAGTAGCGAGCAGATGTCCCTACAAGTTTTATGGCAAAGAGGAGCGGGGGGAGGTGGGAACTTTTCGGAGCACACTTTTCAACTTACCTTGGAGTCTGGTAGATAAGTTTGTTTACATGGTTTTTTAATGCGCCTCTTCAACATACAAAAACAAACTCACAAACATGCCAAGTCGTAACCGAAATCGGATAATATCAACACGCCGTTGAGAAAGAAGATGCTGTTAGTAGCAAATGTTTAGATCAATACATCTCAAAAACGGTTGTGGTTACAAGAAAAAGTTTAACAATCTTTTTGGTTGGAAGTATTTTAAGCTACAAGTTTTTCATACAATGTTTTTCGATATTGGTCTTAAATAGAACTTAACAAATTGTAACTGTTAGTAACAAATGTTTAGATCAATGTATCTCAAAAACGGTTATGGTTAAAAGAAAAGGTTTTACGATCTTTTTGGTTGGGCATTTTTTAAGCTACAAGTTTATCATACATTGTTTTTCTGAAGGCGTGACCGTTACTGAAATATTTAGAAAAGGTCACCTTTGGTGACCATTGACCTCGTATAAAAAGTAACGCAGCACTCGGATCGGTAGTTCAACATGCCAGTACCAAAGTTCACACCAAAATTCAGCTTTCCCCAAATTTTTCCGAAATTTCGCCTCTTTGATGTCGGATTTCACTGAACTATAATTCTTACCAAAAAACAGACACTGCAGGTAGAACATTTGGCAATCAGTCGAAGTGTATGAGCTGAACAGAGGCTAACATACTTCCAGAGATACAAACTTTGAGCATCATTTGAACAATGGGATGGAGGTCCATTGCAAAGACAATTGAGTAATTTAATTGTCCGTTTCTTTTTTGGTAATAACTCTTCCACAGGCTAAAATCGAGAAGATTGATGCAAAGAAAATTGAAGAAGCGATTCTGTAAAGAGACAGCTCTGATCTGAAAGTATAAGAGAACAGGTACATTCTAAATGGACGTGGAAGTTTTGACGTAAAGAAGGCTCGAAAAGGAAAAATCGAAAAATTAACTTTTAAATTTAGTTTGTTTTATGCACAGATGATGTAACGTCTTAAACGACCCACAGACACGGAGATCTGGTTGCCGACTTGGTTGGAGACTTGCGATATTTGCGAACAAACTAGATCTTAGACTAGCCCACAGAAAAGGAATTTGGTCGCAGATGTTGCATATCTGCAACCTAGTCGACGACCAGATCTCCGTATCTGTGGGCCGTTTTACATTGTTTCGAATGCGAACGACGTTTGAACGGACAAATACTATGCAAAAGAAAATGACCAGTTAGGTCTTTGTCAGCATTGTCCGTGTCAATATAATATGTCCGTGTCCGTGTCAATATAATATATAAATATAAATAAGTGTCAATATAATATCTTAAGTGTCAACTTTAAGTGTGATTCCTAGTTGAGAAAAATTATAGTTTATGTTTGGTATTAATTACGCTGTTCATGCAGTAATTCCAAATATTTTGCGGGAAAAATTGTGGAAAAATAGGTTTGCGGAAAAAACGTTTCCTTCTTATTTTCTAAGAAAAGTAATGAAGTTAAAATTTTACCAAATGTTTTGTTGCCCATAAGAATCAAATGCCTTTAATTTTCTGGCGATAGCTTCCATTTATAGGTACCCTCTTATTTCTTTAGAAACAAGATATTTGGAAAAAATCTAAGCTTATAATAATAATTGGTCTTAGTTTTAGCCTGATTATGATTATATTTTTGAAATATTTAATCGAATGCTTACGCAACGTGCCTAAAAAATTTGCGAAATTTCGAATTGTGACTAGACTGAAGCAGCATCTGGCATGTTACTAAACGCGTTCCAATATATCTCTTCTTCAATAAATATGACAACCAATTGTTGTATTTTCGCTGCGATCTCATTGCACTAACAGTTGGCTCATCAACACTCAATATATTTCACAGCTTTTCGGGAGTTTGGCATGGATCTTCATGAAGTATTTTTTTTCGGCTCAAGACCTTCAAGTTTTTGTCATTTTTAAACGCTGAAACGATTTTTTACAGAATGTACTTGCTGGAATTATCTCAGCATGCACATTTTCAAGCAAATGATGTGTTTCTGCAGCATTTTTGTCCATAAGGAAGTAGTGTACGAAAGTCCTCTGCAAATTCTGTTACCATCATTGACACAAAATATGAAATATTAGTTCTATTGACAATGGAAGTCAACTACTACTACTACTGAAGCTTACAAATACACCTTGAAAGTATATATCACTGAGAAATGAATTTTTAGGAAAAACGCGGAAACTTATTCTACCATGATGTCTTTGAACATTTTAATGAGTGCAATGATTAATGAAGTAAGTTATTTCAACCGTTTCGTTTTTCTTATGAATAAATATCGATAGAGAATGAGATTACAAATATCAAACATTTATTTGTTTTTATTTAATCACGATAAGTTTATACACCTAAATTTATTATATGTGGAAATCCAAGTATGTTCTTTTTTTACTTTGATACATACGATATATTTTAGAGCTTCCTTGATACCTACCAATGGTCTAATGAAAAGCTAAATTTGGGATTTGAATATTAAGAGTTTATAAACATTCATGCTTACTAGCCGTTTGAGCTTAGTATTATTAATATTCAGACAATACGGATGGACTCACACCAAAACAATAAATTTAGTTAAATCAAGACATGCTTTTTTCACTGGCCCTGAATTTAACTACAGCATCTTCAAAAATTCAACTAGAATATATGTAAGCTAAAAATCGAATCATCTTTTGTTGGAAACACCGTTAGTTCTTACCGCTATCGAGAAGTATTTATGTTTTACCCGAATTTTTCAAGTTTTAAGCAAACTCGCATAATTCAGATTCGTTTTGGAACCATTCCAATGAAAAATCAGCCCAGGAATTCAAGGAAATTTATGCTTACTAGAAAGCGCCCAGCGTGGGCATCAAGTATATTTTGCTTCCACTTACTATCACACACTTCATACCTCTAACTACCAAATTTTATGTACACAAATAATAAGTTAAAAATGTTGCAATCATCAATCATACACAAAATTACCTTTACTACATTCAACAAAATTAAACACGATATTAATTGAAATTACTTTCCGTAAGAGCTACTCATAATTTCCAATATCAACACTCATCTTTAATAACGGGAAGCATGATTCCTAATTTGAGCTATACGACTTTGATCAGGTCAACAGTACTTGGAGCAAATCCAATGGAAAACTCGAATCACGTAATCGCAATTAACATCTGCACGGTAATTAAGTGGAAACAATTTACACACCATACAACAGCACTTCTGGTTGAAACAAAGCATTTAATATTTTATGTTATTGCCAGAAACAGATTCGGATATCCTTGAATGAACGCGATCCCCGCAATTCCCCAAGTTTTGGTAGCAGTGACATATTTACTACGTTTAAATTGGCTTATTGAAAATACTGCTCTGAGGCAATTATTTCATTCATGATTTGTTTAATTGCCTTCCGATGATTAGTTGACTTTGAAAAAAGAGCTCTATGGAAATAATAATTGGTGAAAAATTTCCTCCAGTCTACTCGCTTGAATGGCTAAAGTTCTCGTCAATCTGTTAGCCAGGTTATTTTAGCGTAGGTAGACGAACAGCAAACATCTTGAAAGTATCCTACAAGAATGCTTTTATTATTCATGATTCTAACAGATTCACCTTTCAGACACTTAAATTTTCAGAGGCTTTTCCGAAATCGAAAAAACGGGACAGATATCATAGAACTCCCATGATAAAACGTGACAGTCCGGTAGCTTCTTTATCTTCTATGAATCACCTGACCGTTAAAAAAAGAGAAATCCTTGGGTAACGGTATAAATTATATATGCTAAGCATTTATGGGGATAGTGATACCCTTTAACTTATGACCAACTGACCGGTCTCCGGTCGAGTTAAGCCGGGCCGTTGTTAAGTGATAGCGATGCAGGGATGGCGAAATGACAAAATGAAAGGCGAACAGTTTCCACTTCAGTTGAAACGACCTAAAACTGAAACTGACGAAGGGTTTAAAGAATTCTTTGATTTATGTGGATGTATGTATCCTTTCGATTCAAAAGATTTACGTTTTCTCAAGTGTTGGCCCATTGACCAGTGACGCCTGTGGATTGGTTGATTGTTGGAATGGGTTGAACGGTTTGTAACTCATATGATCTTTCCTGCACGGATAGTTGGCTACGTTTTCGGTTTTCGATAGTTGCTTATGCACGTAGCACGAAGGCTTGAAGGATATAAAGAGCTCAAATGATGTTATGCGATATTTATGTAGAGCTCTGTGCTCTCAGTATATTGAACGTGTTGTAAAACAGACATATGTATGATTTCATTGTATAATACTTAGTTTACGTTAACAATTTGCACGTGGAATGGAATGGTGACTATTGAAAAATGAATTTGGTCACAGTTTCTTTTACCGAGTAGTAGTGTATTTGATTTAAACTAAGTAAACTGAGTAAAAATGCTGTAAAATTACACGGAAACATATTTAACTCCAGCCATTTGACGTTTAAAATGGCTCCTCCAGAGTATTTTATTGAGTTGAAAAGACACTTCTGTTTGATGTGAATTCACTATTTACTAAACAAAAAATTCAAAGGAAATATTGTCACGTACATTTCAAAAGCTGAAATACTATTTCTAAAAAATGTAAATTTTTCTTAGTATCATATTTACTTTTGATTCAAAGTGTATTAACCTAAACGTTCTAATTTTGATATTGTCTTTCAATTATGGTAGTCTATTTGAACGCAAATGCAATGTGAGCTAGTTAATGGGCATTTCACGTGAAGCGGACGACGAAAATAAGTCGAGGCTCTGTATTTCGTTCATATTGCGCATAATGGTACTTCCAGAAAATGAGAACGTGGATAGACAACTTGCGGTTTCTATGAGGTTTAGTTGCCGAGTTATGGGCTTTTGAAAAATGGATGAAATTGATGAAAAGTTTTTTTTGAAGCGGATTCGAGGATTCAAACAAAAATCTAAAAAACATTAAAAATACTGATTGGTATAGAAAATCAACTGATCTTATGAATTTGGAAATAAGGTTTGAAAACCGGAAGTAGAAATTTATGTGAAACCGGAAATAACAATTTCAAATCGTTTTTTGAGTAATTTGGACCAGGTTAAATTTGCTTATTTTTATGACAAAACAAAGCTTAAAGTATTTTCATTTTATGATTAAGTTTAAGAATAAGATGGCCTGTAGTTAAGGAGGTAGGTGAACTTCAATCCGTACAAGTCGTATGGGACATGGTACCGAGAGGTTGCTTATGACAGCTAGTTGGCTCAAAAACCAAAATTGATATCGAAATATAATTAGTAGTGCCATCTCTTAGTTGAAAAAAATGATTTTATCATAAAAACCTCTTAAATATATATGATGCCCATATAATATATAGGTGCCAAACCATTTCGAATTTTCCGTTATTTTTTGAGTTATTGTTCAGCGCTTTCAGTCACGATTACTTTCGTTGATAAGTTAGAAAGTCCTAATTGTGTGTAATATGTCTCCGTGTGGCTGTCGATGTTTCAATCCATTCGACTTGAAATTTCATCGGAAGGTTAAAGATCTAAGAAAAATTCCAAGAATATTAGCAGAAAAGTGGAAATATCTATCTTATTTGAACGTGTGTGAAAAAAACGTGGTTTAAAGTAAGTTTCAGCTACTGTGTGAATTTCGTCAAAATCGAACTACTGAATAAGAATTTATAGGGCTGAAAGCAGTTAACTTTTTTAATGATTTTTCAAGATGGCACCACTGGCACAGAATCACCTGCATTTCAATATCATTTCTATCACCCCTGGTTCTATTTAAGACCAATACATTCTGTAAATTTCAATTAATTCTGCTAATCGGATCGTGAGTTTCCGTGAACAGAAGTTTTTGACGCTAAAAACATAGGCAAATTGGGCAAGGGTTACCAAGCGTGCCCGTTGTACTATATCAAATTTTTTACTTTGGCTACATAAAAAAAGCAAAAAATTTCCATGTGGCTGGCTTTTTTTTGAAGAAGCGGCATTTTTTCAAGAGAGACGATGATTTGGTGGTTTTTACTTTCAGTGCCTGCCCCAGCTACAAGGTTGACAGCACGCTCATTCACAACTAAATAATACCAATATGTCCTGAAAATTTCGTAATAATTGAAAAGCTCAGTTAGAAAAGTTATCACAATTTAAAAATTTTCAAATTTTCCCGTTCTCTTTTTAGGCACCTAGCGCATACAAGGGGCTAAAAAATTCCAAAACATTATCCGATTCGCATTTAAAACACGTTCGAAATTTATTTCGTCAACTTTATTTTTGCAAAAATTATTTGTGTACGGAATAATAGGTAAAGGGTTAAAAATAATTGACATTTAGTGAGACCTGGACCTATTCTGCATATACACCCCGCGACACAAAAATTTACGAATTGTTCATTTCATGGAAATTCCTAAATATTTCAATCAGTGTCTCGAAACGTTAACTTTGTATGTAGAAAATATTTTTCTGACGACAGTACCTTTCTTTTATAAGCGCTACAAGTTAAGAACGTTTTTTTCAACTGCTTATTGCATTGAAAATGGAAAATGAGTGTTTTTTTCAAAAATTTCGGAAATTTATTAATTAAAACAAAATACATTATTTATTAATTTATTTTTGCTCCGTAGTGAGAATTACAATGAACCCATAGTAACAAACACGTAGAACTTAAAATTGAACAAAATTTGAAATTTAAAGACAATTAAAAAACTATTAGTAATTGATTGGTCCGCCTTTAGCTCGGATGACAGCCTTCACTCGCCTCACCATGCTGTCGTATAAATTTCGCAAGAAATCCTCGTTTACAGCTTCTTCCCACACCTTCCTGATAACACACTTTAAATTGTGTATCGTTTTCGGCTCGCTTTGTCGTATCTTCGACCCCATTACCTGCCAAACGTTTTCAATAGGGTTCAGGTCGGGACTGTTACCTGGCCACGGGAGGGACTCTATCCCTAGTTGCACCTTTAATTGTGTTACCTAGAAAAGAGAAACAATTACCAAGTTTATGAGTGACAACATTTTTTTAATCAATGTCGAAATAACTTACAGAGCGAGCTCGATGCGCAGGGGCCGAATCGTCGCGGGGTGTACAACAATGTATCCTGAAAATTTCAGCTCAATCAGATGGCCCGTTCCCGAGATTATCTCACTGAAATTTTTTGATGATATTTATATATATATATATATATATATATATATATATATATATATATATATATATATATATATATATATATATATATATATATATATATATTTATATATATATATATATATGTATATACATACATATATATATATATATATATATATATATATATATATATATATATATATATATATATATATATATATATATATATATATATATATATGGAAATATGAATTTTTGGCCGAATCGATTTTAATATTAACGTTCTTCGAACATTAGTAATAAAAGAATCAGTTTAAGAAACGAGAATAAAATTGTAAAACTTGTGAAATTAATTCATTTTCCATAAACAAGAAGTTTTTTTTCCATTAAGTAAATTAGTATTAGCGATTTCTAATATTTAATCTTGTTCATGTAAGTCATATAAGTGATATATAATAGTTTTACCACAAATGTTTTGTTTTCACACTCACTCGCTGTCCTAATCAAGCTCCCAATATCACGCTTCATACAACTTATGTGTATCGAAATTCACCTAACTTTTAAGCTACTGGCCATTTTATGATAAAATAAAAATACTATAAGCTTTGTTTTGCTAAGCAAAATTAATCTGGTCCAAATTATTCAAAAAACGAGTTGAAATTGTTATTTCCGGTTTCACACAAATTTTTACTTCCGGTTTTCAAATCTAATTTCCAAATTAATAAGATCAGCTGATTTTCTATACCAATCAGTATTTATAATGCTTTTTAGATTTTTTTTCGAATCCTCGAATCCGCTTCCAAAAAAACCTTTCATCAATTTCAACCATTTTTTAAAAGCCCATATCTTCTGGAAGTACCATTATGCACAATACGAACGAAATCCAGAACCTTTTTCATTGCCCGCTACACGTGAAATACCCCGTATATAACCACTGACTACAATTCCAAGCTTTTCTTCCGCTTACCGAACAAGTCAGTGTTTCTCGAAATGACCAATTTGTTCTACCAATTTGTGAATATATTTATTTTCATTCTCCTTTTGGAGGTTAAGCCTCCTCAAAGCTAGTTTTCAAATTGCATAGGTCTTTTAACGATATGTCCTGACATGAGCTGCTGTAGTTGTTTCAGGTGGCAGGACATAGAGACATTAAATGAAATTCGAATGCAGTCTAAATAGTTAGAGCAGGTGCACTTTCGTTAGAGGTGGTTTTTTGGTTTCAAATTTCTTTCTCCAATGACTACAATCAAACTGAACATCTTCCAAAAATACTTTAAGGACAGTTTGGATCTCTGCGTGGCTGAAATCATCGGACGGGAAATGTGAAAAACTTTTGACATTGGTCGTTCTAGTGAACTGCTCGATCGGGAAGGAATCCGATCTGTCTTAGATGTGAATAAAAGAAAGAAGAAGAAAAAGTTCTTCAACTTATGACCGAATGCCCGATCCTTGCTGGGAGAAGTATACAGTCCTTTGGTTCTACTTCGCAGGCTTAACAGAAAGATATTTGCTGGATTTTAGAAGAATAACGCAGTTAATCAATGCCTCGGAGTGATGCGTCTCTGGTTTTGTGCTAAGCAATACCATGTCACACGCTTGGCATAACTAAGTGAGCCGTTTCTGGAGTCTGTTCAAAGGAGGCAGCCTCGAAATCTACCTTGTTACCGACCTAACAGCACCTCATGCTGATCAAGTATGCCATAAAAGACTTAGAATAGAAACACTGAATAAGATGGTTTTTTGATTGTTTTGAATGGTAGAAGATACATATGCACGCGAGGAGTACTGAAGAGTTATCAAGGAAATTTGTTTGAATTTCCGATGAAATGGATTGATGTTTGTAACTTTACCTTTTTTGCTAATTTTATTCAAGTTTCTATTCATTTTTCTATAGACCAAATTAAAATTCAAAACTAAAACAATTTTTAAAAAAAAATAAAACAGATCATTAATCAAATTAAAACAATAAAAATCTTTGAAAAACATGATTGTCAACAAGATTTTAACGCAAGAAGACACATACCACTAAGTTTTACTGGAAATTTCTAAGCTTTGACTTTTCTTGCGTGTTATAATATTACTCACTAACGAGGCAATAAAACAAATACCTTAACATCCCCAAATCATTTTGTAAAGCTTCAAGAAATGTCAGATCTCCAAATATGTCCCATTTCTTTGACATTCTTCCCCCCCAAACAAATAATCACATAAATTCCGATTTAGTGACATTTATAGCTCCGACCCAAAAACTCTCACGAAGAAAGTGTTAAGCCAGTAACGCATAAATTATTGGATCAGCGATGAAAAACTGACCGTTTTCATGCGTCACATTGCAAGCAATTTTCTTGGCAATACCAAAAAAGATACGAAACGACTACGAAATTCATTCGATTTATTTACAATCGCCTTAAGAGACAGACCACAAAACACTATTCTTGGACATATTTTCACCGGAGGCAACTAGTCGACACTGTATCAAACTGCACTTGACCCTTGGATTGTGTGCTAAGGAGAAGATAAAATTTATTTGCGATTGCCCAAAAATAACCAAAATAGGCCATTAGTTTGGCTATTTTCTGTTATGTGGAAGTTGTATTGATGCTGAGTGGTTGGCTTTGATAGAAAGCTTAAGGACATTTCGTTTTTTGAGTTAGGTAAGTTATTTTAAGAGCAGTGGGTGTTCATGTAGTAGGTTAAAAGAAGTGATAATATATTTTTCGTGTCAAGACCAACGTCTCCCGCCTACTCGAATTATTTCAAATTATGCTTTCAAGCTGAAATACTTTTGGGCATACATATTTCAGCTCCATTGTTGAACTTAAGAGTAATTTATTGCGGATAATCAAGTTTTTATGGCGAAACTTTTCAAATTTCGCTCCGTGGGATTCTTTTTACTAGTTTTAAATTTACTGCCAATTTCCACAAGAAACTTCGATCGTTTCAGTCTTCCGACTCTGTCGTCAAAAGATAGTGTGTTTAGTGCCTGGGGCAAACCATCAGTAAATAATTTGTCTCGTTTCTCCAGCTCAGCTCTATTTTCAGTAATAGTACTAGGAGTATGTGACTGAGCCCAGCCGCATAAATCCACATTTTACGAAACTCGGTTTCATGTTCTTCGGAACGAATTGTAGTTAGTGAAAGACAAACAAGACAAAAAGAAAAATAATTTCTCCATAAATTTTCACAAAAACTAAGAGCTGGGGAGCAAATGGATCTCGGCTGAGACTCAGCGATGCAGAACTGTGCAATGAAAAATTTGGCACAACATTCATGCCAAACAGATGGATACATTGCTGCTTTCTTGGTAAATTTTCACAGCGTCCAATACTTTATCCTGATTGCAAATATAAGTTCTAATATAAATTATATCACCGACTGTTTGGACGACAGTATATCTTACTTTTATGTTTTCATTTGTCTTTTCTATTCACGACGCTCGTTATTTAAATCTGCAATAAATTCAGATAATTTAGAAGCACAGCACGGTACGAGACTGGCTAGCGGGGTCGGATCATCTTCACCTTCAGATATCGCCAGGAGGATTAAATGAATTGTCCGAGAAGTATTGGGTGAAATTAGCGGACAGTAATTGAAGAGGATATTGTTGGAAATAATATAATACAAAGAAAAAGTAATATAAAAATAGCTGACATTGTTTGTGGCAAATTTTCTAAGCAGGGTAGTCTTCTACTGTTATCTCAAATTATTTCAATTCCATGAAAAAAAAAACCTCACTGTTAGAAACTGCTTGCAATGTAATCTATTCTTAGTGCTGTATATAATGACAATTCATCAATTCATCAAAAAAATGTAACTGGCACATCAATATCAATTTCTTTTCATAAGAACCTTATCAGTCCGACATGAAAAAATTCTCGTAATTGCAATATTTTTTGCATGTTCCATCTCATTACGAATACCGATTCATTTTGCTCAGTTCGGTTCTATCAGCTAGCACTAGATTCGATCCATAAACGAATAAATCAATGATTGAATTTGCCTTCGACTCCGGGGAGCATCCTTCTAGTTGCTCAGTTGCTTTGACGCCTGGTAGTCAGTCTATCGATAAGGCTCGGAAATAAATCATGAAATTCGATTTCGCCATCATCTTTGCTTCACCGAACAGTTTTAGTTTCCCCTTGCTAGTAATTTATCACTAGATTCAGAGGGCCTCACTGTACACACTCGAAGACTCCTGGGCTGGTTTGTCAAAAGGAAGAATGTTGGGACTAGAGAAGTGGATGGTGGTGCAGGTGAAACTAAAGCAGTCCAAGATGAATGGCAGCTTTGGATAATAATGTGAAGAAGTTATACAAAGGAAGAAAAATTGCTTTTTGCCGGCAGAAATATTTTTGCATGATGAATCTGTAAGTTAATGGCGATCTAAAACTATGATAAAGCGGAATAAGAGGCAGCGTTTGCGCTGATTTGGATTAATATTTCTAAAATATCCGGTTTCGATAAAAATGTGTTTACATTTCCAATAAGACTCATGTATTCAGTTCTTTCGAATTGACAGAATAATAACGAACACATTAATGAAGCTACAGTTTCACAGAAATATTGTATTCAGCATAAAATTTTAAAACCATGGATGACGCTTGAATTGTGCAAGCGTTAATCATTTAGGAACCTCTTATATAAGAAATGTAAACTTAGAATAAATGATAAGAAATTGCATCGATTTGACGATTCTTATGCTGGAAAACTGAAGCAGGATATGCTGGAGCATAAAGTTAACTACTACCATAGTTTATTTGAAATGAGCAAAGATAATGTTAGAAAACAGTGGGAGACAATAAATGCCATTCTAGGAAAGACAGAAATTAGAAATGATGGACCTAAAGTTTTTTCTCATTGACGACCAGCTGTCCTACAGTCAAATCCTTTGGATGTCGCGAGCGAATACAATAGTTTTTTTATTTCAGTTATAGAAAATACTAGAAAAAATCTTGACTCACCCACTGGTCTTATACGCTTGAATATTCAGAAACGTTCCCATTGTCGCCAGTTGAAAACTCTTTTTTTTGTTAACCGACATCCACAGAGGAGGTTAGAAGTGTGAATAGTTCGTTGGAATCTAACAAGGCTCCTGGTTTTGACGGTATAACGGTCAACTGTCTAAAACAAATAAAAGATATTGTTTCACCAGTTCTCACTCACATAATAAATTTAAGCTTTGAAAAAGGAGTATTTCCGGAGATTCTAAAAACTGCAGTAGTGATCCCTCTTTTTAAAAAAGGTTGTCGTACAGACCTCAGTAGCTATAGGCTAATTTCTCTATTACCAACGTTTTCAGAAGTTATTGGAAAAATAATGAAAAGCCGAATAATAATTTTTTTCCAGAATACTAACTCTGCAGTAACCAATTTGGATTTATAGAGAAAAGATCTACTGAAAATGCTCTGTTAAGCCTCTTTTCGAATGTGTTTGAAGGTTTGAACAATAATAGCTGCGTCTGTGCAATTTTCGTTGACATACCTAAAGCCTTCGACTCGATTGACCATAATATTCTGTTGAATCGTTTATACGATGCTGGTATAAGAGGTATATCTCTAAACTGATTTCGGTCATACCTAACTGGGAGATATCAATGTGTACGTATCTTAGATTCTACAAGTTAATGTTTGCCCATTTCATATGGTGTCCCTCAAGGATCTGTACTAGGGCCTATTTTCTTCTTAGTTTACATTAATTATCTCTGCTCATGCAAACTTGATGGCTCTTATACAGGCTTCGCAAATGATATTGAATGCTATTTGGCAGAAAATTTAACAACTATGAGGTCGTAAATGCAAAACGATTTGAATAAACTCAAATTATGGTTCACTATAAACAGAATGCCTTTGAGCATCAAAACCAAGTTTGTTCGTTTTTCACTTAGAGATAGACAAGATGATATAGGCAGATTATTTTACAAATGCAAAAGATGTATTTTAGAAT
The DNA here is from genome assembly GCA_947369275.1 of Nemotelus nigrinus. NCBI lineage: Eukaryota > Metazoa > Arthropoda > Insecta > Diptera > Stratiomyidae > Nemotelus > Nemotelus nigrinus. Next base: position 183,455,009 of record OX376372.1, on the reverse strand, counting down.
ATGATATTTGTCATGAACACTGTATCGAAATATATAAAGTTGATAAAATAAAATACTTAGGGGGACCCTACACGATCAATATGGATCGTGATATTTGGATCGTGATACTCAAGTAAATATTGATGGAATAACACAAATGCCTACACGTTCAATCGGATCACACGTCAGTACGCCTGATAATCTCGTTTGGTGTAGACGATTGCGAATTAACGTTTGCAAAATGAGTGATATAATATATTATCGATGATGATATTGTGGCGAGCTGTTGAGGTCCCAGAATCGTCAGATAGGGATGTTGGATGATAAATTCACTAGAGCTGTTCATGACAAATTCACTAGAAGTTGTTGGGTTATTGATATTCATAATGGATGGGCATGGTGAATATTGTTGAAAAGAGTTTGTTGGGGAAGGAGATACAGAAGTAAAAAATTGTTCTGTATTGTGTGGTGCAAAGTTTGCATTTATTAGCTCGTCCATTTCTGTTTGATATAAAACTTAAAATGCCGCCGTTGACGTCCTAATTTTTCGAGCCTTTCTGTCCAATAAAGAGCTGTGGCATTATTCTGTGCTGGCTGACTATCTGCTTGTGCTTAATAGCTGGAAGCCCTGTCCAATAACTCATTTTGCCAATTACCAATTAACTGAATACTGACGAAAATGTATTGACCGGTTGACTACACGTTCAATATTTATCGCAATCCAACTACATTGACTGATGGATTTCAAAATATCCGGATATTTTCGCGATTCGTATCGTGATCCATCAATACAGCACCCTACACGGTCAATACTTTGTATCGCGATCCAAATATCACGATCCGTAGTGATCGTGTAGGGTCCCTCTAAGGAATCTCGGTTGATGAACATCTAAACTGGAAGCACCACATTGCAGGTTTAAAAAAGTATATGAACTCGTGTTTAAGAATTGTCTATTACTTAAGATATATCTGTCCTATCTCCGTACTTCGTTCTGTCTACTACGCTTTAGTTCAGTCGAAATTGCAGTATGGCCTAGCACTTTGGGATGGAAAATTGTTTTCTTCGATAAAACCTGTTATCATCTCGCAAAAAAAAAAGTCAGAGTAATAATGGGAGTTAGTAGATACGAAAGATCTTTTAGAATTTTTAATATCTTGAAGATATTGCCTCTAAAGAATTTATTTGTTTATCGTGTGTTACGAGTTTTTTATGTTAGAGGGGGCCACTTGAGAGGTAGTGCTAAAGTTTATTCGAGTAGGTCGCAAGCAAGAAACCAAATTGCAGTCCCTTTTCCTAGATTTGAAGCTTATAAAAAGTCTTTCAAGTCTTTCAAAATTGTTTAACTCCCTTCCCAGCTCAATTTCATCTATAGATAACGTGAATCAATTTATAAAACATTTAACATTTTAGCTATTCTCTATGCAAGACATTGAATCATTTTTTTAAGTCTGTAGTGGGACAATCTTGATATACTTTATTAAACGAAATATAGAAGCAAGTAAAATTCTTAAATCGAGTAATATTTACCTGTCACCTATTGCACCTTAAATTATAAGATGATAACCTCAACACAGCATTAGCTAGGAGGTACCCATCCATATGCATAACTAATTTTGATTTAATATTGAATGTACTAACTATTTAGTGAATTAGTTTATTTAGTCATAGTTGTAATATTAACTGAAATTACGTTATTGTTCACTATTTTATTGTACTTATTATGCATTATGGAAATAAATTTATTATTATTATTACTTATAATACGTCGTATCAGTTGCTTAATGAGTGGTAAAAAATTTGAAACACATTTTGAAATTCCAGGAAAATTTACAAAAACTTCTGAAACTATCAGATTTATATAATATTAAATGATATGGTACCGTTGATATATTACCAGTTTGAACACCAAAAACAGTGCATACTTTCGAAAACACATTATCAAATTCAAGTTTTAATCAACTCGTAAAAACAGTCCCTCCAAAAAGAAGTCTAAAATGTATATTTAGTGTGTACCATTTGCTTAACCATTTGCTCTACTACCACTCGAACGTCAAATCGAAAATTGTTGCCTCAGTTTGCGTCTTTCGTTTTCATTCATTGATGAGTTTTCTAAGCTCAGAACAACCAAAACACGACCAGACGTGAAACCGTTAATGTTAATCAAATCATTGGGATATAGCACTCACAGAAAAATAATATTAAAAAAAAGATGGTACACATTTAAGAGAAGGAAAACCTACTGCAATTGGGCTTATTTTCGAACCAGTTAAACAGTTCTTCTTTATTCTTTGAATAAACTAATTTACCATGGAGCAAATTAACAAGTTAAAATAGACTAAAATTTAACAAAACAAAAGTAAATAAAACTCTGGCGTATCAGAACTGCTAGGAATACTGGTTTTCGAGGAGTTTGGGTTTGTTAAAACAGAATGAATATATAAGGATCATTCGGTGAATAAAATGTATGTTTTTAAATTTTTTTTTGGGCGATACGGAGAGTTAGATCAATCAATCAATTCGCATATAAAAATGGAACAATGGAACAATATTTTTCTAAATTTTCATTGAGACATATATACATATATAAAAGAAAACAAAACGCTCCCAACGATACCTGGGTAATTATATGAAGAAGTATTGTGCAAAATTTCAAAACTATTTGTCCAGTAGATTTTGAGTCATAGTGTACATGGATCTCAAAAATAAACAGAATCGATTTCATTATACCTGATTTTCGAAGAAAATTAATATTAAAATCGTTTATATATATATATATATATATATATATATATATATATATATATATATATATATATATATATATATATATATATATATATATATATATATATATATATATATATATATATATATATATATATATATATATATATATATATATCAGCAAAAAGTTTAAGAGAGATTATCTCTGGAATGGCCAGTTTGATTGAGCTGAATGAAACTAGTGCGATATCTTTAACCTTTTGGCGGCGGCGGGCATTTTAGTAAATTTTCAGGTGTCCCTATATATCCAAGCAGAGTACATTTTTGTTAAAACCCAGTAATGGAAATAAAAACACAGTATGCTTTAAAGTTTTCCAAGATAAAAAAAAGGGGAATTATGAACCCTATGTGGGCACAGAGTGCCTAAAAGTAGGCAAGGTTTTTTTATCATAGATTTTGACAAAAAGATTGGATCATCGTAAAACTTACAAAACCTTTTGATGTTGACTAAAGCTGCACACATGGGTTTTCAAGACTGTTTAGACAATCATTTAGCTACGGCAGGCACGTGAAAAAAATGCTTCACATCTACGAGTCTCCTGAAAATTTTTGCTTTTTGACAAAAATTGCCCATTATTGATAAATTTTAACTTTTGTCCACCGTGTAATTTTAAAATTTTCAAAACCCATCACCAAATTACCTCTATTTTTTGCACTCGAAACTTCTGTTCACGAGAACTGACAACCGAATAATCCGATCATTATGAAATTCACAGAACACACTGGCACTAAATCAGGCGATTTCAATCAGCTGATCGCTTTAGAGCTACCTACTATTGTGAATTGGATCCCGGCTGAATTGTTCTCAGAGCGTGCTGAATTTCATCCGTGAGAGGGAGAGTAGATTTTAATGAAATTTCATTCGAATTTCGCTCTAAAGTAGTGAAAATTGAACACTAAAAGAAAAAGTGAGTTGTACAAAGTGTACACCATTTTCAACAATTTGCATCCAAAAAAAATTGTACATATAAGTTCGAATGACGTTTCTCGCTCTAAATCTCCTCATTCTAAATCACTTCGGCTAGTGTGGACGCTTTACCTGATTAACTTGACAGCTCCTTAATTTATCTGATTTAGAGTGTAGTGTGAACACCATATTAGTATTATCTAGGATCAGCTTGGATAAAAGTGATTTTGAAATATGGGTAACCCTATAGCAGTGTTGCCATCTTGGAAAATCACTACGAAAAAAAAATGCTTTTGCTTATAACGTCCGATTCAGCCCACAGATTTTAACGATTTTAATTTATTCAGTACTTGCACCTTACTCTAAGCCACATTTGGTAGAAATTTGGTTCAACAATTATAATAGAGTTGCCAGCTATGGTAATTTTTGTTACCTGAATCTTGTAATTTTGCTAAGCAAAATAAAACTTTTTCTCCTATAACTTCCGATGCAGTCCTGAAATCAATATGAAACTCATGTAGTAAATGAACCTTATTGTAAGCCTAATTTCATGAAAATTTCGTTAAAAAATCATGAAAGGGCTGCCAGCTATGGTAATTTTTGTAGTTTTGTGGGATTTCTTTACTAAGCTATTTTGTAATTAAATTTGCAAGTATGCACGATCCTTCAATGGCAATTAGCAACAAATATTGCGGTTTCGAAAATTTGAAAAAAATTGCGAGTGGTAGCCCTAAAATTCTTTTCACTTTTATAAATCAGCGCAGTCATTCAATCGAAACAAAATTGACAGGGTTGGTTTGACTTAACGTACCAGTCATTTTCGTTAATATTGCACAAACAGATATTTCCATTATATGTTCATATGCAAAGCGGTTACAACACAAATAAGGAACCAATGTTCAGATTTTCTGAGTTTTGAAAATTTTCCGAATGGAAGCTTCAAACATCATTATATTGCTGAAACTTTCGATAAAATCCTCGGATGAAAACGAAATTCAAAGGATTGGTTGATTGTAGCATGAGCCTGTTATGATAGACTTATTGCTGTTTTGTTGGAAAACTGTTGCCAGCACTGAGCATTTTCATCATTTGTGTTATAAGAGATGCTGTCGGGAAATGGTTTTTGTAGCTTTGGATAAGAATTGGTTGGTGTGATACTAAAAAAGCGTTTTACGTCTTTCCACACTTTCTCGTCACTCCTCAAATCAGTTTTCTAGCGGTTCTGATGCGCTATTTTTTTTTATCTTTTCAGCGTTGCTCACGTTATTTTTTTTTAGATTTTCGTTTTTGTCTAAAAACTCTTGAATATTTCCGCGCAATGATTCACCCATGTTGCCTTTAAAAGTAAGCTCTATAAATAACATACCTAAGTTAGATTCATATCAATATTTGTCAATATTTGATTCAATATCAATATTTGTCACAAAAATAAATATATCTAGCTTCGAAAGGAAAGGATTTCTGTTTTTCTATTAAAATATTTTTTGCTTACATTGACCTAACCTGAAATTTCGTCAGGTCGAATTTAGTCCTCGTTTGTACGTGACAGCTGTCATTTAGTTCAATTTTAGTAGTTATCTTTTCACATGTCTCTCAAGCGTGATTATTTAAATGATTTTGACTCAAACGAGAGGGTTGCGAGCTTAAAATCGACTCACATATATTATTAATAGTTGGACAAAAATCAAGGCTTAGGTCGGGTTTGTTTCACGATCTATTTTAGGTCAGGTCGCTTGAAATCGTATACTCACCTACCGCTTGGGCTGGGTACTAAGTGTTTGCAGCAGGTGGACTCAATTATTAAGGTGAAATTTGGTGTAAAGTCAGCGGATTGAACGTCTGTTGTAAACGCTATCATTGTTTACTTATTTTCATTGCAAATGTTTATGCAAGCATTTATTGGTACAAAAATAATAAAAACGCTTTGTGCCGTCAACCCTTTGCTAACACCAAAGCCAAAAATATCTCACATTTACCCCACGTTGAAGTCAGCCTATTCTGCGAATTTTGTATTGATTCGATTACTGCATTGAAAGTTATAGGGATACATAGAAATTTAGGGTAACTATCCGTAAAAGTCTTCGAATTTTCTAGATCGTAATATTTATTGTTTATTTTCACTACAAGATCACTATGGTTTGAAAATTTTATGATCAAATCGCTTACTAAAGATATGCAAAAAAAAAATACAAAAGCAACCATTGCTGGCAACCCAATGATTTTTTTCCAACTCGATTTCTGCTGTGTATTGTCCACAACAATTTCAGTTTGCCATATGCATTTCGTTATGATTCCACGACTGCAGTTGAAGCTTTAGGGCAAAGAAATTTATTTTGCTGCTCGAATCTTCAAAATTTAAAACTCTTAAATGACCATAGCTGGCAGTCCCAACCGAATTTTTCAACCAAATTTCTATTAAATGTGGTTTAAATTAAGGTTCAGCTACTGTGTGAATTTCGTCAAAATCCAATGACCCGGTCCTACTTATGGCCAATACATTCTGTAATTTTCAACCGTATCTGATTATTGGATCGTGAGCTCACGTTTTTGATGCTAAAAATATTGGTAAATTGGGGAAGCGTTACCAGTCGTGCCCGTTGTAAAATGTCAAATGTTTTACTTTGACTATGTATACAAAGCATAAGGTATACATATGAATTGCTTTTTTCCAAAAAGCGACAATTTTTTCAGGAGAGTTGATGATTTGAAGGTTTTCACTTTCAGCACTCACCAAAAGCAACAAAAATTTGCAACTTAATAGTACCAATATGTCCTTAAAGTTTAGTAAAACTTTGATAGCTCTGTCAAAAGTTATCGCAATTTACGAATTTTCAAATTTTCCCGATCTCTTTTTAGGCACCTAGCGCACACATGGGGTTAAAAAATTCCAAAACGTTATCCGATTCACATTTAAAACCCGTTCAAAACTCATTTCGCTAACTTAATTTTTGCAAAAAAATATTTGTGGACGGAATAATAGGTATATTCAAAAAATCACTAAAATGGCCGCCGGCGCCAAAGAGTTAAAGATAATTCTGCATGTACACCTATGTATCCTATAAAGATAATTCTGCATGTACACCAATCGAATGGTGCGTTCCCGAGAAATAGTCAATAAACTTTTTTTTTGCTTATGTATATATATATATATATATATATATATATATACATATATATATATATATATATATATATATATATATATATAAATATATATACATATATATATATATATATATATATATATATATATATATATATATATATATATATATATATATATATATATATATATATATATATATATATATATATATATATATATATATATATATATATATATATATATATATATATATATATATATATATATATATATATATATATATATATATATATATATATATATATATATATATATATATATATATATATATATATATATATATATATATATATATATATATATATATATATATATATATATATATATATATATATATATATGGAAATATGAATTTTTGGCCAAATCGATTTAGTTAAAACACGAAGTTACTTCACCCACCAGTCAGACGTGCATCGGTAAATTCGTTTAAAGTCTATGCGGGACACATAGTCGAGTTTGGCAAAAAGTTTATCAATTTATGTTCTACAAATATATATAATGTGTTGCATTCCATTTGAAATTGGAAAATAATCTAATTAAATGTTGTTCTCATCAAAATCATTTGCCCATCAGTGTTGCCAGAAAATTTTCGTTTATGGAGCCCAATTTGACTTTTGAAATAGCCCAAAAGCGCCCAACTCATCCCACAAAATAGGTTCGAGGCCAAAATTATGCCAACAGATTTTTTTATTAGATGCAAAAAAAATGTTTATCCACTTCACATGGGTTATTATTTTTTGTTTATCTATATACTCTTATACAGTCGAAAATTATATTAACAATTTCATTTTCTGATGTAGTAAACGTGTAAATTGAAGAATCCAGTATTTGTATCATATCTGGTGGTATTTTATAGTCGTTGCAACATATTTTGTTGAAATTCAAGAGAACTAGAATTTTTTTTGCATTTCATTTCAAATTTTAGTCTTTATGTTTATCATCATACTAAAACATATATGGACTATTTTATTAGATGCAGGAAGATATAGTAGTACAAAATCGAGCTCGCATATTTCTTTGAAAATTTGTTATCCAGCAGCAGATTTTACTTCATTGGCTTTTGCCCAAATTGTTTCTGTGCTCAGTGTATTTTGATCATTTGCTCATACTCATGAGTTTACACGCACAGATTTAAATTTAAATTTTTCTTGGTGACGACGTGAGGCAGACGGTCATATAATAGACTAGAAATAAAGTTTAGGTTCAACCGAAATTTAAAACATGAAGTAAAGAGATTTCCGTTCAAGATTGAGGAAATCTTTTGCGAATTCAACTTTACATATTTTTAGCAGTTGAAACCGGGGCTGGTCAGTGGAGCCCAAAAAGTCGCCAATAGCCCAAAATTAAATTTCGTCGCCAAATGCAGCGGAAAGATAGCCCAATTGGCGAGAAATCGCCCAATCTGGCAACAGTGTTGCCCATTGTGCGGTGATACAATGGCGTCATGGTGGTACTCAACAAATTTGGCGCCATCTTCAATGGAATCATGCTCTTTCAATCTCACCCAACATCACATCTTAACAACTCATAAATCTGTTCTCAAAATCATCACATTTCCATTTTCTACAACAGCAGCGTCATAAGCATATTACATGCATTCAGTAGGTACTCTTCTGCAGCTCTCTGCATTTGAAATGGAAGATTATATTAATACTCGAGCAAACTAAACAACAACGTTTAACAACATCCGATAAGCGACAACAGCATCCAATTGTCGAAAAGGCTTTCATTTGCCGAAGACAGCCAATTATCTCGAAAGAACTTAATAAGAGATTTAAATCGAAAGTGCCTCTGAGATCAAGGTTTTGAAATCCAGTGGGGCAGACCTTAGTCAAGGGATGTACAGTGCATATATATGTGTTCGGTACTCACACGTGTGCCATGCTCCATTGTACGTTTCCGAAGAAACAGAGTAATTGCGATAAGCACCCTTGTCAACGACACTTAGGTGTTATTTCGTTGTTAATTTGCTGCCAGAAAATTCATACGGGACTTCAGCCCAACTCTATTGTGTGTTTCGTGCTTTGTTCTTGCAATGCACACGAGAGATTTGATGACAAGATTGTGATTAGGACCGTTAAGGCACAACTTTTGCCCTGGTAGGCCAAAGAGCATGAATATATGATGATAATTGCATAGCGATGTTTGCTGAAAGTGAATGTTGCTTAAATGAAAAAGTTTATAAATTTCATAGAATTATTTTTGTTTTCGATCAAATATTTTCGATAAAATATTTGCTAGCGTCAAAACTGTTTCATTGTGTTGTCTTCTAATCTCTTATATTTACTGTGGTTCCAAAATTTCAAGTATAGTTCCAAAATTTCAAGAGTTTCGCATAATTATTATTTTGAGCTTTGATACCGATCAAAAAGTTGTTATAAATTGTACAGGTATTCCAAACTACCTAAATTTTTCGAAAAAAAAAGTGTTGCGATCTAGCTCTTGCTCTATCGAACATCGCCAGTGTAGCATAATTTATTAAAGAACATATTTATTCGAACCCAGCATGCTTTGCTCTGCCAGCTAGCTCAGCCTGGTTGTGAGTTTTTGGGCAGATATTCCTTTGCTGATGCTATCGTGACAATCATTAAAACGAACAGAGAAAGAACCATAATTTAAAATATTTGATATATTTCATTATATATTCTGGTTTTTCCACTTATTAAAGCTTAGGCAAATTTTATTGCAGTATCTTATACAATAAACCTCAATATAATGAAGCAAATAAAAGAAAATTTAAATTCTCATACTAATGTTAGTCAATCAAGTGGAAGTAAATAAGTCAATGAATTTGGGTTTTTGCTATACCCCAATCCTATCTGGGATTGTAATTAATAGAAATCAATATAAATGAAATGCATGCACATTACCCACGTTTTTTTTAACTCCAAGGAAATTTACTTGATTCGCGCTATTTTTAACACTAAACCATTAGAAATACAAATTAATTCGTCATAGAAAATATTTTTTTCTTTCAACATGCAATTATAATTAAAAGTACATGCTAACCTATACGTATGGTCTGCTTTACACTTTCGCTTCGTCAGAAATCACGAAATTTTAGTTCATTATAGTTCACGTTGAAATGTGTTTCAAAATTATTATTTTTGACTGAACCGATGAACCGATAAATGAATTCAAATGATGCCTAGCAATATTTTCGTTTTGAATTTGTATTTTCAGCTCAGTTCCACCTCTAATTTCACCATCTACCAACTGTTTGCATCAGAATCCTGCTTTTATGGTCTCATTCTTCGCTTTAATTCACCACTGGCTTGAAACTTTCATAAATTTCAATTCCACTCAATTCGATTCAAATTTTAACGACAAAAAAAAATAGATATCTTTTTTATTCTTTTGGAGGAAAGGCTCATGTGTGAACTTATTGTCTTCCAAACTATATAATATGCAATACTACAAAAAGGTTCTGATTTCTAATATGCAATACTACAAAATCGTTATCTCCACCGTCCACTTTCACTTTTTAAACCCGAATCGTTTTGTTCACCAAATTTTCATCATCCTACAAGAGTGGTTTTTTTCTAAATTTCCAGTATTCCAGCTCAAGCAGCTTAAATTTTCCCCTATTAAAATCAGCTGTTAGCCGATCTCACCACGAAACCTCGTGTTTTTATGTCACACTGACATAATTTCAAGTTGTTGACACTTATCTGTCAGTCTTCAACTTACAGCACGCAAAAATGTTCTTCAAGAGAGTAAGGAGCAAAGTTCAATTTGCCAAAACAGGCAATTCTTGCACACCAATCCCTTAGCTAGGCATCCAGCAGTGAATGAAACAGAAGGGGAAAACTACCATGCACGGGTGCAGAACGGCGACCATCCGGCCATCTAAAAAAAACGTCACATTGGACCGGGGAGTGTCACAGCGAACTCCTAATGCTTGTCGAGACTTCTGTAGATTGTTTATATATTTACATTTTCGTTTTTTATTTACTGCAGTTTAAGGATGGATCGACTTCAGATACATTTTATTTAAATTTCTGTAGGTGGTGATAGTTAGACAGAATTGAGAAATATTTTCAAGCTACAAACGACTTTTGCAAACAAAAATGCCTATCAATGATCTAGCAGCACCAAACGAAAGAGATGCCTCAGTTACAGCTAAAGTAAGAAGCTTTTACTCACTTTGAGTTCTATGGGCACTTGAGATAAAACTTTTTAGGATTTGTAAATTATTTTTTTTTAATTTTTGTAACCATAAGTTACTCTCGCAAATAATATGTGAAATTGTATAATCTTACATTTCGCTATAAGCTTTTTTTTGCCTTTTTTTACACCTGGAGCTGAAATTTATTATCTCAGGTGAATTTTCAACCATTTTACTTATATTTATTCATGCGCCCAGCGTGGGCACATTTTGGTGGTGAGTACACTAATTGAAGGAATTCTTTAATTCAATATTTTACATTTGTCTTGCTTATAATTAAACTGTGGCTTGTTTTTAGATTGAATTTTGACTTAATTTGTGCACAATATATCAATGTAAACGAAATTTTAAAAACGATTTGAAAACCACTTATTTATATTGAGTTCGCCATAAATATGATGTCATTTCCATTTAAATCATCATTTTTCAAATCATCATATTACTATCATAAAACTTCGACGTTACAAATATATTCAGAAAAATAGTTCCAATTGCTGCAACATTCATTCGATCATAGATTCACAGATTTCGATTTTCCAAATTCTTTGCCAATATTGATCGTTTTTCATTTTCGTCACTGTTATATGCCTCGATACAATCGCCATTCTGTAAAATGGCTTATTGTTTGCAATTCAATGGGAAAAAGGGCTTTGGAAAACCAGCAAATCAACAAATCCGAATTAACTGCAAAGAATGCAAAATGGCAAAAAAAGGATAACAGGAAATGTTCGAACAGTTTTTGAGATATGAGCCAATAAAGTTAAAGTGGTGGTAGTTTTTTGATGGTAGTTTAGTAAAGTGCCATATATTCTTAAATGGCTGTTTTACATATGGTAGTTTTAGCTGTAAATAAATCAGATTGCCTGGAAATATTGGTCCTTAAAACTGATGAAAGTTGAATTTATTGTATTTGAATCACCATATACAGATGCTTTCACAATGTATGTCGAAGAGAATATGTCGCTTTACGACATATGTTTGTTTAATTAAAATTACAAGATAGTATTGTACAATGGTCTTTCATGGTCTATCAAATAGTGAATCTTTTAACTTTTCTTTATTTTTTTTTAAGATTTGAGATATGAGTTTACTTGATGAAAATAACGACCGCAAGATAGATTGATTAGAATTCGTGATGAAACTTCGGTCCGTTTGATATAAGTTCATATGTTTTCTGTTCGTCGTACATCTGACTTCAGCACTATCAGCAAACTATCTCTGCAGCATTGCTTTTCAATTTCGTCCTGGGTTTCATTTAGCAACCGAACATTTCAAACAATCACAAATATCACATGGTCTTTCCGAAAATTCATCCTGAGCTTCACGTATCGAACTATTTTCGTATCAGTCGTCGTCGAAACACAAGATATCACCAGAATATCAGATTTTTTGTTTGGCTCTCGTCTATGCAGTTCGGACGGTTCGTTTCTATTTTGTTGTTGCTGCCGAAATCACTTACATAAATTTGGAGGTTCGACTTCATATATGCAGACACACTTTGGAGGATTTACATTTAGACCATACCGTCGAACCGCATGAATTTGAATTTGGAAGCGAATCCGTTGATATAAGACATGAAGAAAAAATGAAATGAAGATTGTGAATGCATGGTTTGTCTGTTGGTTTGGATATGTCCCTGTGGTATGCTATGCTCTTCATATCCAATCTGTGAGTTTCACTTGGCATAGAAACATCAGACTTTATTAGAGTTCAGAGTTTCGACAACGACGGCAAATGGAAAGAGGTCTTCAAGGACCAGTCATATAGAATTTCACAGACAAATGCAGAAGTCCATGGGAACTAAAAATTTCATGAATTCAAATATGTTTCACATAGGCAAGTACAATTCAAAATATTAAAATTAGGTTTTTGTAATTTTCTGTTTGTCATGAGAATGGATTTTATAAAGATGGAGTTTGGGGAAAAGTAATTGGATATTTTCTGTAAGATTGAACAGAATCTAGTAACAAATCTTACAATGGAGGCGTTGAGAGTGTATTCTGTAGATTGAATATTAATTCTTAGTGGGTGCTTAAATTTATTCGATTGTATAATTTTTGTATATAATAAATATATTTTAGAATTTATACTGCTTGTATACATATGTTAGCTTTAACAACACGATTTGAATAATATAAAATTGAAATTCATAAAAAAAAATTTTTTGAGAGCAAATATAGCGAGTGCGAAGGTCATTTTTTCGATGATTTTCGTTCACTTCGCTATACCGCTACATCGACAAAATGTAGAGAAAAGTGAGTCAGCTCATTCAAAAGAAGTAAAAGAAGTTAGCCCTGGCAAAAAAAAACAAAAACAAAATTAGCTCAAAAAGATGCTTCTAAAAAAAGTGTTGAAACTCCAAAAAAAGGTCAGAAAAAAGTTCCACTGGCACTAAAATTAATGAAAAATTTATCAACATATCATGGCCTGGCTATATAACGAAATTCTAATTCGGTTGAAAACATGCGCAAGGAAATTTTGGCAGCAAATTACCAAAAAAAATCAACTGATGAGAACCCTCAACACTCTTATTGTACTGTTGGGGAAAAAACTTGGTGTAACTGGCTCAAGGCAGAGGCAGCTGGTGGTAATGCTTTAAAAAATTTCAATCATCCTCCACCTTTAGATGATGAGGTACAAGAAATCTTAGAGCCTGCTTATGAAGACTTATCATCAGAAGGTTTATTATAGCGCTGCTTGGGCAATTTTACGCAGAATAATAACGAAAGCTATAATTCTTGTATTTGGAATTCGGCCCCCAAACATACTGTTTGTGGAAAAAATATCATAAATATGGCTGCAAATATTTCTGCTTGAACATTCAATGAAGTATTTATGGCTTTCTTGAAAATAATGCAAGTCATGGGAATTACAGTTGGCCAAAGTGCGCTGGAACATGCAGAAAATAGAGATGCTGTAAGAATCAACCAGACGGAAAAACACTCGACTGAGGCATCTTAAGAGGCCAGAGCTGCTCGAACGGTGCAACAATCTTTGGAAGAGGAGAAGTATGAGCAAGAAGAAGGTCTATTGCATGGCCCAGGCAACGCAGATTAAATTTCGGTAAGACTTATTGCAAAAAATATTGAATTTTAACTTTAAACACGATTTTCTCGAAACAACCTTTTTCAAGTTGGCGTGCATGATTAAGAAAAATGCATTCATCCAATCGTTTTGAAATTTTAACACGTTAATCTGCACACGTTAATGCTCAGAATGAACTACGGATGAAAAAATCGGCATTGAATTTTTTTAGTTATAACGGATTTCTGGGGGGAAAAAACCTCGATTTTTGAAAAAAAAGGCCACCATTTTGTTATTTTTCAACCAAATTTTTTTTTTGTTCATTCCAAGGCCGCTTGGATGCTGATAAAACACCCGGTTTTGTTTTTTCCAGCCTATTCTGAGGGCAGTTATCGTGCACGCCAGGTTTTTTTGGTGTTTTTTCAAAAAAATTGTAGCAGACGACAGAAGTATAAGACAAATAAAGTATATGTACAAAGTTTCATTAAGATATGTCTCTTTATTCAATTAAAACTAACCCTTGAAAAAAATATTTTTTTTACCTTGAAGGTGCTATGTCCCCTTAACTTGTGAGCTTTAGATTTTATAATTTGAAACCATCCGCTAAAAAAACTAATTCCATACTTACCAATTCTTTTTTAATTTTTTTTGTTCATATATTCCTGGACAGCAAGGGCTGTAATGAGCCTATAAATAGAGTACAAAATCCGTACAAGCATTCGATATACCCTTGAATAAATTCTCTTCGATTTCACTGGGCCCATTTTCGAGCGAAAAAACAACCAGAAAGCCTTCTGAAGCAGAGGAAAATCAAGGTTTTGTAATTCCGCCTATCCGAAATATAGGGTAAGCACATTCGTGGCATCCATAGATACATTTTTGTCACATACTGAACACAACAGCCGTGAACCATTTCGGCTATAAAATATCCACCGAGCCCAAGTGTAAATTTTCCTATTTATAGAAGGCGGAAAAGAGTTCAGAGAGAAACATAATGGCAGCGCACATTTGTTCGTTCGGCCGGAATGGAACCTGTGTAAGCACAATTTTATGAGCTATGAAATATACGCCTTGCGTCGTCGTCGGATAAAAAATGACTGAATTTAGCTTAGAGTAGAAGCGTGTTTACGGCATCTTGTGAGACGGAAAATAATCATAAAATCGGTCTTGCAAGTGAAAATATTGAGCCGGAAAAGTGTAAAAATTGAATTTATATGCATGTTTGCGAGCATTTGATAATTTATTCTTTGGCAGTGGAGCATCGAAACGAATTCGCTGGCTGTCATAGCGTGGATGAAAAACGATTGGGTAAGATTGAGATTAATGCTGATTTTCTTTCCGTTTGTTCGAGTGGAAGATAACATTAAATCATACATAACCGTTTCAGTGAAAACGTTTCCATTCATCTTCTGATTTTGAATACGTTCTCTTCTCAGACAGAAGTAATTTGCTTCAATTTACCTTATATGTATGAAAGCACTCGGTAGAATTCCCCCTTTGAATTGCTCTACTTACTAGTGTGTACCCATACCAGACTGCTTTGTGGACATTTTACTACTTTTCTGCAAACAAATCTCCAGTGGTTACTGATTTGGTTCATCACGATAAAGAGCTTTCCACTCGTGGCTGAAGTTTTTTTTTGATCTGGTCCTGGCCAGGATTTCGTTGGACAACGTTCACTCGAAATTCCCACCAGGAGCCATGTTATCCTCTTTCTTTCTCTTATTAACGTGGTACACTGATATTACGTTTTTGAATTGATATGAAATCTACTCCATATGTACGTAGATATGTAGGTCGTCTCGAGACAAGAGGGCAAGAGTACCAACCGTCCATCGTAACAATTACTGTGTTAAATAGAATCATTTAAGGGTTGGGCTTGTGATCGTTTTTTTTTTGTTTTTCTTCTTAGAACATACTTGAAGATTAGTTTTGTATGAAGCTTTCAGTCAAAGAATTATGTCCGCGGCCATGATTTTGAAAAGGCCATTATTTGAAGCACAAAAATAGATACTCCCATTTGCAAAAACTATGAGAGATTTTATTCATGGAATTAAGTCCTAAAGTATAAGCTACTGAATTTTTCATGCCTCCGTCGAACGTTTTTCATTTAATCATTTGTGGCTTAAAATACTGAAATCCTTGCCCGTTACTACGTCACCTGAACAACACAAAAAAGCGGCCGTTTTATTTTTACGACTCTCCGTCCGTTCTTATCACCCTGTTTTGCATCATTTAATTCGCTCGCCCAGTTCTCAACGATGTCTCGAAATCGTTAAACGGTAAATCCAACTGGCGCCATCACCAATCTTTCATCAGCTTAATTAAAGAAAATCGACAGAATGCCGGAAAAGTGTATCGCATCCGTCTTCGTCTCGAGAAAAGAATAGTCAGTCTGAGGATGCGGAGCAACCCAAGTACTGGAATGATGCCAGCATTATGTTTGAGAATGAAGGCACGAAAGGACTAAAGAAGAAGGTCCACCAATAAGCTCAGTATCTCCAGTAAAGAAATGAATCTTTTACGAGTTTTTTATAGCATCTCCGGAAAAGTTCCTGCCAATGATCAATGACTACCATGCTTGATGGTCATAATGGTTTATAATGGGGCAGTGCATCGTACTGAAGGTGTACTAGACGTACTGGAGGCAAGAAAAAATGTTGAATTTAAAACAACGACTGGATTAGTGATTTAGGTCAGAGGTGCTATTGAACATTGCTCAGTGCGAGGAGGAGACACAAAAGAGCCGACGATTACATTGCTAATATACTTAAAGTGTCTAGGAGTGAGGATATGAAAATGCAGTGGAGACATGAAGAAATAGCACAGTTATTTGCCTAAAAAGCATTTATAACAAGTGGAAAAAAATATTTAATGTATTTTAAAGCAGCCCAAAAGTTGAGTACATGAATATGTATTTGCCAATGCATTATTAAATGAGAGGTAATAATGCATTAGCACTAATGTATCACATAAAAAAGAACGTATATTAATTATATTTGTTAAAGCAGAGAAGAAAATTGGTTCAAACGCGAATTTTTAAGATACATTTTGTCGCGCAGTCAAAGAAGCTTTTAAGTTTAACCTAGGGCCCTTATCACGGTCCTTGTTAACCGCGTTTAAACACATAGGTTCCCTATTGGAAGCAAGGGGTTAGCCTCGGGGGGCCGTCCCTCATCGGAGATGGGGTGGGCACTCGCTTCCACCCTGAAGCTCACCGTCACCGGAAGCGAGAAGGAAACGACGGGTTGGCTCTCTACTCTTACACTTCGTTTTGTTAGCGCTACACAATTTACTTCTGCACACTATGAATTAGGAAATATTCATACCGCCGCGATTTTAGTTCACAACTCCATTTATTAGTTCGTTTATTCTAACACTACTCTCTATCAAACGCTCTTAGGCTACTTATTACAAAGTCGAAAAAAAACTTACTAGACTAAGTCGACTTTTCTTCGGTGAGGCCCTTCTACGAAAAGTTCTCCTCTGCTCGGCCGACGTGTAACCGCTGTCCGTTGATGAAATTTCCACATAGGTTTCTCTTCCACAAGACGTTCCGCTTCTTAGTTGGGTCTCCATGGCCAATTCGAGTTCCGTTCTGTCCCTTCGAGTTCACCAACAATCTCCAACGTTGTTTCGTCCACCCGGTCGCCAGATTCCAACCGCCAATTTTTGGAGGCAAGTTCTCTCGGAAAAAAGGAAGAAAAAAGATCGTAAGTCAGAGCTCCAGCCACCACCAACCGTTCACTAACCAAGCCAGCTTCAAAAAGACCCTCTGGTCGCAGCGCTAACTCGCTTCAGGCCTCGTCTCATTACGATCAGCGGGACTCCGCCAAGCGGCCCGTTGGTTTCACTTGGCTGTGCATCGCTCGGCCGTTGCACCTTGCCTTGGTCATTGCACTTCTCCAATGTACGCGCGCCTATGCTGGGAATGCCTTTTCATTTCCTTGTTTCGGCTTCCCCTGTTCACTTGCCGACCATTCCTATCACGAGATGTCTGCAATGACAGCACGAGATCGCACTGACAGACAGTTTCGCTGTTATTGTGAAATTTAGCATTTTAATCACTTTTCAATACTCTTCTAGCGTCGCGTGCTTTTTGTCATACGAATTCTAACTCAGTTCGTGACTTGTATAACTTTTGCTCCACCGTACGTTCGAACCATTTCTTAATTTCCGTCAACCAATTGTGGAAATGCTTTTTGTCTGCGGGCGGCAACGAGAGCGTTGATCATATCGAAGAATACGAAACATGTAAATGTCCTGGTTGTATCGCATTTATTACGACCAGCCGAGCTATCTTCCAATTCACGCTGAAATACCCATAGTGTTCCGAGGATTATAATGCTGGCGCTGAGCAGGACGTTGCCGACTTCGATTTGGTGATCATGTTCTGTTTGACGCTTTGCGGCTTTTGTTTCAGGACATCTTCGTCGACTGGCTCTACGCCGAGAGATTGCGCTGGCGTTGATCCAAAGGATTTGCATGGCATTTAGGGGATTAGCGATTCCCATTAGGGTTCCGAATGCGATTCGAGATAGTGCTGCGATTGGTGTGCTGGTGTGCTAAGTTGGAATCTTACGAAGTTTCGGATATTGTAGAATATTGATTTGCCTTCTTCGATGGCGGCGATTATCGTATCGAAATCATCATTTACAAATTTCATATCGGCAGCTTCCTGATTGGTATTATTTGGTACTAGTCGATTTTGATCTTACGATTCCGTCGTGGCTCGTCAATCAATTTCGGGTAAATATCTGAGTTAGCCGATAATATTCTCTTGCAGGTTAATTTACTGGCTTGTTCGCTCTCGGATCCCGCGGATCGTGGGCCGCGACATTTTAGTCGGCTCTCATCATTGACGCTTGATGGCGCGCGGCTATTTCCACTATTATTTCCTATTTATTGATTTATTTTCGGCTGCTTAATTAAACTAACAATATTTCAACTACGTATTTCCTTAATTTTCCATACATTTTATTAATACTCTAGCCAAGTCGTAACACCCTAAACCATAAATATCGATGAATGATTTATTTATTTTCTATACGGCTCAATATTGTTCCTAATACGTTCGAAAAACAGATCGCACTGCGTTTCTGTACACAAAAACATTAGAGTGAATGGAGTAGTAGCAAGTAGAAAAGAGGTATGTCACAGTGTCAGGAAATCATTGGGAAATAAAAGTTGCTAAAGCAATTCAAAATTCTGCAGCATTTATCTGTCGGCTCATCAGCTACATGTGTCGTGGAATGTCGATATTTCTTTCGCAAATTATTGAATGTTCCAAAGAAATTGATCAATATCTTATTTTAAAGAAATTCAACTCTATTAACCCTTTAATGACGCCAAACGTGAAGCAACTTGATATTAATATTGTTCTGGATGCAAGTGGAATCAAGTGTGGCCCAGCTTTAGCTCATAGGGGGCAAGATATCGAAGTGCTATCGAAGCAATATATTGAATTCTCCCAGAGCGAAAAGTAAAAATTATTAGGCTCTATAAATGGACAAAATAACACATGAACTCGAGCCTGCTAATAAGAATATCAAAGGCTAAGCTCCTGATAATACATGCAAGGGTATTCGAGAGCAAGTCTGACAAGTGCAGTGTTAAACCATTTTGTGGTTCACAAGTTTTAGTATCCACCAAATTTCTAGAGTTAGTAGAGATGACGACTACATCTACATTATATAAGCTAATTGAATTTAGCGGAGTGATCACTTGGCAATTCTAATTGCCAGCGGAGGATCTAATGCAAGCTGCGTAAACGGCAGTCCTTAGTTCTTTTATCTAACCTAATCTCAAAACCTAACATATTCAGTGGATTAAAGACTCGAATATTTGTGTGAAACAAGAGTGTTTAACAAATGCCTCTATGCATTTTTCGTGTTATTTCGCAAATAGTATTTAATTCAATATTTTTTTTAAATAATTTTTACTATTTATCTTAACTCTGCACAAAAAAATGCACGTGGCATGCCTTGGTTCCGCAAAAGCATTGATATTGTTCCAGAAATTCATCTTTTTCACAAATTTTCACAAAGTCTGCATGTTGTTTTTTATAATTTTCGTAAAACTGAAATCATTTTGCAAAGCAACATTTGAAACAATACACTCATTACCATAACAAAGCAACAATACACTCATTACCATAACTGAAATATTTACGTACATATGTCATTGGACATCAAATGAAATAGATACACACTTTCGGATGCTAAAATCTGCATATTTCGCGTGTGCAGAAATATTCATTCACATGCACGTATCACAATCTACATATATCTAAACGTGCTCAAAGCATATTCATCTCATGCTCTTAATTGATTAGCATATGAAACGCTTTTGAAATAACGGCGAACGATTCACTCATTTGTCAAGTGATTTTTTTCTTCGCGTCCGTTCCACTAAAACCGTTGCGGTTCTGTGGCTTTCATTCGTTTCAGCGTCAATGTGAATGGATAGTTAGTATAGACTTTGACATTTTATGTAAAATGGCGGCTTTACCGTTAGGTGATTAATGGTTGGTTTGTTTCAAAACTGTCAAACACAATAAAGCCTGAACGGTTTATCAGAACATATAAAAGTGACCGTCGATGTGTGGCTTTAGATGTTTAGTCATTCATTCGGAATGAATTGAAATCGGAGGTTTTAGGAGATTTGTTAAGCCATTGTAAAACTATTACGGTACCTAATTATTCACTTACCGAACCACAAGAATGCGGCGATCATCTGAATTGCGTGGAAATAAACAGTGCACAATGTCCGCTCTATTTTAAATGGATTCAAAATAATTTTCTTACAGAATCAATAAAAAACGAATGACTGTAATAGTTTTCAAAATTATACTAAACATACTTTTCTTTTTCGAATCCGCGATTTTACCATATTTCACCAGAAAAGACGATTTAATAAGTCAAACAGAAAGAATTCATACAAAATGTCTGTTTAAAAATATCTGACACAAATATAGTTCCTATAGAAAGATAGTGATCGTCATATTCATTTTTATTTATTCAAACTCTCATTTTCCGGATTTGTTTATGTCGAAACTCTGCGACACTTCATAAATATTTGAAAAGAAGTTATTACGTTTCAATAGACTGGATTCATTCCTTACGTTTCATTCGTTTCCTTTTAGTATTTACACAGATATTATGGCAAGACGACAAAATGACAAAATGATTTGAATCGTTTCACAGAGTATCTACTGCTCTAAATGAGAAGAGATAAAAAAAGCGAGAAGCTAAGATGGTTCCAAAGAGATAGCTTTGCAACTTTGAAGACTGTAAATAGCTAACACGGAGAATTGATGCGTACTTGGAATGGAACTCTGGCGGATTCATCATGGATTCGAGCAGATAGATGAAAAAGTACTCCGAATATGACGGTTGGACGGTTGTTTTTTGACATTTTCAAAGCTCGAGAGATATTTTATTACTTCAAACGGGAAAGTCTTTTGTGAGATTTGATTACGGCTTGAATTTAGGTCATTGTGAATTTTTATGTTTGTCAGATACATTTTTATGGGCAGCTAACCACAAATTCAGATTATCTTCAATACGTTTCCGGCGGAAATTGACATTCAAATAAGTTTCGGTTCTCAATTTATCAGTTATATCCTTTGTTCCCACAGACTCCCAGTCACATTAACATGTCGTTCGTGGATACAGTCCAACCCAATTTCACAGCATGTAATTCCCGGGAGCAACAAACTTGCAACTAATGCAGCATATAGATAAATGTCTGCTTGCTAAACGGCTTGAGTAGTGATTTTGCCAAGAGTCCATGTCAATTGTCTGATGCGTCAGGATATCCACTCGGGTATGCCGTTAACGTAGCCCTATGCAAACACAACGATACATTCTCGCAATGCACAACGAGTCTGCATAATGCTGCATGAAATTGCACCACGAATTGACTGCAGGCACAGTTCGCGACCGCATGCAAATTTGTTGTGGTTTAGTTCGATTGGATCCTTTTAGTTTAATGCAGTTTGCCCCTGATCCTGACAGGCTGTCGTCGTGCAAACTTTGAACTCAGGGTCGTTGACGAGGAAATCGGTCCGATTGAACAGGAACAGGATTTGGTACTTTGAACAAGTTAGATTAGCTGTAACCGATTGAATGACGCAAGTTTGTACAGGGTAGGAGAATGTGATTGAATTTTTGATGAGGGTAAAATATCATATATTAAAGATCTTGTTACGATGTGCAGGTTGATGTCAATTGAATGATGAGAATCGGTGAATAATTAAGAACTAATTGATGAAACTTAATAATTTGCTGTGATTTAAACTCGATATTCGTATTTAGGTTACAAATTAGGTTATATTAGTATTTTGGTTGTTAATTTCGTTAATTGTTTACCCAATGCTTGTTACAATTACGAACAGCTGTCCACCAAAACCAGCAAACACACAACGTTAACACCCAAGATTTCGGCCTGAATGGAATTATTTTAGTACTAGTGTCATGACCGGTTCCACAATTGCATTCGAGTTACCTTGTACCGCATGACAGTGTCGACCTGACAACAGTTGCATTCAAGATGCATAGTATCGCAAGCAGTATTGACCGACCCAACAAAAATTGCTGGAGGGTTGATCATTGTTCTAAACAAAAGATGATGCATAGCTCTTGCTGATTGATAATTTGCCTTAGCGGTAATGGCAAAAGCAGCGATGAAATGTTCTGTTGGTCAGTGTTTTCATATCGAATGATCAAAAAGTTGAAATCCAACTATCTGCGAAGACCGTTCTAGCAATTATTTAAGTTTATCAATTGTCAACGAAGAAGTCTAAGTGGAGCTATCCGTGCTATGGCTGCCGCAATCGCTAACACTCGACCATAAGCGGAATCATGTAACCACTCCAGAGAAGTGTTTGGCAATCTCCAGTCACAATCCAAAGGAGATTTGCACCGTTTTATTGCCGAAGATGTAGCATGGATTCATCACACCACACTAGAAACCAAGGAACAATCAAAACCGTGGGTTTCTTCGGGTGAACGTGTAAAGGCGCGTACACATACAACAACGAACGGCCAACGACAGTTTGATCGAATGTTGGTCGTTGGCCTTGGCGTTGGTCCTGCCGTCTACACAGGAACAGATTGGGACTAATGGCTTGGAGCCAAGGCACTGGATGCGGTTCGGGTTGAGTGTAATTGTACACCGAGTTTCACAGTGGGGGGAAAAAACGCTAGTTACAGCAATATCTATATCTGGTAAACCCTCACTGGTAAATTATAACACAAATAAGTTCATATTTGTTTAAACAATAAATTATTATGAGACCTAACGTGTAACATTAGGTTCTGGCCTTAAAGCACTACTATGGAAAGGTGCTCCAGCGTACATCTGTTTGAATAAGGATTTCATTCCTTCATACAATAAAGATGTCAGCTTCACCCAAAAGAAAATAGTCACTTGGTTTGAAGCGTCGGTACTGCGGGGAAAGGTGTAGCCCCTAACTGTACAAGTTAGATCCAGTCGCTGGGAGAGGCCCCCCTTAGTGGGAGCTCCGCAGTGGCTGTGGTTTATAAGCTATCTGCTTTATAATTGTTAGGCTAGTTGACGGTCAATCATTTCTGGATGCAGCGCTTGCTTAGGAGTAGTGTGAGGAAGGCGCACACTCCACCTGGACCCGGATAAATGGGCTATAAAAGTCATATGAGGATAGGTATGCTATCTCACCATTGGTTAATCATTCTCCATAGGTTTGATTAATAATGGAAGTATTGTAGTGCACAATACGGTGTTAGTTGTGCAAATTCATAACTACTGTCCTAATGTTGGATCATCTAATTAAGCTTAATTGCAGGTGTAGATGTAAAACACTAAGAACAATGTACACCTTGTGATTGACAGCGATTAAAATGGGGTTGTAAAGTTTAACGCATTTATGGCAGCAGAACGCATTTTGACACCATACACTATATTTGATAATATGAAAAAAAAACACGGCCTAGCTCAATATACTACTTGGTGTTAATGACAGCAAACCCGACCAACCGTCCGCACTACAACAGAGTCCCAAGGCCAATACATCGCCAACGCTTTGAAGTTACCGCCAGCAGAGCGAACTGCAACCAAGGCCAAGGTTGGCTCTTCGTACGCACTAAGCAAATCCGATCCAACGAATGGCTTGGCCGTTGGTCTTGGTCCTATGTGTACGCAGTTAAAATCGGTCGGCCAACAAGATCATGGCCACAATTTTTTGGGATAGACACGGTATCATTCACATTGATTACCTTGAAAAGAGTTGAACAGTCACTGGCGAATACTATTCAGAGCTTTTGGATAGATATTGACTTGAAGCGAAAATGATCACATTTGGCAAAGAAAATAGTACTGTTCCATCAAGGCAAAACACGGAGAGACACGTGTGTAGTCACCATGACAAAAACCATAAATTGGCCTACAAACTGCTACTTCATCCAGCATAGCCTCCAGATTTAGCTTCCTATAACTATTTCCTGTTTCCTTCTGAGAATTTTTATAAGACTATAAAATCAATTGGATTAAATTGATTAAGTCAAATATTCATTTTGTTTGAAATTTCAAGCCTATTTTTTTATTGAATTATTATGTTAGATCGCTGCGAGTTTGTTGTCGCTTCTCTTTTCTCCTTCTAGTTTTTGTACTTTGATCCCGCATTTATGTTATAAAGCGTCGCAGAGCTAAAGTTATGGCCTATCCTCCTAAAAATTTTCGACTCAGGTGACCAGTGGGCAGTAGAATTTACGAAAATAGATAAAGGGTCTGGTTTTTTTTCTAAGAGAACGCCGAAGCTCAGGAGGTTACCCTTTGAAGCAAATGCTTAGCTATGGCATTAGGGAGATACATATGGGAGATGCCGATATCAATCATACTATTTTCTATAAGTGGCACATTTCTTCCTTTTTTCTGAAGCGCTAGTACTATTCTTAGCCGCCAATAAAGCTTTAATGTAAAACTTAATTACTGAAACACTGATATTATGCCCAGTCACTGGCTGTTAAGACAGTACAGGACAAGCAAATGCAACCATGAGCAGGGCGAGATGCAAACCCGCTGGTAGTGGATCACTTCTTCGAACTGGCTCGTTAGCAGGCTAAGCTAGTTAAACGGCTTCAATTATTTTGTGTAAACAGTTGATCACAGCTGCATCTGCAACACGTTTTCGCTACATCAAACTTTTTACACCTCCGCAGATATTGCTTTGCCTACTGATGATCAAGTTTATCATTAGCTGTTTTACCTACAAAGGTCTTAGTCATCTCTATTTATGAAGCTTTACTTTCCTGAAGCCCTTTCTTTCATAATGAATCATACTTGCTTTGCCTCTTTCTAGGCTATTCTAGGCATTGCTCTTCCATTTTCTTCTTCGTTTGATGTGTTTTGCTTTTATGCAACCTTTTTATTGTTGAGCTTCGGTACATTTGACCATTATCTTGCTTATCTTACTAATTGAAAAATGGTTCAAGAAATCCAGAATTATGTTGACTATTTGGTTCTTCAGGAAGGCTTAAAAGATATCACTTCTTGGGGTAAATCAAATTGTTTATTATGAAATATTTCCGATTGTTGTGAAAAGGTATTCTCGCTGAAGTTTCATATTAATATACTTGAATATAATTTGTGGAGCCATCTTGATATCTGATGAACATTTCATTGATCCAGGGATACCTTGGTAAGAGAATCATGACGTACTTTATGTACTCTGCGAATATACATATAAGCTAACAATTCTCAATGAAATCATTTAATGTTAATATCTGAAATTCTGTGTCGAAAATCTGTTAGGAGCTCGTGAGTAGAAACTATTTTATTCAAGCTCGAGAGTCGCGAAAATCAGTTGTTTTGCGTGCCTCGTTAACTAGTAGTTTAAGTTCAATTATTGTACCTCAAATTTAATCATAATGAAACTCTGCACATAAAGTCGTACATGAATTCATATGAACCAGCAGTTCTCAAGATATTACGCTGAGAAAAATTCCACTGACTGAGGTCTAAGACCTATTTAACCTTATAGCAGAGGAGGGAATTTTAGTGAATTTCCCAGCACCCGAATATTTCTATGGAGTAAAGAAATTCGGAATAGAATGCGGCTGCGAAATGAAAAAAAATTTTTCAATCCTTGCAATGGTAAAGTTTTGAAATTTTTTAGATCTTTGTGGGCACTGAGTGCATTAAATTATTCACCCAAAAATATTGGAAAATTTCGAGTTGCAAAAAACGATAAATTAAAATAAGATGGTTTACAATTTTTGAAATTGCTCATCGCACAAAAACATCAATTTACCTATTTTTTAATCATCTGAGATTTATGTTCGCGAAAACTCAAAATCAAATCATCAAATCAAATTAAAATTCACGGGATGTATGGGCTTTGAGTAGGACCATATCTGATAAAAGTTTAATAAATATGCTGCAAATATGAAATAACTCTCAATAAAATATAAACTTTCTATTCTATAGCTTCCGTTGCAAACATTGAATCTAAAAGGAATTCATAGTACATGCTAATCATAACGTCCAGCAAATCTGATATATTTTTGGTTTCAAAATAGAAGCAGAGTTCATAAACCGACTTTTCTGTCTTTTTTGTCCTAAGAAATGCTGTAATCAAATGCAGCATTTCTTAGGGTAGAATAGATTGAAGAAACCCCTAGCGCATTAGAACCGCTAGAAACACTAATGTTCAAAGAACAGTAGAAGATTTTTGCAGATTTTGAGTGTGTATTCTACGACTAAGTAATAATAGACCTTAAGGCAACTAAATTTCGATGACTTCATCGAAAGTTACAGCGAAAGAAAGGTGTTTGGAGATGCCATCCGAAAAATGTGCAGACCTTAGAAAATTTAAACATTGTTTACTTATTTTCATTGCAAATGTTCGCGATCTGAATACTTAATGCAAGTATTAATTGGTACGAAAAGAACAAAAACGCCTTGTGCTGGCAGCTCTTTGCTAGCACCGAAGCCAAAAATATGTCGCATCTGCCTCACGTTGAAGTTTTCAAATTTTCTAGATTTTAATATTTAGTGTTTATTTTCACTACAAGATCACTACGATTTGATAATTCTATGATAAAATCGCTTACGAATGATATGGAAAAAAATACAAAAATAACCATAGCTGGCAACTCTATCATTGTTTTTCCAACTAAATTTTTTCTGAATATTGCCTACAAGAAGTTTAATTTGCGATTTTTAATTTCGTTAAGAATCCATGACTATATTGGAAGCTATAGGGCAAAGAGCGAATTTTCAAGCGAATTTTCAAAACTTAAGATACCAAAACTACCAAAGCTAGCAGCTCCAACCGAGTTTTTCAACCGAATTTCTACCAAACGTGGTTTAAAATAAGGTTTACCTACTGTGTGAATTTAGTTAAAATCGAGTTACTGAATCAGAATTTATAGGGCCAAAAGCAGTTATTTTTCTTAGTAATAATTCAAGATGGCACCACTGGTACAGAATTGCCCGATTTTTGAAATCACTTCTATCAGACCTGGTCCTATTCAATACCAATACATGCTATAAATTTCAACTGTATCTGATAAGCGGGTCGTGAGCTCCCGTGAACAGAAGTTTTTGCTGCTTAAAATATAGGTAAATTGGAAAAGGGTTAACGTTCTTGCTCGAAGTAAAATTCAATTGTTTTACTTTGGCTATGAAGACAAAGCAAAAGATTTATATATGAGTAGCTTTTTTTCTCAAAAAGCGACAATTTTTCAGGAGAGTCGATGATTGGAAAGTTTTCACTTTCAGCGCCTGCCCTTGCTACAGGGTTACCAACACACATTTACAACTAAACATTACCAATATGTCCTGAAAGTTTCATAATGACTTGATAGCTCTGTCAAAACATTCAAACATTTTCAAATTTTCCCGATCTCTTTTTTGGCACCTAGCGCACACATGGGGTTAAAAAATTCCAAAACCTTACCCGATTCACATTCAAAACACATGCGAAATTGATTTTAAAAACTTTATTTTTGCAAAAGTTATTTGTGGACGAGAAGCTTGAGTAGCCTAGTGAGTAGAGCACTGGCTTCTTGCGTGTGGGGTCCCTGGTTCGAATCCAGGTTCGGACGAGGGTCCGCTCACCAAGCTTTGAGTTCACCTAGCTCTGAATAGGTACCTGATTTAAATCAGGGGTAAAGTGAGTCGTGGAACTTTTATTTGTGGACGGAATAATAGGTATATAAAAATATCACTAAAATGGCCACTGGTGCCAAAGGGTTAAAGGTTTTTAGCTTTTTGTGAGACTTGGCACTTTTTTGCATATACACCAATGTATCCTGAAAATTTCAGCTCAATCGAAGGGCGAGTTCCTGAGATTTTTTCACTGAAATTTTTGATGGTATTTATTTATTTATGTATATATATAAATATATATATATATATATATATATATATATATATATATATATATATATATATATATATATATATATATATATATATATATATATATATATATATATATATATATATATATATATATATATATATATGTATATTTATATTTTTATATATATATATATATATATATATATATATATATATATATATATATATATATATATATATATATGTATATATATGTATATATATATATATATATATATATATATATATATATATATATATATATATATATATATATGTATATATTTACATATGTATATATATATATATATATATATATATATATATATATATATATATATATATATATATATATATATATATATATATATATATATATGTGTATATATGTATGTAAATATGAATTTTTGGCCAAAGTGATTTTAATGCTACTGTTCTTCGAACATTAGTAAAAACACCCATTGGGAACCCTGCTCCAATTTTGCAATTTTATATAGGTGACATTCTTTAATGGAAATAAGCAACAAATATCTTAAAAATCTTTTTGTTTTTGAAATCGATGCAAACGAAATTGACTGGTAAGGTTGGTTTTAAATTGGAGTTGCTATTAAACTTCTAGTGCTGTTGATTGGGCAATTTGGCATCTTTCTTACTGAGAAACACCAGCATTAAATTTTCATATGCTAGATACTCAAGCAAATTTTCTCAGTTGTTCTTCAAAATCTGTCTCTCTAGTGGCTTTTATGAGGTATAGCTCTTTTTACTGCATCTAATCTTTTAAATCGGAGCATTTGAATATTTTATCTGTATAAACGTGTTTGGTTGATTTAAACCGTAGCCTTTTGTTTTGTTGTGGCAACTTTACTACCCACATGCAGAGAACTTATGCATAGCCATTTGTTTGTCCGTGGAGATTTATAATGTTTGTCCGTGGAGATTTATAACAAGTTTTCATGTGTGACTGAGAAAACAAATGATCACAAAAAATAAGCCTCAATTGCATTAACCTCAACCTTCATCCACCAGTGGCACCATTTAGCACTCTAACTGCTCAAAATGTGACGACGAATCATTAAATATTTAAACCTATATGTAAATTATTCAAGTCAATCAAATCGATTATTGCCTTTCCTTCGCATCTAAATCAGACGATACACTCAGTTGTGGTTCTTTTTTTTAGGTAAGTACAATTGGAGAACGTTAAACGTTTTAAAGTCATTCAATTTGGTAGCGCTGATCAAAAATGTGTTCATCAAAAAATCGCTGCCAGCAAAAACTACTGATTAAGCTCCCATCCAAATATAAAAAGATTTACATAAAGCCCTATCATCAGAGCCTACACCAAAATCAATGTATGGTCATTATAACCATACAAATGACGGTCAAATAAGGTGTATTACCACTAGAGTGAATTGTACTCCATATTTTTGAATCATCTAAACAGAAGCGGTCGTTATTGGTAGAATATGAAGTGAAATTTGATCAAATCGATTGTTTTTTGTTTGCATATTTTCAAAGTTTAGATCTTTAAGAATAAGCTTAAAGGATTTTTGGAAATTCGTTTTATTTTTGGAGTAATAGTTATTTTGTTGACACACGAACTAAAACAACAAACGCGATCAACAACGAATTCACCGCTCCGAGCTACGAGCGTCTCAAGTTTCTAAAGAAGTTCGAACTGCTCATGTGGCTGTAAGAGCTCCCGAAAATCTCGCTTTTGAAGTTGAAGAAGGAACATTGCATGAGACGGAGATCTCTGATTAAAAAATCTAAGTATAACATACTATTAAACGACTCCGACTGCCCGAAACGAGACTCTAAGTTTTAAACGCGTTTTTCTCGAAACTACTTTTTTCGATACGGTTGACATGATATCTCTAGTTGTAATGGACCAATTTACGTGAAATTTTGCGCAAACCCTCTTAATACTATTAAAATTGGTCCGACGTAGAGATTTTTGAAAAATTTGTTCTACTATTTATAAATAAATTCCCAAAGTTTAAAAAATGAATCAAAATAACGACTTTTTTTACATGGACGCCATTTTGCGAAAAAAAATAATTTCCAAACTGCCGACGTCAGACTATTTTGACATTTTTTTTTACAGAATTCACAAAAACCTTATGTTTTAGACCATGACGAAGGTTGGAATCATGTCAACCACGTGACAAGTTTTTTTTTGAGTCTTTACTTTGCCGGCCTGTATTTACAACAATTTTTTTTTGAATACATTTTTATACTTTTAAAATATTTGTAAAAAACCGATAAAAAAATATATACTTTAAATGTTTATGGTTTTTTTATTGCGTCTGTGAAATCACCTCAAAATCGAGCCTCTAGACCAGAATACTGCCTTAAAGCCATTTAATGTCATCGAAAAATATTCGAATATTTATAGCTTTGAATTCTTTTCTAGAAATAAAAGAAAATTAAAGAAAGCAAAAAAAAATAACGTATCAAGATTTTTAGAGCAAAATATTTTTTTCAAAACCCTATTTTATCTTAGCTCTTAGTTGCATGATATAAAAGATCCAAAAGAAACCATCATATGTACACTTAAGGTACTAGTACACTTTATAGATTTAAAAAAATCGATTTTTTTGTTATTGCATTTTTCGACTCAATATAACTTCAAAAATGACCTCCTGAAATATTTTTTTCCAAATTCGAAACTTTAATTTATAAATATTGACTTTGAGCGCATGCAATTTCTAATAAAGAAAATGAAAAACAAAAACTTTAAACACGTTTTTCTCAAAACAAGGTTTTTTTAAAACGGCGGACAGATAATCTCCGGATTCAAAGAACCAATTTTGAAAAAATTTATGGCGTTTTATTTGTTAGAGTATCTTACATCGTAACATACCAGAATATGACAAAGAAAAACAAAAACAAATTTTTGGCGTTAAAGAAACTAGGAAAAAAAGGTTCGATTTTTGACATTTTTTTCTCACAAGTCCACCATTTCTTTTTTAATTTTTCGTTTTTAAAAACCGTGTTAAATTACGATGTAAGAGATCTTAGTTTTTAAAACCCTGTTGAAATTTTTTGTTTCAAACCTACCAATTCATAGATTATCTGTCCGCCGTGGAGTAACGATTTTTTTCAGAACATGATCTCAGCGCCCTTTATAAAAGAGAAAAATAAATAATCAAATAAAACAAAAATTGTTTTTGTATTTTTCAAATATCAAATAATATTATAAATAAAAAAAGATTCATGTTCATATTTAAGAAAATGTCTGAGAAAAAATTTCTTGAAAAATGGTCATATTTTTGCCTTCTAAAGTGTACCTTAAACATCCGTAAAATTGACACAAAGCCGCCATACTGGCGGGCTTTGACCTAGTACACACATTAACCTTTCATTAACTTAATCGCACTACACAGACATATCCTGCCAGAGACAGATTCTACGTCTTACATTAAAACGTATTTTATGTCACAGCTCGGACTAGCATAGAAGTCTAGAGTCCATTAGTGGAGATCCTGCTGAGGTAATTGATTTAATGTGACACGCAGCGGATAAGCTCCAGCTTGTTTCTCATAGCTTGTCTGAAGTAGGTGATGTCATGTTTTTCGGTAATATGTCTGCCGTAGAATGAGATTCCAATGGGAATGTGCAAAATGTGGAGTATGAAAAATTAATGTGAAATCACTTTCGAAAATCGAAAGTTCGTTGAGAGATAGCAGTTGAAAGTGATTCAAACTAATTTCTAGGAGCCTAATTCAAGATCCCTGTATTCTAACTTTCAACTTCAGACTATCTCAAAACGAAACGATATCTAACACGCTAGTTTTTCTCGGACAGATTTATTTCACAAATTGGATTTCACTTAACTTTCTCAGTCGATCATGGTCACGCTACGTATTTCTCCGCTAACAAGAACCAAAGTTTATTTGTGCTATTTATTTTCCGGGGGACTTAATGGTAAATAGTACTAGATATCATTAGAAGTCTCGAAATGGCATTTGATTTGATGTAGTTGTTCAGATTCGAGAGCCTATTCGAGAGTTCCATGAGTCGAAGAGACTGGAGTGGATTTTATTTTTGGGTTCTTCTGGACCAGACGAACCAGCCAGTTTGATTAATGTCAAACTGTCTGATTTTCGGTCAAGATAAATAGCCCGATGGTACTCTGAGAATTTCCATCAGTACATTTTTATGTGATGGAAATTAATTTCAGTTGTCCAAGCAAATCTCAATGGAACTCAGAAATAATGGAAGCGTATTACTGGCTAATTGCATTAAATATGAACGAAGCTGTGCTGATGTGAAGAATGATAGCGGTCGTAAATGAACAATTTCTGGTGAATTGGAGGAAAATGTAGCCCGATGTTTATGTTTAAGCAAAAGATAATATGTAAAGAATAACAATACTTGAAGTTACACCAACCAAGGCTAAGCTGGCAGTAGGAAATTAGGCCCACGTACCATTTTGCAAGTTTCCAATGATTGGGAAAAAAACCATTGCGTTAATATGTGCTATCATGATGTCCATGTTTGCAATTGAGCTAGAGACAAATACAAACAAGCGGCCGATACCTTACTCACTCGACGGCATAACCTTCATTCATTATGATGTTGCTTAATCTCAAGCAAAAATGGTATGAAGCAAACGCATAAGGAAACAGAATCAACCATGAACTTTATTTTTGCAGTTATAAGCAATATTTTAGGGTATACTCGTATATTATTAAGTTCTTGTGAAAATTAAGCACATTTGAATTCTGGAAAAGTTAAATTTTTTATCTTTGAAAGATGGCTGTTTCATGCATCAAATTCAACGTGAAAATTTACATATATTGAATCTAACTAACTTGGATAAGTCTCATCGAAAAACACCCACTCAGTTATTAATTAGGTTCATACCTATACATGTCAAATTAACAAATACACCGTTCGGAACGTGCGACGAAATGTCTTTAATCCATCACCTGCGATCGTACACTTATAAATCAAACAAACAAGCTCACGTCAATATTTAGAAAAGGCTCATTAAACCTCGTCTGGCGAAAATCTACCATATACAGTGGACGCTCGCAAATTAGAACTGGCGGAAATTAGAATCTACCAGAAATTAGAACCAAGGGATTCAATGCAATTTCTGAACTTATTTTAGTGTTTCTTTTTTTTTCTCGCCACAAAACGGTGAATCCCCATATTCGTTATCATTTTGCGTCGTATAATTAAACATGGAAGGGAAGCTACGTGATTATTTGCGTGTTTTGTTTGGTCAGTGTGCACGTGCAATTTAATTCGTGTAATTTTCAGTGAATTACAAAGAATGTCATTTAAACGTAAAAAGAATACTTTATCTCTAGATACAAAGGTTACAATTTTAAAGAAGCTTGATAAAGGCATTCAAACAAATCGCCTAGCGCATGACTTCAATGTGTCTAAATCGGCTATAAGCTATATAATGTCAGAAAAAGATACGAATTTAACAGCAGTTTCTTCGACTTATCAGAAATCTCGCAAAAAAACTTTGCACAGTGCCAAATATCCTGCAATGGAAAGCCGTCTTTACCAGTGCTTCTTAAATCAACATCAAAAAAATATTACACTGACCGGGCCAACCCTAAAAGAGAAAGCTAAACAACTTTTACTGGAAATTTATCCTGATAAAGGTGCAGATGGTTTCAAGGAAGTGAAAGTTGGTTCACAAAATTTAAACATCGCCACGGCATTCGTTATTTGAAAATTGGTGGCAAAATTCTCTCTTATGATGTCAACAAAATCGTATCATTTTCAAGGAGGCTACGAGCAAAGGTAGCCTAAAAGGGTTTATTGGATACACAAATATGTAATGTGGACGAAAGTGGATTATTCTTTCGTTTTTTATCGGACAGAACATATGTTGCTGCTTGTGAAAAAAGGCACCTGGTTTCAAGAAACAAAAGGAACGTGTTTCTTTTTTGTTGGGAGCAAATACAGGATCGCACAAGCTTAAGCCATTAGTAATTGGCAAAGCCATAAACCCAAGATGCTTCACAGGATTCGAAAACCCACTTCATTACGACTATTCAAAAAGTGCCTAGATCACGTATCGAACCTTTAATGAATGGTTTCACAGGATATTTGTTAGCGAACTGAGTTCGTTACTTCCTGATTTATTTCATGTTTTTAAATGATTATGATTATTCATCAGGTTTTTCGCTTTTCGGCGGAAAATAATTTGCTTCCGAAGGTTCTGCTGCTAATCGACAATTGCTCTGCTCACGCACCTATTGAAAAGCTGCAAAGCAAAGACGGCAATATAGTCGTATATTTTTTCCCTCCAAAAGTAAGCGCAGCTGTGCAACCAATGGACCAAAACCCTATAAAGATGACAAAGTTCATTTACAGATATAAGCTGCTATCACAATTGATTGCCGATGGTGGTGAACTACGCTTAAAGTGACATACTATCCGCGATGCGATAGTCATACTAAAGCAAGCTTGGGATGAGTTGACGCAAGAAATTTTAAAAAAGTCTTGATCCAAACTGTTGAATTGGGACGACAAAGAATTTGACAGCGACGACGATTCGCCTATTGTTGAATTTGTACAAGCAAACCGGGATCGAAACGAAGCGGAACTCCTCGAAAAAGACCAATCTCTTATAGCAGCTATCCTTCCTAACCACTTCGTCACTATTTAGGAAATTCAAACCTGGCATGAAGACATCTTTAATTGCGAATCCGATGAAGATAATAGTAATGACGAGGCTTTATATAGCAGCGATGATAATGTTATCGATGTCGATCGATTGTTCCTTATTCTACAAGTATTGAGAGTGTTAATAATTTAATAAAATGGTGTAAAACAAGTGAACTGTACTCTGCTAAACACATTACATCCCTATTAGCTATCCGTAACGACATCGTGGAATCAAATTTAAAAAAAACCAAGAAACAAACAAATATTACTGATTAATTGTCGACAAAAGCTTAATTATTAAATAATGTGTAACAAAAGAGATAGCATAAGACTGAATTACTTGAAAATAAAGGGTTTTAAACTAGTTCATCTATATTTGTAACTTTCTTTGACAGTTAAAAAAGACGTCCAGAAATCAGAAAATTTTAGAAATTAGAACTACCCGAGGTACAAACAGGTTCTAATTTTCGAGCATCTACTGTATGACCAAACAACATTCCCAAT
Source organism: Nemotelus nigrinus (assembly GCA_947369275.1). Classification (NCBI taxonomy): domain Eukaryota; kingdom Metazoa; phylum Arthropoda; class Insecta; order Diptera; family Stratiomyidae; genus Nemotelus; species Nemotelus nigrinus. Next base: position 183,419,449 of record OX376372.1, on the reverse strand, counting down.
GAAGGACAAATTAATTTTTCCAAATCCTAGGCTGGCAAACGTCGACAGTCAGGTTATTGCTAATGAGTCTCGTCGGCTATACTGTAATCGTTATTCGGCCTTCAGGTGGTGACATTCGTGACTTGTAAGACTGTCATGATTTGTTGCCGAAATTCGGTATGAATGGGATTGAGGTTGATTTAACTGAGTGAGTAATTTATGGGTTAACTAGAGAAAAAGTTTAAGAGAAATCGAAGGTTTGGATCAGTTAGTATTTGCATTAGTTCAGCGTTGTATTATACCTTTCTCTGCTCCCTGCCATTGATTTACATAAATACTTTATTAGTTGAGGAAAATACATATTTTTAGGCTTACTAAGATGCTTCTGTCATACAAATCATTTGATTTTCAATGTCTTTAATCATAAAATAAAATATATAGAGTAGATCATGTTGATTATTTTTTAACTATTTGCAGGATATCATTTTGGAGAGGAATGTTTTCAAGTTTTTGATTGGGGCGTCTAGTATTCCCCCACAGGGTTGGTATCGTTCACCACAATCGTGCATTCTATCAGATATATGTGGAATATTAAATAAAAACTATTTATTTTTCGCTCTTAAAGGGGGTCCTGCTTTAGAAAATTCAAAAAATCGATTTTTTCGATTGCTTAAATCTATTCTTAATGTTTCTAAGAAAATGTATCGAAAGTTCTAGAGGCTAATTTACAATTTCTTTAAATATATAGCACTAAACGCAGTAAGGTGTCGAGCAGGTATACTAGGGCTCGGGCAGCTGGAGCAAGCGGTCTATCCATTGGTCAAATAACTCCGAACTATGCACCTGAAAAGGTTCAATTGTTGTATTTTTGGTTCGTAGATTCCACGGGAATCGATTCACAAGTGAACCAGACAATGCAGAGTGTAACACAAGAAGTAATGAAGAAATTAGCCACCGCAAGCACCGAAAATATAACTGTACCAGGTCAATGTTACAGAATAGTTGAATTTCTGACAGTGTTCTTGCAATTTCTGACATTGTAATATGCAGATCTTGTAAGCAAAACATAAAATTTGCAGAGTCCCCGCATCAAGGCTTAGGTCTCAAAATGGTATCATCAACTATGTGCGGTCGATGTGAAATCAATTCAGGACCGTTAATTAACACTGGTTACGAAATAAATAGACGAATTGTGTTTGTGATGAGGCTTCTTGGTGTTGGACGAGAAGGCATCAATGCGTTTTTTGGACTTATGGATATATGTGAAGGTTTGGCGAAATCAACATATGATAAAATAGTGCAGCATTTATACTCAGCGTATTTGAAAGTGTCTGTGAAAAAGCTGTTAAAGAAGACCAAGAAAAAAAATTTATAAAAGAAGCAAACTGCAAATTATTGAAAAGCTTCCGGCGATGGATTGTGGAAAAAACGTGGTTTCACTTCTTTGTTCGGTGTAACAACTCAAATTGCATATTACTCTGACGGAGTAGTCGACCTTATCGTCAAAAGTGCGTATTGCCATTCATGTGCCCAATATAAAAAAATTAGACAATGACTTATTTGAGGAATGGTATGAAAATCAGAGAGAATCATGCTTGACAAATCACAATGGTTCAGCAATGAAGATGAAGGTGGTTTCAATTGTAGAAATGATTTTAAGATCCGCTGAAAAACTCGGTGTTACATTATCGTATGTATAAAGAAAACTATACCAACTTATGAAATTCATATTTTTATTGTTATTTACTGTAAATTTATTGTATATATAATGGATCTTTGGTTCCTGGTACGTGGACCATTACATCTTTAACTGAAAGTCCAAGTAATGGATTCAAGCCGAGATTATGGTTTGAATACAATACGTGGACTTGCTGCTTCTCTAACGCCAACTTCATTTGCCGTTTGCATATAGTTGTGTTAGTAGCCATTTTTATGTATATTAAGTACTTTTCTGGGAAAGAAAGAACCTTCTCGCACATGGACTCGAAAAAATACTCCATTGCTTTCATAGTCTGTTCCCCTTCTTTGCTATTATATAGCAAAGTTTGCAGCATTTCCGTGTGTTTTTCCATTAACGCAAAATTAGACCCTGTATCTTTTTCTTTGCGCATATTGCTCCGTTTTTTACTTGGTGGTTTACAAGACGATGCTTCTGTAGAGTTTGGAGACACTAATTCTTTGCACTCGAATGTGAACGTAGTGGACTTTGATGCAGTTGACTCTTGATATTGGTGAAGCTAGTATCGAGTCACTTGGCGAACATAGATTATCATATGCATAAGCGTTTTCAGCCGATAGATGGTGTGTCATCCGCTTATGGCATTCCACCTTAATGTTAGAAAGAGTATTCCTAAAACCGCACGTTATTGTGAATTTTTGTCCATAAAAAGCATGTTAAATTAAATTATGTACTCACTCCTTTGCCACCACAGCAATTCCATCAAGAATTAAAAGCTGCTCCATTCTTGTTCTAATTTTCGGGGTGGCTGATCCTGTGCCCAGTTTATTTTTGCTTTAGCATCTTTTGTAGTATTCGCTAATGTTTTCCCATTACTTCGTACACGAGGTGACTGAAAAGAAAAAAGTTAACGTTTGAATTTTTTTCAGATTTTTGGCAATAGGCGAATCTTTTCGATCTCTTGCGTTTCAGTTCAGAATACACAACAGTCACATCAGTCGAACAGTTCATAGCTATCTTGAGGCGATAGTGAAAAATTTGTTAAATATCGCTGTTTCTCCACCAACTGAAGTACAATTTAAAAGAAATGCAGATTATTATTTTTCCCGGTGGAATTATCCAAATTGTGTTGGAGGTATTGATGGGAAACATGTGCAAATTTGGTGTCCATCTAAAAGTGGCTCATCGTTCTTTTATTCTGTAGTTTTACTAGCCATAGTCGATGCTTATTACAAATTCATCGCAGTAGAAATAGGATCGTACGGACATTAAGACGATGTAGACATATATATGAAAACCCAAATAGGCAAACAAATTACGGCTGGTACGTTCAACATTCCAGAACCTGCAAAACTACTTGACACCGACATAAAATTACCTTACTTATACTTGGGGATGAAGCATTTGTATTGCACACCAACCTTATGAAGTCATATCCAAGGAGGCAAGCGATCACAAATAAAAGCAAGTTGGTGTAAAATTATCGGCATAGCCGTGATCGCCGCACCACAGAAAATAACTTTGGAATCTTGAGCCAATGCTTCCGAATATTTTATACACCGATCAATATAAGCATTGATTGGGCTGATTACTTTATTGCCGCTGCATACTGCCTGCATAATCTATTACGTGATTCAAAAATTCAGCTACCAGGCTCAACAAAAACTAAAAACGATGGTAATTCATTAAATTTGTCGGTCGAAAATTTGTTATTAATCGCTCCTGTAGCTAGAAGCCAAAATTCTTTTCCCGCAACCGACGCTTACTACTTTAATGGATCAGGTCCAGTTTCATGGCAGGACGAATGTATCGACGAAAAATATTAATTACTTGGAATATCTATGTATTTTAAAAAAGGAAAGAAAATAAAGTCAGGCTACCCACTGTCTTTTTTTAAATCGGCAGCTAATATCGCCTAAACGCGATTTCAGAATGATAGACATTATAAATGAATTCATTCTGTTTCACGAACTCTATCAGCATCTTTTCTTCTTCTGCAGTGAGTTTTCCTTTACTCTTATTTCTGTCAAAATGTACTATAAAAATATGCAAAATAACACTACAAGCAAACAAACAAATCCCGAAGCCAAAACTAAAACGCCAAAACTAAAACTGAAAATAATGAACATGTTCATTCCTCACCTTTAGTATCTGAAAGCTCAGTTTGACAGAAGTTTCAGTTTTAGCAAGAGCTTTCCGGGTTAGCAATTTTTTACTGCAGCAGCTGTATGATAATACTCTGGGGTATGTTCAATGTGCATGCTATTGCAGCTATTAGCTGCTATTTTAGCAGCTCTGGCTGTCCAATGTCACGAAATAGCTACTTTCTGATGCTTGCTGTTTGACAGTCGGGTTGTCCAAGATTCCGGCATAGCTGCTAAGGTAGCAGCTATTTGCTGCTCGCAGTCTGGAGGATAGCAAGAAAGTAGCTAAGGCAAAATGGCCGTGCGTACACAGCTGACATGCAGTTCAAACGTCACTTTCAATTGGAAATTGAAATGAAAAGAAGTTTTTGTGCTTTTGTGACACAGGAGATGAGAAATAAATTTGAAAATAGTGACAGATTAAATTAAATACGGGCTTTTAGACACTTCAACTCAACTCGAGTTAAGTCGGCTTTCACACAGTGCAGCTCATTTTGAGTTTTTAGCAGGCGAACATGAAGCGCAAAAAGCCACGTGCACTGATTCATGTTCCATCAAATTTTCAACGATTAGTTTTTGCTCTTTTTCACATATATGGCGTCAAAAGCCCGAAATAAGTGATACGTTTTAAATATGTTAGGAAAATTTTAATGGTTTCTGCAGTTGTATGTTGAAAACTCCTAAATTTTATACAATTTCCAAAGTGCAATGGAAGTATTGAACTAATAAACGAAAACACAAATATTAAAATTTAAAAAAAATTTTGAAAAAGTATTTTTGAATTTGCTGACCTTCGAGCAGCCCTTGGCTGTCCAATATCCAACGCTGCTTCACCTAACTACTTCAAATTTTGACACTTGCTAAAGTGATGCTATGCTATGCTTTTGAAGCTGCTATAGCATGTACATTGAACACACCCCTGGTTTATTCTAATGTGCCAAATAGATATTGGCCGAGCCCAGGCGAGCCGAGTGTGTGGACGGTCCAGACAAGCGACTTTGACAGGTGTCAGAGGCGCTCGTCCGCTTTCCGATCGGAATGGATGTTGAGCACGAGCCAAAGCGATTTCGGACGAGCTGTCAAATGCCGTCCACATGTTCGCGGTCTCGTCTGACTTCGGCTCGCCTGGTCTCGGCCAATATGTATTTCCCACATAAAACTGAATAAGATTCTGTTTAAGTTTTTAGTTTCAGCACCCACCCGCAGCATACCTTTAGTAAATACATTGATTCCATGAAGAAGGAGTTGCGGGGAAGAGCCGGTAAAGTCGCTGTTGATCTTTTTAGGAATTATTACTTGAAGCTATGCAGAATAAAGGAAAAGATTCCACATAATAAAATGTCAGTTATGGTGAATTTTACAGATTCGACGTGCGTTATTGCAAAGCAATCGGACCGATCAAATTCTCCGATATATTTGCAAATTGAATGAATCGCTATAAAGCTCAAATTGCTGATGGTGGAAGAGTATCTGATCATTTCATATGAAGTGCACTTCGTCAATATCAGAAGACAAAACTAGGAAAAAATAAAAAAACAAAAACAAAATAAAAATAAAGTAAATCTTAATTGAAAAAAAAACAAAACGTGCAACATGCTGTCAAAACTAACAGCTATATGCGATCAAAATAAGTTGCAGCAATCTGAACAACATTGATAGCAGTGTTATGTCTGCAATACTGACTTTGAGCGAATCAACGATTCATGGATGAAATTATGGATAGGTTGATAAGTTGCAAACGAATCACCAGTTTGTGATAGATATTGATCACTTAAGGCTGGTACTGACTTAATCGTGAAGCTAAATTTTGACACGTCTCCATTATCTGGTCATTCTGTCGAGCAAAAATTTTGGCGATGGAGAAAAGCAGAGACGCTGCTCATTCCTGACGGATAAAATGTCAAAAATTTCAATTTTCGATCGATTTTCTTATTGGAAAGACATTTGCACTATTCAATTTTCAAATTCAAACACCAAATGTCACTTTTTAACTCGAAAGAATGAACCGCACAAACTAAATTGGCGTGAAATGATTGGAGACATGTGCCAATGTCAAATATATTTTCAAAGCGTAAGTAACTTCAAAGAAACTTTTCATGCTAAAAACTGAGTACAACTCCTGCCTATTTTCGAGCTAAATTTTCGCCAAAACAGATTTCACGTGAAATTTTGTATGAAAATCTCATTTCAATAAAGTAAATGAATATATTTCCGAAAACAGTGTAGGATGGTTTTTATTTTTCATGTTAAAATATTCTTAATATTTGGAACGGAAATGCAAAATAAGCAAGTGCTCGAGTTGTTTGATAAAATATCGTTACGCTAGGCTATTGGAGATATAAAAAAAATAACCATCGATGCTTTTTTTGTTATTTGTTATTGGTTTCTTTTACAAAAGTATAATTATGACAGTATCATCTTAACGAATGTCTGATAGCTGCGTACATATACGCCACAGGTACATATACACCACAGCGACCGAGAGAAATGTGCCAATTTTCGACTTTTTGCTTACTGGTGTGAGAATGAAGTACTGGTGTTTGCCCTACACAATTCATATGGTAACGCTCATGTAAAAACCACGAGAGATCGCCATTTTGAACGTCGTTTGACGTTTCTTTCCCCAAACCGGCGGGTGGAGATTAAAATGCTTTTTATGAATGAAATTAATTATGGTTTCACACAAAAACAAAACGAAATTGATGCCAAAAGCTAATTTTACTTACCCGAAATACGATATTCCCTGCGAAACACTTCGGTAGCTACTTTTGCAGCCTGGAACACGACACTTCATTATCGCACTATTTCATAGTTTTTGACCGCAAATTTGTTCGCGAAACCAACACAAATTATTGCACACAAACGTAGATGTACGTTTCCACGGAAAACGCCGAAAAATTTTCAAATTTTATTTGACAAATTTTAACTGAAAGTCAATATTTTCAGTCCCCAACACAAATCAAACTGACAATGACGTTTCTTTCCGTGTTGCCCGTTGCACGCTTTTACACCGTTCTGGTGTTCACAGCATTAAGACACAGCATTAAGGGTTTTCGGTTGAGAGGTTAGAAAGGCGCGCACTGAGCGGAATTTTTGTGAGAGAGCAATGTTGTGCGTGTATTAGAAAAGGAACACTCACGTATGGGTACACGGATAGCCACATCGTATCCATATTCTTCCATATCTGTGATATACACAAAGTCATTTCAGCTTTCAACCGTAGACATAAGAAATAACACATACCTTTAACCCTAACATGAGAGCTTACACATGCCATTGGTTTTAAATTCAAAAAAATATCACTATGATCCACCCGGCAGCTGATTTTTATTTATGTATTAAAAAACAAAATAATTAAGATATCTATTGAATTATTTTTATTTACCTATTTTTTATTTAAATCCTATTTTTTTATCTATCAGCATTCAATCCTCAAAATCGTCGTATTTGATTTCAATCTGATGACTGGTTCCCAACGAATTTTATTTATATCATCATTTAGTATCATAAGAACTCATTATGTTCTCTAAGCCAATAAGAAAGATTTATCCGTGCTCATGCCAATTCTTCAGAATTTCCAGTTACACAAAATCACAATGTTCCCATCTCATACATTTTGCAGTGCATATTTCAACCGATATATTACCGTCGTCTCCAAATATCTTTCGGATATTACTATCATACGGTAGTATCTGTCCACTGCTCTATCTGCAGCAAACACGAAATCGAGCTTTGTCAGTGTTACACAAATTATGTTGCAATGCTCTTACGCGAAAACTGCTCGAGTATCGAATACTATAAATTTGGATTAAGTTTGATTGGGTATTTGCTCGAGACGATGCTCTTACGAACGTGCAAATTTGTGCAGGAACTTAATCAGTATCTGTGTCGTTGCACACAATTTCAGTATTTTTGTGGATCAAGGTTTTGAGGATTTATTAGATACAAAAAGATAGTCTAGATATACAAATCAGGAGATACAAACTTCAAAATTGTTCAATTTGAGAAAAGAAACTTTAACAAAAATAAATGATTCAGACTAAAGTTGCCAGCTCGCGAATGCAGTTAAGAGGATTAAGGCTGATTTATTATTGGATTTGCTAATTAATTGACTACTGTGGAAGTTTAAAAAAAATGTTTATTAGATGACAACAGTTCTTATAGATGTTTTAGATAAACCAGATGGAATCAGTCAAAGCAACTTTGAACAAACAACGGAACTTGTGCTTTGAAGTCCTTTTGATTTTGACAACGGGTCTTCAAAGTCGACTTTGATTGCAAATTTCTGTAAAACTAAGCTTTGATCATGCCAAACTCATCAAAGTGGACTTTGATTAAATTCACGGAAAAAAGGATACGCGTTGAAAATTGAATCGTGTGACAAAATGTCCGGTGGGCTATACAATCAAATTTATGGGGTACTATGAATTTAAAGAAGAGGTATGGAAAGTTCCAACTGAAAATATTAAAACCAAAACGTCCGAAAAGCTGCTGAGCAGCGTATCGTGAAAAACTCAGCACTGCGAGGAAAATTGAAATTTGTGCAGCTTTCAACCGAAAACGGGTAAAAGTACAAAATGATCATTTAACTTCTTCAAATTCCACTTTGTGTCAATCCACCTTTAGTCATATTTTTTAAAAATTATGCTGCAGATTTACAAAATCAACTAAGAAGTGAAATTTCCATTCTGAATTCAGGTTGATGCTCGATCGAAACAGTTTGAGCATGTAAACACTTAAATGTTGAATCACACACAAAGCGAAGCAAGTAAATTCAAGTCCCTAAAGGACCTCATTGCAAGCAATTAACAATGTATATGATTTACGAGCCGATGAGGTGCAATTTCACGTTTACCTGATTTCAGCCAAGGGCAACAGCATGAAATTGGTGTATATAATATTATTCATGAGCTATAAATTCCCTTATGAGGATAAATCATTCAGCGTGTGTTTATTGGGGTGTGTTATCTAATTGAGCGTTATCGTTGTTGAACATGTGGAAATTTCAATCAATGAGATTGATGAATGGGCACCTGCTGTCATTATTTATGTGTTGTATAATATCATAAGATATAGAAATTTTGTTTTTTTTTGGCTTTGTAAATCCTCAACGAGTTTGTTTCGAAATTACAATACTGAAGAAACCCGTAAGATTAAATGGCGCCCAACATGGGCAAGTAGTTTGTATGCTAAGGCAAATTAGCATGATATTTCTTTTGAATTCTGTGTGACTTTTCATGAATTAAAATGTTAAGTTTTAATAATAATTTGCAAATTTCGAAGTTCCCGCTTTATGTTTTGGGCGATAATGCATGCCTAAAACCGTGTTCAATTTCAACAAGGTGTTGAAAAGAAGAGCTAAATCATAATGCGCTTCGCCTTGAAATAAATTCAAATGTAGCTACAGTAGATGCTATTTGGAGATTTCTTTTTGAGTAATTATAAGTTTCTGTACAAACAGATGTTCTGTATTTTATGCAAGTACATTTTGATATCGTTTTATCTATTAGAAAATACGAATGAATTGTGTCGAATAATATTATTTTCCTGATTCCAGAGAATATTACAAATCTTCAAGAATCTAACCCGTTTATGAAAAATTTCAATTTATTTTATTAAAGGGTCATTCCACGGAAAATCGACCAACGGTCTTTGATCGCTGTCGTCCGATTTCAAAGAAATTCGCGCTGTGAATATAAGTAGTTGAGTTGAGTAGTTGAGTTTTTAAATATCTAATATTTGCGGTAATATGGCCTCTTGAAGTTTTTGAGAAACGTCGGTTCGTGTTGCATTCAAAAAATTGTATTAAATCTTCTACTTTACGTAGAGCCTTCAAATATGTTTTGTTGGAAAGGGTAAGGTGCAGGTATCTTAGCAAAATAGTGCGCAAAACATCCTGGCTAAAAGGATAAAAAGGATCATTACAGTTATATACCAGTTGTATACCTATACATTATTTATCAGATGAGGGTTGCATTATACTACGTTCTATATTTAGTTTAATATTTATAAGTATTATAGGGGGAAGAATATTAAGATGATTAGTATTTCCAGTACCACCGGTTATTGTTTTACCTATGAATTTGAAATTATTGACAAGTTTTGTTTGTTTAACATGTTTATTGATTGGATATATTTTATCTTATCCTCATATTTATTTTATAAATAAATCTTTTGAATTTTATAACTTATCATTTTTTAGTGGATCTATATGAAGTTGCACACCTTCGATTTGCTTAATTTTTTTTATATATTGTAAATAGTTTAGTAAGCTACAAGTTTGCGAAATTTGAAAGTGGAGCTCGTAAAAGTAAATTTGTGAGAAATTTTTATAGGCACAAAATACTATAAACGACAAAGAAAATTGGAAGAAAATGGTACCGACACAAGGTGAAACTTACAATATACGTTTGATATTAAAAAGGTTGATAGTAGCTCTGCGTTTTTTTTCGCAAAATCAAGGTCTTGTATTCCTCAGTTATGACTTATTATTTATATGATTTTTATTTTTTAAAAGAAATAGTACTTCGATTTTTTCTGTAACTAACAGATCTAACACTAGAATATAAATTGTTTGCAATAATTGAAAAAAATCATTTGTAAGCAATCATAAAACAAAAATTAAGAAAGCAAATTTCTTTTCATTTACTAGCGGCATGAACAATTAGCATTATTTTGGGTTTTCTCTACATCTAGGGTTTCTCGAACACATTATACTATACATATATTTTCAATTGCTTCCTTTGTTTGTCTATTTTGCATATTTTTACAACAATTTACAATGTCTGTAGTTTGAATTGATTCCAAGAAGTTGCTTTCAGGGTGTAGATCGGAAGTAGTTGAAGTTAAGGAAAGTCGTGGGTTCATATTGACAAAAAATTTTGTAAAATGAGCGTTCTAAGAAGAAAGTTAAAAAATGTTATTAGCGTGCTGTACAAAAATTTATTCAAAATAAAGCAGGAACCACCCGCAGAAGAAACAAAAACCAATAATGAATTATCTATAGTAAATAATATCAGTGAAGAATATTCAAAAGATAAAGAAAAGGAAACAAAGTGTTTACTTGCATAACTTTTGTCGACAAATTGATCACGTACCAAAGTAGTGTCCGAATTTTCAGACGTAACCCCATATATGATTTTTTTAAATTAGATGAGGCTATAATTCCCCGAAAAGGAGAAGAAGTATAGACGTCGCTGGTCTCATAAAATCATTCTACTGCAGCAATACAAACAGCAGACTGCCTAAACACTTCAATTTAGTGAAAACATCGGGGACACATTCTGTCTGTGTATGCATTATACATCAAAACGTCAAATTAATGAATAAAGGACCAATAATAAACAAAGGGTTCCGATATAAGCTTGGCTAATTATGAAGACTTTTTATCTCTGATAATATGCTCTCCTCCACAAACAGATTGGTATTTTGGTAGCTGCCAGGATTGCATGTGAAAAAATATTTGATGAAAATTGCGTCAGTGGTGTTAGTTATAAGCAATGGACTTGTACAGAGCTTTCTACGTTAGAAACTAAATTTGAATCTTCTGCAGGTTTTAAATAACATTGCAAAACGGTTTTTAAATCCACTTTTAAATCATACAATTCTTTCGTACCATATTTAGTAAGTTTTACCTTGTTTCGGTACCATTTTCCATAAATTTTCTTTGGTGGTTATAGTATTCCAGTCCCTTAAAAACTTTTTGCGACTGTGATTTTACGAGCTACACTTTGAAATTCAGCACATTTGTAGCTTATTTAACTGTTTACAATATTAAGAAAATCGAAGGTGTGCATCTTGACATATTCAAGGATAAAGGACACTGTAATTATCCATTTTATCCTCTTTGGTCAGGATGGTTCCCGCACTATTTTTTCTAGGATACCCACACTTTATCCTTTCCAACAAGTTATATTTGAAGGCTCTATGTAAAGTAAAAGATTTTATATAATTTTTTGAATCCAACACGAACTATGGAATAACCCTAAAGTTCATGTATTCAGCTGATTAAAATATTTTCATATTGAAATCTAGCAAATTTATTTATGTTCCTTTAATTTTTAAATATTTGAAGATTTTTGATTTTCTTTTTATTAAGTTTTTTATCAACTTATATTTTACTACTATCAATACAAAGTTTATTCAATCTATTCATAATTTGTAGTGATTTATAGATAAATTCTTAGTAAAACCCCAAATCTACCTCAGCATCGCTCTAAAAATAATATGGATGTGATCTACCCATATAGCTTTAACACATTTTAACTACTCATGACATTTTTTAACCATTGTTCTTGCAGTGTTTGTCCTTCTAGTTTTTCTGTTTTCGCTCGCAGCTCAAAGTGCTGAGTTAATTGAGTTGTCAACAGCACTTTGCCGCGTAAAAGTAATGAAGATAGAGTTACTAACAGCACGTATGGCATGGTTGCGAACATGGACACTTTGGCTTTATCCAAACAGAATTGTTTAGCTTGCTGGTAGGAGATTAACCCAGTTTAAAACTATGAGAGCGGTGTAGATTGAATTTTATAATAATTTGAATTTTGTAAGCTAGAAAAGTAAAACACGAAGCTCAATAGTTCCCCTCTCCTATGGTTTTTTACGATAAAAAATTGTTTCCCAAAAATCTCATAGCAACCTTTGCACAGTTCACTAATTCCGAACTTAGAAATAAAATCCCGAACCATGTTTTGAAAATTTCACCCAGATCACATATGATTTCTTCCTGGGTATACATTGCAATTAAGTTCATTGCAGCGTTGACTTTCATCGGTTCGCCAACGTTCTGGTGGAAAATGTTAGATGCTCTTCCAGTTACGCAGAAATAATCAATACGGATGACAGGATCTCATAAACAAGTTAGGAGCCAATTCAATTTCCACTTGTAATGCCGAAAGGATGCACTGCCAGCAGCGCTGTGTGTTATGTCATTAAAGACTGTACACATAACGTGACGGCACTGCGAATGATATGTACATGAAGATTATACCGGCTAACAAGAAACGATTTCCGCTATCTGAGAGTGTTTACACAGAATTGAGTACTTTTATAGCACTCGTTAGTTATATGAAGCATACATAGTTCAATTCAATATATTATCGAGCAAAAATATACTTGAGGAAATGCTTTGATCAAAATTTACTTTGCGTTGGAAAACGATTGAATTAATTCTATTAACCGCATAATATTTCAAATAATTATATCAATACAGACTATCCAACTTTTAACCTTTTCTGCATTTTCTCAGTTTTCCTGGCGTAACTACTGTACCTTTTGTTTTCCACCACAGCCAGTTTATTTGAAAATGCATGCAAAGCACAGATGAAATAGTCATAGTGGTGCAATTGGCACGACCACCTTAAAATTGTCACCGGCCGATTTCATTTCCGGCTTTGTCGTAATCTAATTCTGTGTATGAATGTCCTGTGCAAGAGCTTTTGGAATGATTGCGTTTGCTAAGAACCCGTTTGTTAGAACTACGGACGGTATAATTCAATCAGAATTAATTCACATACAAGGATGATGGTCACTCATGTCGTTTGCATTCATGCTGGATGCAATCATTTCTATGCTATGACAAACATGAGAGTCAACTAAGGCCATGCAGGATTTTCTGATCTGATTTTTCAGGGAATAATATTAGATTGAATTTCAAAGTGATTTAGATATGCAGAAGTACGTTTCGTCTTGTCTTCGAGAGAATTCAATATGGTCAGGAATTGTAGAAAAGGATGTGAGATGATTTTATAGTCAATGAAAATCCTGCATGATCTTAGTTGACTATCTTGATTGTCATAGCATAGAAATGATTGCACCCTGCATGAATGCAAACGACATGAGCACTGCATTGGACGGTACCTGGAATCGAAATTTTTCAAATAACTTGTCACTTGCAGATAACGATTCGTGCTTGGATATAACAAACTAGGAGATAAAGGCAATGCAATCAAACATCCGATTTGTGTTAACATCACTTGATCTGCCGAAAGGACGATAAAAGGGCTTTGCTTAAATTTCTCCAATAAAAACGTCTACTCTTTAATTAATTTTATTTTTTACCCAAGTTTTCGATTCGTACTAAGCTTTTCACTTTGCTATTGTAATATAAAAGTGTCAGAATAATATATACTAGAATCAGAATGAGAATTTATGAGGACCAGGCAAAATATCAGTTTCATGCCAAAACAGCAGCCAAGTATGAGAAAAATTGGTCATGTATCAAGGTGAAATGATTTTGAAAACGGGGGAAAAATCAATTTTTTTTGCAACGATACGAAAAACGGTTTTCACATACAGTGTACCAATAATGTCTTCGTACAACAGCTATTCGAAACTTAAGTGTTAAAAAAGAATGAATTGTTGCAAGAAACTTGAAAAATTTTTGATGCAGATTTATTCATTAAACATTTTTATTTAATTTGAGAGCAAAAACTAATCCATTTGAATTATTTATTACAAAGTTATTAGCTAAAAACAAAACGAAGTCAACAATTTGCCTCCAATAAAGTCTTCGTACACTTGCGAAACAGTTTGTGAAAAATCTTAAAAACTATAGATACATTTTTTGTTAATATTTAGTTGGGTAGCATTTGTTTTTAATCACGGCTTTAAAATGGTGTGGCATTGATTCTACAAGTTTTTCGCATATCGTGGCTCTATTTTCGCCCATTCCTGCTGAAGAGCCTGTTTTAACTTAGGTTTCGAATTAATATGATGAGTCCAGATCCTTTTTTCCAGCATGTTCCACATGTACTCAATGCGATTGAGGTCAGGACTTTGCGGTGGTTTTTTAAGCAAATGTGGAGTTTTGTACGCCAAGAACATCCTAGTATTATGAGCCATGTGCTTAGGATCATTATCTTGTTGAAAGTAAAAATCCTTTGAGACACCCAAATTTTCAGCACTTGGCTCCAAATTTCTTTTGAAAAGTTCAATATATGAACGATGATCTATGATTCCTTCAATTATTTCTAAGTTTCCAACTTCACTGGCAGCCATACAGCCCCATACAATTACGCCGCCGCCACCGTGTTTGACAGATTTAAGTCTCGCACACCTCTGGTAGGCCAAGTAAATCGCAAAAAAAACGTTTGAACTCCGCTCGGCAATACCAAAATGCATCTCTCGAGTTTTGGGGAAATGCTATATTTTCTGATGAATCCTACCACAACATTTTTGGGTCTCATGGGAGATTAAGAGTGTGGAGAAAGTCAGGGGAAGCTTACAGACCAAAAAACACCATCAAAACTGTAAAACACGATGGCGGCGAAGTAATGGTATGGGGCTGTATGGCTGCCAGCGGCGTCGGAAACTTAGAAATAATTGAAGGAATCATGGATCATCAATCATATATTGCGATTTTCAAGAGAAATTTAAAGCCAAAAGCCGAAAATTTGGGTGTATAAAAGGATTTTACTTTCAACAAGATAATGATCCTAAGCACATGGCTCATAATACTAGGATGTTCTTGGCGTAAAAAAATTCACATTTGCTTAAAACACCACCGCAAAGTCCTGACCTCAATCCCATTGGGTACATGTGGAACATGCTGGAAAAAAGGATCTGGACTCATCATATTAATTCGAAACCTAAGTTAAAACAGAATCTTAAGCAGGAATGGGCGAAAATAGAGCCAAACTATGGAAAAAAAACTTGCAGAATCGATGCCACACCACCTTAAAGCCGCGATTAAAAATAAAGGCTACCCAACTAAATATTTACAAAAAATGTATCTATAGTTTTTAAGATTTTTCATAAACTGTTTCATAAGTGTACGAAGGCTTTATTGGAGGCAAATTGTTGACTTTGTTTTGTTTTTAGTTATTAACTTTGTAATAAATAATTCAAATGGATTAGTTTTTGTTCTCAAATTAAATAAAAATGTTTAATGAATAAATCTGCATCAAAACTTTTTCAAATTTCTTGTAACAATTCATTCGTTTTTAACACTTTAGTTTCAAATAGCTGCTGTACGAGAATATTATTGGTACATTGTATGATACTGTTGTTTGGTCAATAAGCACGGTGGGAAACTCATGCTACGGAAAAAAAACTAAATATTATTCAAATAAAACGTTAAAATATTTTTTTGCATACCCACGTGAATCAATCTCAGTCTTGCAATGACCTGGCATTGAATTCACTAGTTTTACATTTTTTTCTAGTTGGATTTTTTTTCCATTCTGAAACCAAAACATCCAACAGTTCATCAAAGTTTCTGCACATCTCACCTTGAATTTTCTTTCCCAATACCTTCCATTAATGTTCAATGGGATTCAGGTCGGGTAATTTTGCTGGCCACTCTAAAACATTCACTTCATTTTCCGAAAAGAATCGTTTAATAACCCTAGCGGTGTTCTGGGGGTCATTATCATGCTGAAATACCCAATCTACTGGCATTTTGTCAACTGCATGTGGTAGCATAGACATCTTTTAGATATCCCTGTACATTAGAGAGCGCATCGTCCCGTTTATTTTCACAACCGGACCCACTCCGCGACGACTAAATGAAGATGGAAAATGGTGATTACTTATAACTCGAAAGTTTTAGAAAGTTTACATGTAAATTTACCCTGAACCGCGTTTAGTGGTACGAAGCTGGTATTTTGGGTCGAACCGTTTTTCTGCTGGTCGACGAATGTATCTGAAAAATGACTAAATTTGCTTTCTTCACAGGATTTTTGCCTAATCTACAGAAGTCCAGTGTAAATAACGTATAGCAAAAATTAATCGTTTTCGTCTGTTGGCTGCAGAAATGAGGGGTTTCTTAACTGGACACAATGCAAAAAGGTTGGCTGCCCTTGGCCGCCAGTGAACAGTATATTCACCAATCGTCAGGCCAAGAGATTCAATAGCGTACGTGGTGACTTGAACGGCAGTCTTGCGTGGATCTTTTTTAATAATATTTTGGTGTGGTCTGTTCTCACGATCCGTCGTTTTGCGGGGTCTGCCAGTTCCTGTCTTCGTAAGAACATTTCCTGTGCTTTTGTATTCAACCAGAATACGCGATATTGTGGTTTTATTCACACCAAATTGCGCTGCCACAGAACTATGGGGCACGCCAGTTTCTTTGGCCCTAATAATTGCTTCCCGGGAGTCTACACTCAAATGTTTCTTGGGTGGCGCCATCTATTATGTTTATCTAAATATAGTAATACTCAACAGACACTTGTAATAAACGATTTACTCCCTTTTTGCCAATGCTCCTAACTGTTGCAATTTTTTGCTCGCTCCAAAACACAGTAATTCAAATTATTTATTATTTTTTACTCACGAACAAGAGTTAAACACAATGAAACTACACAGAAGAAATGGTTGCCTCCAAATCAAGATAACCACAGTGAAAGCAAATTTACAGCTGCTTCTCAAGCAAGCGAGCGTTGCATTTTATTTGCTCGCAGTAGTACTTATAAAGTAAAATAAAGTAATCCGACGACAACCCTCGTACGGGTCTAGGGGTTGAAGCTGGTAGAGAGCTTCATTACAATTTTTTTAATCATTGTGGATACGAGTGTGGAGTGATTAGTTCCACGACTCACTTTACCCCTGATTTAAATCAGGTACCTAATCAGAGCTAGGTGAACTCAAAGCTTGGTGCGTGGACCCTCGTCCGTACTTATACAAGAGCGTAATGTGTATGAAAATAGTTCAAAGAGGAAACAAAAATTTGATCGCAGATATGAATCCTTATGCGTGAAGGTTTCTCTATATTTCCTCCACGAAGTCATATTTGAGGACAACATTATAATCTAAATTCATGTAAAATTAACAGTGTGACGATTCAATAAGCTTTTAAAACTTGTGAATCCTAAAATCTTAAAAACACTGGAGCTATGTTTCCTGTAAAGGTGAAACTCTCAATCTCTTTTCATTATTTGACAACTTTTTGCTGTTTATAAACGCTAGAGAGTTGGCTTTGAGCTCTAAAATCGTTCAACACAATGGTATATCGATCCTTTAGTAATTTTTATAAAAGCCATATGACGTTGTTATTCTAACATTATCTCGTGAAGACAATTTCTCGGAAAAAACGCATGTAAAAACGGAGAAAAAGACTTTTGATTATTGTAATTTTAAAATAAATAATAAAAGAATAATTTTGCAAGCACGAATTAACTTGTGCTTGACTAAAGTCGCTCATGTATTGCGCAATGAAAAATGTTCACCTCTCTTATCCTGCTGAAAGCATTCTCGACCCATTTCAAATCAACAACGAAAAAACAAATGGACAATATTTCATTTCAACCAATTTTTTCCTTTTGAAGCTAGATTTATTTTAATTACCCGACCTACATCGATATTTTTTTGGATAATCTGCCCTCTTCTTCAGTATCTATCGGTTTTAGTTACGTGAGTCAAGTTATACCTATATCCTAGAGCTCGAAAAAATAACAATCTGCTTGAAAAAACAGTAAAAAACCAGTAACTATTTCAAATTGGGCTAACATCGAAAGCAGAAATAATTGTTAAGTTATACTTTATTTTCTTTGCCACGCTTTTTATCGTTATATTATTTCTCTTAGTTAAACTTCGCTCCAAATTAAGGAAACGAAATGCTGAACTTTTTGCTTTTCATTATGCTCGCCTATAACATTACCTTACATTGCTACCATCTTGGTGTTAGGAGTTTGAGTTATCGCTTCCAGTACTATCGGAACTACGATCCAGCTCGTCGGATATGGGTCGTGGATGCCACTCACTCATCCCAATTATGGAACTCAAGCTTTTGAGAGAGTTTCGGCTCACCGAATCGAATTCTGCGTGTTTATATGGCTTGACCAGGATGATAGTGCCTGCACTGATATCACTTGAGCCAAAAAATCCGAAAAATACATAAAACAGCTCAAAATTGTAGAGATTGAGAGAATGAAAAATTTCTCCGCAGCATTATAAATGCAATTAAAGCAAGACACGTATGCTTAAATATGGATGAGAAAATTGTCCATAAAAATTGTCCATCTGCGACAATATCTAATTCATCCGAGTCACCCGAGTTTCGTACGATTTCCGAAATCATGTTGATACAACTTTAGTACGGTATCCGTTGAAAGCCTTTTCATGCATTTCTTCAGCTTTGAATAAAAATATAGTATTTTCCCGGTAAACCCTGATCACAAATTTTTGTTTAACAGTTCATCCAAAAACATTGCGACTCCATGCTCGAATGACAGGAGCATGACAAAAAAACAGGGAACGTTTGCTTTTCGTTATATCTGAAAAAATGAAATTATTTAGAAAAACATATGACTAACAAAAACTAAACAAACTTGCTTAGTTAAATTTTAGGTCATGAATCCTAGCAAGAGATATAACTGGTCTTACACTATTCTGCATTCTGGACTGCTATAGCTTATTTTTAGTTTTAGTGGAGAATTTATCAGTTTTTTCATTGGTACCATACTTTGTGCTAGATTAATTATAAATTCTAGGTAAATCTTGGCTTTTCAATCATCATTCCTATATGAATTCTTTCTTTCGTTCCTAGGTGTTAGAGTACAGTATCATCAACCCAAAAAAAAGTATCATCTACCCAAAAAAAAAAAAAAAACACATTTCACTGAGGTAGTCGATTCGGAAAAGGCACACTGGCCAAACCTTAGCAGGATTAACTTTTCAAGCTAAAGTTTATGCTGCACTGATGATGGTTTAGTCGGTTATAACAGCGTTTCTCTGCCACGCAGTGTTGCATCGAACTATACTCTGTCGAGCAGCCGTCAATGCAGCATGTTTTTGTTTTAAGGTCTCCTCATCAAATTGCCCAGCGTGCCTTCTTTTTGCCGACTAGCTCAGTCTGGCGTGGGTGTTTAGGACAGAGGAGTTCCTTCGTGTTACGGCACGCAAGATAAGGACAACACACAATACGGAGAGGAAAGGAAGACTACATGTAGGAATCAATATCTTAAAGACATTATTTACTGAGTCATTATGCCAATCTATGTATATATTTCAGACTTCATTACACTAACACTATATTCAATGATTCAAATTATAATGTTATGATAAATTACACAAATCTATATTATACGGATTTTTATGTATTAAATGCATACTACTCTGGTGTGGGTAAATTTTTATACCCAAACCCGGCCGGGGTTGGTTAACACAAATCTTAACATGTGTTAATGTGATTCAGCTCAAGTGACAGAAAAGAGAAGTGGAATAATATATAAAATATAAATACTAAAAATACTACAAATAATAATAATATAAAATACAAATAATAAAATTTAACAACGAGGAAAAAGAAATCATAAAACAAACGTAATGAAATGGAAAATACAGCAAACCCACACCATTCACGTTTGATGTAATATATTAAAACTGTCCACAAAAAAAAATCGTGTTTCTCTGTTAATTCTGTATAGTTTTTAAATGAATAATTTGATAAATTCAATTCTAATTTAAAAAGAACATTGCCAATAATTTGTTTTGTTTTTTCTTCAGTTATTGAAAATTATAAATTTTATACTAATTTGTACTCAGCGGTTGTTTGGTTTACAAGTCCTTGTTCTTCTTCTCCAATTTCAGGAATATTTTTATGGCACTCAACGTTCAGCGTATCTGAGACTCCACCAAAGTTTAGTTTTCTTCTTTCCGTTATTTTCTTGCTTCTTTCTCCACTTTCAGATTTACTCAAATTATGAGTTAAATTTTAAATTCAATTTGTATCGCTTTTCAGATTTAAGAAACTGGTGACTACTTTTAGTTTTTAAATTCTTCAACTGTCCCACTTTCAAATGTACTCAACTTATAAATTCACTTTTGGATTTTAAATTCTTTAACTGTCCCACTTTCAAATGTACTCAACTTATGAATTCACTTTTAAATTTTAATTAAAACTTGTGTTCAACAGATCACCTTAGCACCCTTTTAACCAAATCAAATCTCTTTTGCTTATTCAACCACTCTTCTCGCAGGCTAACAAAAGAATGCCCTTATCCCGATACCGAAAAAATTTTCCAAAAGAAATACCGAAATTTTCAAAGTACCGAAAAACTTCGGCACTTTTCCTTATTAGCTATATTCAGTACATTTATGGCATTACTATTTCCAGCTGTACAGTCACCGTTCCCAACCATCAGCTGATAAATCAATTTATCAGCCATGTTGTGGAACGTCTGATCTGTCAGTGATTGGATAAGTGTCAGGGGTTGGATATATTTTTATTTATAAATATTTTTATTTATTTTTATTTGCAGATAAATTTGTATTTCTTTTTTCAGCATCGCAACAGCAGTTCATATCCTTTTCACTCCAATAGACTTTATATTTTAAAAACACACCAGCACCCAAGACACACCACACCACTAGCAAGAATATTATTCAAATTATGCATTAAATTTTACCATAACTTCTGATATAAACACAAATATTCAAAGAATTCGTCAACTTAAATCAAAAATATTCTACATTTCATAGTAACACCACCCTAAATCAAATTTTCATCGAAATATGCCCTTCAATAAACTTTTCCTTTGCTAAAAATGATAAAGATTATGTATTCCAGATGAAAATGTTCTCACGGCCGAACTCTACTCCTTTCTAATTCATTCAAACGCTTTAGGCTAGTCAATAGCTTTCTTCTTCTTCTTCGGTGAGTCGATAACATGCATACATTGTTACGAGCCTCTCTCACTCTACGAGTTTCGGACACACGAAACTTTTGTTGCTGAAACTCTTTTGTTGAAAACAAAACGAAAAAGAAGGATTTCCACTAGTTCAACTTCTTTCTGAAACTTGCAGAACAGCCCACTCGATTTACATAAAAAGATACATTTGAAAAGGAATTGTTATTCTGATAACCTGCAGTGTAATCATTTTAGTCATCGGTTATCGGATGGGGAAGATGAAGTTTAGAAAATCTGGGATTTAGTTCGTGAATTATTGTATTATACAAGAGAGGCAGAGACAAAATGTTGTAATTGAGTCCATTTGAACGCCAGGTGGTGAATGTGTACATGCATCTACGTTTATGTGGCCGATGGTAAATTAATTAGAATTTGGTTTGCTTTTGAGTTGTGATCGAAAATTTGCCGGTGTTTGCTGTGGTATACTTCAACCATCTGATGTTAATTAGCCTTTTTGATGTAAAAATAATGCAAGGGTAGCATTTTCGACACAAAATAGCCATGATTTTAATTACCGAGCGTTTTGATTGATTTTGAAATATTTGATGGGTTCG
Organism: Nemotelus nigrinus; assembly: GCA_947369275.1. Lineage (NCBI taxonomy): Eukaryota > Metazoa > Arthropoda > Insecta > Diptera > Stratiomyidae > Nemotelus > Nemotelus nigrinus. The sequence continues at coordinate 183,397,467 of OX376372.1, read as the reverse complement.
ATATTTACACATGAGTAAACCAAATTGTTGAGACAAGTAAAGTCTTTGTATAAGATATATTTCGGAGCAGCTTCGAAATATTTCACGCATACGCTAAACTGTACTTCAAGTGTGCCTATTAGTTTTCAAAAAAAAAAAATAATAAATTTTCTGAAGCTACTTAAATAAAACTCTTCAAACGTGTTTTTTTTATTTTCTCTATCAATAAGTTAGCACAATGTATTAGTGTTGTTGAAAATACTTCTTAAAAAGTCTGATTCCGGAGTTGCAGCTCTTGTTTTTAGTAACCGCTTTCTTTTTTTTTGTAACGGATATGATTTTGATTTAAAGTTGGTGCATTTTCACCACCTTCAATTCTGCTTAGAGTGGTTTTAGCCATTATATTCTCCTTTGCAATTTCTCGAACTAAGGAATGCACTCCAAGGTTCTTTTTTCTAATGATTGTTTTCCATCGACAATACCAGCAACAACATTCTAACTTTTTATTTTTATAGTGAAAGTTATAGTTGGGGCATTTCACGTGAAGCTGATTCCGGATTTTGTTCATATTATTCATAATGGTACTTCTAGAGGATATGAACGTGGATGCACAATTTTTTCTTCTATGAGGTTCAGTTGCCGAGTTATGGGCTTCTGAAGAATTGAAGAAGCTGATGAAGGGTTTTTTGGAAGCCGATTTTGAGATTGAAAAAAATACAAAAACATTAAACATATTGATTGGTATAGAAAATCAACTGTTCTTATTAATTTTAAAATTAGATTTGGAAAAAAAAAATTTCCTGTGTAAAACCGGAAGTAACCATTTCAACTCGTTATTTCAGTAACTTGGAGAGGTTAAATTTTTTATTTTTGCAGCAAAACAAAGCCAAAACTATGCTTGTTTTATAATAAAAATTTTAGAACGGGATGGCGAGTAGTTTGGGAGGTAGGTGAATTTTAACACATACAAGTCGTATGAAGCGTGGTACCCGGAGCTTGATTAGGATAGCTAGTGAGTGTGAAAACAAAACATTTTTAGTAAAATTATTGCTATATCGCTAAAATATTATATATATAATTGGTATAGTTGAAATATAGCTATATAGTTTCAATATTAAAAGTTGCTAATGCTAGTTTATTTAATAAAAAAAACAAACTCGTTTATGGAAAAATGAAATTATTTCACAGTTTTTACAATTACATATATAATTCACTTACATATAGAGGCTAAAATATAAAACAATTGCTTATGCTTATTTACTAAATGAAAAAAAAATGTTTTATGGAAAAAAAAATTTTTACTTGAATTTATATAACTTATACCAGTTTAATTTTTTTTTTGTAACAAGAGAAACCTAAAACTATACTTATTTGATATTAAAAATTTTAGAATATGATGGCGAGTAGTTTGGGAGGCAGATGAATTTGAATACATACAAGTCGCATGGGGCGTGGTCCCAGAGCTTGCTTCGGACAGCTAGTTGGCTCAAAAACAAATGTTGTTATCGAAATGTGGCGGTGCCACAGCTAAAAACACTGGCAAACACCACCATTCGGTAGCACCGCACTCGGCAACACCGCTACCAACAACGTCGCACCTGGCAACGTGGCTACAACAGCCATCAGCAGTGAGGTAGTAGAAATGGAGTGGACATGTCCGTAAGATTTACATTGAAGGGAATGGTAGTAATTTTTTGTTTGCTCATTGTCAAATCGGGTCAAATCCAAGTAGTTCCCCTCCAATTTCACAATGAGAGCGAAATGGCGTAAAGGCAGCTTTGACATGCTTTGTGCGCGAGAGGATTGAAAGGGCTAATGGTGGAAAGATATACCGTCCGTGTCCAGGCCATCGGTACCCGCGCGATTCTTTACCTGCCCTCGAGCGACAATTAGGTTGAAAGCAAAGTATATATAGTCTGCCGTGATACTATATTTTGGATCTAAATTGTTTTTATAAGATTTTTAAAATACATACTTAAATTGTGTTCATACTTAGCCAACTACCCAAAGTAACTACAGAAATGCGATTAGTGGCGCCCTTTTTTAGTTGATAAAGGTATTATTTTTTCATAAAAAGCCATATAATAGAAAGAGGTCAAAGATATGAAAAAGAAGGGGATGGAAGTTTGTTGAAAAAGCCATTTCGAATTTTCCGTTTTTGTTTTATTTCTTTTTCAGCGCTCGAAGTGACTACGTGGATAAGTTGAATTGTGTGTATTATGTCTCCTTGTGGCTACCAATGTTTCAATCCTATCGATTTGAGATTTCATCGGAAGGTTAAAGACCTAAGAAAAATTCCAAAAAAATTAGCAGAGAAGTGGAGATATTCGTCTGATATGTACGTGTGTGGAAGCTGCAGGAAAAAACTGAACGTGGAAATACCTGCAAATTTTCACCGATCTTGCCAATTATCAACTGATTTGTCTTCGGGCTTACCATTCATTCCTGAAGAGAAGTTTAAACATAGTTCAACGCAACCTGATTCAGCAATATACGACCAAGATATTCTGACCCAGTTAAAAGAATAATTTAACGATCCGTCTACATCTACTGCTATGAAAACTACAATACTGACTATAACACCTAAGTCATCGACCGAAAACAGACTTGCAGGAGAATTCGGAACATCCAGGCGACAAGCGAGAAAAGCAAAGCAACTTGTGGATCAGTTTGGTCTATTAACATCTCCAAATCTACGAGGTGGTCGTAAGCTAGTAGTTGAAACTATGAATTTAGTGAAGCGCTTTTATCTGCGAGAAGACATTAGTCGAATAATGCCCGGTAAAAAGGATTGTGTATCTATTAAGTTAGATGACGGAAAAAGAACGTAAATCCAGAAACAGCTTTTAATGTGTAACATTGACGAGCTTTACCAAAGGTTTAAAAGTGGATATCCAGATATCAGAATCGGCCTAGCAAAATTTTTTACTTTGAGACCCAAACAATGTATTCTCGCTGATGACTCTGGAACACATATGGTCTGTGTATGTAAATATCTCCAAAATGTGAAATTAATGATGAGTGGAGGATACATTGACAATCTCACATCTGGAACTATTTTGGAACTTTATACTTATAAGGATTGCCTTCGCAAAATGATGTGTCCCAATCCTACGCCGATATGTCATTTAACAACTTCAACAAAACCCCAAATGAAAGCTGCAAATCTTGTCCTGGCGTAAGTGCAATTCGTGATCATTTGAAAATGATATTTGATGACAATCCAGTGACAACCGTTCAGTTCGAAAAATGGGTTTATTCAGACAGATTTACCATTTCTACTCATCTGCTTGCATCTGAAGATTTTGTAGACAGCTTTTGTCCCGCGTTGGATGCCTTCAAACCCCATGCTTACATTGCAGAGCAACAGGCTGATTATTTTAAAAACCTAAAAGAAAATATAAACGAAGGAAAAATTTTAGTACAATGCGATTTTGCTGAGAATTATAGTTTTGTTGTACAAGATGCTGCTCAAGCTTTTCATTGGAATAATGACCAGGCTACACTTTTGACGTCAGTCTATTATTATACTGTTGGAAGTAAAGTAGAACATGGTAGTTGGGGAAGAAATGATCCTGCAACTGCAGAAACTAAAAGCTGAACGGAATAACAAGTACATCTTATTAAAAAAGGATTTTGGCGACTTAATTTATGAAATACACCCTTATTGACTCTGACCATAACACATGCATTATCTGTCATATTTGTAATATTTAGGTTGTAGTTTCTTAAGGCCGTGTTTATGGCAGTAGTAATACTTTCAGGAGTTCCGCTTTCTATTTCAATCAAAGCTAAGTAAATTGTAATAAATTTTTGCTGAATATCAGTAAAATGTAGGGTCCGATCGAGGTCGGTATTTTGGCCGAAGCCGAAGCCGAAGATGAAGTGAAATCAAAACTAAATCAAAATGCTTATTTTTAATACTTTAAAAATATATCCATTTCATTATAGTATAATATTCGTTACATGATTATTTATATTTTATTTTTCATATTAAAATTTAGGAAAAAAGAAAACAATGCAACTAACCCTTTGTATTTTAAACATTAAGTGTTATACTATAGTTTTTTAGAACTGTACATATCTAGTAATTCAAGTTCATTGTCAGTAATTTAGTTTTGAATTGAGGATTGAGCAAAGTAGACAAGTTGCATTCTGCGGAGGACTATAGTACATGGCGAGGAGGACTATAGTGCATGGCGTGGAGGACTATAGTAGATGGCGTGGAGGGCTATAAGCATAGTGCCTGCTCCTATGTACTTTTCGCCATGTACTATGGCGTGTGGCGCTATATTTTATCGCAATCCTGAAATCGACTATGCACATGGCCTCAGAAGTCTATAAATTATGGTGTCTGGCGCTATGTGTTTTTTCAGTGAACTAACAATGAAATCAAATTTGGAGCAGAAATTCTTGTTCGAAATAATTATTCATTTTGATTACATACTTCCTTGAACGAGCCTTAACAATTCGAATAACCAGGTAATTTCTTCAAAGTGAAAACAGGCAAAGCACTTGCCAGTTTTCACTTTAAACCAAACAAATTCAATAAATTAATTGCTCTCGTAATTTATCGGAAAGTTGTGCCTACTGTGGTTCAATTGAATTTAATCGAAAACAGATGACTGGTTTTTGATGTTAATTGCGCTAGATCGAAATCTAAGGAGAAAATCGCTAGCTACTCTTGGAGAAAAAAAACTGAAAAATAGCTCCGTGTATATTGTATTAAATATTTTGCTATAAATTAAACATATTGTTATAAATTAAAAATAGCTTCTTGTATCAAATATGTTGCTATAAAACTTGAGTACGATAAATAAAATCATATTAAGCATTGATAATTTCCAATCATATGTTAAAAGACAAACTCAAAAAACTGGAGTTTACAATTTTTTGCTGTTTTTCCATCGATGTCTTCGAAAACATAAGGTAGCCCTATGCGCTATTATAAATAATTAATTATTCCATGAAAAATTTTCAGCTCATTTCCACAGGATAAATGATAAATGCTCCAGCTCTCTAGTTCCCAACCGCTTGGTGGTAGTTCTGACAATTCAACGTCGAACTTCGAACAGGAGCGTGCTCCGAACGGATACGGATCATTTGAAACGGTCTGCCGTTGCTACGAGTTGAATGGTGAACATGTTGTTGTTTCACAGTTTAATTAGTTGTAGGCAAAATGCACGTGCATATGCATCATTTGCATCCGCAGTATTATACCGGAGCTTAATAGGTCATCATAGGCAATATGTAAACGAACGTTACTTGTCTTTCGTGAGTGATTTGCACAGCAGTTTCGTACAACACCAAGCCATTTTGCTTGCAAACAACACCATGAGCTAGTGGCAGCAGTATCATTAATAACAGCTGTGATTAAAGTTTTCGCAGTTGGTGAATATTAATCATCAATTTAAATATCCAGAGCGGGAAGTTTTCGACACAATCAAAAACTTTCGTCACTAAGCTGATGAGAATATGGTTACAATGGTGGTTTGTTTGATGAATTTTAACTACCATGAACAAAGATAAAGATAATTTAAAAATTATGTCACAGGCATATGTAAATTTAAGAACAATATTTCAAGTGCGTTGCGTGAAGCAAGACTTTGAAAATAACCTCGCGAAATTTGCAGTTTTTTAATGATTTCCCTCCTAGGATTTGAGCCTACCACCATGGCCAAAATTTCGATGAATGCGATTTTTTTACGTTTGAAAATAAACAATCAGGTGCCGCTTCAGTCTAAATAGAACAGAATTCAAATTTCAAAGATGCTCACATGGAAGCAGCTTAAATAGTAATTTCCTCCAGACTGAAACAGCTATAGCTCATTTCTTCTTTATCTCAGATTTCTAAGTTTACTTCAATTCAAAATGCTTGCAAATGGAACTTTCCGAAACAGAAAGCTGAAAATCTAATTCTAACGATAAATTCCACGCATACAGCATCCTGGGAAACTAATTAGTAGCCACCTCTAGTTAGAACTAGAATTATACTGTATCCAACTGTCTTGTTAAAATTCAAAGCAATCTCTCTACCTGAGGCCTCACAAATAGAAGGATTCAAAGAAGTAGAAAATATTAGCTTCCTGGCATGGCGTATTTTCTGTCAGATTCATACGGGAAGAAATGTGGAACGGACTGAAAATGTTCCCATGGCAAATCCTTTGATTTGGTTTTCAATAGGGGTTTTCAACAAAAGTATTGAAGTTGGTACTGCAAAATGGTAGTTGCTTTTACGAAATCCTACTTTAACTCTGTTATATGTTTTCAGAGAACGCGTCTCACAGCTACCAATTACAAAATGTCCCTTGCGTACAATCTTCTGCAGCTTTCATTGAATTCTTTTAACGTGATTGCAGGTGCACTTGCTTAAAAGGTCCGAATCACTGTTCTTGGTCAATTTAATTAGAAGCCACTACCTGCTAATTACTGGAATTTACGAGGAAAGTGCTTTCAGTTTTCACCCCAATTGAATTTTCGAGTTGCAAGACATCCAATGCGAATCTTTGTCAGAGCTCTCTGCGAGTTTCCTTGTAATCAGTTCAATTCCACTACGGCAAATTGGTGATACCAAATACATTTAATTGATCACTTCTATAAAGTGTTCCTGCTGTGGGAGTTGTTACAAATGATATGAACCTTAGAGGGGCGATGTAGTAAGATTTAGTATCTAGGATTTCAGTTTTTTTTAGAATTACTTTTATTTCTTTCAAAGAGCTAGTTTTTATTTTAATGAAGTGCTAAAATACATTTTATTCTTTTTGGAAAATTTTGGATTTATTTTCATAATATTAAAGAAAAGTTACCACCACTCCGGGCTGCTCTAGAACCATCCACGACTTTATCTCAATTAGAGAGCGCTGGCTTTCACTTGAATCGTGGTTGAGTAGACTTGTTGCAGTGTTCGATGCAAAGCAGCTATTTTCGCATGTCTGATGCATAATTCAACAGAATTACTGCGAAAAGGTAGCAGAATGGTTTTGGCCATGAGTGCGAAATAGGACCAATCGCTCGGAATATCCGCAATACTCGGAAACATTCAGTTGTTCTTGTGATGTCACAGAATAAGCTAATCCAGAATGCTGTAGCATGTGTGATTTTAGTGCGAAAGTATTAGAAATAGAATTTGTTAGTCGTACCGATAAATATTTAAGTTTTACAAATTTCTTTTTGTCTCCTAATGTCTTTTACATGCATGCTATTTTTGCGCCACAAAATGTGTGACCCAAAGCTATGTGCATCAAAGCCTATGAAACCACGAACGATTTCACCTCAAACTAGGTTTTGATGAAACCTTTAAAATCAGTTCTTAACAGAACACTCTCGTTCTCCATCACAATCATATCGAGCAACAGAGCAATATCAACACCATAATGGAATGAATCGACTGCATACCAAGCGCAAATCCCAGCACCGGTAGCTATTGCAAAACCTTTTGTTTAACAAGTCCGAATGCTAACTAAGGACGAACTAGATAGAATGCATGTAATATTCAAAAGCAAACCAGCCGGCTGCATCCCCAAGCGAATCGAGGTTGAATTCAAAATTCGTCTTTATAGACCATTCGAATTTCAAATCTGCTTAGCATTCATAGTGCGAAATGTGTATTGTCAATTTGCCACCACGTCAGCGAATGCTACCCAGCTTCGTGTGTTTCTATCAGTGATGCCAACTTTTTTCTAGTCGTTGTAGCTAGAATTTAGGGAAAACATAGCTAAAAATAGGTAAAATGTTCCCTTAGTAGCTAAAAAGTGAGCTAACAGTTTTATTAAGTTACATATGTAAAAATATTGGATGTACATCCATAGGCGCGCCGTAGGGGGGGCCAGGGGGGGCCGGGACCCCCCCAGACCCTAGGTTGGCCCCTCCCAGAAAAATACATATTTCTAACAACATACACTTAAGTTTTCGCCTCTTTGGTTTTTGTTGTTACAGCAAGAGCTGTATAGTGCAGTAGTGTAAGCCTATACCAAAGCATGCACACTACTTATAACATAGAGACTAATTAATTAATATTAATTACGATGTTATGGGACTTATCTCGAGAAATGGACGGCAATATTTAATTTCGACAAGCTATACGTCAAGAATAAGACGAAAAGCGCCTCGCCAATTATCCTTTTTTTTAATAAAGATTATCTGTTCATTCCTACTAGGCAATATACAGGTATTTAGATAAAAACACTTTTGTAAACTGGCGTTTTATGCAATTATGTTTTTCACAAAACATAGTCTGAGTTTTAAAATGGTAGGCAATAAGATAATTAACGTAGAATACAATTTTCGAAGTCATTTGGAGAATAAAAATGACATCCCTGCCACTTTTATGCTATCTATTCAAAACAATGTTGTCTATTGCGAGCAATTTTCGCTGCGATTACTCTTTCTTGATGGAATCATATACAATTAGCACATTCATACCTAACATAAAGCAAAATAAAAACACAGTCTCATTCCATTTTTGACAGCATTTTTCTTTGACTTTTGCGTATGATAAAGTGTACTTATTAGGTTTGAGTAAAAAAGTCCATACTGAATAGCTCGGAAAATTCAATATTGCTGCTGATACCACCACCCACCTTTTGACAACACCACAACAACGACTATACCGAATTTGCATCCCGTTAAAATAACTTACCCTATAACTTTTGATCCATTGAAAGCGTTGGAAGTTATACGAACGTTATACGGTATTTAGAATTACCTTCCGCGAATATGTTAAATTTGTTGAAATTGAAATAGTTTCGGCTTACTTTCACTACGAAATCAATATTATTCGAAAATTTAATAGTACGGATTTCTAGGACAAAAATGTTGATGCTGGCATCGCGGATCTAACATTATAACCAAAACTCTGACCTACTTGGTTTACACTCAGGTTAAATGTGCATGAATTTGATTATTGTTTGATAACTGCATCCGAAGGTAAAAGGCACAGCACTTCAATTTCACTGAGCGTTTTTTCATGGTGACACGACCGCTACATGGTTCCTATCATTTTCATTAAACTTTTGTCAGACCTGTATCTACTCAAGACCAATATATCCAGTGAATTTTATCCGATCGCGAGATACAAATATAAATAATTCGGTGAAGGGTTACGATTTTTGTGCGTTTGGGTGTTTTATAAGTTTAGATTTGACTGTAGTATCAAATTCATCAATCATTTGCATTTTATTCTAAATACCGATAAAAAATACCAGAGAGTCAATGATGTGAAAGATTTGTGTTTACGTACTTATGGTAGCTACAAGGTTGCCCAGATATTTCAAAACGACAGAAATTTATTTTTTATACCCATTGATGCGTCTTGTAAATTTCGTGATGATCTGATGACTCGGTGTGAAGTTATCACAATGCAAAATTTTCCATAGAATCTGCATTCTCTCGACTAAACTACGCGATCCGGATAGTAAGATTCTTGCACATATTGCATACAATAATAAAACTCTAAACGTGCTTGGAAGACAGTAAGTGATATGGTGCTTGAACAGTCTTGGAATATTGTCAAGATGAACCGAAATTATTTGGAGAAGGTTATTGACCTTACGACGTATCTCAGTCGTCAAAGACGTGCTTTCAGAGGACATGATGAAAGTAGTGCCAGTGATAACCGAGGTTTTTTTTTTTAGAATTTTGTGCATTATTCGCGAAGCATGATTCAACTTTTGAAAAACATTTTAAAAACAAGGTTGCGAACTACTGTATTGGCAAAACACAAAATGAAATAATAAAAACAATTGCTGAAATCGTTGGCGGGGACATGACAGCTGAAATAAAAGAGTGCGGATTGATATCCATTATGGCAGACGAAGCAAGGGTCCACAAAAAGGAACAACTATCCGTGGTTGTCAGATTTGTTAGACATTTCAGTAGCTAGAAATGCCTCGTATTTAGCCGATATAATTTTGAGCCTGTTAGACAGCTATGGACTTAGCGAATTGTCTGTTGTTGGACAGTCTTATGATGGTGCTAGTGTCATTTCAGGACAAAAAGGTGGTTTACAAACACTGTTAAGCTCATAAAATTATCCTTGTTGTGATGGACACATTTTTCACAATCGAAACGTGTACATCCTTTTTCAATCCCATAGAATCCCTTTACATACACTTTTCGAAGCCATCACAACACCAATTGTTGAAGCAGGTTGAAGAAGCAGTTGGTATAAATACAAGGCGTGAAAAGAGAAGTTTAAGCTCGACTCGTTAGTCAATGAGATTTCACAATTGCAAATATGTGATCGATAGCTATGGGACTATAAAAGAGGCTTTAGAAAAAGAAATGAATGAAGGAAAATACAGCGACTCAGTTTATGCGTTGGCGATCTTTCATTCAATCAGTAATCCTAATTTTGTAGCAAATATTTTCTTCTTTCACTTTACTTCTTTTTATAACGAGCAGGTTAAGCGCATATTTCCAAACTAAAAATGCAATTCTTTGAGATGGGATGGATCTTGTGAATAGAAGATTGAAAACACTACTAAGTGAGCGAGAAAACTTTTATGTAGTTTGGGAAAAAATTAAATCATTCGCAGAGAAGCAATGTCTGGATCTCACATTTCCCAGGGGATCACGAAAACGGGAAACAGCAAAAAGCACAAGTCTGAAAGGTTTTGACATTTCATCTAGCCTCGGACACGCAGTTAGGGCTACAAAGATATCCATGCAAACCAACTGGCTCGAAAAAAGTAAGTTACAGCACTCTTCGTCTTGGCAAATTATTTATGCTTTTCCTAGGTTTTCTAGGTAAAATTTGAAACAAGAGATCAATTTCGTCCTTGTAAGCTTAATATATTCCAATTTCTTCAAAGATATTTTGAAAGTAAACTATCCTCTTCTTCAAGTATAAATTGAAATATATTTAGCTTCTAAACAAAAAAATTGTCTTATATTTATAATTATTTCATTTCTTAGTGCTAATGGATAATTCATGTGTAACTCATACTTACACTCAGAAAAATGTCATTTAATAGCATCAAATTTAAATCAAAAATTGAAATCACTTTGAAATAAAAAGCGATTCTTATATGAATTCCACTTTGTTATAAAAATTTTCTTTTCAAATCAAAATTTTTCATCATTGAATTAAAAAGAAACGTATATGAAGCCAAATCATATTTGAAAATTTTTGAATCAAATATGTTCAAATATGATTTGGCGCCATATACGTTTTCTTTTTAATTCAAAGATGAAAAATTTTGATTTGAAAAGAAAATTTTTATCATAAAGTGGAATTCATATAAGATTCGCTTTTTATTTCAAAGTGATTTCAACTTTTGATTTAAAGTGATTCTAAAAAAGTGATTTAAAGTGACATTTTTCTGAGTGTACCATTCACATTATATGCATGCGGTAGTAGCTCATACGTATTCACAGACAAGAAGTTTATTTGATAATGCATTATACATTAGCAAATAACAAGGAATAAATTAACAAACATATAATGTATTAGTAAATTATATAAGTTGTATGAGTGTTCGTTACGAAAAACAAAATCATCGCTTCTTTTGAACCTTTCGGTCCCTGGCCCCTGCCAGATTTTAGGACACGGCACGCCTATGTGTACATCGGATAATGAGTAATTAATTAATTTAATACTACGAACTATGACTAATACTAAATTCATCCATTCGTTGTTAACCGCAACTGAAATATTTCATAATGGTGTCAAAAAAACATTTTTAAAGTATGTTTATATCCAAAGAATCTTCTTCAAGCTGGGGTAAAGTATAACAATTTATAAACTCACCTTCATGTTCGATATATGCTTCTAAAGTGTCGGTTTTCGTCAATACTTCTTGAGAGCTCTGCAGCATTTTTGCGACCGTTTCAATCCAAATTTTAGTGCTTTGTTTTTAGGTTCAGTTTATTCCTATGTTTCGTTTTCACTATCGAAAGTTCACTAAAAATACGTTCAACTTCCGCATTGAACCAAGGAAGAGCTAGTAACTTAAAGGCAACCGAGTTGATATTTGCTGCGTCGCTATAAATATAAACCTCCGGCCAAAATTTAATGTTAACGATTCATAATTGTTTTTTCTCTGCAGTTAACGATTGATAACTGTTTTTTTTTTGTACCAGTATATTTTTAATAGACGTTTCATGAACCGTAAACAACTTCATAATTTTTATAAAATCTTCTTCATTAACTAAATCTATATTTTCCACAGAAAATTGGATATTATTTTGCAAAATTTTGACATTACTGAGTAACCGATTTTTCAAATTTTTTATTAATTTTTTAATAAGTGCTATACAAGTTTGTCTTTCTTCATCTGATCTTGAAATTGAATTATTACTTCGATGGTCACTATTTTTCGATAAAAATTATATCCCAAATAGGAATTATTATAAACGTAATCATTTAATTCCGCATTTTCTGACAAAACGTTGATTGTACAATCTGGATTCACAATTTTTTTAGCCAAACCTTCAATTAATAAACGAACATTGCTAAACAGCTTAGTGGGTTCAACGGAATCGCTATCAAATTTTTCATTCATGATAGAAGCATCCTTTGAAATAAGTTGAAGAAATAGGAGACATAAAAGATTATATCATTTTTATACTCCTTATAAATCATTTTTGGCTAAATAATATTTTTCTGATGTTTGGACTATATGGAAATGTGTTTTTAGCTCGAACTATTGGCTCCAATTGGTTCCAATTTTTACTTTTTACCTTAAAAGAACTGTACACCCGTTACGATTTCGAAAATTTAACCCCCTATGAGTTCAGACTGGGTAAAATTGCGATAAATATCCCCGTAAGGAACAACAGGTCCAATCTTTTGCTGGAAGAATATCCACATTCCACAATATATGCAATAGATGCTGCAGGATTTTCAATAGCTTTAGCAACCTTTTTTCCTCAACGATTTCCAAACTATCCTTCAAATCCTCTCTTATCCAAACCATTTGTGCACCGTAATTTTGAAGCTTTTTTAACTATCGCTTTTAATTGTTATTCATTTGTTTGATTGTTATTTTATTTATTATTTATTTCAAACTTATTTATTTACTCAACTAGTTATTTATTTATGCGTTACTTATTTGTACCTTACATGTTTTTTACTTATTTTCGAAGAAAATTAGTATCAAACTCGTTTCGCCGAAAATTCATATATCTTTGTACATATATATATATATATATATATATATACATATATATATATATATATATATATATATATATATATATATATATATATATGTATATATATATATATATATATATATATATATATATATATATATATATATATATATATATATACTTATATATATATATATATATATATATATATATATATATATATATATATATATATATATATATATATATATATATCAGCAAAATGATTAAGAGAGATAATCTCTGGAGTGGCCGATCCGATTGAGCTGAAATTTTACGAGAACGTAGATGTATATAGAAGGTAGTTCCATGATTTGCTTAAATTCAGATATCCTAAACCTTTTGGAGGCGTCGAGCGTTTCAGCGATTTTTAGGTACTCCTATATTTCCGAGCAGTGTAATTTTTTGTTGAAACAAATATTTGGGAATAAAAACGTATTATGTTTAAAGCTTGCATATGTTAAAAAATTGGAAATTTTTTGAGCCGTGTGTGGGTGCTAAGTGCCTAAAAGTAGGCAAGGATTTTTTTTCAAATTTTGATTTTTCATTACTTCTGACAAAAACATTTGATTGTCGTGAAAATTGCAGAGCGTATTGATGTTGACTAAGATTTAACACACATGGATTTTCAAGATAGTGCCGGTAACGCTGTAGCGACGGCAGGCTCCTGAAAAAAAAATCCTTCAAATCATTGACCCTCCTCAAAAATTTTTGATTTTTGACAAAAAATTCAAATCATTGATAAATTTTGATTTTTGTCCATCATGTCAAATTAAAATTTTGCATAATTTTTCAAAAAATTTTGCACAAGAACGGCAACCCATCACCAAATTACCTTTATTTTCAGCACCCGAAAGTTCTGTTCACGAGAACTGACGACCAGATAATCTGATCATAATGAAATTTACAGAACATGTTTGCATTTGCTACGACCAGATCTGATAGAAGTGATTTTGAAATGCGGGCAACTCTGCGGCAGTGGTACCATCTTGAAAAATAACTGAGATTTTGGGAATATAACTTCCGATTCAGCCATGAGATTTCATCCAAATTCACACAGTACTTGGATCTTACTTTAAATAACATTTGATGAAAATTTCGTTGAAAAATTCGAATAGAATTGCCAGCTATGGTGATTTTTTTCTCCTAAATCTTGCAAATTTGCTCAGCAAAATAAAGCTTTTTTCCCTATAACTTCCGGTCCAGTCATGAGATCAAAACAAAAATTCATGCAGTAAATTGACTTTAATATGAACCAAATGTCGTAGGAATTTGGTAAAAAAACATGAAAGGGCTGCCAGCTATGACCATTTTTGTAATTTTTGTCGAATTTCTTTACTAAGTGATTATGTCATTAGATTTGCAAATGGGAGTGATCCTGCAATAAAAGTTGGCTACAAATATTAACGCTTTAAAAATTTGAAAAGTTTTGAGGGTGGTAGCCCTAAAATTTTTTTCACCCGTATAACTTCCAGCGCAGTGATTCAATCCAAACAAAATTTACTGGTTGGGTTTAACTTAACGTGAAGCAGATTTGGTATATGTTTTGCTCTGCTGCTGACACAGGGTAACCAGCATTAGCCACTTTCGTAAATATTGCATCAACAGATGCTTTAAATTACGTACTCATATGCAAAGCATTTGCGATAAAAAGAAGAAACCAATTTTTAAATTTTCCGAGTTTTGAACATTTTTCGGATGGCAGCCTAAAACAATGTTTAACCACTGAAACTTTCGATGAAATCTTCCGATGAGAACGAAATTCAAAGGATAAGTTGATTTAAGTATGAGCTTGTTAAGGTAACATTTTTTTGTCACTCAGAGACAATTTCTTCGAAAATTAGTTTCCTAGCGGTTCTGATGCGCTAGACTTTTTTCTATTATCAGTGTTGTATTCATTTGTAGTTTTTTCCTTTTCTTGTTTTAACCTGTTTCATGTTTACATATATGTATTAAATTTATGTCTTGTTTTTCTTACATCCATTTCTAGCTCAATCCCAGCCAAGTAGGTTGTTTTCATCACTAAAATATTTTAGTGCTACATCCAAACATTTCCTAAGACAAATGTCCGTAGACTCGTCAATTAAAATACTATAACTATAACTAGAGCTACCAATATTTACCTTTAAACCCGATTTGTAGTATGAAAATAACGTTTTTTACAATGGCGCTGCATTTCGATCGACGAATCCTACACTTGCTCCAGTTTTTGGACTCAACTGCCAGTTTTTTGCATATCTCACTCAATAGATCTTAATGTGCAATGGTTCACGAAAAAAAACACATGTTAGCTTTGATTTGTTGCCGATGTTGCTTTTCAGATGCTGTTTCCAGCGGAGAAAATATATGCTTAATTTTCCGCTGCGTTGAAAAACTCTATACAATGAAAAAGACATAGCTAGCAGGATTGTAACGTTTGATATTTTAAAATACGCACTTTGCTTGATTCAATATGCTTTTTCCTTTGCGAATGAGCCATTAAATTGCTTAATTTTGCATTAAGAACCACTTTGCTAAAGCGGCAATAGGCTTTGCCATCGACTTGCTGCAACCACTCTTTTAAATTTTTTCCACTTTTCGACTCATTAAGAAATTTTTGGTTGCAGCCCTTTTTGAAGAAATTGTTCTTGGCGCTCTCGAAATCGCGTCAGACATTTTGTTATTGAGTCGAAACCGAACAGAGATAAAAACAGAACCGCTAGAAACACTAATGTTCGAAGAACTGTCAGATCAGGATTTCGAGTGTATATTCTACCACCAGCTACTTTAGACCACTACCACTAGCTACTTCTCCTACTTAAGACCAATACACCCTAAGTAACAATTTTTTAAATAAATAACAATTTTTTATCGCACAGTGACAAGATCAAACTGTATATTATTTCTCTCCAAAAATTCGATTTTTCTATTAATCAGAAACACGTCGAAATCGTCTTACTGCCAGAAAACGAATGATTTCACTACTGAGCACGATTTCTAATTTCGTCTAGGGTTTTATACGAACTTGTTGTTTATTGCCAATGAGCTAACACTCTCAGTTTGTCTTCGCACCCAACGAAAGAAATAATACTGTTCGTGAAGATTATTATTGCTGTAAAGATAACCATTTGGTCGAAATGCAACTGCTATTCTATTTATTCAAAATATTAGCGTTTACCTTAGAATTTGAGGAGATTATTTTTAAGCACTGAATGTTTTAAATTTAAAGAACTAATGAAAATTAATTCAATCAGAAAAAATTAAAATTATTTATAATCTATAAATTAGTAGCTAAATTTGTAGCCAATAGCTAAATGAACAATATTATAGCTAAACAGGTTCTTTTTGTAACTAAATCTAGCTACATGGTAGCTAAATTGACATCACTGGTCTCTACTCACGTCAAAACGGCTCTCTAGTTGGTTGGCTCTGTTTTCATAACGTTATCTTGTTCGAACTCAAAGCAGACCAGACGTAATTTCGGATAGTTTCATGGGAGTTTCATATATTGCCAGAATTTTATAAGGAGTTTGTTAATTTATTTCTGAGTTATCAATGGATGTGGACATCTTCCGTAGATGTCAAGAAGATTTGGTCAAGGCCATTCTTCCAAGAAATGTCTATAAATGCACATCAAAGTAGCCAAGGAAATTGATTTAATTTTGCACGATTCTACAAAAAACCGAAGATGGAACCACTTAATTTTGCTTATTAAGTTTTCATTTAATATATTTCATTGATATTTAGGGATTTGACATCCAAATAAACAAAAATAATTTATTGAAAACATTAATTCATTAGCTAATCACTTTTATTTCTGGGTTAATTTTTTCTAGTCTTTTGCATGTGAATGTAATAAAACAAACGAATTGAATAATTAAGAGAAGCTATTCTAAGTATTTTGTATTCAAATCACAAACTCATTTAGTGAAAAATCGAAATGCTCTTAGAGGTTATGAAAAAAAACACTTAATCCCACTACTTTCAAAATAACTTTCTTTAAACCACACAGTAAATTAACGTTTAAGCCCATTAAAATTTATGCAAGCCCCTCAGTCATCACTCTTATCGCAAATGACTTCATTGTGAATATGTCTCAAAAATGTTCAGCCATTTTAAGTAAGCTTCATTCAACGCCAACAAACATTTCAACTAAATCCGTCGTCATCGTTGTCGTACTTTTGTGTAATGAATTCCATAGATCTCTGCACATACGCTAATCTGCTTTCAAGTTTACGTATGAATGAATTCTACGCAAACTTCTTCATAGAAGTTGTTTTTGTTGCTATAAAGCAAGTACTCAACGAATCTGAACGGTACTCGTAGATTTCGTCTTCCAACAAAACAAAACCTATGTATGAAAGGATCGAGTTAGAGGAAATGCTTGTCGAGGTTGCCTCTCTACGGATATGATGCTGCAGCGAGCATAAGTCAGAGTCCTAAGTCTTTCATAACTGCTGATTCTGGCACTCTTGCGTGCGGTAAAGTATCCAATGATGTGACTAGCGATAAACTCTTTGCTTCGAAACGTTGTAACCGGCAAATTAATGTATATGTTTGAAAATGTTGAAATGGTAATTGAATGAATGTTTGAATGTTTTCTTTATTCGCTCAAGGATTTTTGTTTTTTAAGAAGGATAACACTAAGTACTGAAATTTTCGTCTCAAATTGTACAAGGGTAAGAAAGCGAAGCTATTAAATTCAAAGAAAATAATGGAAATCCGGATCGTTTAAACCGTTTGAATCAAGCTCATTTTTCGAGTCAAGGCTATACGCCTTTATCAAATTATTCGCATAAAACACATCAACGCCCATGCAGGGTTTTTATTGCAGATTCAAAAACAACAAATGGGAAAGTCAATGGTGGTTTTCACCAGAAGCATTCTCCAGGTAAAAAATATTTGTGATACAATTCCGATTACGAGAAATCAAAGTCCTTATGAACTTTTTAAAGTAACATTAAGAAGGCGAAACTTCGGAAAAATTAGAGGAAAGCTGAATTTTGGTGTGAACCTTGATACTGGCGTGTTGAACAAAATGTCACAAGTCCCCATCGATCCGAGTGCTGCGTTACTTTTTATACGGGGTCAAAGGTCACCAAAAGCCACCTTTCCTAAATATCTCAATAACGGTCACGTCTTCAGAAAAACAATGTATTACGAATTTGTAGCTTAAAAAATTTCTTGTCACCATAGCCGTTTTTGAGATATATTGATCTAAACATTTGCAACTAACAGCATCCTCTTTCTCAACGGCATGTTGACTTTATCCGATTTTGATTACGACTTAGAATGTTTGTGAGTTTGTTTTTCTATGTTTAAGAGGCGCACGAAAGAAAATATGTAAACAAACTTATCTACCACACTCCAGGGTAGATGGAAAAGTCTGCTCCGAAAAGTAACCACATTGCAGTTGAAAATAGGTTTTGTAACACATCAATGCCCTAGGCGTATGAAAAAGCAAGATAATATCATGGCATAATTCTGTAAACGCTCATTCTTGACATTATAGGAGCTCAACCCGCTGCAGGCTATCCTCGAATAATCAGTTTTTTTACCAATCCTGTGATGACTGCATAGCGTCAAACCAATTTGCACCTGAAATTACGTGACCTTGCCCTAATCATTCATGGAATAAGACGGTATGGAAAAAAAACTAAAAAACCGGGTTAATTCGAGGTGATTCGTTTGCGGGGATGGTAGGGTGTGGGTGTAGGGCTGGTCCTGCGATGTCAAAAATAGGCAATTAACAGGATAAAAAGTGATCTTATCTTGTTTAAAAGTGGGCAAAGAGCAGGCAACGAGCTCATTTCTGAAATTTTGGGATGGAAGCTCCGGGATACCATTTTATGGAAAAGGGGGGGGGGGGGGATAACTTTTCGGAGCACACTTTTCCATCTACCCTGGAGTGTGCTAGATAAGTTTGTTTGCATATTTGTTTTCATGCACCTCTTAAACATAGAAAAACAAACTCACAAACATTCTAAGTCGTAATCAAAATCGGATAAAGTCAACATGCCGTTGAGAAAGAGGATGCTGTTAGTAGCAAATGTTTAGATCAATATATCTCAAAATCGGTTATGGTTACAAGAAAAAGTTAGCTAATCTTTTTTGTTGGACATTATCTAGGCTACAAATTCGTAATACATTGTTTTTCTGAAGACGTGACCGTTACTGAGATATTTAAGACAGGTCGCTTTTAGTGACCTTTGACCCCGTATAAAAAGTAACGCAGAACTCGGATCGATGGGGACTTTTGACATTTTGTTCAACACGCCAATACCAAGGTTCACATCAAAATTCAGCTTTCCCTTAATTTTTGCGAAGCACCATGCTAAATTTCCCCGGACTAATATGCACGTGTCGCGAACCATTGAAACTACCGACGCACTACCGACGCAAATCACCACACCTTGCTCGACCGACTTTATCATAGCAAGAAAACCGAATTCAAATGTTATCAAAATTGAAAATCTTCCGCCATGGGTATTTCAGCTGGTACTCATAAGCAATGCCTTCTTGGTGTACGGGCCATCCTGCTACTTAATCATCCTTTCTCTGACGTCACAATGTATGGTCAGTTAGACATTTCCACTAGGCAATGCCGTTATAAACGGAGTTTTCATGTGGGAATTTTCAACTTAAACAAACCTGAAACGTTAGTATTTTTGAGTGGATGCGTTAAAATAATAATGATTAGTCATAAATATCATTTTGACTAAGGTTTTTTCTCATACTCTGGTGTTGCGCATTATGTAAACAAACTTCAATTTCACAATACGCACACAGAACTTCTACAAATTTGCTCGATTGACTGTAGTTGGCGATGACCAGGGAACAGCCGCATCAATGTCAGCTGGCTAAAAATTCATATAAAAGAACCAGCTAAACATGTGCGGCTAATTCTCAATCAATTTAATAGGACAATAAATCAACGCGAAACAATATATAGCCTAAAAGGAACTGATGTACATTTCGTAGCGAGTATTTCACACTCTCCTACCCATACCGCATGAGTTTTTGCCGGGGCAAAAAGACGCACCTGTTGTTTGCTTCAGAAAACCACTTGTAACAAACATTTATTTCTTACAAAAATAAAAACAATATAAACGAATATACTTATAAAAACAACTAAAATTTTAATTTAGTCAGATCATTCAATCTATTGTGTTTCCAATTTTCTGCCTTTTTGTCAAAAAGGCATCTAATGTAGTTTGCGTTTTCCTTTTGCGTTCTTTTAGAAGTTGTTGGTAAGTGGATAAAGCGTCTATAACACCCCGTCTTGCTTTTAAACTCCTGCCAAAATTTGGATCATTTTCAGCAAATCGGTCCATAATTTCAGTTATAGAGGTCAAACTCCTTTCTACGAACGCCATCGAAAGCTCTTTTTGCTCTTCTTCGAAATCGCTACTATCAATATTTTTATTTTCTTCTTGCTCAGTTAATTCCTTGAGCTCATAATTAGAAAGACCAGCTGCTGTTTCTTGAACTATTTCTTCGACGTCTTCCACATTTACCTCATCTAAACCGGTTTGTTTCGCTAATTCCGCTATTTTATCCATATCGACAGAGTGTCAAATGTCTTCGCTCTTATTTAAATCTGGCCAAATGTTCTTCCATACTTCTTTCAAAGATCTTTCTGTTATCTCATTCCAAGAAAGGTTTATGTTTTCTACAGCATTCATGATATTGTAGTTTTTCCAAAATTTTCTTATTAATTGCTTCTCTTCTCCGTCTGTTTTTTGAAACATCTGCTCAAATATTCGCCGCAAGTAATAAGCCTTAAAATTGGATATAACGCCTTGGTCCATTGGTTGGATTAAGGCAGTTGTGTTAGACGGCAAAAAAACCACTTCGACTGGGATGCATGTTGTTAGGTCTGATAATTTTTTTGGGTGGCTATCAATTAATAGTAGTGCTCTTTGTTCAAGTTTTTTAATTTCGCAATAACGTTTAACAGACGGGCAGAGATTTTTACCATCTTTGTCATTTCATCAATTTACCGTCATATTCCTATTCATTCAATTAACCGCCATATTTCTATTTATTTCAGCAATTTACTGCCACCACTTGCATCCAGAAGATTAATGCTATCTGCTTGCTTCAGTTTCGATGACATTAGAGACTCTGTTAATGCCGAAAAGTTAAAAAATAGGCTTATAAAAACACAGTATACGCTGCTAATTCCATTCCTGTTTATGTCTTAGTTCGCCCTCTCCTCGAATACGTTTGCATCGTCTGGAATCTTTTTTTCGATATTCATATCAATAAACTGGAATCTGTTCAAAATCAGTTCGTGCTTTTTGCCTTGAGAGATCTCTATAATCCATATGATTTCGAAAGTCTTCCAACTTATAGTTACATAGTTAATCTCTTAAATCTGGCGACACTTTCTTCAAGGAGAGCGGTATTATCCTCATGCTTCGTCTTTGATGTCATTAGGGGTTTGATTAACGTAGAATATCTTCGTAATAAAATCACTTTCAATAATCCTGTAAGACAAACTAGGCACACACGTCTCCTCAATGAGCATCAACATCACACTATCCATGGAGACAGGGAGCCGATAAATAGATGCTGCAAAATATTTAACAATGTTTCGAACTATTATTCCTCTTCTATCCCTTAACCTTTATTTTTAAAAAAAAATATATATTGCTTTAAATTCTTAATCCAAATTATTTCACTTACCATATTGAAATAACAACCAGACAATAAAGTCTGCTGACTTTTAGAAATGTTATTGTAATTTAGCTTAAAGAAAACGCGTTGTTTCAATTCGTTTAGTATCTATTTGTTTGTAAATAAATAAATGTATAAATAAAATGTTCTGAATTAATTTTTAATTTAAGAAAAATATACCCGTCATATCAGAAAATATACTTTTCAACTGATACGTTCAAGTACTTCATCAAATTCAATGAGCAACTGAATTTTAGCATTTCTACTAATATTTTCTTAGTATAAAATTCTGATCACTTTTCTGAAATTGACAAAAAACATTAATGCTGACATATTCATATTTGTCACCATGCAACTGTTTAAAGATAATTTTAGCCAAGTTTAAATGGGAAACAAAATGGAGAACAGCAACCGTTATTGTTTAATTTCAAAAGTATTAATGTGAAATTTTGGAATTAATTTATTTCATGTTTAGCATAAGATTTGAAACAGCATACAAATTCTGTGGTAACCCAAATAAGCTTAGTTCAAGATATATTAGTGGCGTTCTCACATATGAAGAAGAAACTCGAAATATTTCCAACTAAACCAATTTGCGGCTTTCATAATGAGATCTAGTAAGTACTAGCAAGTAAACGTTTGCAGCGATAATCAAAGTAAGCTCTTTCCTATATTTTTCCTCACTTTACTTCAACCGTACTAAGAATTTTATTTTATATTATGCAGCCTAAGAAATTTATTAAACTTTAGCTTGAAAGTGTCTATGTTTGAGCTATTTTGGTTGGTTGTTTTGAATTTGTCAGTCAAAACGTAATCCAACAACCGATAAATCCTGCCTCTGCATTATCTTTATTCAGTGAAATTGCGGCCGATTACGAATCTTCCTAGTTTGGCTGAACTGAATATTCTTAGCTGCCATCATGAGAGTATATCCCGCTTGCTTTCACTGAAAATTATTCCAAACATTACTTGTTTCTTTATGAGGCCTCACTCAGCCACAGGCAAATTATGCATGTACTCACTTCCAGCCTCTTAAGACTATGTACGCACTTCTTCGGAATTTTTTGGTGCTTTGAAATATTTGTTTGCTTGACTCCATTTTCGTCGTTGCAAATAAGAAAAGTCAACACATTAAAAACTTCGTATTCTCTGAGGCAAACCAACTCTATTTGCGTAAAATAATTGCTTTCAATGTTATATTGTTTTTTTCTTCTCAAAGATGTTTGTTTCCTTGCAGCCTAAATTCCTGATGTATACTTAGAAGCACATGAGTCTTGTTCATTCTGCCTACATAGCTATGATACATATTCCATCATATAAATCTTTTGTGAAATTGGCTCTTGATTATGTCTATCTGGAAAATAAAGCAATGTCTAATCGAAAAAACCGAAACAGAGGAAAAAAAAAGAAAACAAACAAAAACATTATCTTTTCTTCTCAAGATAACATCGAACCAGCAACAATAGAAACCAACACGGTGTATTTGACATGCATGAGCATGTAATAAAAATGAAGACAATATGTCCTCGGGACCAAGTCGAAACATCTTCTCCAAGGACTGAACGGCTTTAATGCTCCGTAACAAGAGCAATTACATAAATTCACTTCAGGGTGACATTAATGGGTCTCCGGAAATTTGTAATAGGGCAAGTTGTTAGGCAAGTAGCGTATAAATTCAATGCATATTAGATGTGACTGATAAAGTATGGAGAATGTGAGCTTCGCTTCATTGTAAAAAAAAAACGCCCCCCAAGTCAAATATGGTGATAAAATTTTGATATTAACCTCAAAAACTTCAAAATGATAACACTAATTTAAATGGGCTACGTCGCTCTTGCTGAAGTGTTTCAATGAAACACATCAGCTATCGTACGAACTGCTAAATATTTGATACAAGTAAGTCATAAATTTATTAATTTTTGGTGAATGCTCATATAATCAACTTCAAGTGGCCGTCAAATTTCACCCTTTGCACAATTATTTTTCATGAGACTTTTACGATATACCGCTACATTTTCAAAATTATTTTCAATTGAGATCATTCACTTCGTTAAATTATTCATGTATCCGAATCGTGTAGCCGCATATTACGTTATACTTGTCCTTTTTCCGCTGTTCTACCGGTCGGTATTCCGAATTCCAGGACCGCACGCATTTGTGCTTTGTATGTATAAATATTGTCGATGTTACTTCAACATCAACTTTAATGGTATGTTTACATATTCTGACATGAAAACCAGTCGGTTCGTACGATGTTACCCATCACATGGCTTGGAAATGTTGTATTTGAATACATGATGAAGTTGATGGGCACGTGATCAATACGTAGTTGTCTGATGTATTGGTCTTCGATTGGATGGATGCATTTAGTGTTCGGAAAGATACCTTTGGATGAAGGATTTCGTGGTTATATGGATTTTGAAATTCCATTATGTGAGGATTAAGTGGTATTGTTTTCGAAGATTGGGTCATGTAGTCATAGCAGAATGTGAAATAATGATGAAAATTAGTATGGTTTGGAATCCTGTTCAGAAGCTAAACTGAAACATCCAATAAACGGAACTTTCAATAACAATGCCTGGAGCAAGAACTAAACAGTAGTTCGTCAGCAACTTTTGGCCCAACAAACCCAAAATTAACCCAACTGTCCGACTAGGGCTACAACATGTATTCCGTGCAGAGCAAATTATAGCAGATTGTATGATATATATGTACATATATTTATATATATATATATATATATATATATATATATATATATATATATATATATATATATATATATATATATATATATATATATACGTATGTATATATCATCAAAAAAATTCAGTGACTATTTCTCGGGAACGCGCCATTCGATTTAGCTTAAACTTTCAGGATACATTGATGTATATGTAGGATAGGTCCTGGTCTCACCAAATGTTAATTATCTTTAACCCTTTGTTGCCGGCGGCCATTTAAGTGATATTTTTAACGTACCTATTAATCCGCCCACAAATAATTTTTGCAAAAACCAAGCTCGCGAAATGAGTTTTGAACGTGTTTTAAATGTGAATCGGATAACGTTTTGGGATTTCTTAACCCCGTGTGTGCACTAGGTGCCTAAAAAGAGATCGGAAAAATTTGAAAATTTTTTTATGAAAATTTTTAAAACGTATCGGTATTATTAAAATGTAGATTTTTGTTGCTTTTGATGAGCGTGTTGGCAACACTATAGCTAAGGCAGGTGCTGAAAGTGATAACCTTCAAATCATCGACTCCCCTGAAAAATAGTCACTTTTTGGAAAAAAAGCAGCTCATATATATATTTTATGCTTTGTCTACATAGTCAAAGTAAAACATTTGAAATTTTACGATGGGCACGCCTAATAACCCGTCCCCAATTAACCTTTATTTTTAGCATCAAAAACTTCTGTTCACGGGAACTCACGACCCAATAATCAGATACAGCTGAAAATTACAGAATGTATTGGTCTTAAGTAGGACCAGGCCTGATAGAAGTGATTTTGAAATTTGGGCAATTCTGTGCTAGTGGTTCCATATTGAAAAATTACAGAGAAAAATTACTGCTTTTGGCCCTATAAACTCTGATTCAGTCACCAGATTTTGACGAAATTCACACAGTAGCTGAATCCTACTTTGAGCCACATTTGAAAGAAATTTGGTTGAAAAATTCAGTTGGAGCTGCCAGCTATGGCAATTTTAGTGTTTTAAATATTAAAAATTCGCTCAGAAAAATAAATTTCTTTGCCCTGTAGTTTCAAGTGTAGTCGTGGAATCATAAAGAAATTCATATGGCGAACTCAACTTGTTACGGATAATACTCAACAGAAATATAGTAAGAAAAAAATCATAGGGTTCCCAGCTATGGCTGCTTTTGTATTTTTTCTGCATATCTTTAGTAAGCGATTTTATCATAAAATTTTCAAACCATAGTGATCTTGTAGTGAAAATAAACAACATATATCACGACCTTGAAAATTTGAAAATTTTTACGGGTGGTAACCTTAAATTTCCTTTTATCCCTATAACTTCCAATGCAGTCATCGACTCAATATAAAATTTGCAGAGTAGGTTGACGTGTGGTAAATGTGACATATTTTTGGTTTCTGTGCTAGCAAAGAGTTGACAGCACGAAACGTTTTTGTTATTTTCGTACTAATAAATGCTTACATAAACATTTGCAATGAAAATAAGTAAACAATGATGGCGTTTACAGCAGACGTTTTGTCCGCGGACTATACACCAAATTTCCCCTAACTTATTTAGTCCACCTGCTGTAAACACTCAGTGTCCGACCCATTCGATAGGTCAGTACACGATTTCAAGTGACCTGACCTAAAATAGGTGGTGGACTATATCCCTGTAAACACACCCGACCTAAGCCTTGATTTTCGCGCGACTATTATAATACTAATACATGTACGTTAAATTTAAGCTCGCAACCCTCTCGGTTGACTCAAAATCATTTAAATAATTACGTTTGAGAGACATATGAAAAGATACATAATTACAGTGTATGAACTAAAATTGAACAAAATGACAGCTGTCACGTACAAATGAGGACTAAATTTGACCTGACCAAATTTTACGTCAGATCGATGTAAACACCTTAGGACTAAATTCACTCAGTCCGCGCTATAGGTCAGGTCACATTTGGTCCAACCGCTCTAAACCCTACCATTTTTGGATAGCAGCCCCAACCACCTTTCTTTCGCTGTGACTTTCGATGAAATCATCGAAATTTAATCGGCTTAGGGTGTCCTTAAGTAGCTTGTGGTAGAATACACACTCAAATTATGCACAAATCCTCTACTGTTTTTTGAACATTAACGTTTCTAGCGGCTCTGATGCGCTAGGGGGTTTTTTTTATTAATACCATTTACGCGAGGTACATTAAGTATATAATTTATTTTATAGAATGTCAGCGCTGAAGAATATAATCGGAATCAGCAGCTGGTCATGCTAAGTTTGTATCGATAATTATTCAATAATAAATTTACCGTGCGGGTAAAAAATGCGGGTAATTCGTATAAAATATAATATTTCTACAACAATTATTTTATTTTGAGTCTGAAAAAAAATCGACCTATGATAAATGACTATTAATGCCGAGTGATCAGCTCGAGTGATCACGGCTGCAATAACTTCAAGCTTGATGCTTGATGATGATAAAATTTGAGCCAAAATACTCTAGAACTATCAATTGATGCTCAATAAAGTCGACAACAAAAGTCCTAGATATTTTAAATACCAAATTAAAATTTGCGCCCAGTGTGGGTGGCAGCAGGGTTAGGTCTGCCAAAAAGGTCAAATTTTCTGCTAAACTTGAAAAAGAACTGAACTTAGTGTTTTTACACAGAAGGCGCACAAACACCAAGTAAATCATATATTTATTTGACATGCTAGAGCCCAATTCGGGAAAGAAAAAAGCAGTTTCTTTTTCTCTTTTTTTCATTGAAATGAAAATGTACATGCTACGAATTGAAGTAAAAGAGTTAGGATAATATAGCCAATCATACAAAAACATTAAAGTTTTAGAATTAACTAAAACTAAAAATGAAAAATATAAGTAATGAATCAGCAGAAAACGATGTGATCAAAGGGCTGAAGATCCTTAAAAATTAAGGCTTTGATGAGAAAAAATATTGGTGAAAGGGACCCAACAGTAATTCATGTGTATCAAATGCAATAACGGCGAGTGAAAATATATGTCTATTTGTGCAAATAGTATATAGAATAATAACGTGGTTAGATAGTATCAGACAGTGAAGGAGCTTGAAAAGCAGCCACTTGTTGAAAAATATTCGTCTAGATTTTAAAGGAGGATATTTGAACTAAAGACAAACGAACTTTATGCTCAAAATAAAGGAAGTAAAATTGAAAATAATAATGAGCGTGTAAGTCTACGCAGAACGCACTCTACAACAGATTCGGCGGTTTATCGCCATTTTGGCTACTTGAATCAGTCACTTGGCGTTGATGTTTCCGCCCTGGCGATTGGCTACATTTTTAACTACTTCAATGATGAAAACGATACTTTTCGTTATTGCAAAAAATTTATACAGCTTCCTCGAAAATTTAAACATGAAAGGTGTATTTTCTGTGATGCACCACATAAAGACAAAATACAGATATAAAATGAAACTAATTCCTTAGATGCTGTTAGAGTAAAAATATTTGAGTTTAAAAGAAATATTTTTTAAATTAAAACCGAGTTTTTCCTTTTGAAGCTAGATATATATGAATTTTTTGACAGATAACGATATTTCGAGGATAATCTGCTCTCTTTTGAGTGTCTAAATACATATATGTTATAAAAATGTTGAGCCTTCAGAGCGCATATTGGAACTGTTTACTTCGATTCGACTATGCATAAAAAAGACACCAGTGATAGCAATGATACTGAAGAATAAGAAGACAAATTGGGTTTATTATTAAACAAGTGCATAAAAGTGCCTTTTAATTGTAAGAATTTTGAAACTTATTTTACGTTTTTAGTACTGGTTTTAACGGCGTAAATGTTGAATAGTTGCAAAATATTTTTTCACATGTTTTGTTTTTTGCAAATCTTTGAATTTAAAATAAGCAATGAACTATCTGTGTACAAGAAAAAGATGAAAATATAAACCAAGTGATTAATTATATTTTGTTGATATTATTGATTAAATGTAAGTATTTTTTTTTTAATTCTGTCAAAAACTGTAAGGTTTCAAGCTTCAGGTGGTGTAATTTATGTAAAGCGATTAATACAATAATGATTCAGGATCCAAATTTTTTGATTATTCTTCGTTTTGATCATTTTGGTGACTTTGACTATCTCAGTTCCTTCATTTGGCAACTTTACCTCTAATATATCTGGCAACGCTGCTCTACAGTATTATTTAAATAATTAAGGTGAGAACAAGATCAAACTTGACAATAGTATTCAATGATGCTACGGTTAGATCAAAAGAGCAATTGAAGAAAACCTGAATTCAAAACCGGACTTACAAGAAGCCTTGGCATTTGCGTTTCTAATTTGCTGATCAAATTTAAAATTGGAATCAATTACTACACCAATTGATTCAAAATAGCCAAGATTCGAGTCTCTGGCAGAAAAGAAAAAGGAAAACATCAAGCGAGACATCGAATAAACATATGACATCTGATAACATTTAGAAACTTTCTGAGTCAGATAGTTCATTAAGATTTGCCTCACTCAGAAAACGAAGGTGTCACGGTAACACCGATCGAAGGTAGCTTGGACTGAGCTCTCGGCAGAGAAGACAATGAGGGAGACGAGATTAGCGCGTAGTCGAGTGCGGACGTGACTCCGAAGGACGCGAAGTTATATGTGAGAATTAGTATAAATTTTAATGAATAAAACTCTTTTCCTAAGTAAGACGAATTGTTTTTTTACTTGAGTCCTGACAGCTCAGAAGTGGGATCATTCATATACAAAAACTAAAGTGAAGTGCCTTGTAGTGTGTGAAAACCGTGAACTAGTTCGTTAAATATGTTTGCGAAGTATACTAAAACGCAGTTACAAGACTTATTGCGTGGTCGTGGATTACCGGCGTCGGGAAATAAAGAGGAACTGATACGACGACTGGGGGAAGAGCCAGATGCAGAGAGCATCCCCTTACGAGCAGCAACTCTTGAAGATCCATCGAATACAACTCCAAATGAGCAAACCTGTCGTGAAGTGAACCCCCAAGATGAGATAAATTCAGAGCGTGAAATGTTACGTCGTGAGCGTGATCTATTAGACCGAGAGCGTACCCTCCTTGAACGCGAACGCGGCTTTTTGGAAGAAAGCGAACGACATGCAAGGATAGGTTTTTCCGTTCGGGACATAGCAGAGATGTTGCCTGAGTTTGATCCGGTCATGCGTCAGTGGACGGCGGAGAGTTTCGTACGTCGTATCCGTGATCTGCAAGCAGTTTATACGTGGGACGACAAATTGGTTTTGTTCGCTACTCAAACGAAATTGAAGGGATATGCGAAGATTTGGAATGATGGGCAGCAGCGCATATTGCGAAGTTTCGATGAATTTGCCGCTGAGCTGGTGATGGCCTTTCCAGCAATAAGAGACGACGCAGATGTTCACTTGGAACTGATGGAAACCGAACGACGAAAACATGAATCTGTAGAGGAATATTTTTATAAGATGTCAGCGGTAGGCCGTCGAGGAAACCTTTCCGAAACATCTGTGATAAAATACATCAGAAGAGGATTGAATTACCCTTCGCTGCAGAACGCAATCGCAGGTATGGAAATTTTCAGTTTACGAGATCTGCATGCGGCAATCATAAGATTCTCTGAAAATTGCGTACCAGATGGAGGAAAACCGGTTGCAGTTCGATCTTCAATGGGTGCGGAAGGACCACGAGAGCTAAATCCACCAAGGCATGCTGACAACTTACAACCCAAATGCACAACATCTGCTAGTAGTATGCGTGATGGTGATAATGCAAGTGGTATGAGTGTTGGTCCATTGTGTTTCAATTGCCGACAACGAGGGCATATTTCAACGTCCTGTCCACAACCACAACGACGACCCCGGTGTAATATATGCAAAAGAACTGGACATCGTACCGAGGATTGTGCAGACAGACCGCCACGCCAAGCAGAACCACCACAACGTTTAACAATCCTTCAAATAGATGAAAGTGTGAATGTTGCTACCACACGTAAGTCGAACGCGGTCGACGCGAAATTTTCGGAAAAAATTGTTCGAGTCGAAAATCGACAATTAGTGGCAGCAATAGATTCAGGTAGCGCTCGCTCATTAGTTACTCACACACTAGCTAATACTTTAGCATTTAGACGGCAGAACCGATTACATTAACTGGGTTTGGTGGCGGATCGTATACCTGTACAGAGAAAGTGTTAGTGACGGTTGAAATTGATGGAAGTAAATTCAAACACACACTATACATAGTTGAAGATTACATGTTGCCAAAGCCTATTTTGCTTGGTGCAGATCTGTTTGATAGACATGGGCTGCAACTTGTTATTGCTCATGATGAGTGTCGCATCGAAAATGTTGAAAAGCGAAATCAATACAACATTGATAAACGGAACATATGTTGCTCAACCCGAGGAAAGTTAAACAGCCGCACCACTTCCCGTACGTTAGATTTATCAGAAATGAAGAAATTGAAGGAGTATCGTCGCGAGAAGTTAACCAACGAGAAAATGATGAACGAACAGTTCGACGCGATGCGAACGGAACTGCACGAATTAACGTCGGCAAACTGCAATCTGATGTCGGCCGTTGAATACAACAACGAGCAAATCAGTATCCAACAGAAACACGTTTCGACGTACAAAAAGCAAATCGCTACTCTGGAAGAGCGTAATTTTGAATACGAAAACACAATCATGAAGCAAAAGCTGACGATATTATGTCTAAAGGACGAAACCATGAACACTCGAGAAAAACTGGCTTCAGTCGAAATTCTTTTGGACCATTTGAAACAAGAGTGCAGATTGTTACGCGAATCTGAGACTAGACTTAATTTGGAACGCAAAGTTCTACTACGTGAACGACAGACTCAAATTCTCCTGCTCAGCAATCTCGAAATGATCAAGGTGAGCTTCGAACGCTCCAAAACTGAAAGTCGTTGGCGAATGGAAGTGCGATTGGATGAATCCACTGGTGAATGCTCAGTGCTGCGTCAGCGATCGCAGGAGAAGCAAGATCATTTCCGAGAAGTAACTGCAGATCTAAAATGCCAGACAGATACGGCTAAGACCAGGATGGAAGATGAGAAACAAGCTGCCGATAAGCTGCGCGATGAAGTGTTCAAACTACGCGACGATGTACTCACCAAGCTCAAGCAAATCGATGACTTGACTAAGAAACTGATGTGGCTTGGGACGAGCCAAAACAGGATGGCCGAGCTGTCACGGTAACACCGATCGAAGGTAGCTTGGACTGAGCTCTCGGCAGAGAAGACGATGAGGGAGACGAGATTAGCGCGTAGTCGAGTGCGGACGTGACTCCGAAGGACGCGAAGTTATATGTGAGAATTAGTATAAATTTTAATGAATAAAACTCTTTTCCTAAGTAAGACGAATTGTTTTTTTACTTGAGTCCTGACAAAGGTCATATACGTACCTTGTACGGAGTCTTGAAAAACTCCAGAAAGTGGGCAGAATGAGGAAGAGGTACAATTATTCACAGGTGCAACACAAGAACCAAGAACCAAGAGAAGATCAGATACCCCATAAACTTTGAGCTTTACTAGAACAAACAACAGAGTTAAAAGTCTTTCCAAACTTTGTGTATACCACATAAACTTTTTTTGTTAATTGAAAACAAACGCGATCAAAAAAGCGAAAGTTAATTGATAAAAGTGGACGATTTGCCTTTTATATCCCCATGGTCATAAGGAACAAAAAAGCAAGTAGCCTTTTATTAAAAACACTTTCAAGTACTTTATTAAACCAAGAAGAGAAGGAAAGAAGAAATTTCCGCATTCGAGTATGCGTAGAATTTGAGTAGACTTCCAAAGAGCTAGAAAGAAGCCAGAAGAAAAGAAATAATAAACAAAGGAATATACGGGTGCGATAAAAGTAATTTGGCCAGTTTGGTGTTCCACCAGGAACACTACCGACATTAATATCAAGACAATCAACTAAAGACCTAATTTCTGGGGGTTTGTTATCAAAAAAGAGTGATGACAGCAGAATATGAAAGAAGATAAAAAACGTAACCAGATTATCCTATAAAAAGTAAAAGGTAATTGCAAAAGTAATTGCAAAAATATCGCTAATTTTTTCTTGATAAGAAGCAATGTCATAATTAACGTATCAATAATATCAAAATTTACCATCTTAGCCAAGCATGCTTCATAATAGCTATTGCATAAAAAAATCAATCGAAATTACGTTGAGAGAAGGAGGGTTGTACAATTTAGGTATGACATAGGACACGTTTTTAGATTAGACAATAATATTGTGAGAAAAAACATTTGAAAGAATGGAGTCAACAATTTCATTGACAATGTTAGGAACGGGGTTTGTAGCGTATAACGTATAGCGTAAATTAATGGGAGATTTAGCAGAGCTCCTCAGCTGAAGTGAAGTCCAGCCAAGAGCCTGCCAAGGGCATTGGATGGCAAAAGCCATCAATAAGGGGCAATTGCTTTTTGAACAGGGTGCTTTAGAAATGGATATGAAGGCCCCTTGACCACGTAACCGAAACTTCTTTTTGTCCAAGCCGAACGGATACTGATGTGCCATTTCGCTAACACTCCGTGGCTGGAGTAGGTCCTGAAGCAATGGGGCGGATATGCTCTAAGATATAAGGGGCTACGACTTATTATTTATCCATCATAAAATAAGGATAGTCATAACATATACAAAAAAAAAACAGGGGAAGAAGCTACCATCCGTAAAGGACCAGAAGCAATTCTTAGGCATGAGCTGTAAAGCCAGAATCAGCCGAGGCATTACAAAACACGTATGCTAGTGAGAGGGGAACCTGAAAATAAAAGAGAAATCTGAAATATAAAGGGATAATTTAGAAGGAAGCTGATTGGGCTGAGCCAAACAGCCACAGCCCCCAGATGCTGCTGGGGCCATGAACCCTGGTGATGTTCGGGTCGCGCTATCCATTGACTGTGGCCTAACCAAATTGGCCAAAGTCTCTCTCTCCCAGCTAGGCTATCACGAACCTAAAATGTAAAGTCTTCCCGGGCTTTCGCCCAGTAAGTATACCAAAGGTTCTCAAATTAACAAATCATTACTATATTTCTTATGTAACTCAAGCTAATTATAAAAAAACTCTAGCGCACCTGAACCGCTAGAAACACTAATGTTCGAAGAAGAGTAGAAGAATCGTGCAGGTTTTGAGTGCATATTCCACCACATGTGCTGCTTATTACGGCCAAACTGTTTCAAATGCCACGTTTTACTTTCGTCTTAAGAATGCATTATAACTCACATGGTGCAAGGTTTCAGATATTACCACTGGCATGAATTTCAACGTTTATGAGAGCAAAACACGGGTTAATTATATTCTTTATCAGTTGCTTATTTCACATAATTTTGAAAGCAGCATCTCATATAACATCAATGAAGAAAATGCTCAGTGCCTGCAGCACTGTAACTGAAGTTGGTGTTTGCGGCTGCGATCCGAAAAATTTGCAGAACTTTGCGAATTGTAACATCGGTTATTTATTTTCATTGTAAATGTTTCCGGTATGTACACTAACTGTAAGCATTTATTGATACAAAAGTAGCCCAACCGACTCGTGCTGGCAATCTTTCGCCAGTATCGAATCCAAGAATATATCAAATCTGCTTCACGTTGTTTAATTACATTCGAAGTTATAGGAGTATAAAGAAATTTAGGGTTACCTGCAGCGAGTTTTTTCAAATGATCGAAAGCTTAATATTTGCTGTTTATTGTCACTACAATATCATTACCATTTGAAAATTCTACGATAAAACCGCTTAATAAAGATATTGCAATTAAACACAAAACCAACAATAGCTGGCAACCCTATCGTGTCTTTTCAACCAAATTTGGCCTGAATAATGTTTATGACAGGTTTCATTAATTGTATGAAATTCGTATTGATTTCATGACTGCACTGGAAGTTATAGTGCAAAAAGTTTTATTTTCCTGAGCGAATTTTCAAAACCAAAGACACAAAAATTACCATAGCTGGTAGCACCAATCAAATTTTTCAACCAAATTTCCACCAAACAGAGATTAGAGTTAGGTTTAGCTTCTGTGTCAATTTCATGAAAATCTGGTAACTTATTCACATTTCATAGGGCAAAAAGCAGTTTTTTTTCTTTGTAATTTTTCAAGATGGCACCACTGGCACAGAGTTGCCCACAATTCAAAATCGCTTCTATCAAATCTGGTCTTACTTAAGTCCAATGCATTCTGTAAATTTTAGCTGTATCTGATTATTGGTTCTTGAGTTTCCGTGAACAGAAGTTTTTGATGCTAAAAATATAGGTTAACTGGGAGAGGGTTACCGTTCTTGTCCGACATGAAATTTCCAAAGTTTTATTTTGAACGTGTAGATAAAACATAAGATTTATATACAGATTGGTTTTATTGTAAGAAACGGACATTTTTTTGAATATTCGATGGTTTGAATGTTTTCACTTCCAAATTTTTTTTTTCAAAATGAAGACACCAAAATTATCATAGCTGGCAGCTCCAACCGAATTTTTCGACCAAATTTCTACCAAACTTGGCTTAAAGTAAGGTCCAGCAATTGTGTAAGTTTCGTAAAAATCGAACGATTCAATCAGAATGTATAGGGCTAAAAACAGTTATCTTTTTTAGTGGTTTTTCAAGATGGCACCACTGGCACAGAATCGCCCGCATTTCAAAATCACTTCAATCAGACCTGGTCCTATTTAAGGTTAATACATGCTGTGAATTTCAATTAATTCTGCTCATCAGATCGTGAGTTTCCGTGAACAGAAGTTTTTGATGCTAAAAATATAGGTAAATTGGGCAAGGGTTGCCAGGCGTGCCCGTTATACCATATCTTTTTTTTTTTTTTGGTTATGTAAACAAAGCACAAGATTTACATATGAAAGGCTTATTTTTGAAGAAACGGCATTTTTTCAAGAGAGACGATGATTTGGAGGTTTTCACTTTCAGTGCCTGCCCTAGCTACAGGGTTGCCAGCACGCTCAATAAAAGCCACACAAATCTACAACTAAATAATATCAATATGTCCTGAAAATTTGGTAATGATTGAATAGCTCTGTCAAAAGTTATCGAAATTTAAAAATTTTCAAATTTTCCCGTCCTCTTTTTAGGCACCCAGCGCACACATAGGGTTAAAAAATTCCAAAGCATTATCCGATTCATATGTAAAACACGTTAGAAATTTATTTTATTAACTTTATTTTTGCGAAAATCATTTGTGCACGAAATAATAGGTATATTAAAAATATCACTTAAATGCCCGCCGGCGCGAAAAGGTTTACAATAACTGACATTTAAAGAGACCTGGACCTATTCTGCATATACACCAATGTATCCTGAAAGTTTCAGCTCAATCGAATGGCGCGTTCCCGAGATTATCTCACTGAAATTTTTTGTACATATATATATGTATATATATATATATATATATATATATATATATATATATATATATATATATATATATATATATATATATATAGAAATATGAATTTTTGGCCGAATCGATTTTAATACTAATGTTCTTCGAACATTAGTAAAAATAGCTTTTAAAATGTTCGATCGGAAATTAGTAAAGGAAACAAATTAGAACATGTTAAAAACTTGACATTTTCTTGTGTACATAATATTTTTAAAAATGTTCAATGAAGAACATTAGTATTAAAATCACTTTGGCCAAAAATTCATGTATATATATATATATATATACATATATATATATATATCATCAAAAAATTTCAGTGAAAAAATCTCAGGAATGTGCCATCCGATTGAACTGAAATTTTCAGACTACATTGGTGCATATGCATAAATCTTTAAATCTTTGGCGCCGGCGGCCATTTTAGTGATATTTTAAATATACCTATTTTTTTGTCAACAAATAACTTTCACAAAAATAAAGTTTATGGAATAAATTTTGATTGTGTTTCAAATATGCATATGACAATAGTTTTGAAATGTTTAACCCTATGTGATTATAACGAAACTTACAGAACATATTGTTGTCACTAAGTTGAATACTTTTGTAGTTTTTTATGAACGTGCTGGCAACCCTACAGCCACGGCAGGCATTAAAAGTGAAAGCCTTTGGACCATCGACTCTCTTGAAAAATTTCGTCATTTACAGTGAAAACCAACTCATATAGAAATCTTATGCTTTGTCTATACAACCAAAGGAAAACTTTTGAAATTTCACATCGGACAAGAACGGTAACCCTCCTTCAATTTACCTATATTTCAAGCATCAAAAACTTCTGTTTACAAGAACTCATAACCCACAAAATTTTAAAACTTTTGCGACTGGTTACCCTAAACTTCTTTGTATCCCTATAACTTGCAATGCAGTCATCGGATCAAAACGAAATTCGCAGAGTAGGCTAATTTCAATGTGAGGCAGGTGTGATATATTTTTGGCTTTGATGTTAGTAAAGGGTTGCCAGCGCAAGGTGTTTTTTGCTATTTTTCTACCAATAAATGCTTACATTAAGTATTCATATCGCAAGCATTTACAATGAAAATAAGTTACCAATGTTTAAATTTTCTAAGCTCTAGAAATTTTTCGGTTCCAAAAATCTTGCGTTTTTTTACCCTAAACATCTTCCTATCCCTGTAAATTTCGACGGAATCATCAGAGACATGAGGCAATTGTGGGAGACTTTTAGTTGCAGTGCTGGTAAAGTGCTGCAAGCACTGGGCATTTTCTTTGTATATGTTATGTTATGCTGCTTTCGAATTTTTACAGTGTTTGGTTTTCCTAAATCTTGAAATTCCTGAAATTCTTTCCACCTTATGAGTTTAAATACATTGTTAAGATCAAAGTGATTTTGTACTCGAAACAGGTTGAAGCACGTGCGGTAGGATATGCACTCAAAATTTGCACGATTCTTCTTCTGTTTTAGTATTTCTAGCGGTTCAGGTCCACTAGAGTTTTTTGTAAATATACTTGTAAACAGTTTCAAGTATATATACTTCTCGATAACTACTTTTAGCACAATCTTTTTTGGATTACCATTTACGCGACAAAGTCTAAAGGTCTTTGAACAGCATCTTTACGGTTCAAATACTGACGGTATTTTCGTTTCAGAATCACTTGAACTTTCCCGACATTGTTAAATCTAGAACTAAAACTTAATTAATCCGAAAATGAAATTTGACTCATAAATTCTGCTGTAGTGAATCATGCGAAAAACTTGTTGTTGCATAAACTAAAGGTTTGCCTTTTGAAAGAGATCAATCATTGGGCCTATTGCGTGAGATGGGAAGATCGTATTCTGATTTCGTGTGTATTATGATACAGTCAAACAATACAATCTAGTTTCAAGACTTATTCTTAATGATGAGCGAACGAAATTGAGAAAACTATCACGTTTTTTTACTTACCATGTATTTTGGTGGTATTGTGCTTGACAGGGAAAAGACACTTAATTTTCTAAGTGATATATTACCAACGATCCTTATAGAGTAATTAAGCTTCCGTAGGGTGAAGCAGATGCAAATCTTGAATGCAATCTTGGTCCCATTTTTTGTCGAATGACAAGCCGGCAGCTATCCAGAAGTTGCAGAGGTTCAGCTGATCATTATCAATTTGCTCTCAGACGTCCAAATCGACATCTTATTTGGAAAATTGAAAAAATCACTATACTGTTTCTGATATTCCTACCAAAAAATTTAAATTCAATTACCGTCACCCAAACAGTCCTTTTTCTTCCGAACGTTATATTTTCCTAATATAATTTGATATCAGCTGCAGTATGACCACCATCACGGATTTTACTACGGGCTTTGTCACTCTTCCAATTTGGCAGGTAGGAGATAGCTTCGATTTCCAAAATACAGTCTTCTAATCCAGCATCAGCAATATTAATCATAGCCGTACGCAGGCAGATTTTATTTTCATTTGCAGTATTGATGAAAATGACGACTTTGCCGAATCGATGACAGTCTGTACGTAGTATTTTTGCTTGTCCATGATAGCCAAGATCGATAATGTGGGGTACATGAAGATTTTAAAATGTTTTCGCTATAGCGCCGGCAGTTTTATACACCATATTTACTCTTTTTTCGATTTTCTTCGGAACTGTAATTTCACAACTTCGAACTTTTCTCTCATGAATTTCGAAATTCTAATGTAAACCACTTTGCACACGGACAGTGTTAAATTAACGTGCAAATTATATAATAAATGCCACTAGACTAGACTTTTTATACTTGTTGATGCCTGAGATCAAAAAATCATGTTATTCTATGAGAATCGAAAAATATAGATATAAAAAATCCGTCGGAAATTAAAAGGTATATGCAAAATGTGATAAGCGTAGGAATTTTTTTAAGAAATAGACACTTAACGCAACCTTTTTAAGAGCTTTTCAAAAACAAATAATCTGCTTCAACCATAAAAAGCTCTATAATGAAACCCACTAAGTACTAAGATCTTAGTCATGATTTAATTTTAATCATTTTCAAATACATTAATTTGTTACAATGAATTTTTGAAATTGCCAATGTATTCGCTTCCTCGTCTCAAGATTTATATTTCAAATACATATTGAATAAGAAATCAAAATTATATAAATAAGAATGTATAAGAAATCAATGGATATGAAAACAAAATTACATCCTGAATAAAAAATCATTTATTAAACCTTTTCTGAGTAACATTTTGTACAACCTGTTTTTGAAAACAAAACAATGTATTATCGTGTTTCATATCTTACTTTTTCATGGAACAACAATAAAATAGCTTGAAGGGAAATAGCATTGAAGAGATTTTCGCATGACAAAAGTAATATCAGAGGACATTTTATTCTCCCTAATTTCGCCTAATCCATTCTTAACTTAAAATAATATTGTATCTCTGTCCTTGCTTAAAACAATGTCTCTTTATTTAACATGAAATGCCAGAATATAAAAAAAATCATACTCTCCATCGTGTACATCGACATCGTGTCTAAGAAAATTATCTGCCCCCAAAATTCAACTATACTTTACAGCGTCCTAGATACTCTACGCCTCGTTTCAATGTTGCGCTAGTTGGATATTCGCGTCAGACATGAACGATACGGAGGATACTCAAGTCAAGTCTCCTTGTGCATGGCTGAGCTTTTATGACCTAATCGAGCCAATCATGCGGAAGGAATTCTTACAGTCTCTCAACTATGAAATATTTAATGTAGCTGATTTTTTGATTCAGGTCGTTTTACAGCTCTGTTAAACTTTACTTTATGGCAGCATTCATTATAATCTCGATAGCGCTAGTAAATAAGTAGACTGTAACGAGCTGACTAGTCGGCCAGTAAGTTGGACGTTGATGTCTGAACAGGAACGTTGGAAAAGATATGAGAGCACCAAGTCGAACAAGAGCTGAAAGTGAAGAACATGGTTGAATCAATAATTGACTACTCAGATGATTTTTTGCATTTTCACGATGAATAAAACAGATTATTATTGTGGAATCGTGGATAATGAGCTTGAAATGATTTATTGGTGCAGTTTGAGGAGAATGACTTCATTAAAAAATGTAATCTCAAATTTAGTTGGTTTGGATCCTAATTGTACGAAATCGTAATTTTTACTTTCAATCTAGCCCTTTACCATAATGATAAGCAAATAAATATATAATAGAAGGAAAGAAATCTATAAAAGAAGCAAATAAATATATAATATGTAATCAAATATAAGATGAGCAAAGTATTTTTAGGAAATTGGCTGACTATAATTCAGTTTTTAAACTCAATCAGTAAATTATGTTCATTTCAATGTGTACACTGAGAGAAAAATCTTGATAAAATCAACAATTTTCCTTACTTGTTTTTGCGTCAAATACGGGCTGTAGTCAAATCATGACGCATGGTTGATGAACAACGTCCGTGGTGCGAAAAAGTTAGCAACCACAAACTATGGTATTCCAACAATGCGCATAGTACGAAATAGTAAATGAATATAGTCTGTGGTGCCCCAGCAATAATGAGTGATTGTAGCATAATATGCGTTTTCCCAAATGGGAAAACCATCAACATGCCAAAACTCACCCCAACAATTGCTCACAACACACCGATGCTCACTTTATCGATCCAGGTATCGATTCTAAAGCACACCCCTTCCGAATAAATTTCATCCACATTGCTGGTATCAGCAGACAGCTCTCAAATGGTCGAGATGGTTTCGCCCGTCGGCGACCAATGAAAAGTTGTAGCATCCTATGCGTTTCCCAGAGGAAGAAACGCGCTGGCTGCTTTTGAGAAGAGTGTGGCTTTGAAGGTCTTGGGATGCATGTCACATTGGGGGGGGACATTGGCCATTTTTAGAGTTTCAGTTTTGCATTTTTTGATAGTAAGGCCAATGTCAGTGGTTGGAGGACCCCAGACCATCGGGGGCCCAAGGCTGTCTGTCTCACCCGGGTTCCTGCGTAAGGAGAGGTAGTGTTTTTTTTTTCTTTCCTCGTCAAAATTTCAATTTCCTGGCTCCGTGTGTCGACGCGAGCACTGAGTCTGCTTAGTCAGCCCATGTTGCAGAGCCACGCGTGCTTTCCTTTCCGAAAGTAAGCCCCTTTCTCCCTTAGGTATATTATTATACCAGTTTGCGGCTACACTATAATGACGGATGAAATTATTATAGAGAGCCAACCGAACCCATTGCTTTTGTGGACCCACCTCAGCCGGCAGCGAGCTAGCAAAGCGGCACCACAGGATCCGTCGGGGTTGGTTGAAGGGTACGCCACTAATGTGGACGAGTGGCCTTCACGGCCATTTCTAGGGTACCCTGCTCTCGGGGCAATTCTTTTTTTTATTTGAATTTGCCTCTTGAATGGCAGTAGCCATTCCACTTTCTGAGCTTAGCACTCTTGGTTCCAGACTTTGGTCTGGTTCTGAGCTGTGCTAAGGCCATCTCATCATTCACAATAACATGGTTCAAAAACAAATTTCAGCAGACAAAAATGATTGATCAGCAATGAAATTGTATGCACAACAGGGATGTGTTCACTTAACAATGAATGACCATATAAGAACTATTGGCATTGTTTCTCGACAGCTAAATAGTGCGCAGACATTGAGTGTTTGTCAACTAGTAGCAGCTGACAAACTATTTTGTTAATTTGCGATTGCTTTTCCGCTCTTGTTTATATTACCATAGACAACGTATATCGGATCTAAAGCTTTTTCAACCAATATTTAAAGTGGGAATATGAATAATTTTGCGGATTAAGCCTTCGATAGCAGAATCAAATGGAATTGTTTTTATGAGATGATTAAAACTTGAAATATAAGAAAGTGGTTTCGAAAGCATGCACTGTTTCTCATCAGACATTAGAATTTTTTAATTTTCTTATTTACGTTAGCTGTGTAAATTTTAGCATCTACGACTCATATTCAACAATAATGTGTTCTCAAAGAAGTTATTAATTTGCGATTGGGTTTGCCCTTCTTGTCAATAATAGCGTAGAAAACGTATATCGGCTTTAAAGCTTTTCCAAGCAGAAATTATTTGATGCCGGATTATAAACCACTTAGTTAAATTTCAAGTTTTATTCATCTCACAAAAACAATTCCATTTACTTTAGTAGTTTTATTATAAATTGGATTCAAAACTTTATTCATATATTAAAAAAGAAAAAAAAGCATATTTAAGTTCGTAATTCTAATAAAACTGTTTGCAATCCAGTGTTTTATATATTATTTTGTACTTTTTACGTTTTAAAATAATTTGTTGACTTCTGCAACTAAATGTTTTTTTTTCATCAGGCTTTGACTTCTTCTAGGGCTCCTTGTAGAATTTTAACCAACTTCAAGTGGCTGATTGTTCTAAAAACCACGAAACTGTACGTTAAGAAAATCGTTTACAAAAATCAAAATGCCATCGAAATTTCTAAGTTCCGGAAAATCAGATTCGTCTGAAATCAGCCTGGTTTTTTTTTCTCTTGGCCTTGCGGTAAATCTACGGTAGATAGGATGTTTATGCCTAGTAATGGCGACGTTTTTTGTAGATAGGGCATTTTTAGTCATTGATTTTAGCATACTTCCGCAAAAGTTAGGTTTTTCATATTTTGTTGAATGATGCAACAGAACATGTAGCTTTCAAATCCGGTGTTAGCTTAAAAAACAAAAACAAAAACTCAGACAAGGCGTTTATGCTGAAGACGGCAGTATATCGTGAATAAAATAAATAGTCAATTATGCATTTTAGATAAACCTTCGGCATTTTATGTTCATCTGTCCACAAATAAATCCCTGAGCTAACTTTCTAAGACCTTTTCCCCATAACTCCCAAACAAAAATTATGTTGATTCTATAATTTTAGTAATTTACCGAATTAATACTGAATTAAAGTATGTTAAA
The DNA here is from genome assembly GCA_947369275.1 of Nemotelus nigrinus. NCBI lineage: Eukaryota > Metazoa > Arthropoda > Insecta > Diptera > Stratiomyidae > Nemotelus > Nemotelus nigrinus. Next base: position 183,354,681 of record OX376372.1, on the reverse strand, counting down.
AACAGCGAGGGCATCAAAAATGTTCATCTAATCGCCCAGATTTTCGGAAGACTGATAAAAAACCAACTAGGACTGCAAATTCTACAGCTGCAAAAATATACCGCACATTTACTAACCTGAAGCAAACTATTTGAATTATATGTACTCCACTTTTTGAATTATATCTACTCCAAAAGATTTCACTATTGAAATTTCCTTTATTAGTTGCGCACACTCACTTTTCGACGTTGAACTGATTGACCCTTTCAATATTTTTCGCAGGAATACATGACAAGGATAAAGCTCAGTACTGCCACGGCTCAAAAGCAAAGTAAATTCTTTTCGTATGCAGAAAAATTTCAACTGAAATATCGAGCATATATCCAGTTCTTACTCACGGTAACTCTAAAACACATCAATCAAATGCTAGCATTGGACGGATTAAGTGACCTATCGGCTGCTGCATGGAAAATTTCATTCCGAACATGACAAAACGTCCAAATGTCGAAACCATTACGTTTCGTAAAATAATTTGAGAGATGTTGTTTACTGAATTACTTTTGTTGAATTTAATTATTGCAAAAGTCTGTATTTCAACTACTGTAAAAAACTATTTCAAGTACTATAAAAATTGTCATTAATTCGAAATTTTATAGTGTTGAGTGAATTGATGAATTATTCTGCTATAGATCGACTCTTTTGCGTGGTTATGAAACAGCAGTTGATTTCTTGAAAGTTTCGATATTTTTTGTATTAGCAGAGTCCACTAATGTTATATCGTTAAATTAAATTATAATAAAAAAAACCATTTTCCGTAGTTCGTTTAACGATTTTGAATGAATCGTTGCATTACTATTAAAAAAAAAAAAACCAATTAATTAATCAATACTTGTGTCAATGTACATGAAGCTCAAACTGAAATTTCACCAAGCTTTAGTAATACAAGTGAAAAGGCGTTTTTGAAATAAATTATCCCGATAACAAAAGAGACTCTACCGTCCTCAACATGAAAAAAAGCAACTAGCATTCATTTAACTACTTCTACGTCATTCCCAAGTGCTCGAAATTATAATTTAATTATTCATGATTGAACACCCGGCTATTAATCAATTCATTCATTCTACGAACATTGTTTGATTTTATTCTCTTATTCCCAGAAATTCCTGATTCAAAACAAATTCGTTTTTCCACTCTAATTGACTTGTTTTGGCTGTTCTCTCTTTCACACTTCAGTGCGATTTTCCGTATTATTGTGGCATATGGCTATTGTAATTGATGAATGCGTGCTTGGAAATTGACGGTGATTAATATTAATTACATAGTAAAAATCAAAGTGTATGCCCACATACATAATTTTATTTGGCAAAGTATTTAATGAACCGAAGTTGGTAAAAAAAAATTCCTGTGTGAATTTTGCAGTTTGTATGGATTGTTGCGAGAAATGATGTATGCGAAAAACATAGGTAATACGCTTATACGCATCACTAGTTCGGTGATGTGTAATTTGCGTGAATCGAAGCGTAGTTATTATCAAAAGCAATAGAATGGCTTTTATTCATTATCGATTATCGCAAAACAAAACAGTCCTTTTAGCTGCTCTATGGTGAGTTTGTTGTAGATTGAATTTAATGTATAATGAGTTTAAAGTTATTCGGAGATCAAGTTTCAAAGAAACGGTTTCAGTTTTTTTACTATCACTTTTTATTTAAAAGAAAATGATTCAAACTAACGTTCTATTATTTTCAATTCCTATTACTGCCAACATATATTTTTCAAACTTCATACAAATTGTTTTCTTAACCTATTAGTGAGTAATCTATTAACACTCAGCCACAAAAGTCTACATACACCTCGAAAATCATCAATATATCCAAAATTACGAATGTTAATAATTTCAAATATGAATTTTTCGAAAGGATTTAGCACGCTAATAAATATTACGCAACAAAATAATAATGTTTCTAAAAAATCAAAAAAAAAACCTTGAAATTTATGCCACTAAAGTCTACAAACAACAAGTACATTTCTAGGAATAACGGATCTTTAGCATCATTATTCCGATTCTACGGAATGTTTTAATGGTTAGTCATAGCTATTGTTTCAGTTTGCATTGTGAGTTAGTGCACTTACAATATTTAAATACAAAGATCGGTGAAATGGCTTCTCGAAAACGATTTTTCGTTCGAAATACGAAAAAAAAACCCGGGTTGCTGTACTAACAATAATAAAAAAAAACTTTTATTTAACTGGCAGTTTGAAAAGTAATCCTCGCTCTGGTCGTCTTAACCCTCCGAGAACACAGGGGGTCAAATTGACCCCAGAGACCTTTTTGACCGATCGCAGCGCTTAGGCCTAAGGGAAAAGAGGAGAACTATAGGCTTCTAAATATATTTCTGTGTCTTGGCTATAAGTTTACACCGTTCGCTTCCAGTCCCAAATTGTAAGTCGTCGTTGAGAAGCCTTTGAAGCAGATCAAGGGGTCAAATAAACCCCATCTGTACTCGACGTCAATTTAGAGGTAAAAACTCAAAGTTTTTTTTACTTTATAAATCGACAGATTAATTTGAAAAAGCCAAAAAATAAATTTGCATATGTTTTATTTTTGTTGTTTTTAGCAATATAGCGTATAATCTGCGCTCTTGTGTACGCAATAATTTGTTAGTTGAAGACAATGATAACAATTTTGGCGACATTGATTCCTCCGAAGACGACCATACCTGGAGCAATCAGAATCTGATTATTCAGAAGATTATACCTTTTTTGCAACCCTTTATATAAAGCTATTTTTTTTATTATTTTACTATGTCTGAGGAGTATCCATATACATTTTCAGCTCAAAATATTAAATTTTGACAAAGTTATGATTTTTTTGAAACATGCGAATTTTAAAATCTTCACAATCGCCACTGTAAATATGCGAAATAAATACTTTTTTTCAAGGGCCACTGTTGCAGCAACTTTTTAAAATAAAACGAAACAATTTTCAACACAGTTGCAATTAGTTTTATATACATATCACTGAAATATAGTCTTAATTAAAAGTAAAATCATGTATTAAAAAATAAACTAAACATCGTTTGTTTTTTTTTCAAACTGAAATTGGCGCCTCAAAATCATACATAAAAACATATGGGAAATGAAATACATGAGAATCCGCCAACTTTATAGTAAAGCGAAAGTGGAGACTAGGCCGCCATTTATTGTGTGAATAAAATTATGGAACCATGAAATTTTATTCAAATTCAGTTAAAATTATTCAAATAATATGTTATTCATTTGATAATCAAGGAAAGTTAAATTTGCCAATTTCTGAGATAAGAATATAAGAGATTCAAATAATAACAACTTCAGAATTAATGATTATCATAAATGTGGAGAATTTCCCCACTCAAGTTGGAGAACAAGAAAACGCAATAAAAGGCAGAGCCAACTCGACAATCGTTCTATTTGCGATTAGACTCATCAAGGCAACACATTCTTCAAGGTATTGTGCTTTAATAATTGCTTCTTCTTATCCTCTTACTAACCGTTTCATAAGGAATTTCGAATAGATATAAACACATGCCGATAAGACTATCTATACACAACATTCAAATTCCAACTTACACACTTATAAATTTAATAAAACATAAAAAGTGTAGTAAATAAGACAATAACAATACACGTGTAGTAAAGGTTGTGTAATACTAATGTACGGTACACCTAGAAATTACCGTTTCGTATGGTATGTTGATATGCTACAAAGCTCATAAAACATACAATATACCAACGGTAATTTTAATCCCGTACCATTTTGATATTTGTGATTGAGTGAATTTTATTGAAATTGTAAATTAAGTTATGGTTGTAAATTTTTGGTTAAATGGAATTGAATTTGTTTGCAATAAAGTTTGTATGAATAAGGAACTAAGTGATATTTTCATACCGCTACACACCTCAATTATCCTGTATTCAAGGATACAATTTTTGTGCATTGGTGCATAGGTTGTGGAACATTTTTTGGTGGCTCCATAGTTTGTGCATTGTGCATATTGTTGGAACAGCCACAATAGGGCTAATTTTTTTATTATTTTGTCATATCTTGAGAGTATCCACAGAAATTTTTTGTAAAAAAAGCTGATTTTCGACAAAACTGTTTTTTCTCGAAGTTGTTTTGGTATGTTTAGGACATTTAAGGCACTTTTAATATATGAAAACTACTAAAAGAGGTCTCAAACAATACTTACAAATTTATTCAAAGGATAATCTTCAGTGGCAGCGATTCTATAGACGTTCAAAAGTGGTTGGGGTCAATTTGACCCCAATTGTTCTCGAAGATCGAAAAAATAGGTGTGTTCTCCGAGGGTTAATATCTTGAATGACCATGACGTCAGAGCAGAACTAAGAAAAGTTAAGGAAAATCCGAAAATAGATGGATCAAATGTAAGCCAATGTGTTGAAAATGAATTGGGGAAAAGCAGTGCATCCAAAAACCATTCATATGACTTTGACATCCGCAGAATTTTACGGACTAATGCCAAGAAAAAAAACCATCTATTTCTGGGGCAAACCGAATAAAACGATTGGAGTTTGCCAGAAAATACTAAGATAGGGACCACAGCTTTTGGAAGACAGTGTTTTTTACGAAAGAAAGTCGCTTCAACATATTTCGATGCAATGGCCGTGGAAAAGTTTGGCGAAAAGAAAATGCTGAGATGCAGAAAGAAAATGTTATCCCAACTGTTAAACATGGAAGAGGAAATTTATGGTTTTGGGTGGGATGGCAGCAGCTGGTGTAAGAAATATTCTTGTCATTGAAAGCATAGTGGACCGTCACCAATACCTCAACATACTGCGAGCTAACCTAATACCATCTGTTGAGCGCTTAAGACTCAGACCGACCTGAATATTTCAACAAGATAACGGCCCAAAGCACACTGCATTGGTCGTTCGGAAGTGGATTCTTTATAACGTCCCGAAACATGTGCATTCACCCCCACAATCACCTGATCTCAATCCAATTGAATACCTTTGGGATGAACTTGAAAAAAAGGGTTCGAAAATATAACGTAAGTAACAAGGAAATGTTAAAAAATGCGTTATTGAAGGCTTGGAGTGAAATTAGTCCAGATATAACAGAAAACCTAGTCCTTTCGATACCTAGAAGATTGGCAGGTGTTATAGTGGTGAATGGCGGCCCAACTGCGGAATTTACAATTATCTATTAGCAAATGGTACATTTTATCATTTCTTTCATAATTTTATTTGCTGTATGTAGACTTTTATGGCATAATTTTTTTATATTTTTTATATTTCTGCTTACATACTTAATAATTTTATAATTTTCTTTCACAATATGTATATACAAGTAAGAATCATTAAAAAAAAAATAATTTGAATGAATTTTCTTGTTCATTTATGCATAATATGAAAGATATTTCGGGTGTCTGTAGACTTTTGTGACTGAGTTTGTGACGCCAAACATGTAGGTTGAAGTGTAATGTATTTGTGTAGAGTTGTGAATAATATGTACATGGAAAGACTTATATTTTTAAAAGTGTACACTTAAAGAAAAATCTTGGTAAAATCAACAATTTTCCTTAGTTTTTTTTGCGTCAACTACGGGCTATAATTAAAACAACTATAAGAAAATTGTTGACTATTTATATGTACCATGACGGGTGGTTGATAAACAACGTCCGTGGCGCAAAAAAAGTAAGCAACCACAAACAATGGTATTCCAATAATATACATAGTACGATTAGTAAATGACTATAGTCAGTGGTGTGGAATTATGTTTGTTGAATTTAACAATTGTAGAGTGGTTCACTTACTATGATAATTGTTGATAATTCAATATTTTGCAGTGTTGAATGAATTGATGCTTATTGTCCTGTAGATCAACTATTTATCGTTATTATAAATTCGAGAATTCAACTGTGTTAATCCTCGAAGGTTTCCATATTTTTTGTATCAGCAAAGTCAACTACTTTTGTATGATCAAATGAAATATTTTAGCATAGTAGAAAGAAACATTTTCCGTAGTTGATTCGATAATTTTGAATGAATTGTTGCATTACTATCAATAATAGTTGAATCAACCACGACTTTTTCTTTCAGGGTATCCACAATACTCTCCTACCAGTGATTTACGCATTATAACGAGACGTAAGACAGTGCCACCAGAGATGCAGAGATGCGAATAACATCCGTATAAGATGGCACACGTGAAAAATTCTCCAAGTTAATTTGCATGCATTCAACTTAGTATTGACTTCGATTTCTCGTGAAATTTTCATGCAAATTTGTTTTGACGAAAATATAGCTTGAAATTTAGCAAGAGTGGTACTCACACCTATGCGTGAAAAAATAAAAGCTTAAAAAAGCTTTTATTAAAAGCTTTAATAAATTGACAACGTGACTGCTTGGTTTGAAGAGCCTCAGTCTCCCCCAAAATGTTTGGCCATATTTCGTCTCCCGCATTTTCACACCCAAACAGTAAAGTTTTGGGGAAGAATACCCTAACCTGACAACCCTGTTATCAACGAACACTGTACAAAAATAATGTAACTTAATAGGTGAAATTCTCAAATATCGATCTCATCGCCGGCGCATGGCCGAAAAATTTTGCGGAAAATTCGTTTTATAACTATTTGTCAACAAACAACAAATTTCTTGCCGATTTTTTGAGAGAAAGAAATTTCAAAGCCAAAGAAATCAGTATTCTGAAAGTCTTTTGAAAAGAACAAAAATTTGCAATATCGTGAGTTTTTAGGAGTAAAAGTTGGTCGGTTGGTCAATTTGACGAAGAATATTTGTTGATAACATTTTCCAAAAAAATATACATTTTAGTAACCAGATCTCAATTAGTTTGAACAAGGTAAACGATACGTTTCTATCAAATAGGTGGCTGTTATTACATTTAAGGGGGTAGTACCGGTTATAATTTTGAAAAATTCAGTTTTTTACTTTTTGCAGTGTTCAGTTTATTATACCTTCAGAAATCACGTCTCAAAATTTTATTAAGATATTCCCAAAAATAAGGAAGTTCCGGCAATTTGCGGCAGACCACTGTTTCTAATTACTGCGAAAAAAAGATGAACATCGCATAAGTCAGGCAAAAAAGCGGCAAAGGAAGCGCGTTTGGCAAAAAACTGCCCAACTGCAAGAAGAACTGGCTTATGTGGACTCAAGAATACTTATGTATGGTCCAGGGATTGCAGATTGAGCAATTGCAAGTAATAAAAACATATTTTTCAAATAATATTCAATAAATAAATGAGAAAAAAACATTCAACGCGTTTTTCTCGAAATGACGTTTTTTTCAAACTGCGGACACTTATTCTCCGGATTGGAAGAACCGATTAAAGTCAAATTTGGTGCACTACTTTATTCAAATATTTTTTGTAGTAATCCACCACAATATAGGCCATAAACTAACCCAAAAAAATTTGGCAAGCGAAACAAAGTGAAAAAAGACGATTTTCGGAAAAATATTTTCAAACAACCGCCATTTTTTTCTCGATAATTTTTTAAAAAAGATTGTGGTAGATTACCACGTAAGAAACATTTTTCTTTAAAATGCGGTTTGGTTTTTTTGTTTCAGATTCTTCATTCCTGAGATTATCTGTCCGCAGTGTGACGAAACATTTTTCGAGACGTCAACTTTGGCGCCCTCTATAAATAAGTAGAAAAATGAAAACCATAACAAAATACTTTTTTTGTAATCTTCACAACATGTATTTTACCCATGCAAATTTTAAAAGTTATACATAATGATGGAGCTGAAAAAAAATAATGAAAATTAGGCTATTTTTTAGCATTCTAACTGGTACTACCCCCTAAAATTCAATAGTAAATTTCAAGGAAATCAATGTTGAAACTGATATAAATGTGAAGATTCGATTGGGTTTCATTTTTCTAAATTGATTGAAGTTTAGAATCACAAGTGGAAACATACGAATATCAAAGTTTTTGCACAATGTGAGTAAACTAATTAAACCGATTAAACTAAAATTATAAGCACTTCCAAACTGTAACTCTTAAAACACAAATTTTCAAATGATTCATAATTAGTCCTAACCATTCGACATTTCGAGTAATATTATTCCTAATCTTTTTTAATCCCTGATATTACTTATGCACTCAAACCAAATGAACCGACAAAAGGCAAATTCGTTCGCAGAATCTTTAAATAGCAACCAAACTAGTGCCACTTGTCACAGTCTGTCTACCGTATTTTCTGCTACCCTCGTTTTTAGACTACCGTTTTGTGTGAAATTCTCAAGTTTTCAAATTTACATAATTGTCGGGGCACTCAAATTATAGTCGCACGAAACTAAGCGAACGATAAAAAGCCATGAGATGTTACGGTAGAAGGCAAGCATTGCGACTGGAAAAAAAACATTAGCATGGTAGAGGCATCGAAACCAAGTGAAACTGCCAAGAATCAGGCTGGATCCGGTTTGTGGCTAAACAGTGTTAAGAGAGAGTTTCGGTGTGGACAGAGGGTGGGTGTCGAAAGCGGATCCTGATGTGGTTGACGTGCTGAATTTACATTCAAACCGTTGCTTGGCATTTTAGACCGTTAAAAATTCCCAGGCTGTCATTAAAAGTTTTCGGAAACATTGTTTTGAAAGCGAGTAGTGTGAAAAAATTGTTGGGTAGATGTTTGGATGTAGTATGGTGGTTGTGAAATGTAGCCGTATGAACAATAGAGTTCAAAACGGTGCAATTTAAAGTATTGCAAACACCACAGTACACATGATTTAGAATCAATATGGAAAAATGCAAACTATTTTATACCAAGAAATTAGGAATTAAATTAATATTTCTCAAGATAGATCAGGAATCAGGCCAGATATCTGAAATCGAACTGAATTTTTTTTTTTTTGATAAATCAACACATATTTGCTTTCATATGCATTCAAACTGAAATTATATTTTCCGCAAAGCCTCTGAATTTACTTAAACCTATTCAGAGTCTTCTTAGGTTTTAAAAAACGTCAATGTTTCAAAGAATCTCAACAGCTACTGTGCCCTATGATAGTTTAAATTTTTCTTTAAACTTAACCACAACCTTCCACACAAATCTTTTTGCTCACAAACGAGCTTCTCTCATGATTTAATACTGGAACTATATTTTCATTTCACGCCATACAAATGACATTATTATCCGAGCCAAGACGCAGGATCTGAAAAGCTGTAATGACCTGACATTATAATACTAGACGACAGCTTGGCGACGGTTACGGGCAGTTTTCGACTCAATGCGGAGAACTCAAAGAGATACCAACTCATATGAATGTGAATATGTCTATGCAAGCATAGCTTTCGAGGCCCATTCAAGCAACTAATTAAATTCATGAGTCAGAAGAATCACCAATGCTGAATGAGCATCAAAAAGGATTTAGCTTAGAATTTTTTTTGTCGTGTATGTGTGTGAAAAGATGTGTGGCACGAGATGAATCCGGAAAGTAATTGAGCTTTTTGATGAGGTGATAGGATGTGATCGTATTATATGTCTATGACACAGAGATTTTGAATCTTTTGAGTCAAACGAATGAGGTTGCGACATGATGAATTGACACCATGCTTAGAGCGTTTGCACATACACTGTGGCTGTGGTGAGCATATTCAGAAAAAATATTGGTATATTGCGTGGTATTTTATCACATAGATATCCTTTTCTTTTATTGAAATTCAAGTACATCCCTGAATCCCCTCTAACTAGAACGAAATTCATTACCGATTTTCCGAAGCAATTAATTGCTTTGATCAATTGCTTTAATTATATTTTACCACATCTACTTAGTACCGGCAATATTGTCTCGTGTCATCCTATCATGGCAGCATATTTACGGGCTACGTACTAATTGAACGAAAGAAGTTTATCCCTAACTTAAAGTCCCGGAAGCATTATACCCAACCAATAAAATAACGAACGACGACGTGGCATTGTGTGTGTGTGACTCAGCCTCGGAAAATTAATTTCTATGAACAGACTGTTGAACGGTACGTATACTATTTAGTAGCTACCGTAGAAAAAGGGAAGCAGGACTAACGGCTTAACCTAGTTTTAGTCATCATATATTATTCTTTACTAACGTCGTTCTCGTGCAACCAGTACGTGATCGAATTTAGGCGAGTAAATGAATATATCATAATTCACACTGAGAGAGTTATAGATTAAAGTTTTTAATTATATCCAGATATGTAAGTAATAATCTGACAACAATATAATATTTCACAAATTTACGTGCATTATCCAACAAATGTGAGCCTTAAAATTGAAGTAGCCCAAAAATCAGTAAAAAAAACCATGCTCAAACGAGTATTCAAACATATATGTATTCATGTGATATTTGCAATATATCCGCATGAGCGTTACTATTTTGAGTTTGAATGCGCAGTAGCTCATGAAAATTTGTGAAAAAAAAGCTCTTTAATGTGTCAGCATTACAGCTTTGAAGTAAAGCAAATTTCATTTCCTGCGCCCAGTGTGGGTCAAACTCAATGTATGTAATAAATTCACCACAACATTTATTCATTCTAAAATTTATATATTCCTTCAAATCTATAAGCTTGCTTGTACTCAATTAGTATTATTACTATATTTTAAATACTACTTCAACTCTGTATGATCCGAAAACGATGAAAAACTTTCATCATCCTGATGTGTGAAAATTTATTCGAAACACGGTGACAGTCACTTCCTATTTGGTGCTAATACAAGTATGCTGATGAAAACTTTCAGCTCGTAGCCAAACGAAAAACTAAACGAAAGCAATGAATGGAGTGCAACAACGTGTTGGATAGGAGCGATTGCGTCATTGCAATTAAACTTTCTCGAAAAGAGCTCAAAAAGCAGTTGGTTGGAACATTAATATTCATGAAAGAATGCAGCATAAAAAGTCAAATATGCCAGCATATTCGTATAGCTATCTAGGCAGCCATTTGGCTAGACACGGTCAGCTTCACTAAAGTGTTTAAAAAAAGATAATGAGTTTCTACAAGGATTGCAATAATAAATCTATCGTGACACAGCCCACGCTCAGAATAAGTTAAGACTTGAAAATTTGCATGAAATATTATCTAGAGACAATTTTCAGCACTTGAATAGAATCGATGAACTAATTTATGGTTGGTAACAAAGAAGGGTGTGTTGAAAATTTTTGTTTCGTTTGTTGGTAGAGTATTGCGACGCGAAAAATTGAAATGGCTTTAATCCGGATACTAATTTTTTGAAAATTTGTCTGAACCTGGATTTTATATCTAATTTTTTGATAGTTCGCTTTAATGCTGGGAATCTTTTCGACATTCAAAAACTAAACTTGCTTTCTATTATATCTGGCAGCTTTAATATCTTAAGTATCTTAAAGGCGATGTGAACAATTAAACTTATCTCGAAACATACAAACCAAAGATAATTCCATTTCCCAGAACCGAAACCTAACCACCGTTAAATCTGTACCTGAATTAATCGACATTTCCCTTGAAACAATGACAAACTTGTCTGTCCGGGAGAGAATATTTTCTTCATCGCAGCTCTACAAACCACTAAAGGGAGACATTCGTAACCGGATATCTTCACTAGAAAGTATGAAAACGTATCTTTGCAGTGGCAGCAAGTGTGCTCAAATGGAAACTATGTTTGGAAATATGGCAGCAAATGAATTGTCTGAAATGAGCCATACGCATTATGCCACAATTGTCCAAGATACTATGCAGGGATAATTGTGGCCGGAGTGGGAATAGCAAAGTGGCTCCGTTTGATGACAGAATATATGTTACTGATTGATAATTGGACAGATAATGCGGTTTGGGTTGCAGATTAGTTGAATATGAAGATATTGTCTTAAGGGGATTTCAATTATGATTGAAAGTTGGTTTGCGGTTTCGAAATTGTGGTCGAAATGTTGAAGTGAATTCAATACCCGTTGATAAAAAAAATAGATTTGAATGCTCTTATACGAGCAATTTATTAAGATTTATTCGCGAACAGAATACAATAGAAGTCTTTGCCGGTTTATTAAGATATGGTTGTGCCCGCCTTACTTTTTTCATACCTTCCCTCGTTTTATTACATATGCATCGTCTATTCTTCTACTTTCTTCTGATTGTTCATTTTTATCTTGATACCCCGAATTTGTACGGTTTCGGTTGTTTTTTCAATTTATGACCTCCCAGTTTATGTCCTTTCTGTGTATTTTTCTGCAACCAAAATTACTTTAAAGTCACTAGTTTTCATTAGACAATTGGTGCCTGAATTATTTATGTGCGTTAAAACAACGCTAAATATTTGAAAATATGCATGCCAAATGGAAGGAAGTTTGATCCAACCAACACCTTGTAAATGTGGACATATTCTTGTTAGTCGATGAAGTTGCTGCGAATCAGTTTGGTCCCGGTGAAAGTTGCATAAACTTTTTGTGGTCTATAGACTCCTAACTTAAAGTCCGATGAAAGGAACACATCGCATAAAATAACACCTCACGTTATAAAAATTAATATCTCATCATTTGAAACCTAATTTTCCATTTTTCCAATACATAAAATTTGCGCCCATATATTCCATCTAAGGTGCAAGCAACTTCATTTGTCTAAGCATGTCATTTATTTGCTAAAAGATAAACTTTAAATGAAAATTTTCTTTTGGCGTGAAAGAGCAGTTTCCTCAAAGCTAGAGGAGAGTCACTTTTGAAATTAAGTACTCAGCAATTTAGCTAAAGGTAATAAAGGAACAACGCCACCTTCCTTGACAGTTAACAAGCAATAAGTAATACACTTCACATTAGTGTCAGCCAGTGCAGTGCATTTGGCGAAGAATAAGAATATCCGAATAGGAGCTTCGATCTTTGGCCATAGCCTCATAACGTTAGAATCAGGAAAAAGTGTCGTGAAATGAGTAAAATACTGGAAATTAAAGTACACAGACTGGGAAGGATATCGAAATGGCCCAACAGTGGCACTTCATGACCTGTCCCCAAATAAAACTATAACTATGAAACTATAAAAACTAGAATTATAATCAATTGCTGTCATTACACTATACTGAAAGACCAATAACCCTAAAAAAGGATGCCGCGAAGAAACAGGTTGCTAGAATATTAAAAAAAACAGTGAAAATAGAGATCAGAGAGCTAAAAACATATCGAACTAATAGGATTAAATGCAAAAGCTATCAATAAAGAAGTAAGGATATCCAAAATAAAGGCTTACAGTTCCTTCTGTCAAAATTTCAACAGTATCTAATATACTTACTAAGGTACGAAAAAAATCTATCATGTTGAAGCCGAGGAAGATAATGAGAGCCTTGAAAGGGTACTTCGCTTTGAACATCCCGTGTGGAAAAGTTCAAGGGGCAAAAAATTTCATCAAAGGCTTCAAATAATCAAAAGCATATAGAATCATGCTAGCTCTACCTGATAAAAGCTTCAAGGCACGCTTCACACTAAGCTTAGCACGAGACAAATTGAAAATATCACGGCTGTTTATCATTTTCAATGGTGGTAGCAAACAAACTGTTTGAACAAAATCATACAGGCCAATCAGCCTCACATATTTTATACTGAAGACTAAGTAGAAGCTATTTTGATCCGCAAAAAAATTGATTGTATCTATTAAGAGGACAAACTAAACTTATCAGCTACGTATAAGCTGATACAAATAATAAAAAAAGCACTAAATCCTAAGGAAATCATACTATGTGCTTCATCGACGTAGAAGGATCTTTGGACAATATTCAACTCGCTAGAGAAGAAAAGCAACAAAATGGTTTAGTAAAATACTAATGTGTGTTCACAGAATCGGAGAGCATTGCTCAGAGTGGACATTAGAAGCGGATGTTTGCAGGAAGAGTTGTCATCTTTCTCCATGTACGCTACTGAATAATAAGCTTCTCGTGGCCTTGAACAGTAGGATTTAAGCTACAGGCCGATGATCTGACGGTAGTAATAAAGAGTTCACACTAGAGCACCTTGAAATTCAGAGTGCGAAAGACCTTAAATGAATCAAAAAAACTCTAGCGCATCATAACCTCTAGAAAACTAATTTTCGAAGAAATTGTCTTTGAGTGTCAAAAAAATGTGGAAAGACGTAATATACTTTTTTGTAGAATCATATCAACCATTCCTTATCTCAAGCAACAAAACTCAACTAAAACACAAATGATGAAAATGTTCAGTGCTGGCAACACTTTCCAAACGAAGCAGCAATAAGTTTACCATAACAAGCTCATACTTAAATCAACTTATCCTTTGAATTTTGTTCTCATCGGAGGATTTCATCGAAAGTTTCAGCGGTTAAACGTTGGTTGAGGCTGCCATCCGAAAAATGTTCAAAACTCGGAAAATTTAAAAACTGGTTTCTTATTTTTATTGCAAATGCTTTGCATATGAGTATGTAATTTCAAGCATCTGCTGGTGCAATATTTACGAAAATGACTAATGTTGGTTACCCTGTGTCAGCAGTAAAGCAAAATATATCCAAATCTGCTTCACGTTAAGTTAAACCCATAGAGATAAAATAGTAGAGTCGCCCATGTGATACGTATGATTCCAAATGAGATAGATGTGCAAGAGGCAGACAAAATATCGCATACCCCTTAGCTCTTGGTTACGTCCCCTCCAATACATTTCAAATATGAAGGGCCACTCCATTGTCTACTACCTCCATTGTTAAACCCAACCAGTAAATTTCGTTTCGATTGAATCACTGCGCTGGAAGCTATACGGGTGAAAAAAAATTTAGGGTTGCCATCCTCAAAACTTTTCACATTTTTAAAGCGTTAATATTTGTTGTTAATTTTCATTGCAGGATTATTCCCATTTGCAAATCTAATGACATAATCGCTCAGTAAAAAAATTCCACAAAATTACAAAAATTGTCATAGCTGGCACCCCTTTGATGATTTTTGTACGAAATTCCTACGACATTTACTTCACATTAAGGTCCATTTACTGCATGAACTATGTTTTGATTTCTGCACTGGACCGGAAGCTATAGGGAAAAAAGCTTTATTTTGCTGAGCAAATTTGCAAAATTTAGGAGACAAAAATCACCATAGCTGGCAATTCTATTCTAATTTTTCAACCAAATTTTCACCAAACGTTACAAAAAATAAGATCCAAGTACTGTGTGAGTTTTGTTAAAATCTGATATCTGAATCGGAAGTTATAGGCCAAAAAGCTGTTTTTTTTCTCAGTGATTTTTCAAGATGGTACCACTGGCACAAGATTGCCTGCATTTTAAAATCACTTCTATCAGACTTGGTCCTAGCTAATACCAACATGTTCTGTAAATTTCATTATGATCGGATAATCCGGTCGTCAGTTCTCGTGAACAGAACTTTCGAGTGCTGAATATAGAGGTAATTTGGTGATAGGTTGCCGTCCTTGTGCAAATCGGAATTTTCAAAATTTCAATTTGACATGATGGAAAAAGGTTTAAATTTATCAATGATTTGATTTTTTTTTGTCAAAAATCAAAAATGTTTGAGGAGGGTCAATGATTTGAAGGATTTTTTTTTCAGGAGCCTGCCGTAGCTACAGGGTTACTTGCACTATCTTGAAAATCCATATGTGTTTAATTTTAGCCAACGTTAATACGCTCTACGAATTTCACGGTGATACAATGTTTTTGTCAGAAGTAATGACAAATCAAAATTTGAAAAAAAATTCTTGCCTACTTTTAGGCACTTAGCGCCCACACACGGCTCAACAAGTTCAATTCTTTATCACATGCAAGCTTAGAAGATAATTAATTTTCATTCCCAATACTTTTTTTCGAACATTAGTAAAAACAGAAAGCCAATAAAGTGCGTTTCATTAGAAAAAGAAAATTGCTAAAATTAGAAGTACAAAGATGAGTCTGCAGGAACAGATAAAATATCTACAATTCTACGGAAATAGCAACATAGCATTTTTGATAGTTTTCTCAACAAAATTACATGGAAAGTCACACATACAGTTTGGGTGGTAAAGCAAATGTGGACGCAATGGAGGACAATCTCCAAGACAGCAGCTCTGGGTGAGTAAACAAATGGCTAGGCCAATCATATCGAGCAGCAATAATTGTGAAGAACACCACATCAAAAACTGCTAAACACAGCCTCTACCAACTTTGTAGGATGACCTAACTGTTCGTTATAGAAGCGATGAGTGAGACTTTAATGACAGGTCTGGAAGTTTTTCTAAGCATTAGCCCGCCACTAGTATAGTTTCAAGGCGAAGTAGTTAAACATATTGTTGCCTACAATAATACTAGAAACAGAAATCACGATACTTCAAGAACCTAGAGCGCATCAGGTTGGTACAGAAAATGCTGAATTTAAACGATCAATATATGTAAAAAAAAAAACAAACTCCGAGGAATGATTCCATGTCACAATTCCATCCCAGGACTATTCATGATATAATCATGGTAATATCCGAGTGGTCATTCAATCACGATCGTATGAGTTTAGCTTTAACCAAAATGTTATAGGGGTTCAAAGCAGCCTTGAGCTGATATAGATTCCTGGCCGTGAGGGGCTTCAAGCAAACAAAAAAGCTAAAAAAATTTATTCTGTTCCCGCGGAATATATATGTATCTATATATATCTACATATATATATATATATATATATATATATATATATATATATATATATATATATATATATATATATATATATATATATATATATCTATATATCTATATATATATATATATATATATATATATATATATATATATATATATATATATATATATATATATATGAATATATATATATATATATATATATATATATATATATATATATATATATATATATATATATATATATATATATATATATATATATATATAGATATATATATATATATATATATATATATATATAGATATATATATATATATATATATATATATATATATATATATATATATATATATATATATATATATATATATATATATATAAACATGAATTTTTGGCCAAAGTGATTTTAATACGAACGTTCTTCGAACATTAGTAAAAAGATTCTTTTTAATGCTCGTATATTAATTGAAGCCAAATATCTTAGGGTTAAATAAAGTCTCTACTAGTGTAAGCTTTTGAACACAAGCTAATACTTCATTTTTTGTATTTATGGTATACTCCGTAATTAATCATTTTGAAATATCAATTTTTTGTTTTAATTTTATGTTCAAAATGAATTTCGCCGAAAAAAAAAGCTTTCAATCCATTCTGTTCAAATCAAACAACTTCAGTAGCATTAATCACTTTCAGCTATAGGAAGATACTTACACTAATCTAACAGATAATTTTATGAAGTGCATCTCCTTAGCTTCAGAAAATCCTGATAAATGGAAATAAATCATTTCAAATCGTAAACTCTTTTACAGTATGTATTTCAGTTTTATTACTATGCTCTGTTACATTTTCGATGTTAAATTTACTTTGAATACAATTCGTTCAAGCCTTTTCGAGTTAAATACGTATGTGCTATTGCAAATCTTATTTCAGCACCCTGTGATCAATAAAATTTTCTTTAGGAGGAAAAAAAACTCTCTTTTTCGTTGAAATTCCAATAAACCAATCCTAGTAATCGTTAAACTTAGATCAATCCTACCAAAGTCCTATCATCGAAATTTTCCGTAAACTGATGAAATACAAATCTTCCGATAGCATTCAGCCTAGAACAACACTTCGTAACATTCTGTCATTTCTTATTCATCGGAAACGGATTGTAAATTCTAGCCATTTGCATTGCTGTGAGGGTATTTCTGTTTTCTCGCTGATGCGTACAACTGTAAGGAACGTTTTCAGATTTCCCCATTTATCCCCAGAAATCCTTCTTGATGCGATCGAAATCTTTCACTTTCTTACCCCGATATCGAATCCCTGGCCCGGGCTTGTCCTTTCGATTCTGAGGACCATCAATGGTGATAGTGATGGCCGGAAATCTATTCGGGTTGTTTTATTCACACTGAAGTTGTCAGTGGACTTAGATACGGTTCACGAATTTGCATTTGAAGAGAAATTATGAATAAAATCAATCTGGGTTCAGTTAAACTAAAACGCCATTCAAATAAGCGCGGATGATCATGAATATTCGTTTAGAATATTTAAAATGAGCTCAAAGGTTCGTGGGATTAAGTAGTGAAGGGTCTTAAATGTTTACTTAGTGATTAATGGAAGT